>BLKR01000125.1:0-600000 GCA_011170035.1 Teleogryllus occipitalis | reverse complement strand
GCTCCATCTACCGCCTCCCAAACTAAATTTTTTCAAATTTTCGTTTCCCTAATGATAGAACTGAAACATAACTTTCAGAATATTAAAGCTGTCGTTCCATGTGGAAATTTTCACTGAAAAACTTGGAGCCATTTTTGTGGTTTTGAGTGGTTCGGAAAATACGCATATTGAACCTCATTTTCGCCCTAAACATTTGAGTCGGCGAAAAACTTCATAGCTAACGCTATGCAACCCACTATCTGTTCAAAAATGAAAAGAAAGTCTTCTGAGCTATTTTCGATAAAACGCGTTTGTTTTTCTGATAATGAGGAATTTTGGGCTCATTTTCACAGAAAAACTTCGCGTTTTCGGAAAAACGTCGCGTAAAAATTTGTTTGAAGCATCTGTAAATGCAATACTCTTCACAAATTCCTGGCAATGAAAATATTAATGAAGTTAGTGAGGTGTCTAAAAAATTGCAATTGTGTAATTATAAAACATAAAGAGCAAAATGGCGTTTATGTCCTCTTATACAGTACATTTAGCACTACGGCTACCAAAAGTTTAAATAAAAATGTTGGGTTCGTTGCGGAGAAATTCCTTGAATGTAGTAGAGGTGCTGCTAATTGCACTCGCATTCTGCTACAAGCTTCGAGCCCTATGAACTGGGTTTCGGTCACCGCCAAGCGCTGTTCTCGTCGATCAAGAGGGAAGCGGATGCGACCTCGAACTCAATAGTTGTTTGGCTCATCTTTGTTGTCAGCATTTATTATTTATCTTTTTCGGCCATTAATATTGAAGTTAAAGTGTACCATACCCATCCGTGAATATAGGTAAACAGTTGTTAATGTTAAAAGTAGTATATAGTTTGTCACCCCAGAGCACCTATAAAACAATTAAGTTTTTGAATACCCATTTAACAGGTTCGCAAGGAGGCATGGAGGAATAAATCCTCGACTTATTTTTCATGCTAAATTATTGAAATCAATTATTCTTATAAAAAAATTGTCTGTGAACTTCATCCGACCACCCTATCCCACGAGATTCGTTGTTAATTCATAAAAAAGAAAGTGCGTTTGTGGCACAGCCGGAAGTATCGTGTCAGGTTAAATGAGAAACCGTGGGGGAGTGAGCGTAGGTAGGTTAACTTCTTTCAGCTGTTTCCCGCCTTCGCAGGACTCGTGAACAGACTACAAGTTTAAGGAATATCGACCGTTCATGAAGTTTCTTATGTAGACTCAGAGGTTAGACTCCCTTCCGAACAGTTAAATGATAGTATGTATGTGAGCGCCCGGGGTAGAAAACGAGAATCGCTGGCAGCTTCGTCTTGTGCTGGACAGCGGCGAGGGCGTCGAATGGGTTGCGTTCCGCAGGCGCTGGAGCGAGAGAGCGGCCCCGCGCCGACCTCACAGCGAGGGCGAGCTACAAGCCACTGGCAATGCAACTGCAGGTGCCCGCACGGCCGCGCTACCTAGCAACGAGAATGATAACTTGCCCTTAAATGAAGTAGTTAATGTAACTCTTGAATGTAGAGGTAAGAAAGGGGAATTACGGGACTTTATCATGGCCGTACAAACTGTTGTGTCATTAATTGCTCCACATAACGTAGACAGGCTACTAGCGTTTTTCCGTTGTAAAATTCGCGGAGAAGGCACACAGGCCTTCCAGTGTAAAGTCTTGTCTACTTGGAAGAAAATGAAATCTCATTTATGTGCTACATTCGGTACGCAGCACACTTTAGATGTCAGAAAGAGAAAGAGCGAGTTTAGAATAGGCCAATCGATTAGAAGCCTTTGTTAGAAAATTTCAGACATATAACCGTAGATTATCAACTGACTATTGGTAAATACGGGAATTCAAATATTAGTTCGCAGCCGCGACACAGTCACTTTAGCGGAGGCAATATAAATTACATTAGAAGAAGAATCGGCTCTCAGTTGTATATGTAACCCGCGAAATAAAAGAAATTTCAAAATAAACGAACCTACTTCGACTCCGAATAAAAATCCTGATTGAGCTCCTAATAATATCGAAGGCTCCGCGCCTGCCAAGCGACCGCTGTGACGCGTTTCCGATGTGGCGAAGGCCGTCTTGCTGCCCTAGCTGCCTGGTGCCGCATACAATGTCTCGGCGGGGGAGTCAGCTCTCGCAGAACGGGCGTATTTTCGCAAGATAAGAAAATACGAATGTTCGCAAGATAAGTTGAGTAATTTTCTTTACTTGCAAAGTAACGTAGGAGAAAAAAATCTGAACCCTTTTAGTTCATACCAGAGCGGATGTAAGTTTATAAAGCTTTTTCGTGAAAAAGAAGAAAATATTTCTGCTGAAGGATGGCTTCATGGTTTAAAGAAAATAGGGCATGTTGAAGTAGAAACGAAAGGCCGAGTTTTAGTGGCCTTAGAGATGCTGTGAGAAGTTGTAGAATATAGTCTTATATTAGGATGTTTTCCATAAACAAGGAACTAAAAATTGTCTTCCTTTAAATATAATACATAACCACAAAGATGGTTTGTTGATTTGAGATATCGTTGATTTAAATTTTGACACGACAAGCTTTACATTCGGCCAACGTTTTAACAATTTCTTCCAAATCATTTCTCAAATTATGGGTCATGTTGTGTTCAATTGACAGAACAACTGAATTTCTTAATCGCTCTTGGCCCTTGGAATTCTTTAAATAATTTATTATGATTTTCAATTTAGAAAAAGATCGTTTGGCAGAAGAAACTGTTACTGGGAGAGTCAAAAATAAGATTATTACTGTACATACATCGAGGAGACACGTCAATAATCTAAAATCCTGAATTATAATTAAATTCCTTAATATACCGAATAATAATACCGAAGTCAATTTATTGCCCAAGCCAATTCCCAACGGTAATAATTGCGCTAATTTGAATTACCTTTAGGATGTTTTCAACCAATTGATTTGCCTCAATTATTACTTCATCTGAAAATTTCATCAATTTTCGGGGTTGAATTAGTTTGAACGAATATGCTATATCATTCAAACTAATAAATCGGATCTTAAGTTGATTTAATATTATTTCTAAATCATCATAAAACATTAAAATGTGAAAACGATTTCCAGCATTCACAACTTTTTTGTCTTGACATAGTTCCTCAAAATAGATTTTGGTTTTCTTTACTCTTTGCACCTCCTCAGGAAATAATGTAGTGTTTCCCTCTTATTCAACTTTCGGTATACTCCCTTGGTAAAACTTCGTTAAAGACTCTGACCCAGCGGCGCCCTCAGCATTAATGTACTATTCTTTCACTTATTCATTGTCTGCGATTTTTGTTTACCTTCTAATATGGACAAAGAAAATAATTACGGAAAAATATTGAAAGTGGAACAACGTTTTCTCAATTTTGTTAGTTTTCATTTCAATCAAATATAACTTGAAATATATAAAATAAAAATCTTGAAACTAAGAACTTTTTTTAGTTTGTGTGCGGAGTCCTTTAGAAACAGAGGCCCCCGCGCATTGCACTGGCTGCACCACTGGTAGTTTCGCCACTGTTTCTAAATAGTACCTTCTGAAATGAGTCTGAATGTAGACGGCATATTAGGTAGTGTTTTCTTTTTGGAGCAAAAGGCTGATGTTAATTACAAAACAAACCGTTTGAACACCCGCTTCGGACACGTTCCTTTAGCAACCTCGGCGCCTACCTGCGTAGATGTAGAAATTCCCGCGCAATCGGAAACATGTGTTTTTTTCTACGGGCAGAACACGAGGTCTTGGATTAATAAATCAAAGCAAAATTGCGCCAGGAATTTTTATGGCAGCTACACTAGAAGAATGCCAGAACGGGCGTTGCCCTGTCAGAGTTTTAAATTTAAATGAAAATTCCGTTCGGATTTTATCTAAAAGTGTCAATGTTAGAAAACCTCCTAGTGTTACTCATTAATTTTGTGATTTTTCAGACGTGCACAAGCGAAGAGCAATGTTAGACTGCGAGCTACTCACCGACCATCTGAACTCAGAAGAAAGGTTGGCCCTGTGGGCCCTGACCGAGCTGTGTTGAAAATATTCCGTCATTTTCTAATTGCCAGGCGATCAGCTTTCGGCCACAGCAGCGACCGAAGGTGAATGGCATTTCACCTGCAACCCGCTACTACACCCCTGTGCGTAAACCCTTACCGCCTTCCGCAAGTTTTACAAGAGGACGTGGGCTCGCAGATCGAAGGCCTTTTACGAAATAGAATTATTTAACTTTCCTATTGTGCGTGGAATGCTAGCACTCTATTAGTGCCAAAAAAAGCCCGACATTCACGGAAGACCTCAATTGCACTTAGATATAGACTTCTATAAGTTAAATGAGAAAACGATAGGAGATCCCTAGCCAATTCCTAACATCACCGATGATTAGATAAATTTGAAAAAGCCGAATACTTCAGTGTTTAGGACCTCGCAACTGGATTTTGTCAAATCCCAATTCGGAAGGAGGATAGAGAAAAACGGCCTTTAGTGACCTGGGTGGGCCCTTCGAATTTTTAAAAATGCCAATGGCACCGAAGAACGCGCCCACTACAATGCAACATTGTATCAATGTTGTTCATAGCAGCCTTCAGCCGATAATCGCCAAGATATATCAGGACAATTTAGTATTTTTTCTTGTAACTCGAAAGAACATATTTACCGATTAGAAAGCAATTTTAAAAGGCTGCGACATTTCAGTTTGAAGTTACAACTTAAAAAGTGCGAATTTTTGAAGCGATAAGTTAGGTATTTAGTACACATAATTTCGGGTAATGGAGTATAGCTTGACCCAAGGATAACGGAAGCTGTAAATATATTTCCGGGACCGCCCAACGCTCGTGCAATAGGAGCAGTGTTGTCACAACATGCTACCAAGCAAACGGTCGCCTATACTCTCTCAATTTGAATCAGTAAAAAGCCACTGATTGACAGTGACTATTCACTGATTGTGGTAGTTAAAATCCGACCACCGACAATCAGTGAACTGAACTGAATGAATCAGTGAAAATCGGGACCACTTTTTGAATCAGTGAAACTTCACTGCTTGAATCAGTGAAATATCGCATTGCTATCCCAGCAGTGGCGGCTCGCGCTTAGGTTGCACAACCCCCAGAAAATGAAAAAGATCTCATTATATCTTAGGAATATACATTTTCCTTTTAAAACATTCATTATTGAAGATATTGCAGCAATAGCGATGTATATGAAATCATTTTGAAACGAAAGGGCGTCCAAATGGCGCTCTCTACGGTGTCTGGTGCCTTGTCAAGAATTGCACCACGCTCTTGGTTCTATTAATGAAGTTATTGTTTTTACTCCTTAGTCCTTGGATTTAACACGGGGAAGATAGAGCTTTTTGGTTGGGCAACCACACAGCTGGCGCGTTGCGGAGATACTGCATTTTTAAGTGAGATAGGTGAATACAAGTCTTTATTTAAACCAATGAAAAACATACAACAGAAGAAAACAATGTTCAGGAACTTTTCAAAACTCACTACGGAGAAAAATTGGCCTGCAGTTAACACTCTTTATTTTATGTACATATTATTGACATTTTGGTGACAATACAACAAATTATCAAAAGAAAGCTGGGAAGAAAGTAGTGAAAGAATTATAATCCTCTTATAATTTAAATGTGTATAAATACATTTCAATGGATTTTTATGTGAATTTTACAATAAAAATAAATAGAAACCATTAAATGTCAAAATTATTAAAGTAAAAATACAAATAAACATTTGATATTATTACAAGTATTTGGCAAGTTTTAGGGCAACTTAATCAGCTTCCTCTGCTAATTATAATTTTCATAATTAAAATCGGCAGCATTGCCAAGCTTAAAATTGGAAATGTTAACAGCACTGCATGCCTTTGTTTCTATGTACATATATATGAATACACATCTATATATACACATATATATGTGTATAAAGAAAACAAAGACTATTGTGTGTCGTTTCCTAAAAATTTGAATCTGCCATGCTACCGAACAAATGACTGATACCTGACACCGCAATGGAGGCACCTGGCCACTGATTTCAAAGACAGGAATAGAATTGATGAATGATGGCATGTGTCAAGCAGAGCAAGTTCTAAGCTATTAATTCACTTGAGGTAAAAACTTTAAATGGCTTACCAGATGAACTCCAAAACACAAATCTTCACAAGGAGCTAATTACAACACAAATATTTGGTAAGGTTAGAAATACTTTAAAAAAAGAGACATCAAAGTCTGGATTTCTTTATCAGAAAATCTATCAAAAGTATATTTGGATGAAGAGGAAAATTTGCAATTTTACAACTACTACATAGAAGAGATTACAGAGGAAAAAGTTGAAAAATCTACCCGAGTACCTCAGATGAAACAATTGAGAAACTTTTAAAGAAAGTTTTAGAAGATAAGCAACAAATATCTGAAGTAAAAAATTTGAGAAAAATAGTCAATGATTTTATTACCAATACTAGTGAGAACCCGTCAAAATTTGACGGTGAGATCTTAGATAAATGTAAAATACTGTGCCCAGACTCATGTTCACAATATGTTGCATTGTTTGGATCTTCGGGTTATAACGAAGAAATTCTGTGATGTGTAGTTCCCAAAATTTTGAACACGTATGGTCCATGACCAGGTGGCAATGCAAAATGGCCCACATATTCCAATAATACACGATATGACACAAAAGAAAGAGCACTATTGTACTGACGGATATTGAATTGCTGTAATTAAATTAATTATTATCAATAGATTTTACATAAAAATGTTTATTTATTTACAATGTTGATTTGGAGGTTATGTTGTCCATCAATATTATTTCTTAAGTTTTTTGATGTGTCAGTTGATTACTTCTGGCATATTGCTTGAAGGTAAACTTACTTTCCAATTTAAGCAACACAGAGTAAACACGTTTGCAGAACAAAACTGACATTTTCTGCGCTGACTTTCTCATTCTCTGCGTCCAGTGTACGTTTGCTTCTTTGGGGGCGCGTGGACAACTATTCAGAATTCGACATAACCTGTGAACAACTTCACTACTTCAGTACAACTGAGCAAAACCCACTGTCCGAATGTTCTCTAAAAAATACATCACAAATCAAATACATGCAAACTGTCAAAGCCACAATGCAATTATTACACTGAAACAAAACCGTGACGAATTGTAAACAAATCTCAACAATCAAAACAAAACATCAAGCAGCTTGGACTCACATCTAGCCTTTCATATAATCGATTTTGAAACAGCATTTTGGAAGAAAACAATTGACTACTGATAAGCGTAGTATTAAAGAATGATTTAATTAATTAATTTACACCGTAAATGTTGGTGAATCAACACAATCCCTGATAACACATCTAGGGATCACATTCTTTCATTTAAAGGAAAAAATATTACAATCAATTCAGTAGAAGCTCCAAACGAAGCCATGGCAGAATGCTTTATTTTTTTAAATATATAGATAGATATTTAATGGAAGAAACTCAAACGCATGCCAATGGATAAACGAGTTTGAAAAAGAGTGTGAACGCTGTTTTGTGGAAGAGAAATTATAAAATTTTCCCTTGACAATGCAAGCGCAGATTGGTACTCAAGTATGATTTTGAAAAATACAGTAGAATCAGAATGGAACAATTGGAAAACGAACGCACGCATAAAAGAAATCGGAGCTGTACTAAACCAAGGACAAAAATGGGGATAATAAGCCAGTGGCATATTTTTCGAAAAGTGAGTGAAGCTCAAAAGGGAAAAAAAAAGCAATTTACCTTGAGTGCTTGGCAATAAAAAAGGTTGTTATATATTGGCAACATTGGCTACTTGGAAGAGAATTAATTTTTGGTACACTCCAATCATAAACCTTTAAAAAATTTAAATATAAAAGCAATAACAGATTAAGAACTGGGTGATTTGACATACTATTTGTCCCAATACAATTTTAAAGTTAAATATAATCCTAGAAAATTAAACCAAGAGGCAGACTGTTTAAACAGGCATCCAGTTCTAGAGCCTGATGAAAATTCAGATGACATATTAAAAATAGTAAACCTAGTGAAATTAGAAGACATAAAAAAGGATCAAAGAAGATGCACAAAACTACAAAACAATAAGAAAAAACTAATATTCTAAAATTAAATTTATTATAAAAATTTCAAAGAAGAGAAAAACTCTCATTATCAGAAGAATTTAGTAAAATATTACTAAAATATGTACACAATACTTATTGTCACCTGGGAAGAGCGCAGATGATAAATAAAGTAACACCATTCTTTACAGCGAAAAATATAAACATAAACATAGAGAAGATTTGTGAAACTTGTGACATCTATTTAAAGAATAAATCATGAAGAAAATCATAACATGGATTAATGTCACACCTAGGTTGAGCAATGTACCCATTCAAGATAGTTTCTATAGATACCATCGGAGGTTATGGAGGATCCCGGTCAACAAAAAAATACCTACACCTACTGGTCGACCATTTCACAAGATATGCTTATATTTTAACATCAAAAAATCAAAACGCTGATGACTTCATAAAACTAACTGAGGAAGTAACAAAATACCATTATGTCCAGATGGTACTAACGGATCAATATCCAGGAATAAATTCAAAAGAATTAAAACAATTCAAAGTAAAGAAAAAAATAAAATTGATTTTTACTGCCATAGATGCGCCTTTCTCCAATGGTCTCAATGAAAGATTAAACCAGACTTTAGTGAATAAAATAAGATGTATTATGAATGAAACTAACAAAGAGGCTGCTATTGCTATGGACAACTATTGTGAAAAAAGCTGTGGAGAAATACGAGACAGAGCATACAGTGACAAAATTCTCAACAAAATACTTGCTAGAGGGTAAAACATTGCACACGGATCAATATCCTACAGCATGAATTAAAAATAAAATGCACAGCCGAAGATTTAGAAAGAGAGAGGAAAATAGCACTCAAGAATACAATAAAACTTCATAATGACAACAAAAAAATATTCAACCTACACAGGAGACAAATTGAATTAAAAAGGGAGATCTTGTGTACATAGAACATGAAAATCACCTGCATAGGAAGAAATTAGATGAATTGAGAATTGGGCCATCCTTGATATTGGGAAAATCTTAAAGTCAATCTATGAAGTCAATACCGGACACAGAACCAAAGAATCAAATTTCTATGATATAACAAAACTAACTCCAATAGTAGAAGGTTATGATAATTGAACAATTGCAAAAGCATTGTTCATTTCCCAGAAGGGGGGGTTTATTACAGAAACCCAAATGAGTTTTTATTTCAAATTAAATATTTGAAGGATATAATCATTATATACTGCTAAAAATGAAAAAAAATTGCTAATGATGTTGAGTATGCCAACTTTGTTGTAAATATTAATTTAAACAGTAAGTCAAATGCTGCAATGGGTGAAGGAATATTTTTTATTATTATTATTATTATTATTATTATTATTATTATTATTATTATTATTATTAAAAAAGGGCAGATGTTAAAACCAACCATCACCCTGAACAAAACACGAATAGTTTTTCTATCCTTTCACCCATATCAAATATTGCTGGACATTTTTCTTGAAGGTTTTTCTCCTTTCCAATTCCTCCAGATGCAAATTAGAGCCCTCCTAAAACAGAAAAAAAGATAGGTCAAGAAGTTATGCGAGGAAAAAATGGTTACTTTATTTTCAGATTACATACAAGATCATACTAACTGGCAGAATTATTATGAGGTCTGGATTGGGAACCTCAGGAATGGCTTTGATGTACCTTCTGCACTCCCACTCCTCTGCCAAACTAGCCTTGCCATGTAAATGAGTAAAATATAATGTGTTTAGTGACTAAGGAAAGCAAGGAACACTGATCAAAATAAATCAGTATTACAGCAGTCTTTGGCAAATTAAAATACCTTTCAAAATATTCACATTGTTAGAGTCCCCAGTTAGCTGCAGCACTTTCTCTTACACTTCTTCAAAACTCCACTCCTGGACTGGTGTCAAACTAAATTGGAAAAACCAAAGAATGAGTTATTAGTTTGCTGTCATGCCCGGCTCTGCTGTGGTGTAATCGAGAGCAATTTGGACTTTTTACAAATTTCATAAACGAAATTATCCATTGCACGTCAGATATTTCACACTCTATCACCAAACAGTTACATTAAAACTCTTAAGTTACATTAGAAGTTTCCAATTTTATAACAAAAACAAATACGTGATATTAACAACGTGTTCATAACCTATTTCTTAGTATGGAAAAATGCTCATGAAATAAAACGTCTCACAGTTATCAACAAGACGAGTCACAGAAAAGCGAAAACTACTTACCTAATGCAATTAAAACAATCTTCAGACACAGGTCAGTTTTCTCGCAGGAAACCTCTATTCCACTGGCTTTGCCGTGCGATTTTGCGTACATTCACAACACAGCACGTGAATGACTGGACCAGTCGGTATAGTCATTAGTATACTCTCTGGGTATAGTGGCGCGGCCAACTGACAACCAATGAAATGCTGGCGGTCATTTTGAAAAGGTTCACGTATTCACTGATTGTCAGCAAAACTACATATTTCGACTGAAGATATCAGTGACTTTGCTCTCACTGATTGAATCAGCGACAATTTCACTGATTCATATTCAGAGAGTAGGAGTAGAACACTAAGTAAGAAGGAATAAAACTATGGTGTTTTTGAAAAAGGACTTTTGGCTCTTATGTAGACAATAAAACATTTCCGGCCGTTCGACGAAAATTAAATAACCGATCAGCCTCAAAAGTGGTGGCATAATTGAACTTCTGATAAAAATGCGACTTACGCGATAACGCATAACTTTATCAAATTATGATTTAGAAATAGAATATCAAAAGGAGTCCAAACTTTGAATGGCGTTGCTTCCGCCGTGCGCCGGTGGCATATTGGCTGCGCGCCGCACTTCTCGGCTGCAATCCACGGAGGAACGAGAGGCTTCGAGAAGAAGTCACTACTGGAAAAAAACACATAATGTACGTCAACGCCTCTTACGGGAGCATTAGATGAAACAATTAAGCAGCCATTTTCAATATCTCGCTAGTTACGTCGACACCCAAGGCGTTATACGTGGACCCGTATGACTGAAGATTTAAAAAATTTCCGAGAATGTCCGCTTTGTCAAAAAATATTAACCGAGAAAAACAACTGGACTGAAATGATATTGACACAGACTCCTACGTCCGTATTTGAAAATCTAGATATGAATGTTGTAAGATCCCCTTCCCATTACTTCGTAAGGAAATTTGTATACACTTACATTTCAAGATGCGCTATCAAAATAATAAATTGTTGTCTCGATGCCGAGCCATACAGGCCAACAAATCTCTCTCCAATTTGTACACAAATTTATTCTTCTCTTTGGGCTTCCAGAAACGCTCCTGAATGATCGAGACTCCAACATCAGGTCCGGGTTATATAAGCTGCTCAATTTCAAGGGTCTACGTAACACCTCCTACCATCCTCAGACTGGTACTCCAACGGTGCATTGGAGCGTACTCATCGCCCTTATAGAATTACTTCCATTACTACGATCACCAGGAGCAAACTGGAATACGTAGCTGACATACGCAGTTGCGGTTTAAAACATCACTCTGCATTTTGTTACAACGTTCAAGCCCTATGAACAGTCTTTCTGTTGCCGCTATGCGCTGCCTTCGTCGATCAAGAGAGAAGCGGATGCCATCTCGACCTCAACATTGGCTGGCCTCAGTGACGTTTTCAACAAACTGAAGGAAAGCCTAGTGGTGATTCTAAATGCACTCGCAATATGCTACAAGCTTTCAGCTCTTACTGGGTTTCAGTCGCAGCTACACGCAGCTCTCGTCGATTAAGAAAGAAGCGGATGCCACCTCCACTTCAACAGCGGCTGTGTAAACTATTTCAAGTGCCACGAGTCACAAGCAAGGTCAGCTGACTCCGTGTAGCGTCTATGTAAAACTACTTCAAGTGTGATTTAAACTACCATTTTCTTGAACTGTACACGTGAAAATGTTATAAGTAACAACTCAAGAGACATTAAACTATTGTGCAAGGTGAAATTGATTTATTCACAGCTGATCATCACCGGAAACTTCCTTCGTCTGAACTGTCGAAAGGAGCGAACCGGTTCGTGTAAAACGTCCAACACCAAAATACAGACCACTTTTCCCCAAATACAACCGGCCCGTTCACATTTAATTCATAGGCATGCTGTTTCGAACTTTCAGTGTGTTACGTATTGTCGCGTACAATGAAGTACTTTATTGGTTTCCAACATTGTTGCTGCGAGCGTATTTTAGGAAGTAGTGCAGCGAATCAACTTTCGAGCTGGGCCGGCCGTGATGTAGAACTTAGTGGTCTGAAGCGAACGTCGCGCCCTCAACGAGCGTCCAAGCCTGGAGTAGGTTACGCAGGAATTTTTTAAATTAATACACCCCGAGCAAGCAAGTAATGTATCTGCACTCGAATTTAAATAAAATTTTAAACATTTAATGGTACAATATTAATTTTCGAAAACAATTGAGTACCTTATTGTGTGCACTCCTACGTCAACTTTTGGATGCTCAATCCCCATTTCGATATTAAATGACACAAAAATATTTTGGGGTGATAATAATTTTTGAATCATACCTTCATGGATACTTGTCTGGTAGGGATGACCCCGTCCAGTAGAAATTCACTGCGGTTTTCTGAAACATGTATGTTTCTCTACGCAATGCACTATTTCATATCCAAATTCTCTCAGGACAGCCATGGTACTCCCCTAGTTCTTGGTTGCATCAAGCTACAGATTGGCCGCATTCAATTCTCCCAAGTGTACAAATCAAATCCACTTTTTAATATAAGACTTTTTTTCATTTTACTGAAATATTCGATTTGCTGTTATGAAATATTGACCATGACTCATTTCTTCTCGATCATATTTGAAAGTACTACTAACACGATCGATAATATCGAAAATACCTTAACTTAACTTCAACGTAGCATCCACTAAGTCGGTATGTCAATTTTATTATTTAATACCCTTTATGAATATTAATAAAGAAATTAATGAATCAAAATAGAGATTGCAAACTTTTGATGTACTGCTCCAAATGTTCGGGTGTAGCGTAAGGTGTGGGGCGGCAGGCTGGCCAACAGGGGACAACCTGCCGCGGGGGAACTTCGAAGGTTGCAGAGAGGTTGATTTGGTTTGCTCCCGGCAGAACTGGCAGAATCCTTGGGGAGTAGCCTCCCCGGGTTTCCCTCGCAAGGAGAGGTAACTGGGATCGGGTGTACTTCGGGATTTATAAAATAAAGAAAAGATAATCCTGTTATCTATGTGGTTCCTGAGGGGATCCCAGTCTTTTTTTATTGAAATTTAAAATTGCCGGAAATTTACATGCATACAAAGGCAGAGATAATAAAACCCTTTTCAATTTCTTTACAATAAATTTCTTAACTTGCATGATTCTTCCAATATTCTTTCTGGCAGTTGTGCAATCAAGTTTATGAAATTATTGAAATTTACTGACTATGTGAAGACATCTGTGAACATCATTAGACATCTGTGAACTAACTGAATTTCTTCACCTACTCACTTTACGAAAAAAATGTCCTTAAGACACCTGGAGCTTGTGAGTCAGCGGTCGTTCGTAGACGGGCGCAGCGTGGATTGTGCGCCGGAATGGGCAATGGTGGGCAAAGGCCGCACCTGTGCTGGAAGGCGCGCCGGGGAAGGGCGGATTCCGCCGGGCGTCGACTGCGGGCTGTAGCGGCGCCTTCTAAGCTACTAGGCCTCTCGGGTTCCGCTCTCGCCGCTGCGCTCACATAGCCCACGCGAGTATTTCGCCGCGTACCGGTTTACTCCTTTCACCGCTGTAACCTTCTTCCACTCGTCCGTCTCCGTCCCTGGTTGTAACTTATCTCCCCGTCCGACTCTCTCCGTTATTGTAGATTTTCCAGTCTGTTTCGCCAGGAGCGGTGACTCAGTGGATTAAATGATGTCACTGCAGTGCCTATGACCGGGAAGTCCTAGGTTCGAGTACCGACGTTGCCCGGATTTTCTGATACTAGCTTGTGAGCTAGGTCGAATTCAGTCGTTGTCTGGAGGAGAATTCTAGAGACCCGCTGCTCTGGTCGGTAGTTTTTCGTGGTTTCTCCGATCAACACCAGGCGAATGCCAGAGCAGTGCCCTAACAAAACGGGCCACGGACCGCCCGCGATCCGTTCATTCATTCTTCTTCCTTGTCCTATCCTCACACACGTACACTACTAACACTAGCATGCACTACAGTACCACACATGCCGGGAGACCGCTCGGGGACTTAGAACTTGTCCCGGCGGGGGGTTCCCCGCTGATGGGAGATACCTAGTTAGGGAAAACACCTCTATTCAACGGTAGGTCGGCGCCGGATCTCGCCATCCAGTGGGGGAAGATCACCGTCACCTCCCGATGAAAAGTATGCACTACACTTACGGGACTAATACCTTCAGTAGTTGACGCGCCCGGAATCACTAATCAAACAATCCAGTCTGTTTCACTCCTCGCGTCCATCTCCGTGATCGTGAATCGTTTCGCGACAGTCTCTCTCCGGGATTCCTTTGTCCGGCTGCTTGGGAAATTTCACCTCCGAACGTGCCGGGCGAATTTTCACGGCCATTACCTATGCGCGAGTTTTATTGGTCGTTTTCTCTCTGGGGTGAGAAATCCGAGTGCGGTACAAGTTCGCTCTGCTTTGCTGCAACTGACTCGCAGTAGTCAAACACCAAGTCCCGTTGACAGCCGATTATTCCAAAATGAGGTGTACAGAAAGATCTGGTGGAGGATCTGTTCTCACTTTTGAGAGAACTTCCTGCGTGACTCCAAGTACACATTAGTGCTAAAGTGCCCCTATGAATCCGTGCATGAGTAGTTTGGCATGATACATCTTATCCTCTATTTCGTGAGTGCTATTTCTTAATGCAAACAATATTTATTACAACTTTAGAATTTATAAGCGGTTTCCGGCTGTTCAGAATGCGGTTCTTGGGCTGATGTGGTCACAGAGCGGTGAGGCACAGGGGTATGCGTCTCCCGCAGTTATCTCTTTGGCGAGTGGGTGGTTGGGGATGGGATCGCTAAACGAATCACCCAGTCTGTAGCTGTGACGTGAAAGAGTGTGAATCCGTCTTTTCCGATTACCCTGCCTCTGTCGGGTGACGTGTGGGTGGGTTTTTTGATTGATTTTTTCGTGTTTCCCGGCGCGTCAACTGCTTCGGTCATTAGTCCCGTTAGTGTAGTGCATGTTCTTTCTCGGGAGATGGCGGTGATTTTTCCCCGCTGGATAGTGAGATTCGGGGCCGACATACGTCGGCTAGTAGGGTTTCCCCCAAACCAGGACTCTCCCACCAGGGGGACACCGCCCCAGCCGGAATAAGCTCTAAACTCCCAACCGGCCTCCCGGAATATGTGGTAGTGTAGTGCATGTTAGTGTGAGTGTGTAAGTGGAGAGGATAGGACAAGGAAGAGGAGGGAAAGATCGCGCGCTGTCCGTGGCCCGTTTGTTAGGGTACTGCTCCAGCATCTGCCTGGTGTTGATCTCGAGAAACCACGGAAAACTACTGATGAGAGCAGCCGAATACTAGAATTGTCCTCCAGATAGCAACTGAATTCGACCTAGCTGACAAGTTAGTGTCGAAAATCCTGCCGTGGGGAGTGTAACCTAGGACCTCCCGGTCAGAGGCGCTGCAGTGACATCAGTTGATGCACTGAGCCACCGCTTCCGGTGTGTGGATGGGAATGGAGAGGCGACGTTCGCCAGCTGCGCGAGGGTCAGACCGTGAAGGGTGGGAGAGTTTTACATCCTCGAAGCACTCGAAAGAAAGGTCCCGGCACAAAGGCGTCCTGATGACATGAGCTTTTGGGCTCGTTGAACGAAGCCGCGACGTGTTTGCAGGCGTAGGTCGTTTGAATCTCGCATTTTAATACAGCGTCTTATTATTTGAGAGTGAATATTGTCATATTATCACGTTTTGTCAAAAACTTACTATTCATGATTCAACGTAATATAGTAGAAAATATAAGGTATGATTTCCAGAGCATCAAAAAACGGACACAGAATGCAGAAACTCCTATTAACTGAGTTCTGTTAAATGGGTTTATCGCGTTACGCAAGAATTTTGGACAAATCCTGAAAAGAGTAATTAGCTTATTGGAACTACCTCAGTTCCTAAGCTACCTCCCCCACGGCGAGTAACATTGCCTTTCTTCTCCTCCGCCATTTGAGCTTCGTATCTGCCGTTCTTGAACGTGATGCAAATGGAACCATGATCCAATGTTATAACAGCGTGTATCTCCCTGCAATGCAACCAATTAACACCAGGAGTACGCATGACGCGTTATTGACAAGAGGACATTTGAAAAGAAGTGGTAATTGATTATACTCAAATTGCAACAAATAAATACACATTTTGAGGCATTATTTTAAATATGGCGTTTAATAGGTATTGTTTTCTTGTGCACTCATTAGCTACAATTCTGCATCACCAAACTGTTCATGCACCTTATGTGTATCAATCCGACATTTTAGTCAGTGTCTCACTGATGATGTATTTAGTTTGCATGTACTGTCGGGGCAAAATTCGTCCCCGGAATAAGTATTTTCTCATGCCAAAGTGTTATTATTCCAAAGAGGTTAGCGAGGTCTCACTATTCCCAGCTACCAAATGCTGAATTAGAGTCAGTAGAGCGCTGTTCACTCTGCAGCGATTTTCACCTGCACGTCCTACAGTTGGACGGTGGCGAATTTTCGTTACTAGCTACAGAGAGCGTATTCATCCACTGTCGGGAGGAGAATTCTAGCGACTGGCTGCTCTCATGCAGCGGAAGAAGAACACCGCCACCTCCCGAGATAAAAACATCCCCTATACTAATTGTAGCCCTAGCACCTGACGAACCTGCACATATCATGTAATCAATCCTCAGCTACCGGGACTTTAAGAGTGTTATTGAAATGTCAATAGATGAAGAAGGAATATCAGTAAGTCACTTCAGGTAAGTGTTGTTTCACTGTAACTTCGGTCCCTGACAATCTCTCTCGCAAAACCTGAGCTCTCCTTTCTGAATAACCCAAGAATATACGAGTAATCCTTCAGTGATCTTGGGGGACATCGGTGCCCTACAGGCAAGTAAAATTGTTCTCCATTTCTTGAGAACGCAAAATGGAAAAGCTCCGAATAATCTACAAATACCATTGTTATGAAAGTAAAGAGACGCCTTGGGTAGCCCATCAGACCGGAAAATGTGTTATGAACTCCTCAGCAAAATGTAAGCTACTACGGTAGTTAAGAAATAGAGGAAGCGCTTTCATATTTCAAGCCAGGAGCGTCACAAATCTCGTCTTTAGATTGATATACTTTCCCGTCTCTCTGCCCTCCCATCGTTTCTTTTTTCTTTCTCAAATGCATATCTGCCCCATGCCATAGCTTTTTCCCCCTTTCGTGTGATTTCTCCTCCTGAAGGACTTCGCAAGCACACCCTATGATCACCGAGACGGTCGCGGCAACGCACGATGGGGCGGGGCGGGGCGGGGCGGGGCGGGGCGGGCGGGGCGGGGCGGGCGGGGCGGGGCGGGGTGGGGCGGCGGGCCCGGCCAGGCACCGACTTGGCAACTGCGCGGCGAGGTGACCACGCCCTCGCACGTCACGGCCGCGGCTAATTAGAGGGCGTAACTCGGCGTCGCCGCCCCCGACTGGCTCCACGCGATCGCGGCGCCGCCGCCGCCGAGATGGGCCGCCCCACGGCGCCACGCGATCGCGGGCGGTGCCGCCAGGGGCGGGGCGCCTCGCCGCCGAGGGCCTCCGACCTCCCCTCCCCCCCCCCCCGGGGGGGACAGGACGATGAAAGAGAGGCCCACCGCCGCGCGCCGGCGCCGCGAGGCAGGGAACGGAATCAAGAACTACCTTCCAGTTTCTTCCAGCCACCATCCCAGTTATAATTCTGTTGGCGCATCCTTATATTTTTCCTCACAGGTTCCGGAACACTAGGCTGAAAGATATTTACGTTCTTGTTACATTCCCAGTGAAAAATATATTTTCAACATCCCTTCATGGGATGTTATTAATACCGAATGCGATCTTTCTCGAAATGAAAGGTTTCCTTATGGAATAAATGGTTACCTATATCATACATTAATATTACATAAATTATAATAAACTTGTCAGTGTGAAATAACAAGTTCTATTCGTCTCTCCTTTTTTCCTTTTTCCAAATATTTTGCCTCTTCGAATACTGGAAATGAATGAAATAAAGAATAGTACTGTCTATTGTAAACAGAATGATCAATAGACGCACAAATATAGCACACATTTTACACTTTCCAATACTGTCTTTAACTCAACGAAGGGAGTACCACTGAATGTATTGTGAGACATCCCAGTTTTTCCCTAAAATCAGAACTATTTTTTTTTCCAAATGGACATGTAACCTTTTCAATATCTGATCCTCCTATGTCTAGCTTTGTGTGATCCTCCTATGTGTAGCTTTTTGTGCATTTCAAATCTAATAATAAAACCCTCTCTATATGCTGGAAGCACTGAAGAGACGTATCAATTTATGTCATGACATGCATTCAGTGTAGTACAGTACGTACCGCCATGTAATATTTCGCGTCAAAAATGCCTTGGCGCGAGAGGTTAATGGCGATGGACATCCTTGCCTGCTAACTGCGCCATCTAACGAGGTTTTTCAAAACTACGTACTCTAGTCCGAACTATTATTCCTGCCCATGAAACTCAATTGACATTAATTTTTGTATACGTAATGTTGCTTTCAAGATTCGTTAATATCAGATGTATTGTTATAAGAAGAAGGCTTGGGCAGCGGTTGAATAGCTCACTGTCAAAGTGTTGTCACAGAACCCGGGGAGTGATGAGTTCGACCCCCGTCTGCGTAGGTATTTTTAGCCATTCTACATTACCATAAAATCCACTAAATGACAATATTCTACTTTTTCGTGTCAATTTTAACCATAACGGTGCCCAAATTCGCGTACGCAAACAAGGCAAATATTTAAATTCTAAAGAAATTGCACATTTGTCGATTATGTAATTTCGTTTTGGTAAAACGTTTTCTACGAAATATTAACGCTAAATATGACTGCTTCTAGATATACATCAGAAGCACCATGATGTCTTACTGCTTGCTATAATTTCATAGTTCAAAAGAGAGTTCAATAAACTCACCTCTTTAATTGAGAGAAATGATCGATTTTCTCTCTTATGTCTCAACCTCAGACTTTCAACTGCGCTTGACAGGTTCGACTGTAAGGGAAATTGAGATGAGAGATTACGCAGCTTGGCCACTTGGCAAGAAAGGCAAAATTATTTTTTTCACTCACAGCCGAATGAATCACTATTCATTTTTCGACATGGCTCACCAAGCCACACGAGAGCGAGTTCTCACTTTAGTGGAAGAGAGGTACCTATCTGTCTCAGTGGCGGCGTTTTTGGTTTTCCTTATTAGTCATACGTTCCCTATATTTCCTAGAATAAAGTAAAAAACAAATAAATTAGAAAATAAAAAATATTTCATAGAAATATAAAAACCTCTTTTCAGGGCTACCATGATTCAATATCAAAATAATAATTTATTTACGCAAAGGAGAGAATACTGTAACGGAGTTAATTTCACAAAAAATCACAGATAAGTAATATATTTTTCATCCGATCCGATCCTGCTAGTAAGGTTCGGCAAGTGAGCATTCTACCACCGAGCCAAACGAATACTTTGAATTATAATATTGTGGCAGATGTCATACGCTCTTTTACCGTGTGACGTCCCAAAATATGCAATTCTACACAGACTCCAAAATATTCTTCATGGAGGCAAATGTTGCTTTAAAAATATTCTGTATTGTGAACTTGAAACGGAAAACGAAATAATTTTCCGACATGAATAACAATTTCACAAATTTAATGACTCCCATACATTAAGTTTCATTAGTAAATCACGATTTATGCGTCTTAAAGATTTTCTCTTCATAAAATCATGATCAAAATGATTAAATGGATTGAAACATGTGTCTTGCACGGTAACCCATGTTACACAGTATACACACGATTCTCAGAACAAATTCTAGCACCCATCACTTTACAAGATGCGAATCGTGACTCATGTTCAGAAAATTTTACTCATTTCCCTTAGCAAGTGATCTGTTGTATTTTACGAGCAAAGTCAGGAGGGCGCCCAATCCTTAGGGCGCAAAGGGAACCAGCGGTAAAATTCGTTTCGCTGACACAGGGAAAAGCCGTAGTTCAAATAGTTGAGTTGTCACCCACTCCTTCTGGGGACGGGTTGAATATGTGAGATACTAATATTTCTTGAAACCCTAATAAGGCAGATGGTCATTCTTTTTATAGTTCTTCAGCTATAAAAAGTACTTGGATCAAAGACAGACCGAAAACAATTCGGGGCAGGGAACGCGCGCCTTCATACTTACAATTCACTTTTTAGAACTGTACCTGTGCAGTGCCCTCTTTCTTTCTTGTAATTTATAGAAAATTGAACAAGAAATACGCCTACATTTTTTTAAATTGTAAATGATCGAGTACATATTAAGAAATACATTCCCTTTTGATATTTAATATTATTACATGTTGATACTATTTACACACAATTATACAACTATTATGAAGGGATTACTTCGTCTGCTATAATCAATATTATTGTTTCTTCCGTTGCCATGCTATGCTCATAAATTATCTCTATGTTAAACATTATTTTATTAACTTCACTTTCAATTTTGATCGTGGGCTTCGACTTACAACATTTTACTCCTTACCTGTGGCATGTGGACGTGTAATTCTATACGGAATTACGATTCCTGGAAGTTCTGATTAAAACCAATTATTGAATTGATGACAACTACTATAAATTATCAGCCTTTTCTTTCCTAAAAAAATAGACATTTAACATTTATTCGGACATTTTTACAAATTCTATTGAGCTCAATATTGAAAAGATTAACTTTTTCTCCGTTCAATCATTAAGGTCCCGTACGGCTTTCATTAAAGTTTGTACGCTTACTGCGATGACTTCTCAGATGTCCTTTTCGGATGTCTTCGCGCTTGATGTTGTCCGTGGAATGTCCTCGATATCTCTATTATCGCATTCTTGCCTATCATTAGAACAAATTAAATATATTTCCGGAATACCGACAACTATTTGATACCTTATAGGATTCAATAATTTCTATTAAATTAATACGCGGGCGCGACTTGCCTTGGCTATGCTTCGGATGAAGCACCTTCTGGCGACTGTCTATCTTCGACTGACTTATTAAAAATTCCTCCCATCTACGGAGCTCTCCTAATATAAATCCCTTCGAAACACGGAGTCTATTGGAATTCAAATCTCATATTACAATAACAAAGATTACAATCCTAATTCAATGCAAATATTTCCTTCGACTTCTTACTTGGACAATGCCAAGCGATCAAAACTAATCATAAGTTGCCCACCTCACTATCATGAACTAATACCCAGTCTATGCTGAAAAAAAATATTCGCACCGCATCGATTGCTTTCAATGTGTTGAGTTCGGTAGTTTTCGAGGGAGTGATTATTTCCAACTTTCTACAAAATCACGACTTTCAATTCCCTCTCCATACCTTTCGAATGTAATGTCTTCGGGCCGTGTCTCTCCCAAAGGAACAGCGCTGTGACACCAAGCATGGAATACTACACTTGGATTATTGGTTGTCCTAACAACGTATATTGTTTTGTGGGTTTTTTTAATGTTGGTGTATTTATTGTAAAGATGAACTCAGTGAACAATATATATATATATATATATATATATATATATATATATATATATATATATATATATATAATGAGACGAGCTCGAATATACGCCCTGGTAACGGACCTGACCATGTATAAAAATTCCCAAAATACCGTCTTCGGCAGTTCGCTAATTTGAACGGGGCGCGAGAACCCCGTCACTGTCTGACGTCGGCCGCGGCCGCGTCGAGCGAAACGCTTGTCCACGAATAAGAAATTCGAAAGATAAGCTTGGGAACGAGATCTTGTGATTGGCCGGTATCCGAAAAACGAGGGAAGCCAACGGCAAGAAATTTTTTTCCGTTGAAAGTTGAAGGGGTCTCAGAAAAATCTCGGAGGACGGATCGCTGCGGAACGCGTCTCACAAATCACGTAAAAACCGTTATAAGTGACGGTTAGTGAAGAGAAACCGGTCGCGAGTCGCTAGCAGTGAACTTCACGCGAGATTGTTTCATCCGAATACGGGAAGAGAACGAACATTGTACTCGTTTTTTGTTGATAACTCACAACGGAAAAGAAACGTGTATCAGTGGGAGCGAATTATGTGAATTCAGTGAGGGCTGAATTGGACTCTTTTCCGGCGTACGCCGAACAATTTTCTGCATCGCCGCTACGTCACATCACCGAAGCAAGGAGCCAAGGTGATAACCATTCCTGAAAACACCGCCAGAGAAGCATTTGTGTTGGGGAAGGAAGACGGGCGCAGAGGCGAGGCCGAGGCACTTCCCGGCCGAGAAAATTGGTACGGAGACGGAGTGGAAGGAGAGGCGGAGGATCGTGGAGGCCAGGCTACCCCGGCGCGTCGCCAGCACGAGCCGTCGCGGCCAGCGCAGCGAGAGCCCCGGAGGTCGCGTAGGGCGCGATCGTCACGTCCCCATACGCCGAGGCGCCGCTCGCAGCACTCGACTAGGCCAGTTCACGTAAAACCCCATTGGAGAAGCGTGAGTACCCGTGCGACAGACGGTTGCAGAAACGAAAGAAATGTAATTGAACGACGCTAAACCACACTGTTTGTTTCTTAAAAGCTTTCAAATATTAGGTATTTCAAGACACATTTGTGAACGTTGATGTGTGGAACTCTTGAATGAAAGCCATGTTAAGAACAGAAATGATTAATTCACTTTAAACAAGTCACCCAATTAATTAAGTGTTAAATAGGGGTGTTGTAAATAGTTTGATTAATTTTGCTCTGTGTCGAGTTTTGTTTAAGAAGTAGTCATTGAAGTGTATTATGGATTAATAACCATTTGTCAGGAATGAAATCAATTCAGAGTAGGAAGGTTCAACTTTGTATTCTTTGGGTCCTTAAGACCAAGGCATGCCTGCACCAAATGGTGTATAAAGTACAATTCATTAAATGAATGATGAAATAAAGTGATTTGTGAAGAGAGGTAGCAATAATTGCTCCGAATATTCATTTCCGAGCACGAAGGTCGCGTTCTGTACGTGATTGTTTGTTAAGGGTTTGTTTGTTAAGGGTTTGTAAGTGATTGTTTGTTAAGTTTTTTGTTGAATTTGTGTGTGTTTTTTATGTTTCTGTTTTTGTCATTCCTAGATTGTAGAATATACAGCCTTGTATGCCAGAGCCACAAGTGTTTTGCTTTGAGTATAAACCTGTCCGTATTCCCCACCCAGGTGCATTTTCAGGCATAAGCCTCATCCAGGCAAGCGATTCGAAACAACTCGAGAGGTCTGACGTCGGGACGGCAGTGGACTCTCGAACGACGCCGGTAACGCCCACGCGATCTCACACATCCTTAGGGCTAACGACTCCTTCTCGCAACAGAGTTGTATTATGCGCGGCGCGTCGGAGGGAAGGCCACGACGTGTGTTCCATCGCAATATATATATATATATATATATATATATATATATATATATATATATATATACATATACATATATATATGTATATATATATACACATACATATATATATATATATATACATACATATATACATACATACATATATATATATATATATATATATATATATATATATAATGACACGTGCAGTACTTAAATTTTATTTACTGTTAATCTTCTTTACTATAATACGTCAAGTTTCTATTGGTCGAAGATTACTGAATTGTTACTCTTTGATATGCTACTGTTTGTCTTGGATGTCTCATATTTGGTTTCCGACAATCAGAAACCTTTCCAATCTGTTTTAGTATCTTTACTTCCCCTTCCTCTTTTTCAAGTAACACTTCCTCAGACGTTTGTTCTCTGTTTACCCACCATCACCTGGCCGTTGCCAACTGTATCAACATGACTGTTTCCATTGCTATCTTGTTTTTACAGATTTCAATGCACGTAAGATATTACATGTTTTGAGTTTTCATTCAGTCGCGGCTCGTGGTTTTCTAAATGGGGTAGGCTGCAACTAATTTAATTGCTGGGGGTGGGGTGCACCGCAGCACAACTACGTTAACGTTACATACTTATAATATTTGGCTTACCCCAGTTTATTTGTTTGAAAATGAAGTCAGCTCTCCCCTTTTTCTGTTCTGCAAAGTAGTCTATAACGAGTTCATTGAAGTTGATGACAATAACTCCTTTTCAATTGAACACATTGGATCTTCTTTCATTGTGTTTCGAATAAAGGTTTTCACCCATTTGAGAGTAGAAAAGCAACGTTCTGCAAGGGTTTTCACCTGTATCCTCGAATGAAGATCCAAATTGTTACCACGTATATTGTTCACTAAGTTCATCTTTACAATAAATACACCAACATTAATAAAACCCACAAAACTACCCAACACCACAAATGAAGCAAACGCAGCTACACAATAGCACACCATGACTTAGGCTGCGTTTATGTTGGAGCAGCGATAAACGATGAGAGCGACGAGAGAGTAGGTGTTGCGAAATCGCAGCGCTGCGGTGTTCATGACGGAGCAGTGCAAAGCAGCGCCACTCCGAATCCACCAGAGACATCTACGGGACATTCGACGAAACTAACTTGTCAATTCAATACCAACCTTATGTAAATCACCCGCCATATTTACTTAAATTGGCTTAGGAACTTTTGGTTACCGTTTAAGTTGAAGCGCAGTAGGAGTCAACCTCAACATCATTCCCCTATGCAATGGAAGCATTACACATTAAGTATTTTTCTTGGCTTGATATTGGCATGCTTGGTGAGAGAGATGTGTCAATTTCTCTCGACTCTGCAACATGCAGCAAACAGCTGTGTGCAGTCGAGAGAGTTAGTCATAGAGCGTACGTATTTCGAAGTTTTTATACTGCGAGCGAATTCAAGAGTGATTTGTTTTGGAAATGTATTGTTATTTTATATTTTTCTTAGCATTTTCATCGATGCTTTTCGATGACGAAAAACTCTTCAATGAATGTGATAAGGAGGAGAATTTTAGAAAGTCAGACACGGAAAAGAATTGTCTAAAGTGATATCCTGGCTGAAGTGGCGATGATCATAGAGGTAAGCTGCCATTGCTACAATAATGAGTGTTAATGCACATCACTGTTTATGGAAAATTAAGTGTCAAACATACAAACATATTTACATGGACTGTAAAAGAGAAACAGTTGTATAGTTCCAGCAGGGTTATAACTATAGTATACTATTGAGGATTGAGGTTAGTGATTGATTTCATTTGAGGAACTCAATGGCCTTTCCTTTTTTTAAAGAGAGAAGAAACCTAGTCTCTTGAAAGAAATTTGGTTGTGTGTGAATGAATGTTTAAGAAAACATTATGGAATTGGGTCTTCTAAGGAGGAAAGGAAATGTATTGTGTACTATATGCCTATGTGAATCTCACAAACATAACAGTATTTTATGCCAGGTTGTATGAAAAATAAAAACTGAAGACAAGTGTGAAATTGTGTGAAGAAAAATGACTACGTACAGAAAATTTCAAATGTGTGCAGTGCTCTCCCATTCTGCCAATTTATATTTATTCATAGTCTTTCTAATATTTTATTAGTCTGTCAAGTTTCATCTTATAAAACAGTTTTCAGTTTGGTACATTTACAGTATTTAAAAGGAGAAGTATAATTTTTTATTTAAAGATAATAATTAATTTGAAGTAGTATTTCTTTTATTGTTGTTTATTCTGTAATATAAGAAAAAATCTATTGTGCAATATATATCATGGAGTAAATAAAAAAACTTAAAACATCTTCAAATTCATTGTTATTGGCTTGAAATAAGAAAGGATTCTTCTCATTTTAATATTGTCTAAGACAATAATTTTGCTGTTAGTTCTACCAATCATAATTGAATTCTCAGTATTTATTTCCTATTGTGTCTGTAAAGAGCCTATATTGTGGTGATTTGTCTGTGTTTAATTTAACTGAATGTAAAGTCTGAAGATTACACGTACAATAAACCATCTAATGTTAAAAACATTTCCAGATGATTAATATTTTAGATGTCCTCTGTTCATGTTGACTGAATAACATATCACTCTCTCCCAAAATTTTGTAAGTTTTTCATGAAATATTATCCAAGTGTACAAGGGATATCTTCTAAAATGATTGAGTTTTGCAAAGACCATTGTAAATAAATTATTTTGTATACTGAAGTAAAAACAACTCTGAATTCCAAGGAAAACAGATTATAAGGGAAGTAATAAAGGTAACTGGCATATTTGTTTTATTTAAAATTGTTTCTTAAATTTTAAACTACGACAAAACTGGAAGGCTGATAGCTTTGTAGAGTGTAACATCTTAATATTTTGCCAAATTTTGGCTTGGGACTAGCTGGTTTCAATCACTTCAATTTTGAATTAATTGCAAACATTCAGTTTTCATCCCTTCAAAATGTTGTTCTAGGAAATGAGATACATGAACTATCAAAAGCAATAATTTAGATAATTTTTTTTCAATAAATTTTCTAGTTTAAAAATTAAAAATATTCTGTTTCTGGCATTTCATTTTATTCTTCAGTGATAGTTATTCACTGATAAAACATCCCAATCGTTTAATATTAAACTAACAAAATTAAAAATAAATTCATTTGTTTCATTTTAAAATTTCTGTTATAAATTATACTTCCTTGAATTGCACCCACATTGTGTGCCATGGGCAGCAAGCACATAATAATTAATCATCTCAATCATTCTGGGTCAATATCTCACAAATACAATAAATTCTTTTCTATAGTTGTACAAGGTGTGGATGCAATTTACAAATTCATTAACAGATGAAAGGGGTGATTATGGCAAACGAAGTGAACAAACCTTCTGAGGGTTTGCAATACAAAAAAATGATTCAGAATAAAACATTATCTCTGGCAGATGATTATGTCGTTTACCTCAGTTAACAATTAGTTTTACACAACACAACACAACAGAAAAAAATGGCAGTTATCCCGTAATTATTTGTGTACTTGTCGTTCAGTGAAAAGCGAATGTAACCTAACCTCTAAAACTTACGAGTTGTACTCATTTCTGCGGCACACAATTTGTCTAAAACGAAGCTATTACGGCGATTTGTGTCCCTTTTGTCCCAAAATTGACTCCTAACAATAACACAAGTGATCAATTTCTCAGCATTCATGTTATCCGACATGTACACCACCTGAAGTGGGCCAGCTGTGAACAGTGCGGCACAGCGATACCAGCAGCGAAAACCTACCAAAGCGAAATCCTACCTTAGCGCGCTGTCAACATGAACACTTCCATCTATTTCCATGTGGACGTTCTCGTTGCTTCGCACTTATCACTGCTCTCATCGTTTGTCGCTGCTCCAACATAAACGCACCCTTACGCACAATTCACCTTCACCGCTAACAAGACAACAGACAACCACTTAACTTTCGTACCATACAAAAACTGCTCTGTGGTGCGTACCTAACGGCACTTCAGAAAGCAGGGCGTGACGTTTTTCCCGCCAGTTCATGAAGTTAATTCGGGGGTAGTACTAGATTTTCATTTATGGGGACAGCAGGGGAACGTGTTCTTTGACAGAGTTTTGTCTACTTTTTTCATTAGGACTTGGTTTTTAATTAATGTATTTGTATACACATTCCGATAAGGGAGTAGCGCTCCTACCGCGTATTTGAACAACTAGTTAATGCTCAGTACTTCTCACTGAGCTGCAGAGTATTGCTATCTGGTGAGCACACCGTTCTTCAGACCCTACGCCCCACCCAGGCTTCGGCCGCGCCCAGGTCCCGACCCTTGAAGGCTGCCAGGCCGCAGCCTTCGTCCGCCCGTAAGCCTGTGCAGTGAATGCATGACGTCACGACCTCCTCGTTTAACACTGGGGCTTATGGCAGAATGAAGTGGGAGCCTAACGCTTTTCTCTTCCCTGTCAACAGCTTCAAATGCGTTACGAACGAGCGTTGTAGCACTGTCATATAAAAATATTGATATGATTATTACATAATATACCTCAGAAAGTCATTATTAATAAATAAATAAATAAATACATTTATAATTTTTTTTACATTCTTTTGGGCGGCGATTTTTGTAGGGGAGGCTCCGCCTTACAGCCTTTAATGACCTGCCGCGCCTGTTTTCATTGCTCTGTTTTTTAAGTAAGCTTTACTTCTTATATTGACTATTCTACAATTATGATATTAATGTTAATTTGTAATTCATTCATAATATGTTTAACACATAATTGGTATGAAAATAGTTTCTCTCGAGTGAAGCCTAAGTTTTTCATTGTTGTTTTTTTAGCCTGATGATGAAGAAATATTACTTCATCAAGACCTCTTAATACACATATTTGAAATTTACATGATGCCGTTTTATTTGTGAACCTCAATAACCTCCTATAGCTTACAACTTGGTCTGTCCATAATTCATTGGCCAAATAACAAATGTTAATAAAATTTAATATTTAATTTGCATTAAAATTCTCCCCCGGAAAAGAAGAAATTGATATTAATACCACAAATTATATACCGATTAAATTTGATCGTATCATGGATAACTATTCGAGAAACCAAAACCGAATATCTAATTGCTCGCTCATAGTGTTATGATACAAACATTTTATCAGCAAAACTCCAACAAAAGAGGAAGGAATTTTCAAATTGTTGATAGAATCCTGTGAAACCTTGTAAAAATAAACTAACATTCTCCCAGCAAATAGAAGTAGTTAACAATGAGAAGTGTTTATATGAAAAGTGTAAGTACTGATGATATAAAATCTTAATACATTGCGATATAGTCATGAAACAACATATGAGATTCTACTCTTCGAAAACCACAATATTTTTGTCAGCTTAAAAAAAATTGAGGGATGTGGTTATTTAACTGACGTCTGGTAAATAGAAAATAAATATATGGCGATGATCAATGGTGAATAAAAAAATATTTACATGTATTTACACAAGAAGATTCGCCACAGAGTATCACCGCTCCTGTCTATTTTCATTTATAAGAAATTAAAATAACATACTATACTATAGTATATGATTATTAAATTATGCGACATTTATGCATCGTGACGTGTAAGAGACAAAGTGGAGCTTCATTTGCAGATGTTTTCCGTACTATTAATTGGAACTTGCAGTCCAGAAAAACGAATATTTATGGCGATATTCTTCGAAATAATGGTCTTTAGAATTGGTTAATATTCAATTAAATTCTCAATTCTAGGAGAAAGACGACAATATGATGGAGTAAGGAGGGGTCAAGACGAGGCGAGGTCATAATAAAACTCGCATAAAGAACAGAACAGAGATAAGTGTATTTGACGACTGTGGTACAGCGAGTGCGCGCGCCTGGGGGCCAGAAGGTCACGTGGGAACATAAATCGGCTGCGGTTATACGGGGACGGACTTGCGCTTGTGTACGGCGTCCTCTTCGGGCGCGGCAGCCTCCGCGGCCAGCCTCCGCCGCTTGCGCAGGGGCCGGTCAGCGCCCGCCGGCCGCGCCGCCGCCGCCGCCGCCGCCGCCGGCTTGCTGTCCTCGGCGGGGGCGGGGGCGGGGGCGGGCGACTGGGCGTCCTGGCTGGCCGCGGGGACGACCAGGGAGACGGGGCCCGGGCTGGGGGCGCGGGGGGACGGAGGGGGCGACGGCGTGGGCGGCAGCGGCGACGAGCAGGGCGAGGGCGAGGCCGTGGGAGGTTCCTGCTTCAGGTCGACCCCCGCGGGCGGCGAGGGCGCTTCGCTCTTCTTGGGCGCGAACAGCGGGATGGGGATGGGAATAGGAATGGGCACGGGCAGGATGATGGGGTACGGCACCATGACGGTGATGGGCGGCAGCAGCGGCAGGCGCGGCGTGGCGGGCGGCGGGGGCGGCGCCAGGCACCTGGGCGGCGGCAGCGGCAGCAGCGGCGGCGGCGGCGGCGGGGGCGCCGGGGGCGACGTGGGCAGCGGCGGCTGGTGCGGGGGCGGGGGCGGGGGCGGGTGCGGGGGCCCGATGGGCCGCAGCAGAGGGAAGCGCGCGCGGTGCGCGTGGTCGGCGGCGGCGGCGGCGGCGGCGGCGGCGAAGAGGTGCGCGGGCGGCGCCAGGAGGCCCGGGGGCAGGAAGGGCGCGCCGGCGGGCGGCGGGCCGTGGCCGTGGCCGTGCGCGTGCGCCGCCGCCGCCGCCGCCAGCAGGTGCGGGGGCGGTGGGCCCGCCGCGTGCAGCGCCGCCGGCAGGTGCGCGGGGAGGTGCGGGGCGCGCGGCGGGGAGCCGCTGCTGCCGCCGCTGCCCGCGGAGCGCGGGGAGGCGGCGGCGGCGGCGCGCAGCTCCGCTGCCACCGCGGCCGCCGCCGCCGCCGCCGCTGCCGCTGCCGCCCCCGCTCCCGCCCCCGCCCCCGCCCCCGCCCCCGCGCCGGCGCCCGCGCCCGCGCCCGGGGTGGGCGTGGCCGCGGCGCGCGCGCCGGTCGCGTGCAGGCGCTTGGGCCGCGAGCCGCGCCGCAGCTTGGCCCCGCGCTCGGCCGCCGCCGCCGCCGCCGCCGCCGCCGCCGCCGCCGCCGCCGCCGCCTCGATGGGCACGAGGGGCGGGGGCGGCGGGCTGGCGCTGGCGCGCGGGTGCGGCGGGGGCGGGACGGGCGACGCCGAGCGGTCGGAGGCGGGCGACGAGGAGCGGCAGTCGCGCAGCCAGAGGTCGGGCGTGATGAGGCCGCCGCTGCCGCCGGCGCCGGCGCCCGCGCCGTCCTGCAGATGCGGGTGGAGCTGGAGGTGCGCCTGCGTCTCCTTGCAGAAGATGTTCATTTTGTACTGGTTCAGGCATTTGTCGCTGCAACAGAAGGAAACGATGTCCTATGATTTGCAACATCAGCAGTCAATATATTTCATAAATTATTTAAAACTTTACAATGTAGAAATTGGATTAGGGCCTGTTCGTTGATTTTCCTTTGGCAACAATTTTCGTATTAATATTTTGTGTTCTGTGTTAATATTTTTTATGAATTAATTGCGTTTTTAAAAAGAGATGAATTAAACCTACAATTTTATTGCGTATGTGTTATTCAGTATTTCAAATTCTCCGTAAGTAGATGAACCAATTCTGCCGTTCACTAGGCGAAAGTTACTTTTTAAAATACATCTCTGTTAAAGATGTTTGTATTTAAATAAAAGTCAGTGTCTTGCATTTCAAACATCACTGTTTTCATTTAACACAGTTTTTATGTTAATACCTCATAAGAACTAAGGAACATTTCAATTACCGTATTACTGAAAAGGATTTTACACAGAAATATTTTTAAGTACTTCTGGTAAGATAAAAGGTAAGGGAAATTAGTTCAGTTCAAGGAGAATCATAGTTAATCGTTTGTTCTTTGTAACTTCTCTACAGACAAATAAACACAAAGAACTGCTATAATGAGAATGTTAAGCAAGTTTAATTTTAAAAGTCCTTCTACTAAGAATGATTTCACTTATAAAGAATTAAATCACACAACAGTCATCACAAAGGATCGTTCAGATAATCCGATACATGGCATGGAAACCATGAAAACAAAAAGGATTCACGAAAGGAATCATTCTCTTGATCAAGCTAATAAAAATCAAGCTATTATTGTCTTTCTCCAGCCATGGTTTAAGTAGAAGAACTCGTTTTATCAAGCACTGTATTTATAACTAGTTTATCGTATAAAGGTAATTTCTGTTTAGGGGAAGAAATAAAAGAGGTCATCTTCGTAAACATATTAGCTTTATTAAGATAGCCGGCTTATTAAGATATTAGACTGTCTACCGACTTTTGCCGAAAGCAGCGAGTCTGACGATGACGGCAAAGCCGTCGAAAGTCGGCTATCTTAATAAAGCTAATATGTTTACGAAGATGACTTCTTCTCATAAGAACGTCAACACCACATCAGAATTCCCACAATTTCTGTTTATGTTGCCGCCAATTCTATTGAACTTGTTCATGTATTTTGAATAGCTGATATCATACATAAGATATTAATTTCGTCTTTCCAAGGTATATGTGTACAGTTGAACATATCTACCAAATAAAAAAGAACGGGGTGGTCGTTAAATTGGCATAATTTGAACATTCACCCAGGTAGGTACAGTCATTTGTTATGTTTTTATTCACGCTTTGAGTCACTACTTCATTACTTCATATGTTTCAGTTACGTTTCCCACGTACGTTTCCCAGGTTCAGATATAATTCATATTTGATTCAGATATAATTCATATCATGATTTACGTCATTGAAGAAATCATTTATAACTAACAATTTCTATTCAGTAGTGTCAACTTTGACAATAAATGATACAAACGGAAGTTTTTTGAGAAGATAAAAGTACTTTTGGAGTATTATTTTCGTCTTTTTCGAGACATTGGACGCATTTCTGAAAGAAATGGGAAATACCATTAAAACGCGATTTTTGGTCACCCTGATTTTCTCCAGTTTTTGTTTAGAATACAATATAAAATTATTTAAAATCAATAAAATACTACCTCGTCGTTTATATATCTTATACTACTATATTCAGCGTTGATTTCTCACAGTTCACATAGGCTCTAAAACATTGAAATTGGTCAGATTTCAGAGAACACGCGCTTTCGTGATGACTAAAGCCCGAGCAATTCCCTAATTGCCTGTTTTATTTCTTTGACTGTATTTGTAGGCAACATACCCCATTACCCATTTACCTAAGAAATATCTTTTGCGATCCCTCGCAAACTCTCGAAGAGGCAAATATCTCTAAAAGAAGCATTTTTAAACACTATAAATCCCTTTATAGTGTTTAAAAATGCTTCTTTTAGAGATATTTGCCTCTTCGAGAGTTAAGAGCGTATAAGTGCCTTTATTGAATTTTTCACATTTTAAAAATATATTTTTGTTCTTTATATTACCTTGGCAAGAAGAAAGAAAAGAAATCGATGAAATCCGATTTTAGAGAATTGTGTTCACCTTTTGTGTACGTATTACGTCTGAATTTGAATATTAAATATTTTCATCTGCTTATTGAGGGAGTTTGTGTGCCTGTTTTCAACTATAATGTCTATTTCTCTGCCCGTTTTAAGTTTTTAAGTGCCTATTTGCCTGTCATTTTTTACTGTTTTAGTGCCTGTATATCCGAGTTCTTGTGAGGACATGAAACATAGATCTCACCAAATGGTTTTATCTACGAAACAAGTGTAGTAGCACTCACAATTCTCTTACTCATTCACTTACGATTTTCAATTGTCTGATTTATTAAACAAAACTAACTCAGGTTTAGTGAAACTTACAACAATAATTATTTAATTTACTGCATAATCGCTAGCTAAGCATATTTAGCACATTGTATTAGAGCATGTCTGTTATTGAATCAACTTCCCTAATTCGCACGCGCGCGCGCGCGCACACACACACACACACACACACACACACACACACACACACACACACACACACACACACACACACACACACACACTTACATGCATTACATGCGTAGATTACATGTGTAGAGCTTGTCCCGTCTAGGGCGGTGCCTCGTTTGGGGGAAATCCTCAAGCAAGGGAGAAATTCCCCGCAAGCCGACGCGAGTCCGCGCCATCTTTTACCACCCAGAGAGTTGGCGCACCGCCACTTGCCGGGATAAAACACGCAGAACGCTAAAGGGACTAATAACTCGAGCAGTTGAAAACACCAGTTCATCGCTTGAACGAAAGCAACGTACCTGCAGAACTGCAGCTGGTGCTCGCCGTCCTGGAAGTCGACGTAGTTGACGGTGTGGCGCACGTGCCGGCACCAGTCGCACGTCTTGTTGCGCTTGAAGTTGGCGCGGCGACACTGCGTGAAGCACACCTCGGAGCAGAAGGCCTTCTGGCCCGTGGGCGTGCGCAGCGAGAAGAGCTGCGCCGCGCGGCAGGGCTTCCCGCACCACGCGCACGCCGGCTCCGCCGCTGCGGCACACGCAAATACAATACATCCATGCCTAACGAAGTGTCAAAATATTAAGAAATCCTGACAAGCACATATTTTGCTCTGCACCCAGTTTTTATGTTATTACTAGAGCCTGGAACTTTGGCAAAATGTCTTTTTTATTGTTACGATTTTATGACTTGTAGTAACATTAGGAATCACTTAATTTGTACCTCTAGAGTTGTTTTAATCGATTTTAATTTTGCCCTTTTTTGCTTATTTTAGCTCTTGATCTTTTTTTTATTTTTGCCTTATTCCTCCTCTTTTCATGATAATTTTCCTTGTTTTCCCTTGGCACTGATCTCAATCAAGCATGGAAAAATACCTGCAAGCCAGAACAACTCGAAGGCATGGTCGTGGTTTCTTTTCGAGGGGGGTAGCGGAGGCACCAAAGGCAGGTAGTGTTAAAAACCTAAATGAGAAAGATGATACCAGTCAGGAGTTTTGATCTTTGCCATTCATGCCATCAGACTTCGTTCACTCACGAGCAATCCCTTTCTACATTTGAGTACGGCCTCTGATGCTTTTGAGGGACAGAGCTCTCAGTGCTGGTGATTAAACGAGTACAAAGAATGAAAACTGTAGTTCCGTTTTCATCACGTCATTTCAATATTCAAAAGGGAGTTGACAACGGTCCTTTGTAGAGAAACAAATTTGTAGTCATCATATTGGGTGGTCATCTATATTTCAGATTGCAAAGAAATCATCGTTTCCTTCCACGTAATAACAAATGCAAATTTTAGAGTTAGAATGCGAGTCACTTGATTTTATTATTTTTTTAGAATAATTGATTTTCAATTATGATTTTCTATTGTTTACTGAAAATATTTAGTAAATTCACATTTTGTACCTCTACTTCAGCCTTTTTGCTTACGTTTTTTAGTAAAAATTAATGCCTTTTTGCTCACCTCTTTTAGACAAGAAATGACTGAACTTTCGATCACTAGTTATTACAATGTGTACTTAATAGTGTGAACAACAATGATGATAGGTGAAGGTAATGGGTATTGTTAATTGTAATATGCTAGAATTAGAATGTACAGAAGTGAAAATCAAGGCAAAAACAGTTACCTCTGAAAAATGTTAGGGGGACTAGGCAAAATTCTTGACTATCTGAAATATCTGTGATCTCTTTTAACAATAGAATGTCGGAATATAACTTCTTTAAATAGTGTATCTTGTTATTTTGAATTATTTTACAATATATACAGTGGCAACTCCAGAGACAATTCTGAGGAGGGGGCACAAAATTCTTGAATGGGAATATGCAATCCAGATGCAAGCAAACAGTGAATATAGTGTGTAAATATAGTGTTTTAATAGGTCATGGTGGAAGAAACGTTCTTGGATCACGGAATAGGTTTTGTACATGCAGTAGCATGCTGTATGCGAATCGGAGGAAACGTATGTAGAGACGGACTTCAAAAGCTTGTCAAAAACTGTGAACACCCTGCAAGAAAACCTTTCCCGAGTACCCAAGGCCCTGAGCGCGGGCTCCGCCCCACAGGCAACCCTCACTTGCACGTCTCATGTTGCAATTTTCACAACTCCATAGCACTGAGCTTATGGCAACTTCAAATTTGGCTACACTGTAATAGGACACAGTTCTCGAACATCCCTAACCAATGAGGGATAACACAGGACACGAAATGCGGGGCGTTTTGAATTCTGAAATCGGAGAATAACATGGCGAACAACTTCTTTAACATCAAATAATATACAAAGGGAAAGGAAACATGGATGTGTATTATTTGGGAGGGCAGTGCCCCCTGAATCTCCCTGCCGCAGCCGCCACTGATCTACTTCTTACAGTAGTAAGTTTGTTACAATGACACATCATATAAAATAAATTTAATTTTATTGTAGTTCTCACCTTTCTAGACAAAATCTTGTAAAAAAATCCCTGTAGGGAAAGTAAAAATTAGATATTTCAATACATCTAAAACAATTTAGTTCCAAACTGTTTCGCAAAGTAGATTATATTAAAGATATTGCTTCAGTGATCTAAACAAACTATATCGAGATGGTAATCCAGATGATCTTGTAAATAATCTTGATCTTGAAAATGCTCTTTAATAAAAATTCTACATTTATCTTCATGTAGAATACTTTAATTGAATACAGACTACACTCGCTGTAATAGAAATTAAATACATAGTTTGCTTTCTGAGTAACCAGGAGGCTGAATATAAAGGTCTTCTATACATAAAAGTACATTTACAAAGGAAGTCCGAACACTGTTTGTGTAAGTTCCGGGTGCATGCGAACGAGCGCTGTGTGCCCACGCTCAAGTGGCAGAGGCTGTGCGGAAGCGCAGGCAATGGAACCGGAGCAGGCGGAAGTGCGCGAAATTCCACAACGAAGTTGGCCACAACAGAGCTCCTGAAATCCCTCACCTAAAATCATTCAATTTAGTTTCGCTATCGGTTTTTTCTATCATCGAACAAAAAGTCTGGAAAATCTATTTTCATTTCAATGAAAATTACCCGTTTTGGTGCTATTTGTCAAAAAATCATTAAAAATATCATTTTAGAAAAAAAAGGTAATGACGATTTAATGAAATATCTGATGAAATCAGGTGTATAAATTCAACGTTTTCATTTCAAAAGTGATGAGACCGAATTCTTCTGTGAGCCTCGACTGTTCTTGGTTCATGTTTTCTTATGCTGAATCATCGAGTACTTCCACGACCAAGAATGCCTGCATGCTAATATTGTATGCGATCCAATGCCTCTCGACTGTTTAGATTCGTTAGAGAGGGAGGTAAAAGGCACAAAAATGCATAACTGTATCACGCCTTCTAATCGGATATAATATTAAGATTTCTGTAAAATGACTCTCTTCAACCTCACTAAGAATACACAACTTTTGCCAAAAATAGAGTCTCAGCAAAAAGATTCCTGGATTTTTGTATTTGAGACCTTTACATGATCCACGTCGTGTCGTCCCTGCGATTAACAATTTATTGGACGCCTCATCTGCCTCAGTAAGAAGGGGTTTATGCAAATGTCTCTTCGATGATTGGAAGAAAAAGTTCGCACTTGCGTCGGAGAATAAACTGATTACAATTTACCAAGTGAGCGATTTAACATAATCACATGACACAAGCAATGGTCCATTCGAATTATTTCCGACCATATCTCCCACTCAGTGCAGAAATAATCCAGCAACACAGTAACTAGGCGAGTCTCCTCTTTATATCCGAAGTCAGAATAAATTTAATTTCATGTCCATGTTTCCTTTTAATGGCGGAATTCATTAGCAAATCGATTTTTGTACTTTTATCACATTTTGCCTAATTTGTATGCCTTTTTTCTCCTTAACATTTCCCATAACTAGTTATGGGAAATCAACTAACAATTGTTTTAAAGATTTAAGTTTGATTTTTATAATGTTCCCAGTAGGGAATATTGGTCACTTATGTCCTAGGCTACGCTTCATGGGTACAGGAAAGTTAATAATACAATGAAATATATTTCGAAATTTTTCTTTAGAAATTTGCTGAATATTAAACATTGAAGAAAATAACAATAATCCCATAACATTACCTAAATCTCAGTATCAATAACAAAAAAACGGAGCTATTTTTTTCGAATCTGTCTACAAGTTAGTTTCATGTTGTGATGCATAAATCGTCACCAAGTAGCTCATACACTCCTGAGATATGAACTTCAAGAAAATAACAGTAGGTTCTGCCTCTATTATTTCAGAAAATGTTTTACAAATTTCTTCAATATGTTCATTTTCCAGAGCCTTTGCGGTTTCTTGCAAATTAGATTCATCTCTTCCGCGCTAGCCGAATGAAGCGTGGTGTTGCTTCTTTATCGATTTATGTTGATTTCAAGATATTTTGTGCGGTTTAGACTCCACATTTCTTTCATTCAATGGTTTCATTATACGACGAATTCTTTAAAGAACAAGTATACCCACATGTACACAAACATCAGAAAGCACGATATGACTCAGAGCATTATCATCGTTATCTTCTTGATCATTTTCTTCAGGAGGATCTGGTAAATTTCAGGTCATCAGAAAGATCTGATCAGTCTGAATCTTTCAAGGACAAAAGATAAGCGACAGCCTGTTCAGCAGCTTTCTTTTTTTTAATTTATTTTTTTTATATTTATTTTACGTCAAAAAAAACAGTTAAAAAACTGTGTATGACGTGCTATGGGGAAAAGTGAATTGTGTGCACATTTTCAAAATTCTGTGATTTTCATTATACATTTAAGGCAGTCAACAGATACAAAATTACTTATACACAATGAATACTCTTCAATGCAAGAAAAACTAATGAACTTAAAATCAGGTTATAACAGCGCAACTAAGCTAAAAGAACTATGGGAATTCGGTTATAGAAAGCGCAATAAAATGGAGAAGATGTAATTCATGGGCGACATTGGGCGACAGCATTGATTCAAGGAGAAAACAGCTACTGCTAAAACTGCGCGTCTTTCAATAGCGAGAAGGGGCCAATGTTCCTTAATGGGAACAAATGTAGAAATTGTGAAATTGTTGCAGTATTACAAATCATTTTTTTCTTTCGTAAGGTTGTTTCTTTTCTCACTATCTACTAAATAACTAAAAAGTTAGAAATGTCGAATAAGCGATAAATGCTTTGTAAACACGAAGAAAACGATTACGATAAGGTCTCCATGAAACTTCAAACATTTTAAAAATTAATTCTGTACAAAAAAACTATTAAAATGCGCATAAACATTCTCAAGTATGTTCCCAAGTGGAACATTTTCTTGGACACTAGAAGGTTAATGTAAATGCATCCTTTTCAAGATAACCTATACGTAGTGATACTTGTGTTCGAGGATCTGATGAAAAAGTCGACTTGCAATGTTAATTTCAAACCAGATCTTATGTCATATGTCAAAACAATTTTCACCGTTCATAATTAGAAAATGGATTATCTTAGCCCGTGACCAAAGAAAATAGATAAGCGACTATGTTGTTGCAACGTAAGAATGTTTTAAAATGAGTCTGTGCGTGTTGAGAGCGCATGGAAATATACTCTCTTCGGAATTTGCATTCGTTTTTTGGATACAAGTCATGAATGGAACAAGGAGTCAGCAGGTTCCCGGTTCCGATGAACCGAGCAGAGCCTGGAGAGGCGTCATCGGATCTGGGAGCGATGAGGGCGGCGCGGCGACGCGCCTGGCGCCGCCAGTGGCGACGCCGGGACGCCAGCGCTCGCCGCGGCGGAGATCGAACTTCGCGGCGGCGAGCGAGCTGCCGCCCCCGCCGCACTCCTCCCGCCTCCGCCCGGCTCTGAAAGTTCGCAATGCGCCTCCAGTTTCAAGCTTTGATTAGAAGCCAACCCCTTAAATGGCTGCAGCGGCGGCGGGCGCCGCCAACCAGCCTCGGATCGCGTTTCATATTTTTAATTGGCTGCCAAAGTTAGTGAAACCCGATACAGCCACGAGAACGCCGCTATATAATATCTGCAAGTCAATACACGTTCTAGCCGGCTCTCTAGAAGCCGAGCGACGGCGGCGGCACCGGAGGCGGAGGACGCAGCAGCGGCAGACCACTGTTTGGAGCGCTTCCGACGGAGAATCGGCGAAGCAACAAATAAAAAATGAGCGCGGGAACGCGTACTCCTTCGCAGCCGCAGGAGCCGTGGGGCTGTTATCGAATTTCAAATAATGAGACCCCGGCTCGTCCTCCCCGAGTCCCCCGACCCTGCCGCTGACGCTAACTAGGACGGCAGAAGCTCCACGGCCGCTGCCTCCGTCGAGTAATTGAGAGGAACGAGAAAGAAGGAATTAATAAATTACCAATAAACGATGACTACTGAAACCCATGTAAAAAGTCTGCGCAACCGGGCCACAAATTACCCAGCAATTGGATAATAAAATATTACGTGAATATACGAGATTTTAAAAATTAAATCATCAAAATATTTAACTTATGCCTATAATTCCTTTTCAAATATAGTACGCATAATAACAAAATATTGTCATCATTTTAATTGTCCAGTTATTATGATGAGGAATATTGTTTCCATTAAATTTTATAAATTGTCCTCAAAAATTAAAGATAATATTTTGGTGAATGAAAGGAATATGATATAAATCACTTCCACTGTCACTTTCATATTAAAAGATTCCGGCATCTAAATTTTCAGTTATCTCTTGCTTATTTATTTATTTGGTTAAAAACAGTAAAGAACTGTATATGACTTATGGGGGAGAAGATTATCTGCACACGATTTCTTGAGTACAAGAATCCCTTCCCAACACTTTAACTATAAAAAGTTGAAAGATAAATGAAAGTTAAAATAATAATAATAATAATAATAATAATAATAATAATAATAATAATAATAATAAAATTCTGAAAAGCGCGGGATAAGCAGCATTTGAAAAACTAGGCATTTTCGTTCCCGAGTTATTGAAAACCTATTTGCAACGGTAAACGAACTGCAGATTTGTTTTTCTGCATTGCTAACAATATAGTAACTCCCCCTCAGCTCTACTCCAACCACTACAAGCAAAAGGAGAGCTCAACAAATCGTTGAGCTAACATTTATGAGCTGACAAGCTACATTTATGTTCAGAAGCAAAACAAGGGGGCATTTTAGCATTTGCTCAATGGATCAGGGAAACTGGACTAAAAACCTGATCAAGGTGGAGATTAATGACTCGGAAGCTGAAGTACATTCCAAGCATATTATGTATTAAAAAAAACAATACAAATGTAAACTAATTCATTATATATCATTGTTTTGTTCAAATAAACATTATTTTCCTTTTTGATGATCAATATAGTATCTAATTGTACAGAAACAGTTAAGCAGCAGAAAATATCTCACTCGTGGCACATAACGAAGTCGCTGGCCTTTCACCACTGAGGTCCGGGTTCGATTCCCGTCGAATCTCATGTGAAATTTGTTCCAACAAAACAAGTTTGGTTGCTTCACAAGGGGTAGTCCAACCCCGGTGAAGTGTCCTAAACCCTACCCCTTTCCTAATTCCTTCCCATTTCTGGCCGCTGGGTAGTGACGCAGGAGCGCGTTGCGGGAGGCGCGCACGCGGAGATGCTACCTGGCGGTCCTCCTGACAACTGACTGCGACGTTTCTTTGCCAGTAATGCCTCAGATTATTTTGGATTTAATTAGGTTAATTATGTTTATGGATAACGAGTTGATTTTTGGTTGGCGGAAAGGCATGGTGGATTGTTTTAATGAGTGAATGATGGCATTAGAAAATCTTTCAATTTCGTTATCGATATCAGTAACACTTATAATATTAAACGGATACGAATAATTGTAGGTCATTAAATTAGCATATTTGTTTCAATTTGCGATTCCTCGTATAATGTTGTTAGTGGTGAGTTTCTCTATTGGGGGCTGTCAATGATACTACTATTGCACAGTGATCTGAATCAAGTTCATTTAGAACATTTTGTTCTAAATTTATGTTCTTAGTCTGGATAATATGTAAGATATAAGGCATGACATTTGTATTAGATGGATATCGTGTCGGTTCATTTGGTGTCATTATCTCAGTGTTATTATTATTATTCACAAATTTGTATTAATTTTTACCGTGTCAAGATGTAGTAATACAACTCCAGGTAATATTTTTTGCTATTGAGGTCTCCTAAAAGGGTGATTGTATTATTGGTAACGAATGCTTATTTATATGAATTAATTGGGAAAGTTCTATTGGGGGCTTATAAGCTGCTATTATATTTAGTGATTTATTTTTGATATTTGTTTTAATTCCGATTGTTTCAAGGTTTGCGGAAAATGGTTTTTCCTTCGTTAACTATTAATTTGTTATAAAGAAACCAATTTGAAACGTATGAAATAGTACTATTTATTGCTTCATGTTTGCAAAGAACATTCGTGTCATCAGCAAACAGAACTCTTCTGATATATCTGACATGATATTAAGAATGAAAAGCATACGTGCTGGACACCCAGTCACTGCAGGAATTCTCCTGTATGTATAAATACAGGAGAAGGGTTCGAAGATTGAAAGAGGTAATTCCCCAGAAAAGAAAAAAAGTCTGATACTTCAAGGAGATACAATATAAAATATGATTATAAGTTTCATTACTTCGCGATACAAAAAATTTTATGAGCAATTTTGAAAACAAAATTAACAGCTTTTCTTAGAAAATAAATATTTTAGAAAATAAATTATGTCATTGGCAGATTGAACAGGCTTCTAAATTTATTTGGAAATACCTCAGACAGAAGAATGAGAAATATATTGAATACAGATGTCATTATTTGTATTTTATTGATACTACTAATATAACAACGACAACAACAACAACTACTACTATTACTACTACTACTACTACTACTACTACTACTACTACTACTACTACTACTACTACTACTACTACTACTACTACTACTACTACTACTACTACTACTACTACTACTACTGCTACTGCTACTACTACTACTACTACTACTACTACTACTACTACTACTACTACTACTACTACTACTACTACTACTACTACTACTACTGCCTGCTACTACTACTACTACTACTACTACTACTACTACTACTACTACTACTACTACTACTACTACTACTACTACTGCCACTACCACTACTACTGCCACTACCACTACTACTGCCACTACCACTACTACTGCCACTAGCACGACTACTTCTATTATTATTATTATTATTATTATTATTATTATTATTATTATTATTATTACATTAATATTATAAACGACATTCCCAATGGAAGTCGACGAAAGAAAAGGACATGGACACGCGGTAGCAATGAGAGCAGAAAAATCCAAATCAGGTAAGAATAAAACGTAAACTACCCGTGTTGAACCTGGGCCCTGCCCACACAGCGAGAAACTCGATGAGCCCGACCGCTGACTAGGGCAACCGCCCTGCGGGGAGGGCGAGCGCCCTCTCTAAACAGGCGGCGCCGCGCGCCATCAGCCGACGCGACGCGACGCGACGCCCGCCCGTGTTTTGTTTAATAGGCGCTCAAACACGCCCGCCCTCGGCTCCCGACCAGCAGGGGCCTCGCCTCGGGCAGGCGATGGGCCTATGGCTCTGGTTATGCGAACGGATTAGTTGAAGAAACTCACCAACGGTTGATTTTACGCGAGAGGGTTAAATTAAAAGTTAGGTTATTTTGTCTTTAATATTCCACATATAATCTGAGACATTTCACTGATGTCGTACATTAAGAACTTTATCACGCAATTTTCTATCTGAAATGTGAATAACCTCGAAGAGTAATTCGTAATCGTATAGAATTTCGAAAAATAAATTATATATTAATGTAGTAAGGAACTTGGTGGAGTTCATGATTGATTTCACTTCGATTTATTTGTTTTGTAGTGTAAGATCTCTGTATATAAATTCTATTAAGGAAGGGAGAGGAAAGGCGCAAAACTCGGAAATGAACTAATACTATTATCGTTATAAATTAATGAATAATGATTTTCGTTTCGTTTTTACAATAGGCCCATTTTTACGGTTGAAAAATACTTGTACCACTTCAGGTCCGCGTGCAGAGTAAAACTGACGTAAGATTTTCAAATAAGATGCATTTATTTTGTCTCACAACAACGAACTCTGAAAGCGTTCTTTTTCTCTAAGTTTCCGCTTGTTTTGTTTATGAAGAGGCTAAGAGCTCACCTTTGCCTCTTCTGTGATTATAGGCAAGACCAGAGGACTTGAAATCTGTTGAAGGACATACCACAAACTGAGCACAAAAAAGCAAACCATGGAACTTGCCGATGAGGCAAACTACCGACCCGATATTTATAGTAGTCTTAGATTCTTAGAATAAAATTAATACTAGTATTCATTTGATTTTTTATGAAGATATCCCAATTAACATCAAAAATTGATATTCTCTCCGGAGGACGTTGCAAATAATATCCGTTCTTCGTATCTAGGGTCAACGACAAAATATAAATTTATTTTAATTTCGCAACGGAACAGAAATAGATATTTTATCTAGGTTTATACATCAAAACAAAACTTCGAGATATTATTTGAAGCAAGTACCATTAAAATGATATTGCAATGCATTAAATCAGCGAAAAAATCATTAAAAATGACGGAAAAAGTAAACTACTTAGTCGAAATCAACACAAAAAAGACTCATAACAATGGATCATTTCCTTCGGTCATAACTTAAAATTAATTTCTATACTAAACAGCGTTCTTCTAAAGTGAAAAAAAAGAAATTTCATTTCAATCCGCGCCCTATTCATTTCAAATAAAAATACGTTCCCTTGAATCTCACACGATTTCTTTTTTAAAGTTATCGTCATTTACTAGCATTATTTTGTTACTTACTTTAACTATTATCATCGCCGAGCAACATCAGTTATCCTTAGTTATCCTAAAAATGTGCAGATATATAAATTAGGTTGTTCTCTATGCTCCATTGAACAAAATAAGCTAAGGGATTAGTGCTACCCGAGATTCTCATTAAAAATTCTGCAAGGGACACAGAACCTAGACTCAGAAGATAAAAAGAATATGGAGGTTAAAAGAACTTGCCAATGAATATAATATGAAGTAGAAAATTAATGAAAAAGTAAATAAAACTGTACAAATCATGGCTCACAAATTGTCTGTCCACTCGACGTACAATATTATTTGAATAATCCCAAACAGAGAAGATTAATTACATGGTTTTATTTCTCAGCCCTCGCTTTTAATAAGCCGGCGCAGCCCAATAATTCTGGACACTGGACGATTCATAGTCATCGGAATTGATTGTAGAGCATCTCGATCCTTCGAAAGCTTTTTGGAATCGTCAGGAAACCAGTCGCTCGAAAATGCAGGAGATTTGGTTCCCTAACCCCATGCCTACAGGGATATCTTCTTGTGAAAATCGCAATAAAAACAGTTTCATACCATTGTACCATTTCATACCAACAGTGACCGCGTTTACCCTTGCGGATTATTTGCGTCTCCACTTTGCATCTGAATGCCTGCACATAATTTGACTATTTCTGCGTATCGATGGATCCGAAATTTGTTTTTCAACAATTTACGAGCATACAAGCACCATTATTCAGTCACTTTACATTTCAGTAATGTTTTTATTTTAAACTAGCTGAAGTACCCGGCGTTGCTTGGGCATTTATTACAGTAAATTTTTATACAGGAAGAGGAATTCAATCTTTTCATGCCCTGCGGCGGGACCTACCTCTATCTCTTCCGCCCTTCTCCGCCCTACTCCCTGCCATGCTCTGCCCGGCCACGCCACGATAGCTGTCTTCTCTTGACCCCCATTTGGAAATTTCCAGATTACCTCGCTCACTTTTCCACAAATAATGACATTTTTCTTATTTGAAGTTCCAGCTTCTAAACATTCACTTTATAACTAAAAGCAATAAACAAATCTAAACTACAAAATAAAATACTTGTACTCACATATAACATTTTTGTATTGTTTTATACTATATTCCAACACTATCTAAACTGTCACGTTGTAAAACTTATCCTATTTTTATATTTTTTCTTCTATTGTATTCATAAGCAAGGTTTTGAAATTGATCTGTCAACTCGTGATCTTGAGGGCACTTACTGTTTTAAGCTGAGTATTACATGCGGAAGTTCATGCACGGGTACGGTAGTAGGTAGATCCGGAGTAATAGATATAGATGTCATAACCTAATTGATGATTCATAATCATAAAAATAAATGGAAATACTTGTATCTATTCTGAAACATAATTACCAGTTTTTATAACTCTAAAGATGACAAAAATATGTATGTTTAATGTCGTGTGATGGTAACATGAAGAATAAAACTTATTTGTTGAGGTAAATCAATTCATCATTCGACTGATACAATAGAAAACTAATGATCCACCAACATTACATTATGTGTAAATAATAAATTGACAATGCACTGAGCCACATAACAAAACAATATTAGCATCATTATTTTTATTTCAAGTGATAGAGATTATGGATCCTGAAATATGAATAATAGAAACCAAAGACTCCTAGATATTATTTGCTTAGACAAACATATTTTTAGACCAATTAATTTTTGCTAATTTTTTAGAAATCTATGAATGAACTCATTCATTTTGAGCAATTGGTATGCAACACATCTTTACCGATTAGTCTTAATATGTAAATGATCATTCCTAAATTACATACCACTGCACAGAAATTAATCCCATATTGAAGAATAACTTTTACTTGGTTTACAAAATCATAAATTACTTTCCATTTTTCCAATTTGTGCAGGAAAGCTGAATTATAGAAACCAAGAACTCCCAGATTTATTTATTTGCTCAAACAAACTTTTTGTTATACAAATTAATTTCTGCCTATTTTTTATAGAAAAGTATGGATGAATTCAATTATTGGAAGCAATTGATATGCAAAACTAAAGCACATATTAGTCTCAATAAATAAATGATCATTCTTTAATTATCATCCACTGCAGCAAACTTCTTCACATATAGAAGAAAAAAGTACAGCAGCAATTGATATGCAAACAACTCTACAAATTAGTCTTAATATGTAAATGGTCATTCCGAAAATACATACCACTGCACAAAACTCCTTCAAATGTTGAAGAAAAACTTTTACTGGGTGTACTGAAGACAAATAAACATTTTCCATTGTACCAATTGTAACGTGAGAGCTGAATAATAGAAACCAAGAGCTCCCATATTTATATATTTTCTCAAACTTTTTTAGATAAATTAATTTTTGCATATATTTTATGGAACAAAATGGATGAAATCATTCATTGGCAGCCATTGATATGCAAAACAATAGCGCAAATTAGTCTTAATATGTAAAAGAAGTAATAAAAGAAAAACTTTTACTGGGTGGGCTGAAAACACAAACATTTTCCATTTTACCAATATGAACATGAATACTCAAAAATAGAAACAAAGGACTCCCAGATTTGCTTAGACAAAATATTTTTAGATAAATTAAGTTTTTCTAATTATTTATTGAAAAAAATATATGAATTCATTCATTCATTCATTCATTAGGAGCCAGTGAGATGCAAAACAACTGCTCATATTAGTCTTAATATTGTAATGACCTTTGCTTAATTACCAACCACTGCACTAAACGTCTTCGCATGTAGAAGAAAAAAGTACAACTGCAATTAATATGACAAACAACTGTACAGATTAGTCTTAATATGTAAATGATCATTCCTAAATTACACACCACTGTTCAAACTGCCTTCGGATATTGAAGAAAAAAATTTACTGAATGGACTGAAAACATATACACATTTTCCATTTTACTATTTTGAACCTAAGAACTGTGTAAATAGTCAAATTGAGAGTCCTAATGAACAGCTGCCCTACTACTTAGAGAATTATTCACATTTCTCCCCTTCTTGCAGCATTATTTTCAGTGGGGCGAATGAGTACTTCAGCAAGTCGATCTGAGTAACCGATTCAAAATTTTAGTAGACTGCCCATCTCTTGGCATTTGTAATATGTTTTGACAATTGTGACAGTCGTTTAGTCAAACAATTCATTTGTCACAAATTTCTGTAAAAGAAGACGTTTAGATTGTATACGAATATGTGTATATTGTACATTGTACATTACAGTATATTCTGTACCGTATATTATTCTCTCAACCTACCTCAATTATTTAACACTTTCAAACTCACAATGATTTCTTGCCACTTAGTATAACACGGACAAAGAGCAATACATGAACATTGACATTAATTACCCCTTCAGTTACGGCGTTCTTTCAAATATTCCCACAGGGACATTACATAACCTTATTCAAACTCTTATGAATTTTGCAATAATTCTGGACATTGATGAAATCAGTAGTAGATCTCAGACGTCATCCTCTGGTGGCGCGCAGCTAAACTATTGACATTGATGCACTCTTGAATCTATGATGTATGGCTAGGCGAAAAATGTCCAGAAAAGTAATTATTTTTAAAATATATTACCGTTTATGTTTGTAAATCATAGTCTATAGTACTCCAGGCCTTTAAAGGATGCTAGCACAAAAGTTTCATCGGCATTGGTTCAGTAGATTCAGAGATTACCGCGCTGGAAGACAACGCACTTCTGTCTTTATATATTAGTATAGATATAGATATAGATATAGATATAGATATAGATATAGATTACTCAAATAATGTCGACTATGGTAATAGTGAACTCGGATATAATGAACTTAAGTCACTGGTCCCGTTTCACTTACATTACAAATAAGCTTAAGAAGATGCTGTTATAGTGAACCTGAACCTCGGCAATAGTGAACATAGGAAATTCAACGTTCTGGAAATTAATTTCCTCCTGGAAAATAATATATTGCTTCACTGCTACAAATTACAACACTAGGCAACTTGAAAAAAATATCACCGAAAGACGAAAGTCGAACGGGAAGAAATAAATGAAAAAAGCAAAAAATATCGTCGGCCAAAAGTCATAATCGAAGAAGTATCCCTTTCGGTGAAGGTAGGGGACCCGGAAAGGGGACCCGGAAAGGGGACCCGGAAAGGGGACCTTACTGATGACCTTACGCATCTGAGGCCGTGTCCTGCGAGGGCTGCAACAGGCGGCGGCGACGCGCGATTGCTTGCTTCAGTTTCAATCTTGGAGTTACTTGATATTCCGCGGGAGAAAGAGAGTTGAGTTCTACGTAGGCGATAGGAATCACGCGACTGCCACAGCCTGGCAACACCTGCCGAGCTGCGCGGAAAAGCGATCAGTTTCATTAGCCGCTTGCGCCATCCCGCTACCGAAAGCATCTCCTATGTTAATTGGCGAGTGAAAGAGCCTTCGGAGAGTGGGACGGTGCTCCAACAGTGCAAGAGACACTGACGGGTGTCAAGACTACATTACGACACTTAGACACAGAGGACAACACAGAATCAAGTATGGAGAAATCACGAAATGTGGAGAAGGATCTACATAAATTCCTAATGAAAAAGTACGCAGCAAACAATTGAAAATAATTTATTCTTTAAGGACAAATAAAGATATTGAAATGTTCAGTTCATGCTGTTAATGTATTTGGATGTATCCCTATATTAAAGAAATAAATCATTATGGACCTCGGATATAGTGAACACAAAATGTTAAGACCGAAGTTCACTATAACCGGAGTCGACTGTACGTCAATCGATAAAATAATTCAATTAGTATTTCAAATGATAAACAAGTGGTGCTAAAACAGCACGTTCTTTCTCGCCCATACTTTCACGCAACAGCACTCAACATTTAGAAAAACTGTAGATGACCTCATTTCAAAATAAGCTTCATAAGCATCATAAGCATCATTAAGCATCATTAAGCATCTTTAAGCATCATATTTCATTAAGTGCAAAAATCTCTACCTTTAATAATTTAGTTGTAGGAAGACTCCGAAAAAGTTTCGAACTTTTGCAATTTTCTTGCTTAATTACTTTCTTGCCTAAATAAAAATATTCCAGAATGTCCCCAACGATTTGATCTGAATCGGATTTGATATTTCCCACAAAATCAACATGCGGACGCGACTTTCCTTATCTGTGTGTCGTATGAACATCTACTCGCGACTGATTATATTCAGCTACTTATTGAAAAATCTTTCCATCTAAGGAACTCTAATCCCCTCGAAACACGGAGTCTACTTTAATTCGAAATTCCAAAGATAACATTAATACAATTTCAAATTACAATTTAATACTACAATTTAAACAATACCAAGCTCTCGAACCTCAAACTAACAATACATTCTCGCCTCACTGTCTTTTAATAATACCCAGCGTATTCTGAAAATCCGTTCGCACCTTACCAACCGTTTGCATGTATTTGTGCATATATTTTTAGAGAGTTATTCCTTGCGTCCTTCCACAAGATCACGTCTTTCAATGCCCTCTCTACACCTCTTGCATATAATGTGTTCGGGGCCGTATCCGTCAGCACAGGGCTGACACCAAGAATGGAACATTACATTTTGTTGATCCGTTGTCGTAACGCGTATTCTTTGACTTCGAATTAACATACAATGTCATTATTCCTAACGCTGGATGACGATTTTATCATTCATATCAACCCAGGGTTCTTGGCTTATCACAGTATATATTTTTTCTAAGCGTAACATTAACTGAGATTCTGCCCGAAAACAGAGCACAAAAATGCTGTAGATTGGTATGTGGTGGTGATGCCTGCCGACCACTTGGTTACTGGGGCCTCCTTATCCTGCGTTTTCCATTTTAATTTGCAGCGGTTTTGAACACTATTAGTTATAGTTCTTTGGTCGTCCACACCTCAGCGTCTACCTCTTAGTGTCGTAGCAGATTGTCGCAATGTTTCGTGCTGCATTCATCCGTCATCGAGAGAACAATGTTTTGATTAACATAGGAATTTGAAAAAATGTGAAATTATTATTAAAAACAAAAGAGATTCCATATTTAAAAATCAATAATTACAAAAATTGCTTTTCAATAGTTACCATAGAGAGTGTAGCAATTTACAGCTAACAGTGCTCAAAAAAGCCAATGCTGCAATACGAACTGCTACAAAGACTGATAATGTTACAATCGTACATGAGTTGTGGATCTACTGATCTTCCTAACAGTTTGATGTATAGTTCGTATCAAGACATTCATGTCTAGAAGGGAGAGCAAGTCCCACTCACCAAAATCATCCCAATATGACCGAGAGCATATGCTTTTCCTTTTTGCTTCAAGTGGATGTAATTCATTCACTCAGTGTAGACAACAGAAGGAAATATGTTTTGTTTCTGGAGAACGGTGTGATTTGTCTGAAATGTTATGGGTAATCACACATAAACTATCGTATCGCTGAAGGAGATGAAATCTTCTTGTGAATTTGGACGATAAAGAGATGGACACGAAAAAGAGTACTGAATGAACACCACCAAGTACTTTCAAACTTGCTAATGCAACCTAAGTTTTGTTTCGCCATTAATCCACATACACGTGATACAACTCGCTCACGTGGATGTCACACTTCATCAAGCCAAGTTTGAGGAAACAAAACATTCCTGACAATTGGGGCTGGACGAATAGCACACACATGCCTCATCAAAATAATTCGAAAATCACCTTAAAAACTCTTACTTCATATAATAATCAAAAGTTGTGCTGATGGATGTAGCTGCAGCAAAGCTGGACTGAAATGCTCTCGTCTAGGCAACCATAGATCTCAGCTTGCACGTGACAATAACCCTAAAACTGACGAAGCTGGGAATAGCATTTCATTCGCCGATCAAAATGTCGCTGAATTTCTCCGTCAAACCCTCCGTCAAACATTTTCTTATTATGTTGAAGGAAGTAATTTAATGTGTCACTTGAATAAGAACGATCAAGAGAGTTTTTTTCTGAATGAACGTTATTTCATCTTCCAGTATATTACATTTTATTTTAATTATATTGCTTTCATTTTCATCTTCTTCAATCCCTCTCTACCTACTTACAATTTCTTATCGAACACAAGATTAATATTGAAAAAATAAATTCTAAAATACATCACTGAACGTTTATTTTGAGTAGTTCTACTAGAGGTCTGAGTGTAAATTCCAGTCAACCTTTTATACATTCCCTGGCTATTGGAAACAAAATTCTCTTAACTGCACATCTGGTCTCTCAATAGCCTTAGACACCTCTCATCACCCCCTCTTCCCGTCGGCAATCTGATTCCTGTCATCACATCTGTTACTTCGGGTCGCCGTAACGCACTTTACATACCCCAGCCAGCTCGTGTTGGGTAATGAGAACTTTATCCAGTATTTGAGTTTCATGTATGTAGTTTCATGTTCAACGCACTTTATCCACCAATGTTTGACAACGAAAACATTAACCCGCTAATTCTGGAATTATCGAGAATTGCAACGTATTCATATCTCAATGCGTAGGCAAGCTAGTCACCATTTGCTTATATTTTACCGGGTGAATATCCGACGATGCCGGGTAATTATTTATCACAATCATCTATTGCCCAAACAGCCTCACTAGTCTCGCACTGTGCTCGCTCAGTGCGCAGTACACGGGGTATGTGCACTGCAGGTTGCATAATTATTTTTTTATATAACTTCCTTCTCACCCATGCCTCTGGAGGCGTGTTACTCCCGCTGTACTATTTCCCACATTGCAATTCCCCAATAATAATGTATATCAAGTTTTGTTGAAATGACATTGTTCCCGCGTTAATGACTTACGCTGGAACACGAAAACACACCTGTAGACAACCATATTAATATTTTCGAAAATTTAATAATTTCAGAAATTTTATCCTCTTTAAAATTGAATTAAATTATTTTTCTACAGGACTTAAGGTTAAAGAGGTATGGAGAAAATTCCGAAAAACGTGAGAAAAACATGTTTCCGGGCCTCCCGGAGTTAGCACACGGCCTAGAAAAACGAAAACGGGGGGGGACTACATATAACATATTCAAAGAAATAGATTTTATGGCCTTTTTCCTGATAAAATGTTCCCACTGACTGGACTAGTCACTGCTTACGACACAGCTCACTTCATGCAATAGCAAGGCTCCAAGGAAGAGGTCGACCGCCACTAAACATTGGTTATTTACGTGAACAGCAAGTTTTTTTTATAATTTTGATATGTAAAGAATTGTCGTTCTGTATAAATATGTCAAACTATACGATTGCAGTATTCGTAAAAATGTTTTTGTTAAAATATTTAATGAAGTGCAGTGTTATGCGAGAGTATTTTCTTTGATATTCTTGAGCAGTGTGCGTGCCACCATTTGAACAAATTACTTTGTGTAGTTTTGTTTATCAGCACTTTTGCTGTTACTGGCCACTAGTTTTCTCCTATAATAATTAAGGCGGATTGACTTTAAGCGGAAGAGTTTTATTCATTAGGACTTGAATCAGAATCACTCTGTTCTTTTCACCCACGAAATTCGTAAATTTTCTGTAAGTTACACACACACACACCACCTCTATTTGAACTGGATTCCGACCACTTACCAATCGTCATCTCTACACGCACCACGCCCCCACCCCCACCCCCACCTACCCACATATTAAACACGAACAACATAAACTGGAAGGAATCCAGGAAAATAATAACAAATAAAACCCCCAATTTTAAAAATCTTAACACCCCATTAGAAATAGAAAGGGAAATTTCATACTTACAGATATAATTACCAACACTATTAAACATTTACAAGCTAATAGACCCTCATCACTCACAAAACGCTTAACAAATTACTGCCAGAAAAAGTACTAACAATAATCAACACTAGGAACAGAACCAGAAGATTATGGACCAAACTCAGAAACCCACACTTAAAGAAAGAATTGAACATTTTAAATTCAATAACGAAAAAAGCAATAAACGACTTTCATAGCTCAACCTATAACAAACTAATAAAATAATAACCAATAAGCACAACCAATAATTCTCTTTGGCAGTTCACTAAAAAAATCCTAAAAAAGAAAAATAGCATCCCACCTCTAAATACGTCAATGGGGAAAAATTCGCCCCTTTTGACAAAGCCGAAGCATTGGCCAATCATTTTGAAACAACATTCACGCTCAACAACACACCAACTCATTCCGATCATGCGATGATATTACAAACAATTTCAGCCCCGAACTATGATGTACCACAGAAGATAAAATTCATATCCCCAAATGAAGTGAAAAACATAATTAAAAAACTTCCACAAAAAAAGCCCCTGGTCACGATAAAATCACTAATAAGATCCTAAAAAACCTCCCATCCTCAACTATAGCCTCATAACTATAACCTCCCATCCTCAACATATATAACTCAATAATAAGAATTGGATATTACCATATAGTATGGAAAAACTCAATCATAATACCTATTCCAAAACCATATAAAAATCATAGCAGTGTAGAAAACTACAGACCGATAAGTTTACTAACCACACTTTCAAAAATTCTCGAGAAACTAATTCTAAAAAGGTTAAATAGCTACCTTCAATCAACCCAAATTATTCCATTACACCAGTTTGGCATAATAAGTAATGTATCAACTGCACATCCACTACTCAGACTCTCAGAAAATATCCACACAGCATTTCAAAACAAACATCACACAATAGTTTCATTTCTTGACATTTCACAGGCGTTTGATCGAGTATGGCACGAAGGACTATTATACAAACTCCGAACAATGGGAACACCAATCTACTTAGTAAACTTCATCAAAAGTTTTCTAACTGATAGATCCTTTACAGTTTCCGTAGAAAATCGCATCTCCAACCCCCGAAAAAAATCTCAGGCCTTGCACAAGGTTCACCACTCTCACCCACACTATTCAACATATACACAGCTGACATACCCACTACAATACACACCCAATTAGCACAATTCGCCGACGATACCGCAATCTACAAATCCAGCCACTCACTTAAGACCATTACCGATAGGATACAAAATCACCTGAATGAAATAGACTAGTGGTCAACATTGTGGAAAATCAAACTCAACCCAACTAAATCAACTGCCAAAATATTCTCACTATGACCATTTTCTCACCCACCACCACTACACATTAATAAACACACAATTCCATGGACACCACAAAACCAATCAGTAAAATACCTCGGGATGAACTTCGACACAAGACTCAACTGGAAAACACACACAACACTAAAACAACAACAAGCAAAAATAAAAATAGCTCAACTAAAATTCCTTATCAACTTCAAAAGCCGGCTATCCCTAACAAATGCAGTAGGGGCAGTAGGGAAAGGACAGAATAGCATCGAACATGCTAATAAACATTGTAAACAAGACACAGTTGAGTGGAAGAAGATGATCTTCAACTAAAAATGTGAGAGAATGTATTGTCTCGGGCGAAAGCAGATGTAGAGCCGTGAGGAGGATTTTTTGACGAAGTTAAATTTATTTCGGGAAAGTACAAAAGCAAAACTGCGTGACGCATTAGATGCAACGTAATAATAATTATTTGAGTGGGATTCTTTTTATTAGCTGAATTGTGATAAAATGAATTTAGAATTAAAAATCGTCCAGGCCGTACAGTAATCGCAATAAATAGTATTCGGATGACGAAAGTCAAGAAACTATAAGGGTGGATGCCCGAAAATGGATGGAATTTGATCGCAGCTGTGAGGACGTCCGGTATAGAGTTTCGGATACAGCGCCAAGAGAAAAGATTTCATCGAACCAGGGAAGTGCTCGAAAATTAAGAAATTTTAAAGACATTTAAGTAAAGATGTACAAGGCCAAGAATGATTAAGTTAAGAAAACAATTAAATTTCTATTAAAGGATGGCCATCATCTAAAGATAGATGTTCCAATTATCTAACGATAGATATTTAAATTATGAATAAAGCGTGGATCTAAAAAGATAATATAAAAAAATCAAGTAAATGATTTATATAAATTAAATTAAAATTTAAAATTATTTCATTAATATACAGCAAAAATCAGCAATAATTTCAGTAATTTAAATACCCATTACAGTGGATAATACTCTTACGCTGCAGTAACTTTATTATGAATCAATTGTAGTTAATTAGTAGACTGTTTGCACAATAAAGAACAACCACCAGCTCCAGTTATTCCCGAATTATAAAAATTATTAACTATGTACTCATATGATCGATAATTTTCAGGCTCACCAAGAAGAATATATTATTCCGATCCTCAGAGATGTATGTATTGTTATGCCTTATAGAGCGTTGAAAAAGTCTCTCTGAAGTGGCTGTCTCCCCACTCCACCATCCTTTATGCGGAAACAGCAACATCGCCGTGATCGCATAAGAATAAGATCACCTATATTTTATTTCGACTACTGCTTGCTTGCAGCCAGCGCTCTTTTAAGAATATCATTGGAACAGTCACGCTGATTAAGCTCGCACTGTTGCCGTTTTCACATAAAGGATGGTGGAGTGGGGAGACGGCCACTGCGGACAGACGTTTTGAACGCACTGTACTAAAATCTGAGCTAGCGAAAATCAAAATTAAATATATTTTATTTATTTTTTATTTTTAAAAAATATATATTTAAAAAAATAAGGTATTCTGCCATGGCTTCGTTTGGAGCTTCTACTGAACCGATTGTAGTATTTTTTTTCCTTTAAATGAAAGAATGTGATCCCTAGATGTGTTATCAGATATTATTTGTGTTGATTCACTAACATTTACGGTGTAAATTAATTAATTAAATCATTCTTTAATAGTACGCTTATCAATATTCAATTGTTTTCTTCCAAAGCTGCTTCATGGTGGCGCTGCATGATGTTTTGTTTTGATTGTTGAGATTTGTTTACAATTCGTCAAGGTTTTGTTTCAGTGTAATAATTACATTGTGGCGTTGACAGTTTGCATGTGTTTGCTTTTGTGATGTATTTTGTAGAGAACATTCGGACAGTGGGTTTTGCTCGGTTGCACTGAAGTAGTGAAGTTGTTCACAGGTTATGTCGAATTCCGAATCGTTGCTCACGCCCCCCAAAAGACGCAAATGTACATTAACTGGACGCAGGGAAAGAGAAAGTCAGCGTAGGTGTCGTGATAGTGAGGACATTTCGTTTTCTATTGGGTCGTTGTCTATGAAATGTCAGTTTTGTTCTGCTTTGTACTTCCCTTGCGAGAGAAATTCTGCAAACGAGTTTACTCTGTGTTGCTTAAATGGGAAAATAAGTTTACCTTCGAGCAATATGCCAGAAGTAATCAAATTTGTTTGTAGATGATGACACATCAAAAAACTAGAAATAATATCCGTCAGTATAATAGTGCTCTTTCTTTTGTGTCATTTGGTGTATTATTGGAATATGTGGGCCATATTGCATTGCTACCTGGTCATGGGCCATACGTGTTCAAAATTTTGGGAACTCCACGTCACAGAACATCTTCATTATACCCCGAAGATCCAAACAATGCAACATATTGTGAACATAAGTCTGGGCGCAGTATTTTACATTTATCTCAGATCACACCGTCAAATTTTGACGGGTTCTCACTAGTAATAACTGAAATAAAGAGAAGTGAGAACGTATTTAAATATAATGTCTCTGTTAAAATACTTGCCTGGAAATCCCATAAACCATTAAACTCTTGCCTTATAAGTCGAGAATTGACAATATTGTCGGGAGGGAAACGTTGAAAACTCCAAGGAAGGAATAGGCGAAAGGACAAAATCTCGATGAATTGATGTGTGAAACACTTCGCTTACGCAGAAATTGAATTTTTCTGGGAAAATTTTCTTGTCCAATTTTCGTCATTTTTACATTTCAAAGAGAGAAAATCATAAATGAGGAACTTAGATATTGATTAATTGGGTCTCCAGGAACAGGTTTTATTCATAAGTATCTAGAATGTGACGCGAACATACACAGTATTCGAACACGAGAGTTCAATTTCCTTCATCAACCTGGAAATATACCGAAAGTACTTTCCGTTCTAGTACTGAAAGTACAACGACTAGAAAAAGTACCAACCCCTCGATCGGAAAAATACGTAGTACGTTCTAGTGAGCGTCAATTAAACTTGTACAGACAAATCTGAATAAATTTGAGGTCTCTATTGAAATATTGTAGTACATTACACGCAAAAGTGACGGGATTCCTAGCGCCCCGGCCTCTCGGCCTCGTCCAGGAGCTCTCCCGTCTAGTCAGAAAACATCAACTTCCTTGCCTTGTAAAGTCCCAAGCAGAAGACATCAAGCGCCCTGGCGGGGCACGAACCCCGTGCATAAGCTCCCTGCGCCACGTGATGTCATTTGCGCCCACTGTGCGCGGCCACGCCCCGCCCCGCACTGCCCTGCTGGCATCGCGTGCAGCGGCGTGGCGCGGCGCGGCGCAGCGTGGCACAATTAAAAAGTAAAATGTATAATTATGAATAAGGAAATCTCAAATTTCTTTCTAAACTTTTCCCTGTAATTCCGTTAATTACTTGCCCCGTCATCCGGCCGCCGGCTCCTTTTTCGCAATTTCTTTATAGACTAATAAAGTTATGTACGAATCGCATAATTATTAAAAATAATGAGGTCGCGAGGGCGTGGCTGGGAGGGGTGGGTGGCGGCCGTCAACCGACCCCTTGCCAGTGCGCCCTCACTATTGGATGCTTAATAGCGGTTGCGATTGGGCGTCGATGACGCCTGTCCTCCCCAATACCACAATTTGAGAACCTTCACTACCAATAAAACGAGTATTATCGAATTATTTTCGAAATATTACTTCAATTAAATTTTTAGAGTTGTAACTGGTGCACTGAAGACATTGCGTATTTGAATATTGCGCACTCTGCACGTCCTTATCATGAGACTTGTGTTGATGGAATGTATTCTTATTGGGTCATTTGTTGCTTTACTTCCTTTTTTAATTCAATGTCAATTTTTGCAACATTTCGTTACGTATTTTACTCCATTAAGGTTTGTTTTCAATTTACGTTATGATTGATTACAATTATGAAAGTGCATGTACGTACAATTTAAAACAGTTATAGAGCTTTACTATAATTTTGCGAGGGAGTGTTTTCATTATTTTAATTTTCTTATAAAACGTTGGCTTTCTATATTATGTTTTGTTTATATAATGCTATAATATTTTACATTTCAATGCAAATAACTAATATGAGAAAACACAGTTTTGTTCGTTTTCATATCCTTTTTTAGCTCGGGGCACTTCGAACTACAAAAAGAAATACTCAAAAATAGAAATTTTCGGAATTTAGAATGCCGACTTGTTTTGTTGCCAACGGCAACGGCGGGAAAATCACTACAACCTCCCACGATAAAAACATTAACTACCTGACATTGACTTGAGTTTTGAAAACAAAAATAATGAGAAATGTAAGTGATTTGTCTCCTCGGAAGATCGCCGCAGTGAAAGCACAGAAAATTACTCAAATTGTGAGATATCCCGAAGGTTGAACTTATCTGAGACATCCGTTCGGCGAATCGAAAAAATAATTGTTCTTGGTGAAGAATTATGCCCTGAGAGGAAAAACAAGTGTGGCCAAAAATTATATTTACCCCAAGATCTGAGCGCTATTTAAACAAGATTTGCCATGAAAACTGGTGGTACTAGTAGTAACTAAACAGATTAAATTTAAACCGGAAAGTAGAGGAATCCGTGTGTCTGAAAGAACACTAAGGCGTACCCTGCTACAATTGAATTGTAAAGCATGCAGACCCAGATTAACAACTGCTATGAAAGGAAATCGCAAGGGCCAGGAACCTTAAAGATTTGGACTTCTGTAAATCGTAAATATTTAGTCGGGTGCTTTTCCTATAATTATGTCTTCTAAATGGAATTTTAATATCATTTATTTTTATATCAAGTTCCTTTTAGTGACGAAACCACTGTCGTAATCCTAGCAAACAAACATCAGTTTATGAGAAGGCGCCCTGGTGAAAAGTGTCATTCAGATTGTGTCATACAGACTGTGAGTCATTCAGGTAATGGTTTGGTCTCTGATCATTGGCGAAGGCACAGGGCGTCTGTACTAGGTTAAAGGCACAATGAGACAAGACGAGTACAAGCAGGTTCTGGACACTCGACTGCTTCCTCAACTAAAGGAATGGTTCAAAAATGAAGAATCCTTTGTTTTTATACACGATGGCGCTCCATGCCACACTGATCCAACAGTTTGATCATTTTGGGGGGAGAAAAATATCCGTTACCATGGCCGAGAAATTCACTAGACATGTACCCAATATAAAATGTTTGGGGACTCATGAAGAGAGACATCGCAGAAGAAGAAATAACAAAAAAAATCGTCACCTTCAGAAAATTATTCAAGTCCGATATCAACATCCAAAGTTGCAATAAACAGTTCGTGCATGTATTAATTACATGCTCGAAAGAAATACAGCACTAATATACCCCAAAAGTGATCTGACAAAGTATTAAATCAGAATGTGCACGGAGATTTGTTTTCAAAATTAGTTTACTATATATTATATCGAACTCATTTTGCAAATGATCCCTTTTTATACTAAATACTGAGAAATTTCGTATGTATATCTTTGAAAACAGAATAAATTTTGAGAGCGCAGATTTTAGGTCCACATAAATTTGTTTTCTGAGTCATCGAGTTGTCGAGAATCTTGGAAAATTCTATCACAGTGCCTTTTCAATTTTTACGCATAGTAATCATTAATAGCCTAGTAATCATTAATAGCCAGTTAGAAACATACAGTTAAAAACATAATAACTTAAATAACATTTTCAACCGGTAACGGATGGGGAAACCAACTATGAAGTAAGATTAGAGTAGATCTTCGAGAGAAAAACGGATGAATCATTGAAAGACATTGCACATGTTTTAATGGAGCTTATGGAATACATTTTAGAAGATGGATTGTAAGTATATTGAAGAAGTAACGAAGCAATCGTCACTTTATATGGAATGATGTTATAAAGTACCAACATCTATAAATTCATATTCACGCAGAAACATTTTTCACAGATTAATATTCCCCCTAAAACGTTTTTTCTTAATTCTGCAATTGAACACGTCGTTAATTTTGTTTCATCAAAAGTGATAAATATTTTCTGATTCGTCTACTTTCGTATCAGTTCATAGCGATCTTTGAGAAGTTCAACAGGAATTAGGACCCACATTAATTACCAACACCCATTTCATAAGCAAAATTGTAGTAGAGCATGAATGATACTTCCGACTAGAGACAAGATATTGTACACGCGGTGATGACATACGTGTATAATGCGAAAGAAATCATGAAACTACAAATTGTTTCAAAGACTGTCATTTAATTGATGTCATTTTACGCGATTTAAAATTGAAAGACTTTTATTTCGACAGCATCTACGGCCGAAAGTAAAAAGAAATAGGCCATTCATTTTGTTAATTCTACTTCATTAGCATGCTATACAATTAAGTCAAGAAACCGCGATTCGTTTTTCCGTAACAAATTCGTTGTAAAGAACACAAGGTTACATCTTATAAAATGATCTTATTGCTATTTCATATCAGAAGACAAGATTCATCTATTACTGAAGTCAATAAACCTAATAACCGCTCTTTGCACACGCTATTATTGTGTCCAATATTTTATTCACATACCCGCGTCAGACAGAGAAAACTTGTAGAGGTAATTCACCATCACCCTGCCTTGACGTAAATTATGCTTATGCTGTTCAATTTCCTTGAAATTAAATATCACTATTTTCGAAAATTGAAATTACTCTTTACGGTAGAATGCATTCTTCCTAGTTCGTAATAAAGTTCGAAAAATAACTTAACAACATATATGAAAATAATAATTAACAAAACGAGTGTAGAAAGAGGGGGATAATTGCACAAGTGGTATATTCAAGAAAATGAGCGACGATAGGAGCGAATTTTCTTATATACAACGATGGCAATTCTACCCCTTCATACACATTTTACGTTCAATATTTTTTCAATTTAATAATAATTTAAATTTTGAGAAATTCAAGCACATTTTATAATTTGAGGCATGTATTATCTGACGTCATATTGCTTGTGAAAAATATGTATTTTACTGAGCGTTGCATTGTATTAGTTTTCAAGAAATATTTCCATATGGAAGGCACTGAACCTATTGCGGATAAAATATTACAAGAAGCTGACAAAGTCATGAAAATATTACTTCCCACAAAAAGTAAAGAAAGAAAATAATGAAAAAGAACTCAACATGTATAAATATTGGTAAAAAAAACTAGTTATTCTGACACAGGTTTGCTATAGTGTACTTTTTAGAACACGTAAGCACAACTGACGTTTACATTTTTTACATTCGTAATCCCGTCGGTCCCCCGGCGGCACTCACGTCGTTAGCGCCAAAGTGGATGTAGTGAGGAGGCCTTTCAGCCGACCTTTGGGAAGAATTGGGGGCGTGGTTTGTTCCCAAACTCACATAAAGCAGACCGACGACGAACTCGAATCTCCCGTGACGTCGCTCTAGATTCCGGCGATAGTCACGTCTATAGCGTCAAGGTGGATGCAGTGACGAGACGGGTTAGGGACCCCGAGCCTCCTGGTCTTCGGGTACTTGCTTTCGTCGTGGCAGGCCGGACACGCGTGGGTTAATGTCTGTTAACTCGTCTCGGTGCAATGTGAGTGGCGCTTAAGTAGACTCCGGTGCTAACCCGGACAGGTGGTAGTAGCTCTGAGTTGGCAAAGTGGCCCTACTCAGGCTTGTTGGGGAGGTGCTAGTGATATCAAATTTCACCAAAATATCGACACAACGATGTTTCGATACATCGCTAAAGGGTTTTCGATGTCGATGAAAACATCGACAAGAAAACATCGATGTTTTAATTATAGACTAATAAACAGGCTATTTTTTTATCCATTTTTAATTACAGTACGTAAAAGGAATGTATTTTATTGTTTGGTTACCAACATTTTAGTAGTATGTAAAAATTATTATCGACTGTGAAGAATAAAGAACGTCGTGTTTTGCAATCGATTTCGTGTTTCACTGTCGATTCAGACAATGACATGCCTGGTGATAACATACATTCATAACACGAGCAGTTCCCAAACTTCCTCAGATTGCGCAGGCGAAATGTGAAGCGTGATAAGAAATAGGATGACACAAAACAACGATATTGATGTGGATTGCTGCTACGCTACGTGCTTAAACCCCTTTATTTGAAAAAAGTTAAAAAAATACTAGTGAAAACCCGTCAAAATTTGACGGTGAGATCTGAGATAAATGTAAAATACTGTGACCAGACTAATGTTCACAATACGTTGCATTGTTTGGATCTTCAGGGTATAACGAAGATGTTCTGTGATGTGAGTTCCCAAAATTTTTTACACGTATGGCCCATGGGCAGGTGGCAATGCAATATCGGTGCCAAATTGCACAAAAGAAAGAGCACTATTATACTGACGGATATTATTTCTAAAGTTTTTTGATGTGTCATCATGTCCTATATACAATTTTTATTTCTTCTGGCATATCGCCCGAAGGTAAACTTATTTTCCCATTTAAGCAACACAGAGTAAATCGTTTGCAGAATTTTTCTCACATGCGAAGTGCAAAGCAGAACAAAACTGACATTTCATAGACAACGACCCAGCAGAAAACGAAGTGACCTCACTATCACGACACTTACGCTGACTTTTTCTCTCCCTGCGTCCAGTTAATGTACGTTTGCGTCTTTTGGGACGCGTGGGCAACGATTCGGAATTCGACATAACCTGTGAACAACTTCACTACTTCAGTACAACCGAGCAAAACACACTGTCCAAATGTTCTCTACAAAATTCACCACAAAAGCAAATACATGCAAACTGTCAACGCCACAATGCAATAATTACACTGAAACAAAACCTTGATGAATTGTAAACAAATCTCAACAATCAAAACAAAACATCGACTCATATATCGACTCATATATATCGATTTTGAAACAGCCACCCTTTGGAAGAAAACAATTGACTATTAAAGAAAAAGATAAGCGTACTATTAAAGAAATATTTAATTAATTAATTTACACACTAAATGTTGGTGAATCAACACAAACAATATCTGCTAACACATCTAGGGATCACATTCTTTCATTTAAAGGAAAAAATACTACAATCGGTTCAGTAGAAGCTCTAAACGAAGCCATGGCAAAATACCTTATTTTTTTAAATATATAGACATCGATGTTTTTGTAACAAAATATCGATGTGAAGAAAACATCAAAAGCAAAATATCAATGTTAATATATCGATGTTTCTGGTAGAAAACATCGATGTTTTAAAAAAATCGATGTTTCTTTGCCGTCCCTAGGGAGGCGCCCCGGTGCGAAGGGATGCTGCGTTCCGACGAATCCGGATGCCTTTGCGCCCAAAGGCCTTTTATACCCCCGCGGTGGGTGCGGATAAAGGCTATCGCCTAGATCCTCACCCTCGGGAGTAAAATCCTCCTCGTAAAACAAGATTGTGTGGGATTGTGGCCCACGCAATCCGTTCCGTATTGTAGATGCATGTATGCAAAAGAGCCTCAAGGCTACAAGAAGCCTCTGAGCTAAATTATAATCGTATGTTTCCTCTCCCGAGTAATACCTCATTTCGTTCCTACATGCAAAAGGAGATAAGCGAAATTTGTGTGGTCAGGCGGAAGAACAGGACTAATGGCCAGGGTCTAGTCACGTAAAATAAGGCATTGACATTGAGATATTTTGCGTAACATTAAGGCCACGTCAGGAAGAGACCAGTATTTCCAACACGAGGAGAGTCATGGCGTGCAGTTCATAAAATGTGAAAACCATCCATATTGCCCGAACGAGCAGCAAGCAACGCTGCCCGGCGCTGAGGCGAGCAGCAGGAGGATGGCCTCCATCGCCCCAGGCGCGGAGGGAGGGCGTGGCGCTGCCGAGCCGCTCCAAGACCCTTCCTCGGGGAAAAGACGCGAGCCCCGCCCCCGCCCATGAGTTACTCGCGCGGGAAAACATTTAGTCACCCGCCCGCGTCTTCTTCGAAGAAGCACATCTTCAAATTAGAGCTTGAAAACAAATTTTAATATAATACCAGTCATTACGCGAGGCACGAAGTGAGCACATGTGTACTCCCGAAGGAAAGATGGCTTTTCCAGGTGTAATTACCATTAAGGCTACAAGGACCTGGGCTCCTTCCGACGCCGGGCAGTAATTTCCGCGGCCGCCCCCGCCCCTCATCCCCCACCTCTCGGAGACGCCCCCGCCGCCGCGCCCGCGGCCTGCCGACGAAACCGTGTAACCGCCCATTAAGAAGCGCAGGGTAGCTCTTGCGCGCACTCGACGATCCTTTTTTTTTCTTCCTTCTTTTTTTTTACTCCGCCAACGAGGACGTCCCCTCGCTTGCCAGCGTATCGTCATCATCGCATTAAAATATTTTCCAACTTGAATATAAAGCCTCTTGTCCGCGACGCCCAGAACCCTGTTTGCGCCTCAAACCACCTTGTTGGGAAGGTGCATGGAGGAAGTTCTTTCAAATGAAAGATATTTTATCGTTTTAGCGAGTGACGCATGTGGTAGTCACGTTAATGAGTCGTAAGTATGTCGATATAAGAATTATGAAGGAGGCAGTATTCAGAATATTCCTTTTTAGACCACGACGAGGGATGATTAATGCTCAGAAAGATGCAAACTTTCTTTACGTCCTACTTCAAGAATTTGAGTTATAATAAATTTCTTTGTAGATCGTTTATATATTAAAAACATTTATCTTGAACCCGATAAATCTATACAAGGAACGAATCAAGTACGTAAATTTCATTAAACATACTTTCAAAAATCTTAAATAAATAATGCTTCAGCTTACGTTCGTGGATCTTAATTTTTCAGTTCGTTAACTAAATTTTCTTTCCCTGAAATGTATTCACCCGCAGTAAAAAAGTACTTTTCATTGACAGAGATCCAATTTTGTATCATATGTGAATCTAATGTAATACCTACATTCTTAATGCCATTAGGTGCCGTAACACAAAAAGGGAAATAATCTACTACCAATCTTCGAGTTTCCAATTCTGTATTACAATAGTAGTAACAGAAAATTTTAATAAATTTTGGATTATGACAAGAAAGTAATATATTTAAAATAACTTTTACTCGGAATAATGTAAAAGCATTCTACAAAATGTTAATTAAAAAGGGTAAATTTTGAATACATGTGGAGTACGATTTCATGGTTCCTTGTGCATCTTCATTGTTTACTACGATCAAAATGCAACTCCAACGCACTTCGTCAGATATTTGCATGGGAGCTACGAGTACTCGCGAGTAACAATGCTCAGAAATTCACACAATTAAAAGATTAAAATGAACCCTCCTTCTCCAAAATTACTCCTTACTGAAGTTTGAAAGTAAGTGGAAAAAGAAGCCTTATTCAATTTTTTATTTCTTCCGTGTAACCCGAAATTTAAAAAAAATACCATTGTACTTATATTTGAAAGTTCGTTTTACCCTGTAAATTTAAAAAAAAAAGAGGGGAAAATAGTAATTAAAGAAACAAGTATTTAATTAAAGGGATAATTGCAAGAGTGGTATGTTCAATGTGGAGTTTTCGTATATATTACGAGTTCAATTACACCCCTTTATCCACACGTTACGTTCAATACTTTTTCGTTTCCATTTAAGGATTATTTAATTTTTAATAAAATTCATGCACATCTTGACCATCCGAGGCATTTCACGTTGTAATGCTTCTGAAAAAGATATATTTTAGTGGACCTTACATTGTTTTGGTTCTACGAAATATTTGCAAATGGAAGTTACTGAACATATAGCAGATAAATAATGCAAGAAGCTGACTAAGTCATGAAAACATTACTTCTCAAGAAAATTAAAGACACGAATGAAGGAGAAATCAACATGTTTAAATATTGGGGGAAAACTAGTCATTCTGACATCGTTTTGCTATAGTGTACCTTTTAGAACCGGTAAACACAACTGACGTTTACATTTTGTACATTCGTAATCCTAAGACCAAATGTTTTACACATAAAACATTTAATTTATTCAGGTTAAATATTTTATGTTGTTCTGTAAGTCAGTTAGCTTAACGTTTACTTTACCAATTTAGTTTTATTCATTCGTTGTTAATATATAGTTGTTGTATGTACGTAAAATGTGATGTACATTTTTGTTCATTTTTCATGGCCGAAATGACCTTGGCTTCGACTGTGTTATAGTTTCTTTAATTTAAAGATTTGGCTCCTTTTCTGAATTCTGATTTGTAGGTGTGAATTTTTAATTGCACTGTAGAATTTTAATTGCACGCGTGCTATAAACATAGCAAGAATTTTTCACGGAATTAATTACCATATTTAGTTAACTAAACGAAAAATTAAATAAAGAGCAAATGAATAATAATTTTTCATCGAAAGATATTCGAACGTAGTTGTTTTTCTATTTCTTTCACACTTCAGAAGTTGCGTCCTCATTGTACTATACGCAGGGACCGAAAAGGTATTGAATACCGGTAAAAATACCGGTATAATACCGGTATTTTTCCATACCTTTTTCAAATACCTTTATTCTTTTATACCGGTAAAATACCTCTATAGGACGTCTATACCGGTATGGACGTCCATAAAGGTTATTCCGGTATTATACCGGTATTTTCAATGAAGAAATATAGCTTACCATCCATACATGTTGAAAAAATAGGTTACTTTAGTTAATAATATCTCACAAAATGTTTATTAATCAAATATCATTTCATAATTGTTATTTATTGTTTAAATTATTATTTTGTATATATATATAACAACTGTATTAAATTCTATTCTTATTATTGTAAATGTTTTGTTTTCGGGCGTTTACGTTTTGCATACGTTGTATGTATTGAAAACCTCCCTTAATTTAAACTTCGGAAAAGTTGAAATATGAAATAATAATTATTGATTCCATTGAAGAGAACCTTTTCGTAGTGTCCTACATCGAGCTATCTCCCATCTGACCTGAAGGATGACCTAAGCCTGTCTTTGTATTTCGCACTTGGAGAGGCTGTCAACGTATGCGCCGATCGTAGGCGTAGGACCGTTTCTTCCCTCCCCGACCCCTCCTTCGGCGAACTGAGGAAGCGTTGACACCTTGAGATAATCACGAACGTTCAGGCTTTCAGGCCCAGTTTTGTTATTGTTAAAAAATGATTTCCTTTTACTTCATTTCACAATTAAATCTTAATTATACATTAATAAATAGGGCTAAAATAAAATGTTATTTTCCTGGTTAATATGAAGGGTTTAATATATTTTGACATTAACTGCAAATATTGAGAAAATTTGTAATAAAAGTAAATTATTATGTTATTATTATTATTATATTATTATTATATTACATTACTATTATTATTATTATTATTATTATATTATATTACATTACTATTATTATTATTATTACTATTATTATTAGCTATTAACATCGCATGTGGGCAAGGGTTCCCTTCTATGCGGGTAGCTTACATTGTAAAATGCATCTGGAGGAGCCCACTTCGAGAAGTGTGTTTCTTCCTTAATAATAAGAAATATATACTAATATTATTAATTAATAAAAAAGAGTTTATCAATATTAACATTTTTACTTTTTAATTAAAATTAACATTTAATTTAAATAAGAATAGTTAATGCCTATTCAATGTCAGCATTCAATGTCAATTTTTAATATTGTTTTAGTTACAATTAATAATTATATATAATTAATATATATATAATAATTATTAATTATGGTGCAGAATAAGGAAACTGGGCAAACTGAAAATAATTATTTTCGGGAATGTTAGTGATACGATCAAGTTTAAGCAAATAATCGTATTTAGTGATAAACACAGTCGTGCAAAAAGGAAGTTTGGTATGCGTGGGAGGACTCATTTATGGATAAGAAGACACGTTTCTCCATTTTTTATCTATGACGTGTCGCCAAGCTCTGCGCCCGGACGTGAGGTCCAAGGTCAGCGAACGAGCTCGTGTTGATGTCTGCGAAAGACCGTTGGGTGGTCCATCCGTCTGACGACAGAACTCGACTTCCCAGTCAACGGCAGAACTCGACCTAGCTAGAATATGTGTCGAAAATCCGCCACCCTCGGAACTCGAACCCTAGGACCTCCCGGTCAGAAACTCTGCCGTGTAAACAGTTGTTTCCTCTGAGCCATCTCAGCGGAAAAAATCACAATGAATTTCCCCCAAATACCTGTATGATTCTACTGAAATACCGGTATTTTCATAGGAAAATACCGGTATTTTGATGAGAGAATACCGGTATAATACCTTTAAATAGAGGTATTTTACCGGTATAGACGTCGGATAAAGGTAAAATACCTCTAAAAATACCGGTATATGACGTCTTATACCGGTATTTTTAAAGGTATTTTGAATAAAGGTATAATAGAGGTGAAGGTATTTCTATACCGGTATAAATACCTTTATCGCTATTATTTCGGTATTCGGTCCCTGGGTACATAATACACCAGATGAATGGTGCCATCTATTACATCATTTGGAAAATGCGTTCTCACTACTTTGTTCCCGCGTTAACAGTTCTTAATTTTGCATCAATCAAGTAATTATTTTGTAAAGATAATAAGGTTTATGCTTATAAACCGTAGCCTATAGTATTTCTGACCTTCAAAAGAAGCTAGCACAAAAGTGTCATGGATTCAGTAGAATTAGCGATTATCGCGATGTAACTCAACGTCCTTGTCTCTGCATTTATTAAACATAATAAAACTTAATAAAAATATAAAAGTATATTAGTTTATATATATATATATATATATATATATATATATATATATATATACTCACACGTCTCAGACACGTCACGACTCAGACTTCAAAGTTCTCCCTCAGCTCTCATCTGCTCCTGCTCTCTCAATGGTAATCCAAAGCGCAAATGCACACGATAAAATACTACAGTCATACCACGCAGTAAAAAAATTTGAGGGAAGATTATATGAGGAGCCCCTCACAACTTCCGGTTTTCTTTCAATCCAAATGCCCGTCAGTTCCTTGACGGTTTGCTGGTCGAGTACAAGAGCTATCGGGACATTGCAGTGGTCAATTTAGGCATCGTGGTTTGCGTCCTAAGCGTGTGATGAAACCATGCTCGAGGAGCATCCACTGACGACCAATACCGATGGCTGTACGTCAGTTTGCTCGATGGTAATTGGGGCTACAATTGTCAATCAAAATAAGCACGCGCTGAGGAGAATTTTTTGCTACGCGGTTCAACTATACTGAAATTTTAATACTGCGAAAGCTAAATCAGCTAATTTGGCGTGGTTGGCTAAGAAGCAGCTAATTTGGCGTGGTTGGCCTTCCGTGGACATCGGCGGGCGCGAGCCACATGAACGCACGGCGGCGCCGTCGCGTTCGTTAGTTTTGTGGAATAATTAAACAAACGGGCGGGAGGCCAGGTGGTAGCAATTACCCCGCGCGGGGATCGGGTTGCGCCATTACGACCGGGGCGGCGGCGCCGGAACACTTGCTCCGCCCCCGCACCTCCCCCCGCCCCCTCCCCGCCTTGCCTCGCCCCCCCCTCCCCGCCCCACGCCACGCCACGGGCTCGGGCACGCGCGCGCGGCCAGATGCGCAATTAGGCTGCTCACCCGCCGCCGCCGCCGCCCCCGCCGGCTGGCCGCCAGGCGGCGTCGCCCCGCCGCGCCGCCCCTCCCCGTCGCTTCCTGCGTGAAGGCAGGCATTCCACGGCGCCTTCCGTACCGGGAGCGGGAGCTCAGTGCATCAACTGACGTCACTGCAGCGCCTCTGACCGGGAGCTCCTAGGTTCCCACTCCCAGCGGCGGCAGGATTTTCGACACGAGCTTTTCAGCTAGGGCGAATTCAGTCGCTGTCTGGAGGAGAATTCTAGCGGCCGGCTGCTCTGATCGGTAGTTTTCCGTGGTTTCTCCGATCAACACCAGGCGAATGCCGGAGCAGTACCCTAACACACGGGCCATGGACCGCGCGCGATCTGTCCTTTCTCTTCCTTGTCCTATCCTCTCCCCTTACACACACACTTACACTACCACACTTTCCGGGACTGCACTACCACATTTTCCGGGAGACCGGTTGGGAGCTTAGAGCTTGTCCCGGCTGGGGCGGTGCCCCGCTGGTGGTGTAACGTCGTAGACTCTCTCATCCCTCTATTAGACGGTTCCGCCTGCCGACCATGACTACAGGAACTGACAGGTGACATACAGGAACTGCAGCCAATTGAAGAAGAAGCCGAAGAAGCTGAAGAAGCCACGTAAGTATTCGCAATTCCTTACTTGTCAGTCATGCAAATATTCTGTCGCGATGGTCTATCTAGGTACAATAAAAAAAGAATTGCTTATTACCATATCGCAGGAACTAGGTGAAACTGTTCCATCGAATGCAAAAGTAGTCACGCTTAATAAATTAATTGTAGAGAGTGAGAATTATGAGGTAGAATTTGTAAAAGGGCTCGTAGAAAGTGTGGTAGATGCCGATGAGAGAGCGAGACAGGCCGCAGAAAGGAAGAGAGAAGCCAAAAAAGGAGAAAGAGAGCGAGACAGGCCGCAGAAAGGGTGAGAGAAGCCGAGGAAAAGGAGAGAGAGAGAATATTTGAACTCGAAAAGTTGTGTCTTATTCTAGTGACACGATCGAATTCAAGTTTTGACAGTCATAGGAACAACACTCGCATTCATCAAATTATGGATAAATTCCGAAGCGAACGAGATGATATTACCTTACATAATTCTCAGCAGCCAGAGAATGTCAATAACGATTCAGAAAAGAGGGAAGAAAAAGAAAATAATTTTGCAGAAATAAGTGAGAAAGATACGCCAGTAGACAATCAAGATAAATCAAGTAGTGAGAGTAATAATTCTAGTGATAATAGTGGTAGACGTTTGAGTGCTAATGAAAGGAACTCTAAAGATTCGATTACTGTTGCAAAAGACGGTCATGTTCTGAAAGACAAAGAAACTGAGAACAAACAAAATCTCAAACTTTGTAAGGAAATTGATGAAGAAAATATACCAAAATCTGTAAAATGTGCTTATGCAACTGAGCTTCCTAAGGAATGTTCAACAAATAATACCTATCCAGAAAATAGTGGCGATGGGAACATTAATCTGAAATCAGCGTCTGACTATGAGGAATTCATGAATAGCTGTTAGCTTTGAGTCTTCAGCAGTGGAAGACGGTGATATGGAAAATCCTGGTACATTGAAACATGTGGGAACACCAGACACTTCTGCTCAAGAACAAAGAGATAGAAGAAATTCTGCTGATAATGAATCAAGTCATGAAAAATTGAATACAGAATCTGCTAAGATTCAAGAGAAGAAGCACCTGAAGAAGATATCAGAAACAAAATTACACAACAAACCGAAGTTCGTGACTTTATCTGCTTATGAAGATGAACTTATGCTTCCTGAAGAAGAGGAAAAACAAGAATCTAAAATTAGGACACTAGAGAAAAATTATATACACCATAGAGACGACCAGAAAAAGAGATCATTTTCTAGTGATAGTTCTAGTAGATTAGAATCCAGTGCTGAATCAGAAATGAAAGAAAAAAGTAAAAGTAAATTCAAAAAGTTTTCGAAGAAGAAGCGTAAAAAAAGTTTTTTACAACAAGAAGAAACAGAGAAAAAGAAAGAAAAGTAATCATTACTGTGAATCAGAGTCAAGAGATGGCGAATCAGAGAGAAGAATTATAAGGAATGCAGACGAGAAAGACAAACATGCACAATATCTCCTGCAGTACATACACAAAAAAAGGGACTTAACTGTCAAGCCGTAATTTTTTATTTTTTTTATTTTTTATTCAGAGGCCAAAAAAATGGTTAAGCCGAGACTGTCAAGTTGGGTCTTGGGGATACTTAAGTGACATTATATATCTTTGTTTGATGTCTGTAAAGTGTGTTCTCTTGAAATTTTTTCTTCGGAAGTAACAGGAATAGCTGTCAATCTACGTTTTGTCATGAACTTTTTCCTGTGATATATTAAGTTATCTGCGGAAAAAGTTCTTCCCCAGGCATAGGAGGGTTGTAACGTCGTAGACTCTCTCATCCCTTTATGAGAGACGGTTCCGCCTGCCGACCATGACAACACATTGCCGTGGTGCGTATGAATATATGAAGGTTGTTATGAGAATCATCATGTTTTCCGCAAACGACACGCGGATGATATATGCTCAAATATGCTCTGTAAAAATATTAAGTTATCCGTGTATATTATGTACTAATTAATGTACATATTTGAGAATCCTGTCGTCTTTACTCATCACGACGCTACAGTGGGAGAGTCCTGGTTAGGGGGAAACCTCACTAGCCGACGGTAGGTCGGCGCCGGATCTCGCCATCCAGCGGGGGAAGATCACCGCCATCTCTGGACAAAAACATGCACTACACTAACGGGAATAATGACCAACGCAGTTGACGTGCCCGGAAACACCAATCAATAAAAACGGCACCTTCCCAGCCAGCTCCCGCAGCACGGCGATGCAAATGCAGGCGCTTTTTTTCTTTTTCTTAAAACGACCGATTTGTATAAAGGAATGGTCATCTATACTAATAAAAGTGAATTCAACGACGTATAACTGACATCGATCCCACTAAAAGTAGCGTATGAATAGATATGAAATTTTTACAGGCTCTTCTTCAGGACTGCCGCAGTGTCCTTGCAAAGTGTGGTAGACTAACACAACCCAAATGCGGAAAATAAATAAATGAAATAATATTTTTGTAGGTGCTCCGCGACCATTTTTCGCCCCTCGCTTAGTGCACGTGGTTCCTAACATATTCCGTCAGAGGCCAGTAGTGCTGCAGCAAAACTGGTACCTAATTTATTCGCTAGAGATCAGTAACAGTGTATAAGATAAAAAAATTCATCTAATAGCAATGTGTTGTAAAATAAAATGAAAGATAATTATAGTATTTTATTAAAATTTGAAATAATTACGTTAAAAATAAAAATATTAAACACCGTGGTTTATATAAAATTGATATTTTTCCCTCATTCGCAAGGATTGTATATGAAGAGAGCCCGGGCAACGCCGGGTATTTTGCTAGTACAAAATACGATAGAATGAAAGACCGAAGATTTCTTTAATCATATGAGTCATTTTGCCGTCCACGAACATTGGCCGTAGTGTTCTTCCTTTGAAGGCTCCCCCGGCGTGGGGCAGGCGGCCCCCGCGGGCAGCCCCTTCGACCCCTGGGTGTGATTCTCGCTTTCTTCGCCAGATGTCTGCCTCGGTTTTCTATATTCAAGCTTTCTCATTGGGACAACGTGGGATCTCGTTAGGACGCGAAATTGTCAGGCGGATTTGATTTTGCCGGCCACCTGCCAGGGATCATTTACAAGCAGACATGACTATTGCGATTTTCCACCCATCGAAAATCCCCGCCTCTCAGTCCCAATCGAACCTATGTATTGACGGTTTAGAATCCAGTGACCTAACTAGTCGCCCGCTTCATTCTGTCGAAAGTTTGTGGTGAACAAGTATTTGACTTCAAGAGAAAACCATCTTCAAATTATTATGTATATGTTTCTGTTAATGGAAGGGGGAAAATAGAACTGTTCACTGAAAGCTAGGTTCGATATGAGGTAGATTTTTTATGATGTGAGGGAGATATTTAAAAAAAACATAAGTATAATAAAAATAAATGTAACATTAATTCTCTTAAATATAAGCATGCTACCTAATGTTCCACCGTCAAAATTGCCACAATAAACGACAATTTACTAATTGAGAAACTCTCAAAATCGAACATTGACATAAGGATCGTGGCATGAATTAATGAATTTATCCAAGGCCGGAAACAAAGTATACGAATAGGTGAACAGTTATCAGAATCCGCGAATATCACGCCCGAGGTCCCACAAGGGAGTGCTATTAGCCCCCTCCTCTTTGTTGCCTTCATTAATTACTTGACGAAGTATATTATATCACGCGTCCCATTATTTGCAGATGACTGTGTATCGTGTCATTAAATCAATCATGGATGTCCAACATTTGCAAGTAGATATAAACAAAATAGAATACTGGGGAATCTTCATTTAAATGTAAGTTAATTGCTCTAAAAGTCATGTCATGCCACTGCGTTTTGTAGGATTCCCAGTTATTTCGTTTTACCTTATAAATTAGGCTCTGGCGTAATACCTCAGGTCTCTTGCTGAAAGTATTTGGGAGTTCTCTTAGATACAAAACTTATACGTAAGGGACAAGCATGTAAATCACATACAGGGAAAAGCGTGGAGAACTTTACACTCTGTTATGTCCATATTTAAAAAAAGTTGTCCAAATGCAAAAGCGCTGATTTATATCTCTTATTCGCCCAATTTTAGAATACGAAGTAGCTTGCTGGAACCCTTACAGAGAGTCAGTAAGAATATACTTCAAAGGCGGGCTGAAAAATTTTTATTAGGTAAACAAAGCACGTTTGATGGTTTGATTTGGGAACTTTTAGAAAAGGGTAGAAAAAGCAAGGTTTTGCGCTCTATTTAAAGCTTACATTGGAGAATCGGCATGGGGTGAAATTCAGAGTAGAATCGAGAAACCATTCCACAATGACAGAGGGGAATCATTCTACAATGACAGAGGGGAATCTAACAGCCTTTGAAAACATTCCTGGCACAGTAATATGTTCAGAAATAGGTTAGTTAGAATGGAATTCAGTTTGTGTTAACAATATTATCTAGTTTGCATTTGCTATTTGGAATAAGAAATGTACTTGTAGTTAAGTGCAGTGCAATATAGTGTTGGGTTCAATGAAATCGAGTAAGAGATAAGAGGTGAAACGGACCGGGCATGGAAAGTAGCTTAGTGTAGTGTAGTGAGATGAGGTGAAGTGAAATGAAGTGGAAAACGACAATAAGCTATATCGTAACCAAAATTGATGCAATAGTTATGTTGCTGTGGTTCATACTTGCTTTTTCTTACTACTCATTTGTTATCTTGTGTATTATTATTGTTGTATTATTAGTAAAGCATTAATAGCAATATACATATAATGATATTTATTGTAGTATTGTAATTTTATTGTTATTATTATTATTATTATTATTATTATTATTATTATTATTATTATTATCATCATCAAATTCTACCCCCAGTTTTTGTAACTATGCATATTGAATACATATATTAATTAACTATTTGCAGAATAAATGTATCTAACTAAAACATTTTTCTGATCTAAGTCTCTCCTATATGGTTGCAGCGTTCACTATGAGTGCTTAGCTAAGCTATACTGATGTGAAAGGTAACACACAAAGATAAAGGCAATGTTTTTCATGACTTCATTGTTTTAGAAAAGATTGGAAGCAGTGATTGTCTCGAACGACTTCAGAAACTTGAAGAAGAAAGAGTTCATTATCTGAAAATTATACTTTTTCTTTATGTAACAAAAATACGTTTTTTTTATGCTTAAGATCGGCAAAGATACGTAGGTATTAGTTATTCAGTTTTGAGATATATTTACAAATTTTCGCACAGGATTGTAAGAACTGGTACTACCAAAACATAGTCGAACTAAATGACTGTACATAATACTGCTTAAACCTACAATTTATATGATTAATTTTAATCTCGATCCAAGAATAATCTCTTCTAAAAATTAACTTATTTCCTCGAACTTATTTTAACAACTAAACACGGAAGTCAATAAAGGGAAAGAATTACCAGCAATAAGTAACAAAGAATAGACTATAAATCACATTGGATTTTATGGGTGTCACACCTTTATTCCAGCTGACACATGCATTTATCATACATACTGGAAAATATACACTGGGTTTCGTGTCTGATCGATTCAATAAAGAATTGAAAGGACAGCCATTAAGCCGAGCGTGAAGCAACAGAATTTCAGAGCGATTGTCCCCAGCGGATGCGATCTCTTTCGCATTTCCTCGCCATGCCAGGCACATTTAAGAAGACTTCGACAATAAATCCAGCAAATTGATGTCTTCAGAATTCGACGCTCTCACGATCATTTATTTGACATTTTTGGCGACGTGACAAACGTTCAAATTTCACAATAGATATCTACAAAAGTAATTTTACAATCTTTGGTAAGATAAATAACAAATCAAACGAAAGAATATGACATAATAGTCATTACATGTCCAAATTTTAGTTTCACTGTCATGTTGGGAAGGACGTTTAAACGTATTTAATATAACTTATAGATTTTAAACATGCCCCGAAATTTTCTAACACCTTGACAGTAGTGAGTAAGACTTGCGCTAAAATAAATATTATACATCAATTGATGCCCTTATATATATATATATATATATATATATATATATATATATATATATATATATATATATATATATAATTGTAATATTCCATGATTCCCCCAAGAATAAGGCACAAGTCAAAGAATAAATAGAAAATGCATAACATTAACATGAACTGTAAAAACAGATGAAGGCGATGTCGCGTAGCGATAGTTTTTGAGAAGTAAACGGAAAACGCGACAAATTCACAATTGGGACAAGATAGGGCAGTAGCGTTCGTGTAGCGAAGTCGTTTGCAAGTTATTTGAAGGAAATCGCATCACGCGTTCGAAAGATATGAACATTTTTGTATAGTATAAATTCCAGCTTGTAAACAGACATGATAGCCATTGTTGTGCTTTAAGGTTCAGTAAATCAAAAGGTGTTTGTGGCGAAAATTAAGAGAACGCGTGAAGCAATACAAACAAAACTTTAAGAACCAATAGAATAAATCATTTAGAAAATTATGGTAACAGTCGCAACGTTGGGAAACTTCGAGGGGCTACGCCAGAACAGAAAATGTGAATTAAATTAAATGATGTAATATTTTGTAGGAGAAGCGACAGCGATCGTGTGATGTTAAAAGAAAAAAAGAGCTGACGATCCGGACACAACAATGACGAGGAGAGCGCGGTCGAAGTAGCTTGAATACGGACGCATGTTGAAACGCTCCGCAAAAATTTTTATTTTTAATAGAAAATTGCGTTCAGTTTGTGAATAGAGTGAAATATATCGTGTTTAGTAACTGTCGAGTTAATGGAAAGATAAAACGTGGAAGAGATATTTATATATTTCACGAAAACAGTGTTCGCGGAACACTGTCGCCATATTGTCGGTCGCAGTTAACAAAAACTAGTATAATAATTAGTGAGTAGTTTTAATCAGGGATATTCTTCATTTAAAGTAAATTTGTCGTTAACAAACGTGTGTGGAAATGGATGGATGCTGTGGGGAGATGAATTAATGGATGCTGCGTGTATACTACGGAGGTGACATGGAACAATGGCGTTACGCGGATGGCCGATTTCTACGAAAGGAAAGTGCAATAACTTTGCGTAATTTAATAGTTCAGATAAATGGGAAGAAAGAACAGACTAGGTTTTAATGTACAAGACCAAGTTTTTGTGGAAATAATAATAGGCTATATTCAGACAGAATAGGGGATGCGCATTCAAGTGTGAATGATTTGTTTTGTTTTTTGTCGATTGTGTAAATAGTAAGTGTGAATGTGATTTTATGTATTTCAGGTATTGTGTTTTGTTGTTTATTGTGTTGCATTTGTGTATGTTTTTGTTGTTATGTCTCCAGCGGAGTGTGGAGAGAGTGAAAACCAGAAAAGAATAAATAATGCCGGACGTACTTGGTTCGACAGTAAGCCATATGATATGATTTCGTGATTTTGTATTAAACAGTGACCTACGCCCAAGTGTCCAAGTATCTCGTTAGGCTCCTGTACAGGCCAACCACAGCCTCACGCCCAGTAGTTTTATAACATTGAAGGAGTAGCTAAGTAACGGGCACAGTTTTAGATAAAGGAGGCAAAAGCTAGCAGGGCATAAATTTGTATAGATTTTATATAGAGTAGAGAGATTCAAGGTATAGTCGTTTTATTACATATTGTCACCGCAACGTGGTGCGGTTACACACAGATTTGGGATAAGTAGGCAAGACGTTCCATTACAGTATGTGTGTAGCAAACATCGGAAAAATATGTAAAATTCTTCACAGTATGTAATAAGACATATTTTATGTCAATATATTAATTTCTATTTACAACATTTACGCATTAATCTTCGCAACACAGCAAACAATTATATTTTTTTATTCAAGGTCTCTAGGGTCACTGATTGACGTCGCTCAAAAAGAATATTCTTATAAGCAGAGAATTATCTGCCCACTCTGCCTTGAGATTTTCGACAGCATTTTCAATTATGGCAATAGATTCTTGCAGGAGAAGTTCCGAAGCCTTCAGTTGATTGATGCTATCTGGGAGCCGAAGTTTCTCCTGATGTAGGCCACAGAACAGATCTCTTTGGAATTACTGAAAACACTTTTTGCTTCGTGAATAGAAACAGCACATTCAGAACCAACTTCAATGCTTCAATCCACATTCTCCTTCTTGCTAACACTGATGCAGATGACAACAATACATTTGAGTTACTTATTGTAAGATTTCACTCGTTTCAGAGCTTTTAAAAATACTTTTTGTTGCCGGAATTAATTGTTCACATCTGTGAATTTATTTCTAATACAGCCATTGCCTCATCATAGCACACTTAAAGATAAATACGTATTACAAAGTATTCAATGAACAGGAACTTGTTCCTTGCAATATTTTTTCAAGAAATATTTAAATTCCCGCACTTGAAACTCGAACTATGGGATATTTGCAGCAATCATCTCATAAGTCTTTGTAAAAAGAGTTTTTCGAAGATGAAGCATCTTGCATTTGCATCTAAAGCATTTGGCTTCTTGGATACCTTTAACGGTTTATTCTTTTATGCAGTGCACATAATGCATGCTATTCTAGCTGGATTTTCATCGAACAACCTATTTGTTTAACGCTTGGCAAAGAACTATATATATATATATATATATATATATATATATATATATATATATATATATTCTCTCTTTCCCCTCTCTCGCCCCACGTCATACGTCAACTCTCACAGCAACAAGGAAGCTGGATTCCGATGTGGTTTGGAAATTTCATTTAACTGAAGCGTTGTTGTTGTTGTTGTTGTTGTTTTCTGCAGCACCATCTAGTGAGGTTACAACAAAATGAATAGCATATAATCTCCACTGTGAACAAACACGTAGATGTGCCAACTTTAATGGAGATCGGTCACACGGTGTCGGAGTTCACCGTTCTTGTACATAGCAAGATCAATTTTTATATATATTATAAAGTAGCAGACCCCACCGCCGCCGCCTTCCTGGTCCGTCGGCGCAGCTACGATCTGGTAATTCTCATGTCATTTCGAACAAACATATGTTTTAACACATGTTTGTACCAGGAGCGGTGGTTCAGTGCATCAACTGATGTCACTGCAGCGCATCTGACCGGGAGGTCCTAGGTTCGAGTCCTGATGGCAGCAGGACTTTTGACACTAGCTTTTCATCTAGGTCGAATTCAGTCGCTGTCTGGAAGAGAATTCTCGCGGCCGGCTGCTCTGATCGGTAGTTTTCCGTGGTTTCTCCGATCAACATCAGGCGAATGCCGGAGCAGTACCCTAACAAACGCCACGGACCGCGCGCGATCTGTCCTTCCTCTTCCTTGTCCTATCCTCACCCCTTACACACACACACACACACACACACACACACACACACACACACACACTAACATGCACTACACTACAACACATGTCGGAAAACTGATCGGGCACTTAGAACTTGTCCCGGCTGGGGCGGGGCCGAGCTGGTGGGAGATACCTGCTTGGGAAAAATCCCGCTAGACGACGGCAGGTCTGTGCCGGATCTCACCATTCAGTGGAAGATCTCGATGAAACAAACACTACACTTACGTGACTAATGACCATTGACGCGCTCGGAATCACTGACAATCAATCAATTAATCGATATAAGTTTATTACATACAAAAATGTATTATAACATGTACTATATAATTATTGACTGAATAAGAAAATACTGATTAAAAGATGAACAATTGTGAAGTTTAATACCCCGGAAAAAAAATAACTGCAATCGGATTTTTATACATTCACAATGAAGAAAATACTGAAATGTGTTATTTTATATCGTCATTTTCAGTTCGGAATTTGTAAAATGCATGCAATTATGGAAAAACATATAAAATAAAATTGAATTTAAATGATCCTGTTATACAAATTACAGAATATTCTTGTTTTCCCAGCTTGTCAATTGTAAGCAACAAAATAGGTCATTACAAGACAATCTCAGATCTAGTCATAATTTAATCGCATATCATTCATTTGAGTTTCTATTTACGTTGGATTTCACTGATAAACTTAAAGATAAATCATTTTGTTTTTATTTCTTTTTATGTTGCTCACATCCCAGGTATCTCGTATTTCTGTGTATCTTCTAATTACGCCTTTCAGTTTATTAAAACGGTATTAGGGCAAATTTCTTTCCTGTTATTTCAAAGGACACAAATAACAGGCTGCAGGGACCCATCATGAGTGCTGCCCGGAGAAGGTCGGTCAGAAGGGACCGTCGGCCGTTGGAGGTGACCCTTGGAGGGGAGAGTGCCAGCAGAAGGCCGATTACAGAGTGCGCCCCGGCCTTTCTTCTCTTTCCCCTTTTTCTTTTACCTGGCCACAAACCAGCTAAGGATTTTGTAATGATGTTATGAATGTCATGCTTATGTGCCTCACATTCTCCTTAATTTCATTTTCATTTTCTAATTATCTGCCATCAACACTTATTTCCTATATATAATAGATAATGCGACTTTTATTTCAATTACTTTAAAAGTCATTGTTATATACTTTTTTTCACCTTAACTAATTTCCCTTACCATTTTTCTCATCGACTTTTCAACATTCATTCATTTTCCGTTTCTCAATATTTCATCTTCTTTCTTCTATGCAGTTTCTTTGAAACAAAACGACCCTCAAAACATATCATTATTTCTTCGTACAGGTCACTTCTCTTCTTCATCTCTCTGTTCACACGTTTTGCATCTATCTTTGCACTCTATTGCCATAACGTTTTCTACTTTCCTTTCGGTACTTTTTCTGTCCCTTACAACATCTTGCTCCTCTCTCCCCGCGTTTTAATTATTCATTACAATTTGCTTTCTTTTTCTCCCGAACTTTCTAATCGTAGAAATATATCTAGGAATTCATAAATCTATTGCAAAACTTGTAATTACCTTTTTATTACTTCCATGATGTTTTGCTTGCAAACGTGTTTCAAAATTTTCCATTCCGACTGACATGTCTTGGGGTTTTATTCCAGCTCCTCGCCTCTCGGGGCGTCGCAAGAGACGCCGCCCCCAAAATCGCGCGGGCTGCGCTCGGCGCGGCACGCCCCCGTGCGACGCAAGGGCGCCGCTCGCGTTGCGTGCTCGTGCGGCACGCCCTGCGGCGCCGCCCGCCCGCTGGAATGTCCCCGCCCATCGCCCCTCTCTCTCTCTCTCTCTCTCTTGCTTTCTTCTCTCACTCTCGCTTTCTTCTCTCGCTTTTCTGCTCATTCTCGCTCTCTCTCCCGTCTCCTCTAGCCCTCTCTCTCTCTCACTTTCACCCTCTCTCTCGCTTTTGCCCTCTCTTGCTTTCGGCCTTTCTCTCACTTTCGCTCTCTCTCTCTTTCCCTCTGTCTGTTTGTCGCTCTCTCCCTCTCTCTCTATCTATCTTTGAGCAAAAGTAATTTTTATTTTTTTAAATTAATAATAATATTTGAAAATAATGATAAGTAAATTATGAAGATGATGAGTGCCAAACTAATTTCTGGACGGCGTTGAGGAAGGTGACTTATGCAGTTATTTCCTCCCACTTTCCTTGCCACAGAGTAATTGTTGTATGAAAGAAGGTAATGGGATTACAAGTAATGGGTGGAATGGTATTTACATGAGATGTATGGTGGGTTAAGAAGTCAACAACGGTCCAATCTAGCCGTGGAAATAAACGTGTTTTTTCAATTTATTTATTTACTTATTTATTTGTATTTACTTATTTATTCACTTATTTATTTACTTATTTATTTATACCCCAAAGTGGCTCGTGGGCAATGCACTAGCTTCCCGTAATTGGATTCCAAATCGGTGCAAAAATAGAGATGTAGCCTTCCTTTAAAATCGTCTCCGTTTCTGTGGTTATATTATAATAGCAATAAGACAAAGTGAAGCTCCGGCTGTCGGAGTTTGCTAAGATCAAGAGATTACGGCAATCACCACAAGTCTCTCTCCCATCCAAGCGAGGGAATTAATGACGATCAGACACGGACAACATCGTTAGCTAGCCGACAAAGTCCGACAATCCACCCAAAATGCCAAATATACACACATTTATTTATTTATGATGTAGTACGCATAAATTTATACAATGAACTTTATACCCGTTTTTAATTTAATTTTGAATAAAATACTATATTAACATCTCAAAAACACAAGAACTAAGGATTCTGGACGCTGCTTAATCGTCTTTGCAACAAAGGCCATGTTAAGCTTACCAAGAAAAGAAAAAAAATATTACCCGACATTAAGAGAATATAATACTAGTTCTAAAAAAATGTGCAAATGTTTTTCGCTGCAGATACGTGCAGTGTGTTGTGAAAACAACGTTGAGACATTGCAGATATTCTTAGAGAATGATAGGTAATGAATCGAAGACAATGCAAATTGAGGCAAACACTATCTGTGTAGTATAGCTTCACGCATTATATAGGTATGTATCAATATGAAGTGAGACAAATAATGAAGTGAGTTCTTCCTTTTGTATGGTTTTTTCATTTCCCTCGTGAATAGAAACTCAGTTTCGCTCATGCAATTCCAAGTCTCATCAGAAGAGAGGATGTTTCCACCAAACGACTTCGGAATTGTATCGCGAATACAAATGCGCAGTTGTGCTTAGACACCGGGGTGGTTTCTTCATTGTGTTCAGAATTCACTCCTAAAAACTCCCATTCTGTGCAGTAATTCAACTAGCAAGTCTTGCGTTGGAATCGGAAATGACATTCGACATCAACAAAAGATCAGTGGTAAATTGAATGGAAGAGAATTGATAAAGGACAGCATATGTGAAAGTGTCTTTAGAAGCATGCATAAAACGAACAAAAAATACATTACCTCTGGCCTACGAGCTCACCAAAAGCTTTCAATGTAATTTTTCTGAAGAAGGTCATCTAACTTCCTTAGAACAAAAATCCTGTAAAAGGACAATCGATTCTTGTGACATGTTGGTATACCTCTTATGTCATTTCCTTAATAACAATTAGTTTAAAACAAATATATCTCACCAAATTACGTCAGATTATCGATAGCTTTTAGTATCTGCTCTAAAGGATGTGTCCTCGCGATTTAGCTCATTGGTCAGCGTTCCCGCTTCCCCATGACGCGATCCCGGGTTGGAGTCCCGGTCGGGCAAGGTTAGAGTGCGCATTTTCCTAGCAATGTCCCAGTATATGTTGCTGTGTGACGATGAGAAGACCAGAATACGGCGTGGGATGTCTTCGTGCTAACCCACGTATCCCATTAACCCATGCCAGGAGGCCGGGTCGCAGCTGGTAGATCATGGCCCGTACGAGGGCTGTCGTGCCAAGGACAGACAGAGTTTAGGGATATATTATATTTTGGGTATTATAAATGACGTCTTCATCTTCACGTCTCACCATCTTCACAGTAATTTTCTCATTCTCTCAATTTTCAAAAGGCAGGCCCGCTTTCAACGTATTAACTACCATATCAGAAGTTGTAGAGCATGGATTATATCGTTTGAGATGAAAAATGGTTTAAAATTAATTCGCACCAATGAGTAAATCTGCTCGTAAAATCGTTGCAAAAGATACTCTGCAGGTTTATGTAAATGTGAAGATGTAAAACCGTCTCAGAAACTTACAGATTTGGCTTTAAAAATAAGAGAAAATGGAGTAAAATATTTCAAATCATGAATGAAAATGAAAACTGTAATATTATAAAATGTTATATTCCAATTCTAAAATACTATAAAATATTATAATACAATTAATAATACCTTAACATTTTATAAACGGAGTGGGAAAACAAATTAAAGAAAATGCATTTTAAAAAATGTCTCTTAGAATACTGTGTGAATTCGGTCGAAAAATACTCAAGACGGAAAAAGACACAATAAATAGGTCTGATATTTTAAAAAATATATATGTTAGTTTAAATTAATTATATCATGGCACATCGTTTTGATGATACTTCAAACATTGACGAAATGCCAAATATTGGATTATGAGAGAAGCAAAAGCGAATGTAGAAAGTCCAAAATATCAAAGAATTTCAGTTATTGATACTCGAAGCCTCCAAGATATTTTGTATTACAAATAAATTTCATCCTGTCTTTAAGATCAGGTTTTGTACAACAGTGCACTAAAATGTAGAGATAGGAAAATACATATTTTATACGTCAAAGAGAGATTAATTTGCTGATTCGCTGGAAATGATTTTCTGCAATCAACTCTTTTTCTGAGTACTACCGATATTGTACATGCCTTTTGGAGAGAAAATCAGAAAAATATCTGAACTTTTGATACAAATTAAAGATTCTGTTGACAAAGTATAGAAAGATTCGTCAATTAATTTTTGAATAAATTAATTTATAAACGAAGATAATAATGGATGAAGAAGAAGAAGAAGAAGAAGAAGAAGAAGAAGAAGAAGAAGAAATCATATTATAACGGCAGCAATAGGGGCCGACCTCAAATCTTCGACAAACAGCAAAAAGAAAACGAATGGTCTGTTTTTCTACTGTTTTTTAACAGCAGAAGTCGAATGGAGAAGGGGAGGGCTAAAGGGCTAAGCTCCTCCCTCTGAAATAAGAATTATTGAAATGCAGCTTATTGAAGTGCATGGTGACAGTCAGTGTGTGATGGTTACTTTTAGCAAACACAATAATGTTATATAAAGTAATTTTACATGTGTAAGCATCAGATAGGTATGCAAGTACTGTAAATGAACATGAAGAGAATTTTCATACCCTCTTCTTCATAAAATTAATATAAATAAAAAATTTAAAAAACCAAACACTCTCGGAATGAAGTGGCCGTGTTGCGCAAAAGATCGCTAGCAAGGCGTGCGTCCGTGTCTCCTTGTCTCTGATCGCTTGTTGCGTCCGCTGAGGTGTGGGTGCGCGCGGCGCGGCGCGGCGCGGCGCCCGAGGAGCGGAGCGTGCAGAGGGCGCGCGTGGAAACAAGCGCCTTGCACGGAGCCACCGAATTTAATCAGCCCGCGACGCGACGCGACGCGGCGCGGCGCGGCGATGGCCGCCTTTCAGCCTCGCACATTGTGCCGCGCTCGGAACTAACCGGGTAATGAGGTTCCTCGGCGCGGGGGGCGACTCCTTCCGCGAACCGTGACACGGCAGCGCGAACAAAAGACGAACATCCATCAGCCTGGCGCGCCCCCCGGCGGCCCCCCTCGCCCGCGGCCCCCCGCGGCCGCCCCCCGCGCCATTGGCCGCCCCCGCGCCCCGCCCTCGCGCCGCCGGCCCGCGCCGCCATTGGCGATCGCCCCCGCCCCGCCCCGCCCCGCCCCGCCTTCCTGGAAGACGCCGCAAGCGCCGGCCGATCGCCGTCGGGGCGTCAGTCAACGTGTCAGGCAGCACTTGCCGCCGATTAAAAAGCTCCCGAGGGACGCTCGCGGACGCCCGGCCACGTGCTTACTCGAGCACTAACCTGTGGAGACCAAATTACCAAAGCCCGATTCATAATAGGCCCAAGGGCGAGGGCGAACCCGAATTTTGAAGCTCGTATGCGTAACAGAAATAGCTGTGGAAAATGGACATTTTGAACCAAACATTCTCGATTAAGAAGAATTAATTCCATTTATTTAAATTTTCTTCAATATACTAATCCTTAGATTTTAATTCGCAAACATTGATTCTTAAGGGCCGTAATAAAACAAGAATGAAGCTGCGCGGCGCTCAAGTTTTAGCACCCGCTGAATTCCAGCATGGCTCTTGGGCATGACAAGGGAACGGATTTCCATGTAATTGCATGTTTGTACAGGAACTAGATACCTGCATTCAATAATAGTTTTTAGAGTTTTCAAGACATTCTGAATGAATTGAAACTATTTTTATTTTACATATTTTTTCATATTTTGGTATAATGACATATTTTTACATATTTTTCCTACTCCTACATATTTCGTTATATTTTAATATATGTATACGTCGAAACGGAGAATTTCAGATTCGCGTTTGAATTATATGTTACGGAATCACCGTTCTTAAAAATCAAATGTAATGCTGCTGGGCTTCTATGACCACCGTATCTTCGCCATAATTGCCCCCCCCCCTCGCTTACTGCATACTCGGAGTCAAAAATGAGAGGACTTCTGTGAACAAAAGCAATTGCAACTACGATTTTGCTAATGTTCCAAACAGCACATTCGTTACTCGATCGAAAACTGACAAATATTTTTTACAGAAAATTGACTTATGCTTTGTTCGATTGGGAGGGGAGTAATCTGCAATCAATCACAGGCTACACGATACTACTTTTCATTTTAACTCTGGCTTCTCGTAAACATTGTAATATATACTATGAACGTATTTTGTTCTTCGAATGAAATTCTCATGTGTGGTGAAATGTAGTGTAGAATTACTTCTGTAGAGATAGAACCTATTTTCAGCCACTCCGAATGCTTGTTAAGAACTGATTAGCGACGTTCATTGCTCGGAAAATGCTAGTAGAGAACAATTTTAAACACAATAATGAATTTTTATTTTACATATTTCCTATTGTTCTTACATATTTTGGAAAAAATAAGTACATATTTTGCATTTTTTATTACAATAAAATCCGTTCCCTAGATATGACACTTAACCCTGTCTAGACATGGTAGGAGAAAAAGAATTAACATGAATACTTCGGTAAAAGCGGTTTTTTTTCTCTATTAACAATTTAAGAAGCTGTATTACGGTTTTGAAGATACTTTAGAATGGAAAGTGTGGTGCTGTACACCCTTCATTTGACAGTAATTTGAAATCAGATTAAATGAAGTTATTATTTGATATTTGTTCAAGTTTCGGTCTACGAGTAATTCGACGTTTTCCTGTCACTTTCGCTCACCTTTGAATCTCCAATTCGCCTTCCATTAAAAATCCAGTAAAACAAAACTCATGTATGAACAACTGCCAATATGGAATTTTATTTTTTGCAAACGACATAAAGAGCAAGGGCCAAGCATTTTCGTCGCTCTCAAAGGTTTTTTGTGCGTCCAAGTTTTCCCAAGGATAAATTGAAATCGCCGTAATTTTTCTTTTCCTCCCTCACTATTAATTCAATTGTAGTGCTGTCTTATCACATAACATTTTCTTATTAACATTTAGTAAAAACGAACTTCCTTGATAAATTTCTTTAATCTTTTTAAATTTTTAATAAAAATATTGTAAAATTTAGTTACACTTTCAACGTCTGCGAAAACATATCGAAATTTGTAATCGTCTCTCAAAGACAATTTATGTCGAACAGAAAGTAGTAACTTTCAAGAAACATAACTGAAAAACATCTCTGGGCATTGAAATTTACGCTAAGCGTCAAATCACAAAGAATTTTAAAGTTTAAGACGGGAATGATAATAATACTGACATCTTCAACTCAAGTCTTTTGTGGACAATTCTACAGTCAAGTCGAGAAATAATACTTCAACGAATATTATTGTCAGGATAAAAGGATACTATTTAAATCACTGTGTTCCATTTCCTGCCTGCCACACAATGCACGAAGAATCTTCCATTTAGAAGATTGAAGATTCTTGGATAATAATGGGAAAACTCCAACTCACAATAAATTTAAATCAGGACACAATTTTATTAGAACCTCGAGGGACATCAAAAGAATATAAATCAGAAGTTCCAAATTTTTCAAAAAAATTTCAATGATCTGCTTTGTGGAAGATTAAAGAAGACTGTAAATCACCAACGACGATCCCGACCCAAATTACAAAGCAATTCAGTGGAATAAAAACATCTCTCTAAGAGAGAAAGAAAGGAATATTTCGAGTTTTTCGAGATTCAGAAAGGAGAATTTGACCAATATTACAATTTCCTATGCCAACTAGTTACAAATTTAAATAAGCACAATTTTAATAAATATTCATGAAGTATTCAACAATACAAAATTTTCGCAGTCCTCTTGGAAGACAATGTGCCGCACATTAATGCCAATGAAATTTCTAAAGGGCAATTAAAAGAGTGTCAGTAGACACTTAGAGTTTTCAAACTCTTCAAAGTTGTTTCTAATCGTAACAGTGAAGAGTGCATGTGAATATGACTTCACACTCATTTGCAAACATTATCTAGATGAGTGGGCAAGAAAAAATTTGATGTCTTTTTTTTTCAGTGAACTTCCACAGTATCCTTTCAAGGAATACAAGCGCGGATCAAACTGCTCATCAATTCTTCAATATTTCGATGGTTAGTGGAAAGTAAAATCACATCTAACTATTGCGTTATTTGTCTTTATCTTTTTTCTATTTGATGTTAGTATAGTGAAAAATTATTCTCTCAAATTTTATAGCGTATGCATGAGAGTACAGAATTTGCAAAGTACATTACACTACCATCCACATTCATTCGCCTAATTTGCAAATGTAATCGCTAATTAGTTACTGAGTAAGTTATATTTAAGCTTAATGAGTACTTTAAATGCAAGTGATTTGGAAAATAATAGTTCTTAGGCTAAGTTAGATGAACTCTTAGGAATCTGCTCTTGATATGAATGATTAATATTTAATTGGCGGGGTTATAAATAGCCCTTCTCAATCATTAGGTTAACGCCGGTGCGGGAACAATCGCGGAATACACCACATTCAACATTGAACACGGCACTGCATGTAAAATAAAATCGCCGTTTTCCGGCGCACGATTGCATAACTGTCTCTTCTTACGAAGAACTTCGTAAGGTGAGAAAGTAAAAAGTGATATACTAGGTACTTCCCGATCTAAACAGAAACGTACCCCTATGGATTTCCAATCATTTGTTGTTGTTTTTTTTTGTTTTTATTGTCATTTTATATAGTATTCATGAATCTTTATGATGTAATGGGCAGTGAATTAAGAAAAAATCACTGATTTTTATCGCGTTCGCCTCGTTTTCCTTATTTCTGCGGGTCCACGGAAAGTAAAACGAGAAAAAACGAACAAAGAAAGGGATGAAATAGAAATAAAAGCGAACTTGATGAAAATTTCAGCCAAGTTCTCCCCTCCAACAACAACAAAATTAATGAAGAAAGGAAGAAACAAAGAAAGGAAGGAAGAAAATGGAAGGAAGAAATGATTGATTATTTCGAATTTCCGTGCTGCTATTTCCAACTGCTATTGTCGTTAGTCCTGTAAGTAGAGGCATGGTTTATTTCGAGAGATGGCGGTGTTCTTCTCCCGCTGGATGGCGAGATCCTAAGCCGACCTCTAGGTCCACTTACAGGGGTTTCCCCTTCCTGAAATCTCCCACCAGTTGGCACCTCCCCAGGCGGGTCAAGCTCTAAGCTCCCCACAGGTCTCCGGATCAATTGGTTCGTAATTCCGGGCGCGTCAAATGCTGAGGCCATTAGTCCCGTAGTGTAGGGCATGATGTTATTCTCTTAGTACACGATTTTATCGCGGGAGGTGGCGGTGATCTTCAGCCGCTGAATGGCGAGATCCGGCGACGATTTACTTGTCGGCTTGCAGGATATCTCCAACCAGCGACTCACAGCCCCAGGCGAGACAAGCTCCAAGTTCCCGACTGGTTTCCTGCAGGTGGTAGTGCAGTGCATGTAAGTATAAGTGTGTATAAGTTAGAAGTTAGGAAAAGACAAGGAAGAGGAATGAAAGATCGCGTGGTCTGTGGTCAATGTATTAGAGTAGTGCTCCGGCATTCACCTGGTATTGATCGGAGAAACAATAGAAAACTACCTCTTAGAGTAGCCGGACAGAAGAATTATCCTCCAGAAACCTGCAGAATTCGGGCTTGCTAATTGTACGTAGCTAGTGTCGAAAACGCTGGCAGCTTTGAGAGTTGAACCCTAGGACCTCCCGTCCAGGTGCACTGCTCAGCCGGTGAAAGGGAGAGAGAAAGAAAGGGCGTAAGCAGAGGCGCGGCCGCGAGGGTCGTTGCACTAAGTGGCCGAGGCGGCGCGCCCGAGGCCGAGGGCCGGCGGGGGCGGGGCGGCCGACAGGCAGCCGACAGATAAGCGGGCGGCGGAGGCCACAACGAGAGCGCGCCCCCGCCCCCGCCCCCGCCCCCACCCCGCCGCCGTCGGCCACGCCCTGCGGCAATCATGACGTCACCGTCGGAGTGCCCTCCTCTCCGCCAGCGCCCTAATTATCACCTTTCAATGCGCCCGCGCCCAGCGCCCCGCGCCCGCCGCCCCACCCCCAAAGGCAGCGGCCGCCGCCGCCGCCCACCCGAAAGCCACGCCGCGCCACGCCGCCGAGAGGCACCGGCTTGCAGCACAAATGCTCAACTTTTGTGCAGGCGGACATTCGATTTTTAAAACATTATTGGAAAAGAATTCGATGCGCATGATTTTTCTCCAAATCCAAAGCGAAGATCAGTTCAGTTCATTTTATTATTAACAATTCCTTCTTTGGAGCCCATCGGGTGGTTCATGGACAGCGTGCTAGCTGTGAGACGCTCCCGGGTTCGGTTCCCGGTCGGGGGAAATATAAAGCTGGAGTTTTCTAACATACATCTTCTCTGTTTCTATAGTTGAGTGGCAAAAGAAAAGCTCGAGCAACTCAAGTACGGGGATGGGAATTCTCTCTCTTACCCCCAGGCGTGGATAATAAAAACACTGGATCCAGGCTTGGGAAAGTCGCTAGCTAACAAAAGTCGCGTTAATCTGCCCCTAAAATGTCAAATGCATAGATACTTGCGGAGATACATTGTGGATTCGTGCCTTCATGTATAAATTTCCTCGTCTTTCACATAAAACATATGTATTCTTTATCTTTCTCTCCTCCCTCATAAACTTTCTCTCCTTTCTGCTTTCCTCTCCTCTTTTACATTCGAAGAAAGGGAAGATGTTATCTCCTAATTATCAAATTTTTTGTTAGAATCATCTCTGATGAAAAGTGTGGTTTGGAATTCTGATCCACTGCACTGCATCAAGCAACAAAAGTATTCAACAGAACATTCGTCGACAACATATGTGCGTATCTTCTGTGCGATTAGGTATTTCATCGTGGCAGGCATTGTGACAGGTATTTCATGAATAACAAAGGGGGAGATACTTATTTTCAGATTTACTTCATGTAAAATTTTCATTATAAAGCGGGAACTCTCCTTTCGATGCAAAATTAGCGCTGTATTGGCAATGTCATAAAGAATACGTTTTCGTTGATTGAGATTTCTCAGCCTTTTTAAGACCAGATATTTCGTACAAACATCCTCCGTTAGATGGCTGTAAATTCCACCCAATAAGAAAAAATCAACTTTCCAAGAAGGGAATTTGAATTTACATGAAAATAATAGCTATTTGATGTTGTTTTGAGATAATGACACTAAGGAATGCTTGATAAGTTTTATTTTGTGTTTCTCAACATTGTTAATAATTATGTAAAAACTTACATTTTTGTAATAAAAAGTTATGTCTTAATATTTAAAAATGTGTTATGACTATTTTTATGACTATAGCAGATGGGAGGAATATTTTAAGGGGTAAAATTTTTTTTTCAAATGAGAGCTGTTTATTTATAAAATTGAAATGTTTTTTGAATGATTGAAACTAAACTTAAACAATAACTTTTAGAACAAACCCTATACTAAAGGTCTAAAAACTAACACTACTCACTTCTGAAAGTAAATTTGAACGAATTAACAAATGACTAATGAAAAAATCATGTATAAAGTAAAAAACTAAGAAATCAAACTCATTGTCAACGTCGTTGTGGTTGCTTTTTGAAAAAGTTGTAATCTGAAAACCCGCCCAAAACCGCACGTTTTCATGCATTTCCACCCATTGGGCATATTCCGCGAAGTCAATTTCTGCCTCGCGAGAGAGAGCCGTTTTCCAGCCAAAAAGCTGAATTCCCCCCAATCTGACAACTCTGTTCAGGAGTGTTAGGAATCAATCCGCTTGGTAAACTCAGTAAGAAGCGCCTATTGTCTTCCTATAACTACAATTATGAAGATAAAATTGTTTTCGCTTAATAAAATGGGTTCATCAGAAACAAGTTCATGTTCAACTTTTCGGAAACATGATTTTTTCTTGTGTAGAATATAGAAAGAACGGTAAAGAAATCCCATTTTCCCCATTTTTTGCGCACCCTGAGTATTTTCGAAAATAGGGAAAAATTTCGAAATGGTAAATTGGAATTACCCGCGCCTTGTTTAGGTGAGTAGCACGTTCTCAGTGAATGCCGATTGTGTAGAGCCGACTTTTTGTAAGAGAATAGTTTTGAGACTACTCTTTGAAGAAGCTGTAAATTGACGCCGTTCTTCCGGATCATGAATCATTCCAAATTTTGTAAGCAGCCCATTTATTTATTACTCGGGAGAGGATATTTATGCCCTAAAAAAATTTGAAATATGCTTTCAAAAATATGCATTTATGACCTAAAAATTCTGAAATATCCACTTTAATATGTAATAAAATTAACAATATTTCATTTCTTGCATACATCTTTTTTGATAAAATTGAAGAGAAGCATGCTTGAAATAAAAAGATATATTTTTGGTGCAAACAGAATATAATCTACCTTCTTACGCGCGAGAAATAATTGAAGTAAATATCCATCTTCGTGAAGTACATTGTATATCTTGTTGGATTTCTTCTGCCTGGTTTAAAAAATATCTTACACTTGCACAAGTATTGTATCATCTATAAAAAAGAAGAAAACGCAAACAGTGACAAGTTCCTTCAAATAAATGAACGCTCACAATTCTATTCTCAAGTTTCTATTTGAACGATACACAAAATATGCTCCTGTAATTACACGAATATCCACGAACAGGAAAAATCGCCACTAACATATTAATCTACATAGCATCCAATTCTAATCAAAGGTCACGAAATTTCACTTAGCTATGCCGTGAAGCAACGGGTAAAAATATGCATATCATAGAAATCCCATCCTTAGTCATTACTAGGGGGCGGATTTTGATGACCTAAAATACCGCCAAAAATGATCAATAAAATGCTCTTAAAATGTTTTTAAAATGCCCTAAAAGCAAAGAAAAATGACGTAAACAAATGATCAAAAACAGTTCAGATGAACAACTTAAGCTGTTCTGACTGATATGATACTAATCGAGGCTTCTTCTATTTGTTCAAGTGAACACAGCTTTCAAACTTTTGGTTTGGACTGTTCTTTACCAGAAAATCTTTCTTTAGTTATCCCGAAATTGGTTGAATCGCCAATGACGCTGAAACCTTAGATTATATACTTAGAATGGTTACAACTTCTGAGCGAAGAAATCGAATAGGCTACCAGGTATAGGTACTCAGGAATTCTGTGGAGAACATTTGTTGCATCTCGTAAATATTATTTGAAGAACGTACCATTAAAATCACATTAAAATCGATGAAATCAGCGAAACATGCATTAAAAATGACGGAAAAGGTAGAAAAATGACTTATTAGCCGAAAACAATAAAAAATGCAAACAAATTACGTATAAAAACGGTTACGTATAAACCATTTCCTTTTTTCATAACATAAAATGAATTTCTATGCTAAACGGCATTGTTCTAAAGTGAAAAGAAAGAAGACATTTCATTAAAATCCGCCCCCTAGTCATTACAATACACCTAACTCTCTGTTATTGAGGAAGAAATACCAAGCTGTTGTTTACGGAATGCAATACTAGGGTTTGCTTGTAACTGGTTCTTTTTTTGAAGACGAGAACTAAGTACTTCTGGTTACGTCTTTGAAAGATTTAGATCTCTTACATCATTCAATTCTGCCTGCAACAACGGCTGAGGTTGTAGCCGTGCTGCTGATGGCGTGTAATCAAGATCTTTGTGATCTGTTGGTTTGTCACTATCATCGCGTGTTTCATCTTCTAGTGTTCATTCCGTTGGTAGTTTTGGAACTGGGAAAGAATCATGTCACGCGTTCTTAAATTAAAGCAAACATAACAGAATACTTAATAATTGAATTTCATTTTAATATACTCAATTGAAACATTTGCTTACATTAATCCTAATACGTCCTAATACCGAAGTTTCATAAACTGAATTGCAATGTCAATATTGAGAACTACCTACAGCCACTAGGTTGCATAGTTATGTGATAGTTTACAATATCAATGTATGAATATGCTTATGTGACCACTAAGTTAACGCTGTGCAGTTTATTATTTTGCTTCCAATTTATCTTTGTTGGATGAATTGTAGGGTAGAATTTGAAGAACTGTAAGGTAGAATTGCACTAAAGTGCACTTCAAAACGTTCTCTGTGAACTTTGCAAGCCGATACGAGAGTACACGAGAGCCGATAAGAGTACCCCGAAGGTACGAGAGTACCTTTTCTGCATCTCCCATTTCTTCGCACAGATGTATTCCTAATTTTTGTCTCTTTGTGGCAGATAGAAAAATTAACTTCGAAATAAAAAGAGATCAAACCAAGTTAAACATGACAACGCCGGTAGGAAACATTCCTCCCGCACGTCTGCTTCCGAACGCACGCAGTCCTGAGAGGCGCCGCGCCGTCCGACGCTACGTCTGGGCAGCCATCGATTTCTGTTTAATAACAGATCTTGAAAGACAGCGGAACCGCACGCGCAACGGGCGGCCAACGCGCGGGGGCGTGGCTGGGCGGAGAGAGAAGCACGCGGGGTGGGGCGTTGTTCGGTGGGCGGGGTTCGCTTTCCGGGGCGGGCGTCCAGATGAAGCCGGCGATACACCTTTGCTCGGGGCGGGGTTCGGCGCGGGCGGGGCGGGACAGGGCGAGACATTAGGGGCGGGGCGGGTGGAACGGAGCAGCGCGAATCGGTGACAGCGCCTGCAGCGACACGCCGAGCGCGCAGGGGCGTGGAGCGCGGGGCGCGAAAGTCGGCGCGCGCACCAAACGCTCGGCATGCTGCCGCCATGGCAGTGTAGAAGATAAGTCCTCACGATATACGATGTACGATTATCGAATAAAAAGGAACAATAAATGCAGGGGAGAGTTACCTATATTGAAAAACTTTTTGGGAAAATAAATTTTTTCACGTACCAATAAATTTTAACATAAACTAACACAAGTACAATGTACGTTGGTCTTCATCAGAACTGGAAATAAATTTTCAGACTTGTACAGGTCGCACCCACTTTATGAAAAGTAAAACAATACACCTTTATAAAAGTTGAATTTAAGAAACTGGTTTCCCAAATTCACCGTCGGGTATTCTAAATTGAACCAGACATTAATTCAAGAAACTTTATAATTTAACTACGTACAATGTTTTAAGATAAAGTGCGTTAATGGACATAAAATAACATGGAAAAAACAAGTCAAAACAATACAACTCAATTACAGTCTGCACAAAATACATTTTCTTTTATGGACGAACTCCAACACACATTTCGTGGGTCCATTGATGACATTTCATACATTGTATCATGTCTTTTACTGATTTGGTGCCACATATGATCCTATACCAGTCACCATCTTGTTTGGCGCTCATTTTTTACGGGGTTGTAATCATTCTCTAAGTCTAGAAGTCTTTGCTTTAGTTTTCTTAGCTTTTTATTTTCTTTTTTCTTTCTTTTTTTTCCTTGGCCAATATCAAGTCTGCTAAGTGGGACCGGCTGGATAATAGTGCTTAGCGCTATTTGTACTCCTTCTGTATTGCTCTTAACGTTTCCTGTGCATTTCGGGGTTGGAGATAGTTTCTCAATAGAAGCAAACATGCCTAGATTTTGAGGTGGGCTTACTTCTGGTAGAGGTGTGCTTTCTGCTGCGTTAAATGGGCGACTGTCCGATATGCAGGATGCTGGGTTTGCTGCTCCATTGTCATTTCATTGTACGGCTGCTGATGTAGCTGATTCATTTTCAAACATGTCGGTTGCCGAACACCTAGAAAGTCTGTTAGATGCTGCAAAGAGAGATTCATTAAAATACATGCTTGTCAGTGGGCCATATTCTAGTGGTTTTAAATCCTTTCATAGTTCTAGATTCCGTCACCGCCTTTGAATACGCTTCACATAAGAGTGATGATATTTGAAATTGAAGAACACCAACTCTATTTGCTCTTTTAATGCCCATTCTTCTACAGAAAGGACCATTGGCGTCAAAAATGAGATAAAGTCAAAGAGAATGCAAAACGATTATTCTTGATTCCTAAATTGAACCGGTTCAATTTTAGCCACTTGGACATGACTCAATATAGGCAACTACGTGTTGTAGAAACAAATGAAAGACAAACTAATCAAAATACCCTGCCCAAAAAACTTATTTTATACTGAAATATAGCTTATGCTACAGGTATTAAAATACGTATATTGAATAATTAATCAACTTACATTGCTTATAGTTGAATCGCTAGCAAACAAGTCGCAAAAATTACTGCACAACGTACAAAAACAGAAAATGATTCCCTGACTGTTAACATGCTCAAAGAAACACCCCGATTTCTGGCGGGGAGGATTGTCTAGCTGCATAGTGCACATATTTGCCGCATGATAGCAGCAATCTGCAGTAGTTTGTAAAATAACTGCGTGCTTCAATTCAGACGTCCGATCAATTTAGGCAACTCCCCCTTACGATGTGACCAATTTGTACGACAATCATTTTTATATGATTTCAATAAATATTAATAACTAAAGAAATTTTATAAATCTTTGAAAATTTACTGAAGTCTTTTCAGATCTTTGCAGAGAGAGTGGGAATTTTTTTGTACTAACGCTGTAAACTAACTTACTGAAAATCTCTGAAATTATTTTTGGAGGATTCATTTATTATTCTCTTTGGCGAAGAATCCAATTCTATCCCTCTCCCATCTGTTTTAAACAGTGAGCTTTTCCGTACATAGAAATCCTTTGAAGGACTTTTCTAAGAGACGAGGTTATTTGCACTTTCGTGGAATGTAGAAGAAATTCTATCATGAACTCCGCCTCTCTGGTATTTCAAATTACATAGATCTCCTGATGAAAGCTCTGAAAATCTGGGTCTCTTTTGCTACAACAAATGTAAATAATTGTTAATTTTGGATTCGATAACTTGGAGATCTATTTAAGTTGAGAAACCGAAGAAATTAAAAAATTAGTTAAACTTCAGGAGAGTAAGATTTTGATCACGAAAAACGTTTCCTCCATTTTTTTTTCAAACAGAACGATGGATTCGAAACGCAGCCTCATGTAATGCACTGAAATGTAAGAGTGATAATTTTACAAGTTCATATCACTCTTAGTGATATCAGAGTAAGTTTTGTGAATTCACGTCTCAATGCAGCAGTAAAATACAAGGAAACAATCATAAGTAATGGAAAACGTAACATGTGTCGATAATAGAAGTGTTTCCAATTCGAAACGGCAGTGTGGTACTTGTGTCGCTATAATAGTCGCAAAAGTAAACAAATTCCAGGCAAAATGCCTAGAATAAACTAATAGGCCGTGTTATTCTGGGAATTTAGCGATAGTAAAATACTGTCTTTAATAGAACCCGGAAGATCAGGCATTTATTGTACCTTAAATAGGAATGCAAAAAGACATTTATTTTTTACTAAAATAGGCATTAAAAGCTTTTATTGCAGCTAACGTAAGGGTACAAAAAGTCATAAAAATGAAATCACATATAAAAGGAATTATTGTAAAAAACCAATAATTAAAATAAATCAATTTTTTATGATAATTCTAACATTATCGTGTATGGAAACGATATTTTCTTTGTAATCTTGATCACACGTACCAGTGGGTATTACGTCTACGAATTTGTTTCACTCGCAATGCTATTTCTTGGAAATAATATTGTTGTCTCCCTTTTGAATCTTAAAATGTCATCAGTGAAAACTTAATTATATTTTTCATTCTTCACACTTGTGTAATCGCTAGCTCAGAAGGGTATATCATTCACAGCAAGCTGTCCTCAAAAGAGATTGGAGGCCAGACTCAAAAGTAGGATGGGATTTCTCGTGAGTAAAGCCTGTCGGCATCAACGAAAACAGTCCAAAAACTTCACTGGTACCATCTTCCATTTTCATTTAGATTTTTAACACAGCCTCTGGTTCCCCAGAAAGACAAAACACGACCATGCCTTCATGTTGTCCAAAAGTGCAGGTACACACGAAGAAAAAACGTGAAGAAAAAAACTTGTTACTTGAGGGGGGAAGCAAAATAATGACGTAAAAGGCAGAAAAGGCAAGATTAGGCTTCAGAAGCTAAAAAAAAGCAAAATAAAAATCTACAACTACTAAAACAACTACAGAAGTAGTACAATTAAATTATTAGTATTGTGAAAAGCCGTAATATAGTATCAATAACATAAAAGGATTTTGGCAAATTTCCGGATCAAGTCATTACAATTCGGAACAACGCCCATTAATGAAAAGTGTTAGAAGGAAAACAAAATATAAAAGGCAATCAACATATGAAGCGTTAAGTTGTCACACGGTAACTATAGCAGTTACTACAACATAAGCATCGCTATCTATTTTCATGCAGTGCCAAAAATCCCTAGTAATTTTGTTTCATGCTCTCACATTCGCAGTTGTTTAGTTTTATTATTACTCTACATTTAATTAGGTGTGATATTTTCATACGTGTGTTCATTTTACAAAGTAACCTAAGGTTTACTGGCAGCGCGTTTCACTTCCACTGAGTAGTAAAAGGTTCAAACATTACACACAATGGAATGTGAAACAAACGAATGAGCGAAAGGTTTTGTGATATTCATTCTTTCACGCTCTCCAAACCATTAATTTCTCCATGTTCATGTTCATTAACCAAATATATCATCCTCCCTCTTCAACTGTTATACGAAACATCCTTCTCGAATAACATTGGCTTTCAAGACTGAGGCAAACAGTTCATATGGCCGTCTCCACGCATTTCACTCTTGTGAAAATCGTCTGTTGTCTCTCTCACTTTGCCTATTTTCTCAAAACAGACGTCTTCGGCTGCGCTTGTGCTTTGCCAAGGGAAAAAGTGCTACTCTTCTCTATTCATCATAAAAATTGTCACCAGCGCAAGTGTCACGGGCCACTTTTTACTTTCTCGCTACCGCTCACGTAGTAGAGAGTTATGTAATGCGGCGGGGAAAACGGCGACTTTTCAGCAGAATAACTCATATTGCCGGGCTGAAGAAAGCCCAGACCGAATAAATTAGAAAACTAATTAGTACGGGAAAGTCTGTGCCATTCTGTAGCACTACTAGTTAAGTTATCCTTTTCTTATGTATAAGGAATATACTTATTATTAAACGAGCAGAAATGGTTTTCATTAACTCTTGTTTCAAATAAATTTGAAAGCAAAGGTTCGTTAAATTCAATAAAATTACGAGTTGAGGAGAAAGCTTTACAATGACATTTTAATACAGTACCCACAATAAAATATACCCACAATCGAGTAAAGAGAAAATTGCTAATAACGGCGGCATCAATCTGTACACATTATGCCAAATTCACATTGCTACCGAATTTTCTTCTCCTCGATTCAGAAGGAAATCAGAAATAAAGTTCTATAGCGGTACACATTTTGCACAGAAACACCTACCTTACACCTTCGCCCATCTCTCATCCAATAGTTCCAAATACAACCAAGCGCTGTAGCGGCTGTCTGCGCGATGGGTTGGCGCACGTCGCCGCCGCGGCAGCGCCACCCGACCCGCGCCGCGGCCACCCGATGCCGCGCGCGTCGAGTATCGCTGGTAACGAGAGGGGGGGGGGCGACCGGCGACTTTTACGAACATAATAAGGCGACCGCGCGCTTTTATGGGCCATAACCCTCGCGGGTGCACGATCCCGTGTCCTCGCCGGCTCGCGCCCGACAGTGCGTGGAGAATGGCGGCAGGGGCCGGGCGGCGAGGGGCGAGGGGCGCCCGCGGGAGGTGAAATTACAAACGCGCGGGCGGCCGCGCGGTGGCGGCAAAGAGCTGGCTGCCTGCGACTGGGAACGAGCGAGACGCCTCGCGACGACAGGGAAACGCGAGACGTGTGCCCGCGGGGCGCGGGGGCGGGGCGGGGGGAGGGGGAGGGGCGTGGTTTTCAAATACGACCGCGGTTTCCGCGTTCGTTTCGCGCGTCCACTCAAGTGACACCGGAAGGAAATACAAGTCGGTATGGTTCACGCTCCATCTGCTATCCCGGGCGATCTCTTCACTACTGTAATGTTCATTACGGTGTGGTATGCATGGTCAATCGCATACTATCTACATTTTCACTATTTAAATTATTTATAAGAACCAATGGATTATTAGATAAACATTTTCAAACATTAGTTTACTATTTCATGATAGTTCCGAGTGGAATATTTACATTTTTCTAATTTGCCACCGGGACAGGTGGCTCAGAACATCACATGATGTCACTGCTGTGTCTTTGACCTGGAGGTCCTGGGGTTCGAGTCCCAACGGTAGCAGGCTTTTCGACATTGGCCATATCGAGTTCTGTCGCTGGCTGGAGGAGATTTCTAGGGGCCGGCTGCTCTGATCGGTAGTTTTCCGTGGTTTCTTCGATCAATACTAGGCGAATTGCGGATCACTACCCTAGGATAATGATAGGTATCAAATAGGCCGCGGACTGCGCGAAATCTTTCCTCCCCATTCCTTATTCTATCCTATCTCTTTCTTACGCACACTTACATTTACATGAACTACACTGTAACACATTCCGGGAGACCAGACGGGTGCTTTGAGCTTCACCCGGCTGAGCGGTGCTCTGGCGGTGGGAGATACCTGGTTCAGAAAAACCCCGCTAGCCGATGGTATGTCGGCGCCGGATCTCGCTATCCAGAGGGGCAAGATCACCGCCACCTCCCAAGCAAAAAATATGCAGGACTAATGGTCTTAGCAGTTGACGCTCCCGAATCACTAGTAATCAACGTCGCCAATTTACACAATTTTGTGGTGCGGATCCGAAATGAATGCAGATGGGTGGGGGCGAAGTCACGATGGGGAGCGGGTGGGATGTGTTGTGAAATGAAGTGGTTGGGAACAAAAAATGAAAATTAATGAAATAAAGTAACAATTTTTTCGCAAGAATTAATTGGAAATATTGAACAAAAATCTACAAGAAATTTATTGTATTTTCATCAAATTATTTTACTTTCAAATACTTTCATTTTGTATACAAAATGCATCTTTTTATCAGAATGGTGACGCGTGATTATTTGAAAATCAAATGGGAAGTAGAACTATTTAGTTTAATGGAATTTGCACATTCCAAAATGAAAGTCTTCGAAACTACAAAAATGTTTGAAAGAGTAAAAGGAGTGTGTTATGTGGAAAACCATGAGTTTATAACTTTTATTGAAATTCTTTACCTGAATATTAACACGATTTCCTCTGAGTTTTGGGGACTTGTTTTCACTCATTTACCTTAGCAGCATAATAATTATAATGTTGTATGGTCCCCATGTTGCTTGGTAATAAAGGCTCTAACTTAAACTTATTCTTTGTTTTTCCTTTGAGAAATTCAAATGCTTTAAATGAGGGGTAAATTCAGAAAGGAAACCCTGACCGTCACCTTATAACCTTCATTTGCGTCTAACCTATACTCGATGTGAATGTAACTGGCAGGCGCAGTTGACGCATTGTTTCGTACATAATTTCATGTTCTTCCTTTCCGTATCTTCATGCTCCGTATAGTACCTGGCAATGTATTGAACCTGCTTTTCATATGCGCACAAACACAATTTGGAGACAGTTTTCCCGCTCTCGGCGAAATCCGAATATTGAAGGGTCAAATGAAATGAGCTTGCGATGTCAGATTATCCTGTTACAAGCCACTCCTTCGCTGGAGATCTGCGCCTGACAGCACGTGTTTTTGTAAGCGTTTCTCAGAAGCGATGTCGCTTATGGGAACATAACCCGACTGCTAGTTGTGAAACAGGAACACATGTTTAGGGTCCGAATGGGTAGACAAACACACAGACACGGCTTCCTCGCACTTGTCATGTGGGACATTTAGGCGCAAAATTACACCACCATTTTAAAATTATACCATATTCGCAAACACATTCGGAAAATATATAAAAGTTAGAATTATATTTGCTAAAGAAATAGTTGGCTAGGGCAACGGAGTCGTCGTTGTTTTGGATTTCGAAATTCTCAAGCTTAAGAATCTCTGGCCTACATCGAAAGGAAAGAGAATTGGATCAGCGAAGGGCGTTATATAATTGAACAAAAAAGAAAAGGACTTGTTTATACAGTAACCGCGATATGTAAGAAACCTCAATAATTTTTCTTTCATATTCATTCATTTAAAACTGGTATTTTCACAAACAATATGGTATTGATATATAAAAATTTGGAAAACAGCAACTTGCCATAACTAAATGAAATACCGTTAATTTTAGTTATTGAAACTTGGTAACAAATGCTTAGCGCATGTAGCATAAGTTACTTTCAGTTATCAAAGAAAAATTTAAAAGTTAATTTCACTATAATCGCCTCGGAAGTCACTCCAAGCAGCTGAAGAACGAAGAGTATTCTGAGTGTGTGCCAAGAGCAAATTCTACAAACACATCTCTGAGAAAAAAGGAAACAGTTTTAGAACTGGACAGTCAAAAGTGGTTTCGAAAGGAACAAGACAGTTAAAATGAGAATAAAAATTGAGAAATCCGCTGAGATGTAGTAACTGACCCGCACAAGGAGATTTACGATGATGATCATAGTAATGTTGGATTATGTGAGTTGACGATTAAGCAGGGGTGAAAAGACAAGGCCAACGTGAAACCCCTCGCGATCCATTTTTCCCACCATGATTTCCTCTTGGAGTGGCTCAGATACCTCTATGCATTTCTGGTAATACACTAGTGCTGTAGTGTTGACAGTCTTCCTTGTAACAAACCAGAGTTTCGCTTTTATACACAATGTCAATATGCAAGATTCAATTTTTCGTCAAATGCCGCACAAAAGTGAGACGAAACAAATCAAAATATCCTTTGTCGCACATATGTAGGAATCCACAGTTTGGGCTATAGGAATATATGATGTACGTTTATAGGTTAAGAGCTGCAACAGTGGCTGATCTCAAAAAGTACGAATTTTATATTCAGAACATTATTTTGTAATATTTTGTAATAATTATATTTATTATTAATACTATTATAATTATTATTGTTGTTTGTAGTATTTCAATGATGTCTTTAAATACCATTTACCTCATAATCAATTAATTATTAAGTATGAGACACCTACAACAAAAAGTAAGTAGCTTTTCTCAGAACTTCATTATTACTTTCTCGTACTTACGAAGTTGCTTCGTAAGAAGACAAAGGTATGAAATCGGGCGTCAGAACACGGCGAATTTTCGGCAGAAAAACTGTCGTGTAGCCAGAATCCAGATTTTGTGAGTCCTTGATATCGAAATATCGCTTGACTGATCTGAATAAAACTCGAGACTTTGGGAGTTTCAAAAGGATATTTTGACTTTTTATATGTTTTTTTCACATAAAGCATTTACATTTGTATGCCTCTGCCCAAGTTGAATCCTTACGGCGCTTTTGTGACATAGTGGTATGAGTGATGGGATGTTAACTCTGAAGATCGGTAGGGTATGAGTTTGGGTCCCGAAAAGGAAAAAAAATTGCTGATTGAAAACACTTTTGCAGGTTTATGTAGTAGTATAATCCAGCGGAGCAGTTGGAGTAATGTGAGAAAGTATGTGGTTTTGTGGCCCCCCTAGTTGTTAATGCGCCATCCTGGCAGCCTTCGCTCGCGGAGTTTCTTCCACCGCGCCCAGTGGGCGTCTGCGCGGCGCTGTCCAGGCCCGGCGTCGCGGCGCGGCGCGGCGCAACGCGACGCGCCATGTGGCGCCGTAAAAACGCCGCTGCGGACGCCACCGCGCCCTCTAACCTTTGGCGGCGGCGCGCCGTTCAACAGCGGCGCCATCGGCGTTCCGATTTCCCCGAAGGGCCAGCGCGGGCGCTCCGGAGATAGCGATGCGATATTGATGTCGTTTTTTTTAAAACATCGACATCAATGTCTTTTTATAAAATCATCGATATATTTAACATCAATACTTTAAAAACATCGTTTTTTAACATCGATGTTGATTTCCGCGATATTTTTACGTGGTTGATATTTTTTAATGAAAAAAGTGAATATTCTTCAAAGTAACCAAAGTAACCAAGGGAGCAAAATAAATAAAATCGGTTTTTGTCAATAAAGAAGCCTAGCCTGTATTAACTTTGAATTATCGAATCAGATAATTAAAGTTAAGTTAATTAGTTAATAATAACTTAAAATAGCTTCAAAACTGAGATTATGACCTTGGTGACACAACTTACAAGTATACTTCACTGTACATAGTTGCCGAAATAAGAACGATTCTATCAATTAAATAGAGACAGTGACAGTGATACAGATAGACAGTGAGAGGGAGAGAAGAAAAAAGACAAAAGACAACATAGGTAATAACAAAAAGAGTAGGTTGACACAAAAAGGATCTGCTGCCTATCGCCTACTTCAGAGGGCGCGCTTCACCATGGACGTGTTTGGTGCGATAGAACATTGAAATGCTCAACAACTCGCAAGTGATAGAAATAGTCCAGACTATCTTCCGAGATTTGCAGACTTGATTGCGTCAATATGATACCATTAACCACACGAAAAGGGTGATGAAACTCATGATTGTCTGTCGCATGTGACCTACAATTAAGGTATAATAATCTTACAGGCAAACTATTTATTGACGATAAAATACATCGTTTTCTTCCGTCTTTTACCAGCAAATTTATTTACTAAAATTCACATTTATCAAGTATTTTTACTTTCGGAATGTAGTTTTGTAAACAAAAGAAATTCCAGGATACAGCCAAGCTCTAATTATGGCAGCAGTGGAAATACAAGTATTAAACAACTTGGAGAGAAATTGGATTCTTGACGAACTCTCGTCCTTCCTTACAATAAGATTAAAACTACTTTGCAATTTTGATAGAGGTTGTTTTGCAGCTTATATGACCAAATTCGGGAAACCTCTTATTCCATTACAGCGACGATTATCTTAGTCGATCAAAAGCTTTTTCATTATTCAGAAGGGAAAAATGCCGCAAGCTGACGTGTAGGTCGACGCCTGATCTCGCCATTGAGCGGAAGAAGATCACCGCCATCTCCCGCCATAAAAATGATCTACACTTACAAGACTAATGACCATAGCAGTTGACACATTCGGAAACACGAAATAATCATCGTTTTACCTTTATATTCGTTTTCTTCGTTTTACCTTCTTAAGACACGAGGTCTTCTTTATCATGATGAGGTCTATATAGAAGCAACTATTCTGCATCTTTATGGTTTTAAATGTCGTAATGGCCGCTGGTAATATAATACTACAATCCCTTTCACTTTGCGCCATCTAGGGCAGCATCCGCTCCACTGCCATCGCGAGCGCATCGCGTCGTTCATTGCGAGTCATCTCTGGAAGATTCTGTTCGGCTTAATATAGGGAATACATTAAGCTCCTCTTTTACCGTTTGCTTTGGAATGCGACCCGAGGGGCGAGGTTTCTCCATCCTCTCAGAAAGTTTTCGCGGCCTGAATTCGAAGTTCCAGTTTCCAAGTCTTCACTGAAGGCTCTGCTTTTGCAGTCTGAGAAACGCTCGATCGTTTCTCTAGTACCGTGCATATCTACAAAGCAAAACAGCTGAAACCTTTACATATTTTTTCTTCTTTATATCTGTTCGTTATTTCCTGGTTATTGTACAGTAACACGATATGGAATACAGGATAAAATAGCATACATTCAACTCTTGAGTTTAAGCATAAGTAAATAATTTTGTTTGCGAGAAATCAAGGTACTTCTTTCCGAAATACAAAAAATACGCTTTCTTATTTAAAAGAGTAACTCAAAGAATATATTACTAAGTCACGTTTATCATTTTTTTCACAAAATAACTTAATATAAAAATACTATTCACGAGAAAATGCAGGCATATTATTGCATTATGGTATTGAAGAAAGAACCGTTCACCAAATGCATTTGAAGAAAAGTCAACTAGAGAACTTTCATTTAACTTATTCTCCATTCAGAATGTTTAAGTGAATGTAACGCAATCCGTTATATGGCATACCAGTTAATATTTTATTGACATTGTAAGAAACTATGTTCATACAGATTATCATATTCATTGGGCAATCATTAAACCACTAACTAAAATATTAACCTTTCTTTTCGCTTAGAGAGCGGGAAGGAAATGTCATATCTCAGAATCAGAAAATTATCGGTTATGCTTCCCACATTTGAGGATATTCGTTTTATACAGGGTCCTTGAACAAGAGCAATGACAGCGTTCAGAAAAACTGAAGTTTCAATATAATGTCCTCGTTTTCTTTTCGTTACTTTAGCCTTCATTCCCTGATGTATCCTATTATAAGGTGAAGTATGTGACAAGAGGTGGAAATTGGCATAATGTTCTATAATTTAATTTTAAATTTCAATTGAGGGAACATTTCAGTTGAACCAGCGATCTACGAACTACCGAATAAATAACCGAAGTTGAAGTCTCTGTATGTATTATTTCATACTGTCGACTTCGATTATAGTGAACCTCTAGTGACAATTTTTTTTCTTCATTGCATCAGAGGTTCACAATATCCGATGATCTTTTTCAACTATGTTTGATTTTATTGTTTCAGAGGTACCCTCCAAACGCCCCGAATTCAAAACTTCATTATATTAGTGCTCCCTTCGCACTTTATTCTATATTGTTCACACACTAAATACGTAAGTATGTTCTTAACTCCCTTGCATGCTTCTTGCATTGTTGAAACACTCTTCATTTTTGTACCTTTATCACACGTTTCCTTCTGTTTTGGAAGACTCTCTCCCCGCATTCACTGGGTCCTAGCCTTAGATCGGATTTCACTAGTTTACGAATTGTTGATCGTGTTCTCAAAGTCCTCACGCTGGATCCGCCATTGACGAGCAAATCACTAACACAGTTTTCTTAATACCTTTCATTCGCCGTAAATATCACGAAAGTAAGTCGTTTACCTTCAAACTCGTAGTGTTATACGAATTGGAGGGGCTGAGGCAATATTTTCCTGTTAGTTGTATTCACTATGTATTCACTATAACCAATGTTGAGATTTCACTACAACCGAATCATCTAGTTTTTATTTGTAATGAATATGGATCGGGAACAGTGACTTCACTTCACTAGAGCCAAACGTTCCCTATATCCAAAGTATAATTTATTCCAGTTATATTTATTTCATAGAAATAAGCCAAAGCAACAATTAAAATGTGGTTATATACGATTATCAATATTAAACACAATGTACCGAAACCTGCGCATCGCTGCAAAACCATTGAGGTGTCAGTCCACTGCGCGGGCGCGAAACCACCATCCACGGGGCGTGCAGAATGAGGGACGATCCACGTGGCGGGGCGGGGGCGTGCCGGGCGGCGAGGGCGGGGCTGGCCGGAGCGTGCGTGCCGCCCGAGCCGACCCCGCCTACGACTCCACTCCCCACACGGGCGGATTTCCAACACGAGCTACAGAGCTGAAGTGAATTCAGTCGCCATAGGTGGAGAAATCTAACGGCCGGCTCTTCTGATCAGTAGTTTTCCGTGGTTTCTCTCATCAGTATCTGGCGAATGCCGAAGCACTATCCTAACAAACAGGCCGCGCTCGATTTTTCCTCCCTCAACTTTATCGTATCCTCTCCCTTACACACACACTAACCTGCACTACGCTACCACACATGCCAGGAGACCAAGTGAAGCTTTAAGTGAACACGGTCTGGGGCTCTGGCCAGCTAGAAGGAGATACCTGGAGGGTTTCCTTGCAAGCCAACATTTAGGTCAGGCGCCGGATATGACCACCCAGCAGTGAAGGAATCGCCGCAAGCTCCAAGGATAAAACATTAACTTCGTTAACGAGATTAATTACCATAGGAGTTGACGTGCCTTGAAACATCAACCAACCCCACCGCTACGCCATCTACCAGCGCCCTTGTCTGTGCCAACGCTCCTTCGTCACTCGCACCAACCCGTCTGCCAAACGTCGCCTAGGTCTATGATTTCGTTGCCTCCACGCCTGTTTATTTGTTTCTCCACTTCCAAAGTAGTTTACTTTCTGTTGTCAATTTTTACTGGTGACACTGTTCTAGGTCGTCAATTGACTCATTTCACAAACACTCAGACGTCACCGATTACACCTGCAACCGGCCGCTTCCTTAACCTCCAATATTACCTATCATAGAGATTCACGTTTCCTGATAACTTGGCTTTTTCTCAACCCATTTCCACCCATTCCGAAATAGTTTGTTGTATGAAGTCTTTCGTGGTTTAACTATGTAATTATCACCCCACTCTTCTTCCTTCCACTATTTCTGCACTTTTCTGACAGGAATGACACCCTTCCCAAATCCGGCATGCCCTTCCAAATCTACTAGTACCTCCTGCACAGGTAAATCCGTCATCCCGCCGCCACCAACACCGCAACCTCTTCCCCCACCACCGCTCGCCCCCGCCACTCGCACTCGCCTGGCGCCGCCGCGCCGCGCCGCGCCGCGCCGCCTCCGCGCCTTGTAATTAAGGTCGCCCGGGGGAGTAGCCACGCCCCGCGGCGGAGGGGGCGTGTCCGCCCCGTGGGAAGCTCCGCGCGCCGCCAGCGCCAGGGTGTCGGCGGTTCAACGCCCGTTGGCGGCGGCGGCTGCCGTACCACCCCGTGGCGGTCACGTGGCGGCGGCGGCGGCTGAGACGCGCCGGGTATTGTAATTGCAGCCGGCGCGGAGCGGTGGGGGCGTGGTGGGGCGGGGTGCGGCCGCGAGGGGAGTGGCAACACCCGGATCGATGGGTGAGGGAGAGTGGGTGGGAGGGGAGGGAGGAAAGAATGGGGAACCGTTACAGCCGCAGGGGCCGTGGAGGGGATCGAGCATTCTTTACAAAAACTGCAGCTCTCCATGAGAAACGAATACGGCCTGTTCTGTGCCCCGCCCCCTCCGGGAGCACGGAGGGAGTGGCTTTGCTACACAGCTCAAACATTGGGACATTTTAGTGTGGGTAAACTTTCTTGTGCTCTCCTTTCATATGTGGTTGCGTTCATTGTGGTTTGCTTTCAGTCTTTAATATAAGAGTACATTGAATTCCAGAGCTATTAATTACGTGAACTGAGAAATAGTTATGGGTTTTATTCTCCTTGCGTAGAGGAAATTAAGCAGTATATCTGAATAAAAAGAGCATATTGTTTTAGTAAACTAAATCCTTAGCAGAAAGCCTTTATTTTATCTTGATTCAATTAATGCAAATCGACAGATATAAATAACCGCCCTAATTCATAAAATGTGCTGCAACAAAACAGAACAATAAATTCTCAAATGCAAGATAAAATTACAAAGAGTCGTACAGTGATCCTAAAATACCTACTTTATTTTGTTGATGTATTTTTTCTTTAGACTACACTCACGTCCGACTTCATAAATTCACAGAAATGGGAATAGATGAGAGAGGAAATTAACGAAATTCAATGTACTCAATATGATCCACATTAGCACAAACACAAGTATCGACCCACAGTAAGGCGCCCCTGTACAGGCGGAGAATTCCGAGAAACTCACAGACGTTCTGGTGATCTTTTCGATTATAGCTCTTTTTTGCATAGAGGATACAAACATGCACATCACACCTTTTCCCTGTCGGCATTACACAAAGGTTTCACATCATTTAATAAATGCGGAGAATGCAAAATGACCTCCATGAAGTGAACAAGGTGTTCAGAACCATCTTCATACTCTACAGTCTAATCTTCAATAAGGAAGAAAGTTTCTCTTTTCTTTTGCACAATCTGTCAAAGAAGAGACAAGGTACGGTATGCAACAGGGAAATATGAACAATGGTTTTTATATATTTTTAAAGGTAAAAGTGTTCAAGAGAGATTATTGACAAACCCTTCGTTCACAGACCTGCAAAGAGCCATCGCCATGTAAATCAACGTTTTTTGTCAATGTTTACCATTACCCAAATTATAAATTTCAGTTACAGACGGACATTATGGATAGTGGCCTACAATTATTTACCATAAAAGCCCTTCATACAATAACATAAACGTAGTAATTTCAATTAATTATAAAGGTTATTGCTGTATTATAAAGTTACTTAAATAAAAAATGCTAATGTTTTACACGAAATATGAATTATTGCACAGAATGTTTACTTTCACAGAACATTTTGAAAGATAATCTTGAACCTCCAAATTACATAAATCTGGCACTAGTTAGCGAACAGAATACAACCAACACGAATCTAACAATTTTCACTTATATTTGTTAGTCATAGTGGAAATCGAAGACAACACTGAGAGAACTGCTTGTTGGTATCCAACAAATTCATACTCGATGTAGTTAATCAAGAATCAGTTGAATCTAGTATTTCCCTGCTTTTATCAAACACCTTCATCCCAACTGTGCTGACGTCGTTGGGAGCTTTGGGTACTTTTTTCCTCAGAAACCACCGGGAGCGGTAGCTCAGTACATCAACTGATGTCACTGCAGCGCCTCTGACCAGGAGGTCCTAGGTTCCAGTCCTGACGTCGGCAGTATTTTCGACACTAGCTTTTCAGCTAGGTCGAACTCGGTCGCTGTCCGGAGGAGAATTCTAGCGGCCGGCTGCTCTGATCGGTAGTTTTCCGATCAATACCAGACGAATGCCGGAGCAGTACCCTACCAAACGGGTCACGGACCGCGCGCGATATTTCCTTCCTCTTCCTTGTCCTATCCTCTCCCTTTACACGCACACTTACACTAACATGCACTACACTACCATATATTCCGGGAGACCGGTCGGGAGCTTAGAGCTTGTCTCGGGTGGGGCGGTGCCTCGTTGGTGGGACAGTCCTGGTTAGGGGGAAACCCCACTAGCCGACGGTAGGTCGGCGCCAGATCTCGCTATCTAGCGGGGGAAGATCACCGCCATATCCCGAGAAAAGCATGCACTACTCTAACGGGATTTATGACCAAAGCTGTTGACGCGCCCGGAAACACGAAAAAATCAATCAATCCTCAGAAACGATCAAGGAAACAAATTATTTTTTGCCAAGGCAAAAACCGCATGTCCGTGACATCCCCGCGCAATACAACAGTTGCGGTGGCGGCGTGAGGGGGGGGGGCACTCCACCTCCGCCTCCGCAGGGGAGGTCGATAGCCGCAGGTCGCGTGACGGGGCGCCGTCGAGAGGCCGGGTTCGGACCCGCCCCCGGCGGCGTTAAAATTGCATTAAAGGCCGTGGCGTGCGCCGCCCCGCGGTCAGTCCACGTGTGACAGCTGAAGGCGCGCGCAGGGAGCTGCGCTAGGCGGCCGTGGCCCCCTGCAAGTTTCGAGACGGGCCCCGCAGTTCCACGCAATAAAACATTCTATTTCCCTAAATATGTTCAAGTCCTGATCCCCCCCCCCCTTTAAGCTGACAAATTGAGATATTGATGTATGCCATTTGGGAAAGACGGTCTCCAAAACATTCTGGTCGACGGGAGAGGGGGCAGAAATATATAGGCGCCCTTCGCTTGTAGTTTAGGCTACGCATGTCCATTGCGATTGCTATGCAGATGTCTCGCGTAGTGAAGAAGACGACGTTTCAGGGGAAGCATCTCCTGCCACGTTTTCGGAGTCTTTTCTTAGCGCTTTTTTTAATAAACAAACAACTTTATTGAGTGATTGATTTTACACTGTTGGGCGCTTTCAGATGTTTTGTTGATTATCTCAAAGTACAGAACACAGCACTGAAAGACACAAACTGCATGAGCACTAATTAGTATCGATGGGAGGAAACCCAATCGAGCTCCTCCAAATAATTCAGTGACTTACGAAATTTCAACGCATGATGTTTGTGAAACGGGTAGAGAGGATACCGGTTTCTAAAGTCTTCGAGTTCGGGGATCTATGAGGCCTACTAGAAAATGCAAGATTTCGGGAACCGTTTGGATTCAAAAAATGAAATGGGAAATGGAGTGTAAGTAGTATTGGGTGGAGGGAATTTTTGAGTCGGAAGAGAGAGCTGTTTCTTACAAACCAAGGTCCATTCGTGGCTAAACTGGAATTTATTTTTGGAACTTGCATACCCGTGCGAGAACTCTCGCATGTTAAACCACACCCTAATTTTTCCTAAGCATATCGTGAAACTGAAACATATGAACATGTGCTCCGTTTCCATCACCGTTACCTTCACAATTAAGTACACAACACTTGTAGACCACTGCAAAACGCCAAATGAATGATTGCACTACACGCATTGGAAATCATCTTCGTCGGTATCAAGCAACTATTAATAGTACTTCTAGTTGTTGCTGCGAGAGCAAATCATGAATGAATAATTATGCAAATAAACCTCGGCAATCTGCGCAAATCACGGTGTAAGCGGAATGCGTAGATATACGTGAAGGAATCTAATCCTTCTAAGCGTGACGTCACAAAGATGTCCAGCAGCACCAAGGACTCAAGGAGGAATATATTCTGCATTCCCCCATGTATACGTGGTATTGGTAATATCGATAAGTGCCCAACCGGCAAATATTTTAATAGAATACCCAAGAATATCTCGTCCTGTAGATTACGGTGTGATATTCGTTTCTTTGAGGCCAACGGCCTCAAAAATTTTAATTTTTAAGGCAATAGAAAGCTTCTTTTAGAAGTTATTTAACAATATATATGACTGAGTATTTCGGGTTGCATTTAACATGCATATTTAGCTGCGTTTAAAAAATCCAACAAATCCTTCATATTTTAAAAATCAAAGTGCAATTCGTCACGTCTCCGTGGAATTCTCTTTCTTCAGAGACGTCATTTCTAAAAAAGAGTGGCGTGTGAGAGCCGCAAAAGCTATGCATACTACTGAAACAATATAGGAGACGATAGTTGGAGTTCGTGTATAGGGGTGGAAAGGGCGTTGTAGCAGACCGGGCAAGCGCGTAATACGAAAGGTCGTATGATGATTTTCTGTAGGAAAAGGGCTCATTTGCTACGAAGCTTCTTCGCTGTGCGCCGGGCAACTGACATCAGGCAGTTGCCGTCCTATTTCTTAAGGGCAGGTAGTCAACATTTTGTTCAGTGAAGTGAAATCAGAGGTGTCGGTAAAAAGCAAAGCTTGTTCAGGTACTACCAGTTTCCTTCATCTCATTAATTCCGGTATTTATCAGTTGTCACTCCTCGCCCGAGAGCCAACTTCTTCACCGCTGTATTGAAATATCTTGTCTTAAATGCTCTTAATTTCATAAGATCTTGGTCTGGAATATTTTAATCATAAAGGTATTTCAAATGTTTTAAACTCATTTGTAACTATGCGGCGCATCAAGAAAATACATTTCCCTGGATCTTCAACAAAAAGAAACCACAATTTCATGAAAAAAACCTGCATTGTAGCAGACACAGTACATGTTGCCCTATTTTATCACACACTCACCACCAGAACTGAGACATTTGTCATACCGTGGGATCAACATTTGCATCCCTGTATCGTACAAGTCTGCCGCCTGTGATAGGTGAACTACTAGTGGTTGACAGCTACCTGCAACTCCGCGTCACTTTGATACGCAGAGTGCTGGAAATCTTTGGGGGTAGATCCAGGCCTTCGGGTGGATGATCATACGGTCGGGCCCGGATTACACACGGCTCGGCTCACGATAGATCCTCTACAGCAGTTTCACTTGATGTGATTATCCGCATGGGTCTGGGATCTCGGCCCCCAGCGATTTCCATATTTTCCTCAAGAAATTTCTGATGAGTCAGCATTCCACATGAGAAAGTCACTAATCGCAAACTTCCTTAGGTCTCCTAAACCGTCGTGGCGTCTTGGGTACAGAAATGCCTACCAACCGCGTTAATGAATGTCGCTGCCCCAACGTTGCTTTGGCCCCTTCAGTCTCCAGCGCACAGAGGCCCTTTCATTATTGAGCGTCGCTTGCTCCCGCCCTCTTTCGCGCCATGCACTATGTACGAGGCTACTGTTCGCTGTTGGCCTACGCTTGCCTTTTCTGTTCGCCGAGTGACTTGTTGACTCAAGGTGCACGCAACTAGTATGTGATAGTGTTTTTTAAACTATTAGTCTTTCTCTGAACGTTTTGGTGCTATTAAATCTTTGCTTTTATACTGATACTCCTGTATAGAAAATAATTACACTTGTTTTTGTAAACCATTGATCATTCTTGTATGTTCGTCAATTTAAAAACAAACAAAAACGGAAAAAAGGGGAAAGAACTAGAGCAGACTCATAATTATTATTATTGTAGTTTCAAAAGACTCAGCTACTCGAATTTTCATTTATTCATGCATCTCTATAGTTTCTCTTACCGTTCCCTTTGTCATCTCGAAGATTGTCATTTGCACAATATATCTTTAAATCTAAATTCCTCTGTTTGCAGCAAAAGATAAATATTTGCTAAAAATCAGTCTTCACACAACACATCTCTCCTGAATTCTTAATCACATAACTTGAAGTAAAACTACTAATCACGTTTTTGTTCCGACTTTCCAAAACTTCCCTGCCACTGATCAATTTAGTACATACACATTTTTTAAAGCCTCGATTTCAGCGATGTATGCTTTATGATTGATTTTTTCGTGTTTCTGGGCGCGTCAACTGCTTTGATCATTAGTCCCGTTAGTGTAGTGCATGTTTTTTTCTCGGGAGATGGCGGTGATCTCCACCCGCTGATGGCAAGATCCGGCGCCGACCTACCGTCGGCTAGAGGGGTTTCCCCCTAACCAGGACTCTCCCACCAGCGGAGCACCGCCCCAGCCGGAACAAGCTCTAAACTCCCGACCGATCTCCCGGAATGTGTGATAGTGTAGTGCATGTTAGTGTAAGTGTGTGTGTGTGTGTGTGTGTGTAAGGGGAGGGGATAGAACAAGGAAGAGGAAGGAAAGATCGCGCGCGGTCTGTTTGTTAGGGTTCTGCTCCGGCATTTGCCTGGTGTTGATCGGAGAAACCACGAAAAACTACCGATCAGAGCAGTCGGCCGCTAGAATTCTCCTCCAGACAGTGACTGAATTGGACCTGTGTGGAAAATCCTGCCGCCGGCGGGACTGGAACCTAGGACCTCCCGATCAGAGGCGCTGCAGTGACATCAGTTGATGCACTGAGCTACCGCTCCCGGTCTGTGCATGTTCCTTATTCATAAAGATCCTACAAATATTTCTCGTAAATCAACAACGACAAAGAAGTCTCCCGCGCGGAGCGTTAACGCGGATCGCCGGCTCCGCGCGCCCCGCCCCCGCGCCCGGGTTGCGTTTAATTACCGCCCGAAATAGCCCCGCGGCTGTCGAACGGGGCGGCGCTAGGGGCGATCGAGGTCAGCCGGGCGGGCGAGGGGCGAGGCACGGCCTGCGCGGGAGCGTTTGGGGCAGCCACACGGCGCTGCCGCCCGCGCCGCGTAAATCTCTCAGCCGCGCCGCGCCGCGCCGCGCCGCCACAAAGGCCCTCGCCTGCCATCGCCATGGCAACCGCCATCCTCGTTTGTTCGTCGTCACCGATTTCACCACTTTTTATTTCCCCCTCTAACTCTGTCGCCGCTATTGATGGCAAAACCTTCACATCGGCCACTACAAACATAACAAAGATTTTTTGTTTACTGTGCATATACTTTTGCTTTATTGCATCTAGGTCTAAATTTCACAGAAGTTGTCACTGTTAAAAGCATAAATGTATGCAATTTTGTTTTTCTAATCATTTACTGTCTGGTATGTTTCCAATAAAATGTTTTTGTCGTATTGCAAACGTTGATACGACACAATGCGAGAACTTACAAGCCTGTTTTGTTCTGAAGTCTGAAAGCTCTGCCTTCAGTTAATTCAGCGTCTAAGAGGGCGTTTATCAAGCTTTGTTATTCACTGCTACGAACGTTATTAACTCCTTAAATGCTACCACAGCTATCTCCTCGTCCCCGGGGAAGCATGAATTTGATCGCGGGTACTGGCAGAGATACTTGCGCTCACACATTCGACTTTTCCGCACACGAAAATGCGCCTTTAAGCTAAGCAATCAGCGGATCACTCTTATTCATCGGACAGTAGACTGCAGCCAATGATTAAGAATTTGTAGAGATTGCATGAATCCCGTTGTCTGTTGAGTGTTGAAATTTGTAATTTTCTTTCCTACAAGTTCAACAAACAATTAACAAGAGACATCCACAAAATGACGATTGTGAATTGCACTCTTTCTAACTTTAATAAGAAAGATCAATTGATTTCTTAACAAGATAAACATTATTTATAAAAAGCCTGTTCTAATCGTGAAATGAACTCGAGACAATATAATGGACAGGTTGGATATTCAAAGGAGATAAACCAAAACTATAACGCGTGGTTATCAACATGGTATCTTACAAAAGCGCAATGACTTCAGGAACAATGCATTGTCGTTCACACTAATTAATTACCGTTCACCTTTCCACAATTATACAAACTCTCACTCCAAATTCTTATATCATAGATTGAAAAAGCTCTCCAAACGTTTCAATTTTTAGATCTGCACGAAATACGATCGGTGGATGGGAGATAACATTCTGACCTGCCATAATGTTATCTTTACCAGCGTCTTATCAGTGCCGTAAATATCATCACATTATTTTGCATCAGGGACGGCGTGTCTGGTGTTTCTAAAAAGTAACAACAAACGTGAAAATGAACACCATCGATGACAACGAGGAAGAGTCTTAGGAAGTTAGAGAGAGAGAAAAGGAAGCACTCAGAACCAGAAGTCTCGAGTTGATTACGCGCGGTCAACCAAGTGCCTCTTCGCGGTCCTCCGAGGCGCAGGGAAGCGGACTCCCTCCCCGCGCTGCTGGCGCGCGACCAGGAGCCAAGCGGCCCACACACCCACCGCCATCCACCCACCCACCAGCCAGCCACCCACCCACCTATCTGGGCCTGGAAACGATTTACTGCATTAATCCCGTAAGTGTATTGAATGTTAAATTGCGGGAAGTGGCGGTATTTCTCCCTCTGTGCAACGTGATATCCGGCGCCGAGCTTCACGTCGCTTTGCGAGTTTTCCGTCTCAAGGGATCTCCATCGTCCACGAGAGCGCTAGGCTCCCGACAGAGTGCGCAAGGGGAGAGCAGGTGGCAAGGAAGAGGAAGGTAGGATCGCGCGCGGTCCGAGGCCCGTTTGTTAAGATACCGATTTGACATTCGCCCATTTTTCCATTCGGAAAACTTCTGGTCAGAACAGCCGGATTTTAGAATTCCACTCCGTTGAGCGAGTGAATTCGTCGTCCCAGCTCTGCCGAAAATGCTCGAGTCAAAATTCAGCCGTCGACACTCCAGCCCCTCGAGCGGGGCTTTCGCAGCCAGTGCGAATGGCTGTCGTTCCAGTGAGTGATAAACTCCCACTGTAATTTATGAATTTGCAAAGGAAAAACTAAGTAGCTTATTAAATCATTTTACGTTCACCCTTATTTATTTAACCCTATCGGTTTATTGAATATTTATTTTCAATAACTTTTTACTGCTTACTGTATATCACGTTCACACTGACTCTAGATCGTTTTTCAATCATGAAAATTCGTTGGATGAGAAATGGTGATGCCAGGGAGAAATAAGCAAAATTCATAGTGAATAACGTAACCTACCTTCCTTTGCGCAATCGATAAAAATTGTCCGTCATCAACCCTGAAACTCCTGGTTTATATGCCTGACGTAGACATTTAACGTGAGTTCCTAAAACCCTAGGTCAACTTAATTCGTTGCTCTTGGTGTATTTCTAAAAGCGTAGATCTTTACCCTATTTCTGAAAGTACGAGTATTTCTTGTTAACAACATAACTCATTTCATTTTCATCCGAGAAAAAAATTTAAAACTTTATAATTAACTTGCATACAAAGCAAGCAGAATAGTTATTTTTTAAGAATAATTTTATTCCTTTTTCGACATTTTTCTGTCTTCTAAATAATATTACTAATGTCATTAATACCACCAATATTCGTAACAATACAGAAATCAGAAACGTTTTCACATTTCCAATATTTTTCAAGGAAAGCACGTTTATACTATTTGTTTGTGATTTGATATTTGGATTTTCACTTTCCACGACGACGCTGGAAGATTTGCATTCCACACAAATCCTTTCTTCCTCGTAAAAATCTATTTTTACCTGAATATCCACAAATATTTGTCTCTAAGACTTTGAATATTCGTAACATCTTGTTCGTCAGAAATTTAACAGGTCACATTCACGCAGTCCTCCTCGCTGTCATTTTCACTTCTCAGTTCGAAATCAGATTTGCGTCCATTCTGTTCTCAGTGACGCTCATCTTCATTAAGCAAACAACTCATTTTCGAGTCCCCCAACGTCTTTTAGACAAATCACTGATCAGTGCGTACATGCATGAAATCAATTAATTGACGAATTATAATTAAATCTCAGCAAATTCGCTAATCCCACTGCTCGTGTGTGGGACTTTCGTGACTATTCCCGTATAAATAAGCTTAATCATCTTGCCACTACCTCCGACGACATCGAAATATTGTAAATAAGAAACAAGAAATTGGAATTGAGAATGAAATTACTTGAAACAAGGTAGCTCATCACATATGCGTTCAAAAGAAATGTCTCGTTTTTGGTAAATAGCATGTGTAGAGTATATTTTGCAATATTTTCACTTTCTCTCCAGAATTTATACAATGACTATGCAATGAGTTCTGCATAAATACATAATGTTTTTGTCGTACGTAATTTCATACATAAAACCAATTAAAATTTAGTATTTCAATAGCTGATTAAGAGTTCATTTCTCAAGTGATTTATCTTTTTCACCTTGGAGTTAAAACAAAATTGAAGATTTTGAGATATTTTATAGAAGACTCGGGCACATCACATATTATCATGACCATTCATTATATTACAGTGTCGATTTAATAAGTCAACAAAACATTGCCATCTCTATCTGCAGGGCCCTAACTCTCGGCAAAGAGGCTCAACGCAATTCGAGACCGTCCAGCTCAACGCACAATTTCCCCTTCGGACTGGCTTTTACTCCAGCAAAAGCGGTGACATCATGAGGCTGAATAGCCACGATAACCTTTGATTGTACGTAGGCTGAAGTCGGTAGGTTATCGGAGGTTTTATTGAAAGTAGAAAGCTGTATCGGTCTCACTGTAGCTCGTCTTAATTGTAAATAATTACATTTCAGACGACCGAAGAAGATTGCGATTACGAAAGGGACTTTATTCAAGGAAGTACTTTAACACTTAACTAGAAGAACTGAGACGAGAACAAGATGGCAATGAGATGCCCGAATATCTAGTACTTACTACAAACTTTAAAGGGATTTCTTTCCTTCTAGATTTTACAATGCATTCCGAACACAAGAACTTTTCTTTAAATATTTAAGTTTTATTTTAACCCCTTATTGCCCATCGTATCCATATGGACACGGTTGAGGGAACTTTTTCATTTAGTTATTATAGAGAACTGGTACTGTCACACTTGATTATGTTGGTACTATGTTTAAAAGAAACGTTTGTTAAGTATAACAGAGTGCCTTTTATAGTTGTCGATTCATCAGTTGTTGCACCAGCGTCCCCTGCAAATTACCTAGACCGATAATATGGATATCCCTTTATTGTAAGTATTTTGTTTCCTCTCTTCTTTGTTTTGTTTTTTTCGGACAATGACTAATGATTTCAATAGCCAATAAAACATTTTTTAATGTATATATTCGTGACTTGAATGTAAGGTTAGCATAAGTCAAATATTAGCATCAAAATATCACCGTGTCCATATGGAGACGCTAAGTACTAACCGTGTCCATCAGATCAGCAATACCCATCATTTAATTATTATCACCGCTATCGATTTCTACGTTTTTTCATACTTTAGTTGTAGATAAAGTAAATCATATGTCCCAATAAAATATTTTAATAAATCTGTATTATCTGATCACGTAACTGTCAATGAAGCCTTGGACATTTTGTTTGGAGATGAAGGAAATTCATATCAAGTAGAATGTGTATGTATGGCACCTCCAGCTCCGGAAGTGCACACACTTGAAGATTCTGGAGATGAACATTTGGAATATCAGCAGCAACTTTGATTAGTATGATTTACTCACTGACAACTGAAGTTCAAAAACTTCCATTTCATTTTGATTTTGACAACCTTTTCATGAGTTTGTCTCCGCTGTCTTACCGCAGAGTGAGAGAGGGAGAGAGAAAGAGAGGATACGGAGATACAGGAACAATGAAAGAACAAATAAGTCCGGAGGCCGATTGCTTTACAAATAAAAATCTTTGCTAAAAACGCCTCGTGGATATTTTGAAAGCGCTATTTAACAATAAAATGGCGTTTTGGTATATAATTGACATACGTATTATTTGACAACTGAGGTAATATAGAAGCATTAACACCAGAGACACACCCAGGATTTTTCTCCGGGGTTGGGGGCTACAGGGGGATTTCAAAAATTTTCCTTTAAGCTGAATATAAAATGAATTTTTGAACAATTGACAAACAATTGAATAACTTTCATTTGTACAGAAAATTATTAAAGGGTATACTATTACTTAATACGTGTCATTGGCTTCCGGAGTTGGGGGCTGAAGCCACGTTTTCCCCGTCCGATGAGTGCGTGGCTGATTAACACAGTAAATGTTTTCACGATGGCTGATGGCAAATTTTACTAAAACATCGATGCTTCGCTGCATCGCTAAAGGGTTTTTGATATCGATGAAAACATTGACGAAAAAAATGGATGTTTTAATTATAGATTAATAAACATGTTATTTTTCTAACCATTTTAAATACCGTACGTAAAAGGAATATTTTTTGTTTGGTTACCATCATGTTAGTAGTGTGTTAATAAAAATTATTATCGAATGTGAAGAATAAAATTAACAATATAGAACATCGTGTTTCGCTACTTCACCGTTTAGTCACTTCCATTCATACACCATCGAAGTAAAACCACCTAAAATTCCTTCAGATTGCACAGGCGAAAAGTGCAGCGTGATAAAGTGGATGATGCAAAACAACGATATTGGTGTGGTTTGTGCTACTCTCCGACGTGCCTAAACCCCTTTATTAAAAAAAAATAAAAATATAAATTTAAAAAAATCCAAAAAAATCGATGTTTTTGTAGCAAAATATCGATGTGAAGAAATCATCGACAGCAAAATATCGATGTTTCTGGTGGAAAACATCGATGTTCTTTTGCTCTCCCCAGCCAAGCATCTGCAGACGGCGGCGACGTCAACAAAGCAGGCTGTCGCGACAGTCGCACGCAACCGTTTGTAGCTCGTTGAGGCCACGCGGCGAAACGCGACCCGCAGGGCGCAAGAGCGCCGTATTCGTCGCGGGCTGCAGTGGCTCCCGTTCGCTTATTTACGGCGGCGGAGCACACATCGAAGCAAGCGGCTTACCCAACGCTCGGCTCTTAATCCTTCCCGTGTCGCCGAGCGTTGCGTTAGGTCGGTCGGGCAGCTGGCCGGCCATGTGCCGCCGCCGCCGCCGCCGCCGCCGCCCCACTTTTGCCCGCCACTGACAGCGGGATTGGCAAGCCTGCACCGTTTGTTCCGCAGCCGCTCCAGGGCCCCTCTCTCGCCCCCCCCCCCTGCCCTCCCGACATGGGCCACGGGCCGGCACTTCTGGTAGGAGAATCGCAGCATAACAATTAAGCTCGGAGAATTTCAGTTCTTCTCTTAAAGAACATTGGCTTGAATAGGAATATTAAACACCAACAACTCCCGTTCATGCAGAAATATCTTAGACTAATGCCCCCTGGTCCACAAGCTACTCCATACTGAATTAAACCCAATACCATGAGTCAAATAGCTTATATTCCACAACTTCTACCATTTTTACCAAAATTTTAATCAGCCAAGATAATTATCTCTCTAGACTCTAGAGGGTTAATTCTAGTCTAGAGCAGGGGTGTCCAACTTGCAAGGCTTCAAGGGCCACAACTAAAACCTTTAATATGGCTGCGGTCCTAATTTTCTTTACTCGGACGATCCGCATCTAACTTTCTGCATTATTCACCTTGGCACTGGACCCGGCTGCTCTGAAAAGGGGGGAGGATGAAACCTTGCATAACGCAGCGAAACGCAGTGAAACAAATTGGAATGATCATGAATTTCTGAATTTACCAAAAAATATTACATCTAAGTTTAACCTATATTTACACGAAAGGGAGGATTGACCCCGGCAGGGTGCGTGGGCTGGAGATACAATGTTCTCGCCCAACATGGATGAAAAGGACTTTTACTTTCAACTAATAACCTTTCGCGGGCAGCAACAAATGGCAGGGCGGGTCACATGCGGCCCGCGGGCCGCCAGATGGACAACCCTGATCTAGAGTGTTCTCTTCAAGTATAGATTAAGTTAGTTTATATTTTAACTAGTAATAAGCCTGAAAAATATCTGTACAGAGAGTCACTCAAAGACAAATGCCATGTGAAAGTCAATAAAAATGATAAACTAGAGATGCTACAACATCACATACTTTCTCACATACTTGAAACTAGTTACGAAATATTAAAATAATGTAATTTCTGTAGCACTAAAAACTGAGCTATAATTAGGGCTAACATATTTCCATTACGGAAAAACAGGACATTTGTTCAGGTCACTTCATATAAAAAGCTTAAATGCAATAATTTGTTTTTCTTAAAGGTAATATACCTACTACTGACAAAATGAATACTTCAATTATTGTCATCACTTTCACAATAAAAACAATAGGCACAAGAAACAATAGGCCTACTCCATTATCATTACGCTCTTTTCCACTTTTATACCAGAAGCATTTGGTGGATGATGAAATCTCTCTTACCAATTAAAATTTTGTTTTGCTTTGCTTTGAACCTTGCAACAAACACTCTGATCTTTTCTTTAAGTATGTCATTAAACAAGCTTTCCTTTTTGGTATCATTCTCGAAAAATAATATCACAAATGTTCCCACTCCACAAGCCAGCAGAACAGTATTAAGGCGACGTGAGCGTAGAATCCATAACCAGCACCGGCATACAATATGTTGAATCAGCTAATGTCGCCTTTCATAGAGTACATTTAATAGGGTATAGTTGATATATGTCATTTATTTACAAAAAAAGTTTATTTATACTAATGTTATGATATAAGTTAAAACCAAAATAAGTTGAAAAAAGCGCAGTATCCTTTGCACATCTTACGTCGAGATTGCATTTAAAAGAAATACCGCCCTTCCAATAAAAAAGAGGACATATCCTATTTTCTTCTTACTTCTAAAATCCACCCGGACTGTTTTTCGTACATCAAAATTCGGACATGTCCAAGGAAAAGAGGACGTATGGTAACCCTCTCTATAACTTCAAAAAGTGTAATTCAAACGAAGAACCTCTCGTGCATACCTGCATTTATTTCGAATGTCAGGAACAGTAGTCATTCTGTTTCTTTTAGACATGAAACGAACTAGAATAAAGTTACCTGTTACAGTATTTACAGAACGAAATACAGAAAAGCAAAAATAATTTCACACAAGTTTCCCCTGATTACATCTGAAGTGAGCTTGCAATTTCTTAATAACATAATCAGGGATTAAAACTTCTATAAGTATAGAAGTGTGTTTGTTAGTTCTACGTTAAATTTATTATCTTCCTCCAATCTATTTCCTTTCATGAGAACATTATTTACATCATACAATCATCACGACCAACGACAATGGGATGAATTTGAAGAATTTTGAAACCCCTGTGTTGCTATTTTGCGAACTGGCAATTCCTGTGAGAAATTCAAATTTGCAATTCCGATTTGGGGGCGAGGGGGGCAATTTTCGGTAATGCAGAATGCGGCGAAAATATGACCACTATCTTTTACAGTTCTTTGTTACATATGAGGAATAAAATTAAAGACAAAATTTCAAATCGTTTCTGATACAATTGTTTAAAATGATTTTAAAAGCGTCTGTGTTTCACGCAAAATTACACAATACATGCTCATATTTTCGTAAAATTGAAAATGACCTTTTTAAAGATGTTTCTGGTGAACTCATTTTATTAAGGAAAAAACCTGTATCTTCAATATTTTAGCTGTAGGAAGACACCAAAAAAATTGAACTCTTGCAATTTTCAAAAAATCAGATATTTCAACGAAAATGACACCTACACAATTCTTTTAAACGACTTTCTCACTATCCAACAACAAAATTTAATAAAAAAAGGTGGAGCCATTTTATTGAAAATTCTGAAAATGTCCAAGGGGCTTCATGTAAAGTACCCCCAAAATTAGAACATCGGTTTCAAATTGAAGGGACCGAGACATCACTCAGATCGATTGAGGAATATCAATTTAGGAAAAAATCGGCTGAACGGTTTACCTACTAGCGTTATTCACAAAAAGACGGACGTTTAGTCGTCATTCAATTTTTCGGAATCAAGGACCCACAAAACATGGATTCTGGCTACACCACGTGTTAGAGGATTTCTTTTTTCTAAATTTAGTATCTGGATTTATCCACTTTTTCTTTGCCAGGGCACTATAATAAGTTTTTCTGCCGAAAATACGCCGTTTTTGGCGCAGCATTACAGAACTTTCTAGCGGTAGCCAAGAAGTAAAAGGGATTTTAGATACAATAAGCCAGCTTATTTACGAGAATTAGATACTAAACAAAAATTTAAACAAATTCGTTTGGATTGGAGACCATGATTTTCTTTGTGTTCGTTGCACCTAATTCTTTCTCAAAAGTTCTTTGACAGATCGGAAGAAATTGTTTCGTACAGAGCACAAAGGCTGCCTGGCTCTGCTCGTTCGGACCAACGCAGGGGGCACAGGCGGGAGTGCTGCTTCTATGAGAACTATGTAGTATGCAGACGCGAAACAGAATGAAACCGGAAACATTATGCATGATATAATACAATTGGCAACGGTAAACGAGATAAGCATGCTTAATATACTCCCTTTTTTACGAGAATGCTAATAGGACCCAAATAAAAATACCACTCTTTTTTCGATTCCATGATATTCGCTGTCTTAAACCCAGTTTTCACTTAAACATACTTAGATACGAATACATGGGAAACAATCAGTTCAGCCATGAGTGAAATGAGTTACATATGAATTAAATTAGGTTTTTATTTTTAGCAATAAATACTATCGATAAAACTAACAAAGACACACTGTTGGGTATGTACTGGCTGGAATGAACTCAGAAACGACTTACTCACATTCCTGGAATTTAGTTAAGGATAACTCCTGTTTCTTTCCTGAAGCCCATCGGCCCCTTTGAACGCCTCGCGGTGACTTGCGCTTCCCGGTCGAAGGCACCTCGCCCGCGCGGAGGGGGGCACATTTACAAACGACAGGCTTCGGCAGACGCGTCAAGGTTACATCTTGATGACTGGACTTGTTTCAAGCGCAGGGAAAATGCCTTCATACGGTTCACCATTACATGTCATTTGATGTATTTGTAGCTCATCTACGATTCCCTGTGTCTCAAATGCCGGCACCAATGCCCAATGTCATCTTCTTTGTTAAGTGCACATGACATTTCATTAGTGTGAAATTACATGAGAAAGAAAAAATTTCATTTCTACATGAAGTTCTCACATTTATTTTAAATTTCGTTATTGTACGACATCTCGGAATGTCTTTCGACATTTTCTCATTGGTGTGTGAGTATAAAAATAATCTCAACAAAAAATACAGACGTTAATTTATTTCATCCGTAAACAAAAGAAATTTTAATCTGACAGAAGAAATGATAACTGACAATCACTGTTGTCAAAAGAATACATATCATAAATTATGCCTAAATTTAACTGTTTTCGTTCTTTATTGCTGTCGATCGTTTGACACAAGGCTAGGTTCGCAAAATCTCAAAGAAAAAGATCGAAAATCTTATATGGCATCCTTCTAAGAACTGTAACTGCCTCGTGTGGTTAATTGATTGTCATTTGTGATTCAATTTATGAAGAAACTTCAACTACAGAACATAATGCAATGCAAATGCATCTATATTCTTCCGATAAGTGCTATTGACTATAGGCAAAGTATTACTGGTGCTCGAAAATAATTTCTTAGTGCCGCAATTATTTTAAATATTTCCTCGCATTTATATATCCATTCTGCCACGTTAGTTTCACGTATCAAAGAGAAATACATTATATAATACATTCTTCCCAGCGTCTCTCTCAGAAGGCAGATACTAACCGAGAAACTAAAATTACACAAATTTCAAAGGTCTCCATTACATGACTCCAGGAGGAAACCTGATCCAGGAAACAAAAACAAAATGAACGAGGATCTAAATCACTTTTTCTCCGGAACTTAATCCCGCCACGTGAAACCAGCCGTTAAGACGGCAACGCCGCGTCGCGCCGCGCCGCCCTGGCCTGGCCTGGCCGGGGTCGGCGCTCGCACTTTGGCGACGCCTCCTGGCAGAGGCGCCGGCCGCCCCACCGCCTTTCCTCTCCTTCGATTGAATCTATGCAACCTTCAGATTTTCTCCCAAGTGCACAATTTTCCGAAGGCGGAAACAATTATCCTGTGGCATGTTTTCATGCATTGCTATTCTGTTACTTCACAACACAACAGCAACCGCCTCCGACACAGTGTTCCCTTCAATTTACATGTGCATCTAACCTCAGCGCCTTCTTCCTATTACCACGGAATATTTCCTATCATTATGCATGACATATTTACTATTTGGTAACAGTATTCGTATCAATATTTTTTTTTTTTTTTTTTTTTTTGTTCATTCAGATCTTCAATGAATGTGGAGTCAGATATAGAAAGCATCACTCATAAACTTTTTTGTTTTCAATGTTTAATGAACACTACAAGTCAGTTTTCAAGAATTGGTTAATTTCGTGAAATAAAACATATAAAAGAAAATATCGAAACGCAAATCTAAAAGACACCATACGACGCCAATCGTTTGATTTATTATGAACATTTAAAAGAGAGAATCACAAATATTAAAATCATGATTTGGAAGAGAATACGAATACGATAATGAAAAGAACACGAATAAAATACAGTCGACTCCGGTTGTAGCGAACCCTCGGTTATAGTGAACTTAAGTCTCTGGTCCCTTTTCACTTGCATTGAAAATAAGCATAAGGAGATTCGGTTATAGTGAACGTAGGCTATAGTGAACGTAGAAAATAAGTCCTGAAAATTAATTATATCTCGTATGTTATTAGTCGAGTAGGAAGAACCGCAGAGTGAGACGGTGTTCTAACAGTACAAGAGGTATTGGAAGATATCATGACCGCATTTCGATACTTAGAGACAGAGCAAAATGCAGACTCAAGTATGGAGAGAGAACGAACTCTCGGGAAGGATCTACAGAAATTTCTAATGAAAAAATAATTGAAAATAATTGAATTTTTAAGGACAAATAAAGATATTGAAATTTACAGTACGTGCTGTTAATACATTTTGCTGTAGCACTGTTTTAATACAATCAATCATTGTGGAAAAATTCTATCTAATTTTGACATCATTGCATATAACGAACCTGTAATATAATGTTGGTCCCGAGACGTTCACTGTTACCGGAGTCGACTGTAATGCGTGGACTGTCTTTAAGCCGAATAAAATGAAAAGTTGGAAGCGCAGCGGGAGCGAGGGGAGGGCGCCGTCGCCCGCGGCACCGCCCGCCCGGGGGCGTTGTGCGTCTCGCACCCGACACCCGCCTGTCCGCGCGTTTGTAAACTCGCGACGAGCTCCCAGCGCAGCGTGACGCGTAACGGGCTCAAACGGCTGCACCGGCCAACCACGCACCCCGCCATACGTCTGGCAGGACACGTCCTCTATACTCACTTTCGCATATCTCAAATGTTTATTCCACTTGCATACGCACAATGCATACTTGCATATGCATACTTGCACTTGCATATCCCACAATGCATACTTTGGAGGCGAAACGACTAACAAAGGGATAAAACATATCCCAATTACGAATGAATTATAAATCGAATTGGTTTATTCATTGTAATAAAAGAGGGAAAAATACGTGTTTGTAGCACATATGTCTGTATTGTATACGTATATCTTCAAAAATATTTAAGAAAAAATAGAAAATAATTATGTACAATACAAATTAACGAAAGAGTTCAAAACTGCTCGATACAATCATTTTCCATTATTCACACACAAAGTTTCGATAACGAGGCCATCAAATGGATTTGTAGCGGTTGAACGATCTACATCTATAGAACTGAACATTCGTCTGCATTATATAATAGGTATTTTATAAAATATGTAGTACGTAGTGTGTGGAATCTTCGTTATAACAGGCCGATGCGCGCGTGCCCGCGTAACCAGTGACGGATCCGAGAGGGAAGTTATGGAGCAAGCCCCAACCCAAATCCAATATTGTTACGTAAAGGGATTAAATTGAATGAAAATAATGACTACATATTTTTCGATTTGATTTGATTTTTTCGTGTTTCCGAGCACGTCAACTGCTTTGGTCATTAGTCCCGTTAGTGTAGTGCATGTTTTTCTCGGGAGATGGCGGTAGTCTTCTCTCACTAGATAGCGAGATCCGGCGCCGACCTACCGTCGGCTAGTGGAGTTTCCCCCTAACCAGGACTCTCCCACCAGCGGGGCACCGCCCCAGCCGGGACAATCTCTAAGCTCCCGACCGGTCTGCCGGAATATGTGGTAGTGTAGTGCATGTTAGTGTAAGTGTGTGTGTGTGTGTGTGTGTGTAAGGGGAGAGGATAGAACAAGGAAGAGGAAGGAAAGATCGCGCGTGGTCCGTGCCAGCGTACTGCTCCGGCATTCGCCTGGTGTTGATCGGAGAAACCACGGAAAGCTACCGATCAGAGCAGCCGGCCGCTAGAATTCTCCTCCGGACAGCGACTGAATTCGACCTAGCTGAAAAGCTAGTGTCGAAAATCCTGCCGCCATCAGGACTCGAACCTAGGACCTCCCGGTCAGAGGCGCTGCAGTAACATCAGTTGATGCACTGAGCTACCGCTCCCGGTCATATTTTTCGAATTACTATCAAACCCGAGCGGACTGCATGTTAAGAATAGGTTTCCAGCTTCCCTGACACAGAGGTATATGTTTATAGTCGTGCAGGAAGCCCGAAAAGACAATACTGTTTGTCGGAATTAGATCGCGTTACGCAGGACTCAGCGAAACATGCCAAGCACATGACTGCGATTGTCTTCTCTCACCATCGCAAACATCCGCTTATCCACGATAAACGAAGGTAATGCCCACCTAATTTCAACAGCGCCGTCTCACCTCTCAAAATACTGGTGGAGCTAATAACAAAAACTATCACAAAAACTATCACAATTAAATGGAGCAACGATGACGTACAATTGTGCGAAGGACACGACACACAAAACATTGTTTGGCGCGTATTGCTTACTCTTAAATAAACTGTTCCCTCATGGAATTATAATTTCGAAAAAATAAAAAAAGTTGTTTGAAAAACCGTGGCCGTCTTTATTGGCTCGATTTCTGGCAAACGACAGCAATGTAACGCTCGGTCGAGTCTACATGTGCACTCAATTAGCTATCCTTTACCTTTAATATACATCGCCAAGGCAAAAAAGCAGACAGAGCGGCCGGCCATCGTAAATTGGGCGCGTAATGGGAAGAGCAGCGGCGGAGCGCACTCGCCGAAGACAAGGCGAGAGCAGACGCGCCGCCAGCTAAGAATGCATCGCCGGTAACGAAGGGAAAAGACGCACTTCATTAGAGCGGCCCACCTTGACAAATGAGGCGCGGGCGGCGCTCGGCACAAGATCCGCCTACCCCTCGCCGTCGCCCCACTTCCACTCACAGCTCCGCTTCTCTCGCCTTTCACCACCGCCTGTTGTTTCCCCCGTGAGTCTTCGCCAACGCCTCTCCTCCTAGTGTCTCCTTTCTGCTCCAGGGAAGTATTATTAGAAAACTCTTGTATCGGTTAGAAAAGTCACCGGGAGGTCCTAGGGTTCGAGTCCCCACTGTGGCGAATATTCACGGCAAAAGAAAATTCCCGTTTAGGGAATTCTGGTTTTACGTAAGTTTGCCCATTTTATGACACGCGTGATATTCACATTTCTGTTCTGAAGTAGCAGATTACACGACTTTATTATAATGATTAAAAGTAGATTAACATATAACGTATTTATAAAAGAAAACACCAATAAATCAATATCAAGAATTCTTCATTGATAGTTTCTTGAGTTTCTCTTCGTTCTGTAGTTTGACATTTTCATCAAAAGTTCGAGTTTTATGGTTTTTTCAACCATTGTTAAACTGGTTGTGAAACTCATAAAATTTCACACTACCTGCCTAGTGGCTGCATTCGGCCCGCTTTCTGACCCTTTCAACGCAACGCAACGCAAAAATATGTTAAAACCTCCAAGATAAAAAATATTAACTACAATAATCTAGGTTAAAATGTATAAATTTTCATTGCAATATAAAGATAATTTCGGAATGTGTGTGTATACATACACGCGCGCGCGCGCACGCACGCACACACACACACACACACACACACACACACACACACAAACACACATATATATATATATATATATATATATATATATATATATATATATATATATATAGAGAGAGAGAGAGAGAGAGAGAGAGAGAGAAAGAGAAAGAGAAAGAGAGAGAGAGTACCTGGATTTAAGAATAAATAATGTATCGTAAAGTTGTGTATTATATGTAAATTGTTTAGATGTATGTGATAGAAATATAAGTATGAAATTATGTAATTTAGCGAGTGCTAAGATACAAAAGGTTTTATGCCCAAATGTTAATGTTAATGTGCAAACATTTTTTTAAAAAAGCATGGCCGTACAGCTTCCCCTGTTCAGAGAGTCGGGAATTATCCCACGGCCTACGCCTCGAGTGGCAAGTAACCCGAAGGTCAACTTCTACGCTGACAATTGAAGCCCCTTACCTTCAATGTGCAGCTGCCGCGTGTGTGTCAGAAGAGTAAAACAGGATTGCAGATACATTCGTTTCATTTAAGAATATCTCGCGACTCTACCAACTGCATTAAACCTACAGGAATTCCTTTTTAAAAGGGTTTCTGTAAGAGAAGGAAAACCGATCGGTTTCCGCATTGGACAGGTTCAGTTTTATGCTGTGTATGATATCAATTTTCCGGTTAAAGCAGGTTTCTGGTTTGTGCAGGTTTCGGTTTAGACAGATTTTACTGTAGTTGGTAATATTCTGTGGTTTCTTCCATGTACACCAGGCGAATGCTGAAACAGTATCGTAACAAGCAGGCAACGGACCCTCCCCTCCCCTCACACAGACATTTCCATGCACTACACTAGGAGCTTAGTTGGGAGCGTAGAGCGGGAGAGAAATCTATGGTTGGAAACCCCTGCAAGTGGACCTGCAGGTTGGTGACAGATCTCATGTTCTAGCGGGGCAGGAACATTCCAGAACATAACATGCCCCACGCCTGCGGGACTAATTACACTACAAAATAACGACATGTTCACGAGCCCCAAAACACTTAATACTCACTCACCCAACCCAAAACTAACCTACTGTCAAGTAGCCTAAAAGCCTGGAGGGTGTCTTACCTCTCGTGCAGTTCGCAAACCTCAGATCTTATTAGTTTGCTAATATCGCTGGTGGGGCGTGGTATTCATCATCTATTTGCCATAGAAATATCTCAATATCTGTTTTCTTCTCCAATTATTGTTTACTTACCATCGTTCAATCTTGTAATTAAAAGTGACTTTTCCTGGAATGATCCAGATCTTCCATTTTGGTCTTCTTAAGAACTCGATTTTCCTGCACACGTAGTCGAGGCTGCTAAAGACGGTGAATTGAGGCGGTCGAAGGGGCGACTCGACGAAGTGCCTGCATCCACGAAGTCTCTGATTCGAAGCGTTTGATCAGATATTGTCTTTTCTCATTTGTGTGTAATATCACACTTTTGGCTGATTTCAAGCGAGAAACTCCGATGTCCACTGTCTAGCGAATGGTCGACGAATTCCTTCCATGTACTGTGCCTAACAGGCTGGATAATGTAGTAAAATCAGTCGCACCTCGCAACTTTATTTCATGTTCTTTGCTTTTCTGAAACCCTCGCTCGCATCCTTCAACTGCATGTCGCCTAGTGCTGAACACACGAACTCCCGAGATTTCCATAATTAATTCGCATTTTGCGCAATATTTTCCTCCGCTAATTACGTAGGCTTTTCCGACATATTTTTCACTTCTTTCATCCCAGAAGGCACAGTTGGTTATATATTAAAGAAATATTAAGCATCAACATGTATTTTTATCGAATATTCATAGAAAAGCAGGGAATGAGTAATGGCTGTCGTACACTATCTCATATCAATGGTTTCTGGTATAAAATCTATCATTGAAATTCATATTATAAACTTATCGTTTCTCAAGAGACAATAAACCTGTGGAAGACCAAAACTAATTTCTTGTCATCCCCAATTCAACAAACGTTCTACCGCTCCCTTCAATATTTTTCAACTACTGGTCCACTAGAAAATGCCTCGTCGCCAATTTTCTAGTATTTACTGGCGTCACATACACATTCATACATGCACGCACACAGATCAAACAGAAACTACGACTGTACATGACAACCAACGTCACATTGGTGAATAATGAGTTAAACTCCGTCGCATGGGTCATTTTCACAACTTGCACCCAACATCACTGCCTTGTATACAACAGCTAAATAACCGACCTACCGACACATGTACACACAATGGGCGAAGAATAGAATGTACATCCCCGTGTCCCTGTAAGTACGAACAAGTTTTCGTCGTCAGTGGTAACGAACATTTCGTAAGATCACCGACAAATCGCCATCTCACTCCGCTCAACTTTCACATGCACTCGCGCCTTCCGCGAAACTCCGCCTCCCGCGCGTCTTGATATCTGCAGCATCGAGGCAGCGCGGCGCGTGGCTCTTTTCTTAGGTCCGCGATCGCGTTTCGGCCCTTGCGGCCAAATATAACCCCCGAAAAGCGCGGAGGGCGCCTCGAATTCGACGCCCGCGGCGCGGAGCGGCGCCCCCGCAAGCTAACGAGCCCCGCCCCCTCCGCGAGCGGGCAGGGAACAACCGCCTCGAGTCGCCGACAACCGCCGCCTTACGCAAGGCGCTATTTCGGGGCGCCCACTCAAGCCCCGCGCCCCGTCACGCCCAGCCGCGCGCTGCACCGCGGCCTCGCCAAACGCACGCCCCTTCATTAGCCCAGTCCCCAGCAGCCCCCACGGGGCGGATTGGCCACGCTAGCTAGATAGCCGTTGTCTGGAGGAGAATTCTAGAGGCCTGCTGCTCTAATTAGTGGTTTTCCACGGTTTGTCTCTTCAACACCCGGCGAACGCCGGAGTAGTACCCTAACAAACGGGCCATGGGCTGCACGCGATCTTTCCTTCCTCTTCCTTGTCCTATCGTCACCCCTACCCGCACACACGTATACTCGTAAGCACTACACTATCGCACATGCCGGGAATCCACTCAGGAGTTCAGAGTTTGTCCGGCTGAGGCGGTGTCCTGCTGGTGGAAGATACCCGGATAGGGAAAATCCCGCAAGCCGACTTGAAGCTCGGCGTCAACATTCAGCAGGCGATCAACACCGCCATCATCAGGGATCAGCTTTCACTATACTTACGGGACTAATGACCGTAGCTGATGGCATGCCCAGAATCATCAATTAATCTAGTATTAACCCTTCAGCGTATGAATTAATTTTCCTGCACGTCGCAAGCGCAAATTGTCGTGCTCGTTCGCGCAAGGGGCATCGTTGGAGCTATCTAGTAGCAGGTTGGTCACCATCATTACCTAATTACTACGTCGCTAAATTGCACTACTAAAGCGACAAAGCGATTTTTTTCTGCCAAAAGTAGTAAAGCAGTTAACGAAGGTCAATTAGCCCCTTCATGCAAAAACACCGCCGTCAGATTTCCTCCGACCTGTTCTTTCCACGTAACAGCTACACACAGTTCACACAACAGCTACACACAGTTCTCGGCACGCTATTTCGGCTGAATCAACGCTAATGTTCAGAAGTTTCCAAATTCGTTTGTTTTGTTTAGGATGTACAAGTCTATTGGTGGGTAAAATTCACACATTTGCGCAAATGATAGAAAATGAAGTTAGGCAGATACGCGAGTCCTGAGGTGAGCTCATTTGAGCACACACGTGTGTCTGCGGGGCTCGGCGGTGACGGGTTCAGCAGCTGCAGAAGCGCAACGCCCTTGGCGCACGATGCCAATGGCAACGTTGCTGGCGGCGGCGGCGAAAGAAGTCGCAAGAAAGGAACATATACAACAGAAATTAAAACAAAAATGAAGACATCAACGTCAATGTAAATTGACAAAAAATAAACCGATGGTAAAACTAACAACTAGGGTGATGAAGTTATTCTTCGGAATAGTCTTCAGTGTGAAAAACAATTCCATGCTAGCGATTACGATGATGTAAACGAAGGTGATCATACATATATATTACAAATTTTCAAGAAATTCCAACATATAAACGAATAAAATATCGTCAAAAATATTGACACTGCCTAAGACAAAAAGTCCCGGTGAAAATGATACATAAATATTTTAAGAACCAGAAATCAAACTTTTCATTCATAAAGAAGGCGAGGGAATTTTGAGGGTGGCAAATCATATGCGAACATAATATTGAACTAGTGGTACTACAGAATGGCAAAGACTTTCTCGTTCTAGTTAGTTTCCTAATTTTTTTGACCGGTTCTAGCTTTCCGGTCGTGCCCTATCTTCTTCTCAGCTGCTTTCTATCGTCACCCCAACATCACTTTTTCACATTTGCTCAATTTTTAGGTTTCTTACTGGCAGAAATGAAACATTACTTTAAGATTTAATATCTGTTTGTCCGTTCCTGGCACATAGCGAAGTCGCTAGCCTTTCACCACTGAGGTCCGGGTTCGATTCCCGTCGAATCTCATGTGAAATTTTTTCCAACAAAACGAGTTTGGCTGCTTCACAAGGGCTAGTCCAACCCCTGTGAAGTGTCATAAATACCACCCCTATCCTTATTCCTTCCTAATTCTGGCCACTGGGAACTGACGCAGGAGCCCGTAGCAGGAGGCGCGTACGCGGAGATGCTACCTGGCGGTCCTCTTGACAACTGACTGCGACGTGACGTGATATGACATATTTGTAATGGAGGATTACTCCGCAATAGTGCATTTTAATGGAGAATTGCTCCCCAGTGCAGCGCTCAACGTCCCTTAAAGGGCTTGGAGACGCCTTGCGTCAAGTTGTAGACGCAATTTTTAAAAAAAAGATTATAATAGGAAGGTAAAACCACGTCGTATATGGAAATTTTCGTAGAAAAATTTGGAGCTGTTTCTTTGTAAATGGCGTTTAATTGTTACTGTAAATGCTAAGATTTTGTCACAGAAAACTATTGAGTTTTTGAAAACCTTTCTTGGCAGTTATTTGATGCGCTACTACTCCTAAATGCAATAATGTATAAAAATGTGCATATTAAAAGCATGAGAGATATTTAAAAAAACTTACATTTGTGTATTTTTTGAAAAACCAAAAGAATACAGTACAATTAATTTTAGATTATCTTAAACAGTGCGATTAACACTATGTGCAAGAAAATATTGGAACCGTTTTCGAAAAAATTGTGTTTGAGCGTTTCTGAAAATGCAGAAATTTGACCTCGTTTTCACAGAAAACTTGAAAGTTCTCGAGAAACTTTACATGACATTATTTAAAGCACATGTACCCATAAATGCAATAATGTGAATAAATTGCATTGGTACTCTAAATATTAACGGCGTGAGATGCTAATCAATTTTTTTGTAGTTAAAAAACAATAAAATAGAGAAATACGGTATATATTTCATCTGATAGAGTACAGTGAGCACTATCTGTACCAAAATTTTCAAGGAAAAATTTGGGGCCGTTTTTTAAGAAAATATTGTTTTTAATATTTTTTAATGTTCTACATATTGCACCTAATACTGTGCGAAAACAACTACAATTTTCAAAAATGTATATAATCTTAATTAAATAACTAAGTATGAAGAAAAAAGTTTACTTGAAGAAAATATCTCCATCTTTAATTATGTAGTCGTAGGAAAACACGGAAAAAGATTCAAACTTTTTGAATTTTCGAAAATTCAGTCAGAGTTTAATAGTTTTACCAAATTACGGAAAGGCAAAATTTGACGTAAACTCTACTTCCCGATGCTTTTTTTGTTGAGGTGGCATTGTCTTCAGTCGTTTTACTAAAAGAAAATATAGGTAATTAACTCACAGGTCCTGTACTTAAACCTGACTTGAGTGCGTTTACCCTGCGACCACAGAATTGAGAGAATATGGAATCATGAACACAATAAAGTTTTCCCTCTCTTCCTCCACTGGAGCAATGAAGCCCCGTCGCCTCGCCCTGCGAGCGCCGCCCTCGGGAGGGGCCCCGCGCCTCGCCCTGCGCCCTTGTGGGTGCCGGCCAAGTCCGCTAAGGATTGGAAGTCCCGCGTCCGTTAACAGCATTGCAAACGGAAGAGTTCCATAAAAAATAGCGCAACAATGCGCCATTGTTTGGCACTGCGTCATATGCAAAGAAAAGGTACTTTCTATGTATATGATTTTCTTGTAAGAAGGGGTTATAACAAAAAATATTGGGCGATACACGGCCGATATCACAAATAACGCACTTGGTGGGTTATAACCCCCGGCTATCGCCTCTACAAACTTCAACCACACCTGTTTTTCCTTGATACCAGCCTACTAACATTAATAACCGTTACTTAGTAGGGTTTAGCGGACCTTCAAGTACTGAGGTCATTCTGTCTTATGAGTGACGATCTAATGTGCATGCCATGCGATAATGGTGATGAGGTGAATAATGATGGTATGAGAGGCAGGGAAACGGGAAAAGCCGAGAGCTCGCTTAGTTCACCATATCCCGAGGTTTGGAATTGAATCCACGCTCCAGCGGCGCAAGACGTATGCGTTAGCCACGTCCAGCCACCTACATCCACACACGAAAAGGAAGGCGGGCGTAACGTAGCTAAGAAGCTGACGAGGACAGATTCAAGGAAAATTGGGGCTGATACGCTGAGGGGGAAAAAACTTTACCAATGTGCGTGTCCTAAAATTTACAGTTGCCCCCAACCATTACCATCTGCTTCTAGCGGGCAGCTAGAGATACGCTTCCCTTGCGCCATTCAATGTGTTGCCACGCGTTCGGTTTCCATGACAGATGATTCTTTTCTAGCTCGATGTATCTCCCCCAGCGAGGCACCGCCCCAGCCGGGGCAAGTTCCAAGCTCCCGACTGATCTCCCGATATATGGGGTAGTGTAGTGTAAGTGCAAGGTGTCTAAGGTAGAGGAAGGAACAAGGATGAAGACAGCACGTACTTTGTCCGTTTGGTAGAGTACGTCTCCGACATTTGTCTGGTATTGATAAGAGAATCCATTGCCACTACCAATCACATCTAGGCCTAGAGAAACAAGCCTCGTTTTTGTAGTTCTGCGACACATCAAGAAGTAGTAAGTTGTCTCCCCTGTACACAATGCATTTTAATTCAATAAAAGTACAACTTAAAATAGTACTTAATTTGCATTCAATTTATAATTTCTTGCACTTCGTAAACAGAAAATGTTATGTAATCGTGCGCCAGAAAAGGAGAATTTTCGGCAGAAAACTCTTATTGTGCGTCCTGTTGAACTAGTGGTGCTATAGAATGGCACAAACTTTACACGGTCTTGCCATATCTTCTTATCAGCTGCCATCTATCGCCGTCCAAAGTATATTTTTTTCAATTTTCTCAATTTTTAGGTTTCTTAATTGAAGGGTTTAGTGCATGAAGGTGTTAACTTACTTTTTTAATTTTGTCATCAAAACGACTTTTCTATGAGTTTCCAATAAGTTGCTTTGCTACTTTTGATGAAATGTTAAAATCTCGAAATCAATTTTCCGCAACATTACCAAACTTTCTCTATTCTACGTATATTACTCCGTATATACGTACGTATACGAGCGCTCCATACATTTTGATTCAACTTTGTCCTTCGATAGCACAAAGGAAGGTTAAGATTATGGTAAATATCTCATGGTCGATGAAATCCCTCATTTTTCAAAAATTGTCAAAGTGCAATTTTTTGAGGCGTCTTCCTACAACTATCTCCCGATTTTCAACTACTGCTGAAAATTCGCAGTTTTCCGGTGCACGATTACATAACTTTCTTCGTGCAATGTAGGCTAAGTTTCCTCGTAAGAGCGAGAAAGTGAAAAGCAAATAGTCTTCCACTTCATTTTCACGGCTTTCTCAGAAACCTCGCTCTTGTAATTCGCTCATTATTAACTCTCAGACACTGGGCACATAGCACGCTCCTCTGAGTGGATCATCCGGACCAGCTGCGAGACACGGCCTTCTACAGTCGCTGCCACTCACACTACTCTTCACTAGCTTCCATCACTTCAATAGCAGCCCTAACAAGGACCTGGGAAGCCGTCTTCTAAAGGATATAAATAAAAACAAAGATCTATGGTTGCATTTGCCAAGGATTACCGAGCGGGCATTAAAAAACTGTTATAGAAGAACATATTTGACTTCAGTGTTGAAATATCGCCTCCTGGATCCTCGCCAATGCTGCTTAATTAGTAATATCTTAATCAATTAAGATTTATTTGTCTCGCACCTCTGATAATGGAAAAAAAATATCCATGTTAAACTATACAATTGTCACTATTTAACTATATATCCGTGTTCAGAAATAATAATAATAATAATAATAATAATAATAATAATAATAATAATAATAATTAACACACGTCCTTCAGCTAACAGATATGTACAACTGAATTGTCAATATTGTGTATGTTTGCTGAAATACAATCATGAAAGATACACTTTCAGTAGCTGATGTGTGCATAATGATGCAATGGACATTAGCACGGAAAGACAACTCATAAGAAAATCCTTGAATGTAAAAAAAAAAGGTGAGTGACAGAAAAGGACCGTGATAACTCCGCTGCGGCCTCAACCTTGAACACGTCCGCGCTCGACCAGTCGCTTGAGCAAGCTCTCCCTCCTGTTGGCGGTGGCATACACGGCATTTTGTCAAGAAAAATAATGTTAGAATCTTCACATCCTTAGGAATATTTACTTGAGCACATGAGGTAATCGTGACCGTGCAAGACGGGCTGATTTCTGTTGGCGACAGGTGCACAGAAAAACACAGAGAATGTCTGACTCACCACAATCGTCTGGTTTAGTACCTACAACGTGTTAACCGTATTAAATGCGAACCTAAAAATTACAGTGCATGAAAAAGCAATGCAAGGACAAGAAAATTTAAAAGATGAAGAAAAATAGTGACACGCATATTCTAAAACTTCTGGAGGAATACGTATGGTTCAAAGATCAAGAAAGATAGATACAATTACTCTCTCTCCTGATATACAATTTCTCCTTCGAGACATTCATTTATATTACATAGACACAGGGCTTGATTTCTGGCGTAACGCGACGGAGAGGAATAATTATTAAATTATGTAATAAATATATAACTATTTCTCTTAAATTAATAATTAATTTGGCGCGCGTTCTGGGACCTAAAATTTTATTAATCAGGCACTGCATGGATCCATACAAATACTTTCCTTTCCGCCAGGACTGGTCACTCAGAAAATTGCGGGGACTTTTTATCACAAGCGTAGAGTTAAATGAAAAATATGTATGAAATAAAAAAAAACCTTCAAATTGAGTTTGACATTTAATTACACGGTCTCATAAAAAGCGAACAAGTCACAGAAAGAGTGAGAGAACAACAACCAGAGGATATGTTGAAGGTAACGATTGTCTCCTTGGGGGAGGGGGGACTTATATCTTACTAATATCAAACGAATAGCGAAGTCAACACACGCTACAAGTGAGCAATTTGTGCGTGTGAACTTTTTCAGAGTTTCAATGAATTGGAAGATCTGCACCCGCTGAGTGTCGGCGCTCATTGCCTAGAGCGGGGCCACCCCCGAAGGCCTGAGGAGGGCGAGGGCGAGGGCGTCCGCCACGGGCGCGTGTAAGCGTGCGGCGGGCGGCGACCGGAGGCGGAGGCGGAGGCGGAGGCGGAGGCGGAGGCGGAGGCGGAGGCGGAGCGGAGCGGAGCGCGCCCGCCGCCCAGCGACGGAAATACAGGCCTCGCGGCTGGCGGCCGGCCGGCCCGGGCCCTCGCGCCGACGAAGCGGGCGGGCCACGCCCCGCGGGCCACGCGCTTATTTATAATAGCCGTCGCTGCCGCCGGGCTGTATCATATGGCCGTGCGGTGTTGGATGGCGGCTAGCCCACTTCTGCCGTCGCGTAGCGGGTGCGCGCGCCCGACCGAAATAGCGATGAGACATCGGAGAAGGCGCGGGGGCGGGGTGGCCCTCGGTCACTGCATGGGCGCTGCACCCGCCGCCGCCGTCAGCCATCCACCGACTCCAGCGACGCCCCACGCTCTCATTTATGGCTTATAAATCACTCTAGCAGCCCTGAAGCACTGCTTCAGACTGCTCCACTCTAACCATCGCCTCCACAGATTTCATTCCTCCATTTTTATGCCTATTCCCTCATTATTTACTTGCTACTTCTCTGTCGGAATTCACATTCCTGCAATTTGCTTCCAGTTAGGGTTACGAGATCTCTAGCCCTTCAAAACTCGTGTAACTGTGAGCTCGATTTGCAAAATAGTCACTTCATAAATTTAGTTAATACTGTTTTTCCAATTTCAATATATTTCTCGAATCTTGCCTCAATTTAATTTTTTGACCGATTTTGTTCTGCTTTTTCTGAAAGATGTAATAAAAATAAAGAAAGTAAAACTTCAATGATAAACCGCGCACAAATCAAACATATCATTTTCATACCCTATATAGACAAGAATCATCATTGTCCACTTTATCTGTTTCTAATTTTTTCGCCCACTCGCACATCTCGTTGACCGGGATCATTCCTTCTCCATCATCGCCACATCTTACCTAACCTCTCAGTGTGAACGTGTGTATTGTTTTCTTTATTCTTGGCATGTTTGCTGAAGAGTATTCTTTGCCTCTTAAAATAGAGTTCCGCCTGTTCCAAGAAATGGGGTATACCTATACAAAAACAAAGATTTTTTTAAATTGTAAACAGCAAGATTGAAGGCATTCAGTATAAAATCATTAATGACGTGCAGGTAATTAGAAGTCTTGAAAAGTAATAGAAAGAAAGGAGTTAAAAGAATAAAAGGACAAGGATTTAATAACTGATAAACAACTCACCCTCATCCGGGCAAACTTTCTGTACTTCAATTATGTGCAAGATTAGAGTTGTGTCAAAACGTAGTGTCATTTATTTCCCGCGTCAAAATAAAAATATTTCATGACAAGTGGTCGAAATAATGACAGTCAATTAGCGAGAATCTAGCTCTAGACTGTCACTCCAATACACGACCTTAACATCCATTTTGTGATAGGAAAAGTTCCAAAATATTTCTGTTTTTAGTTTATAAATGTTATCCCATTCGAATTTATTAGTTCCAGATTGCAATAGAAAGTTAAGAATGACATTTTAACATATCTTCACAACTTTTTTATGCGTATAAACGTACTAGCGGCCGACCTGGATGGCCGAGGTGGCTATGAGCGAGTACCGACTCAGCGCTTCGGTCCGAAGGGTCGCGGGTTCGAGTCCCGCCTTGGGCATGGCTGTTTGTCCCTTGACTTTGTGTGTGTGTTGTCGCGGAGGGCCTCGCGTTCTGCTGACCCCAGATCAGAGGAGCCCGCAAGTGTTTGTCTAATGTACGGTCGAATATGCGTCTCTTCGGGATGTAAAGGGCAACCGGCTGTCGGCTGGATACAAGCCCTAGGAAGAATAAACGTAGTAGCTTCTCTTTCGAATTAAAAAAAAACTATCACAAAATTCCTTCGCACTATTTTCTAATACCACAAAAAAGAATTAATTTCATCCAATATACCTTGATAACTTGAAGGAAACTGCATTAAAATAATGGACTTCGATTAATGCAGATTAAACTTAAAAAGAAACCTTCCAAATTACGTATGAGTGATGGATTTGTAGATTGTAATATTAAACTTAGACTTCCGAAATTATGTTTTATTAAAATACAAATAAGAAAGACATTTTGTCGTGGTACATTTACGATGTGGAAAAGTTCGTTGATGTACTAAATATTCGATACCACGGTTTCTGGCTCACCTATTTAATTAGACATCAGCTTTTTCAAAATACAAGTGCTGCACTAAAGAAAACATAGGTAAATTCCGTATTCATTATTCAGAATGCCCATAAATGGCTGACTCATTTGCAGAGTATTCTATGGACGCAAATGATAACCTTCCACATGGAACCCGCAAGAGAAGCGACAATAGTCATTCAGAAAATACGTAGAGTAGTAAAAAGAGTAGAAAATGAATCAAGACGGTTCACTGGCAAGCTGCTGGTGAAATCATTAAAACAAAGTACCTTTAAAATGTTAATATTTTAACCTCTTATAAAAAATCTGATTAAGATAGAATGTAACGATCTATTACCCAACCTTCTCTTTCAAATAAACTGCTAGTTGAATCATAAATTCACAAACACAGTGGTTTTACGACGAACAATATTGTCCTTTCGTCAGATTACAAGGAGTGAGCACTGTTCTTGTACTGGATTGCCTATAAACAAAGGAATTAGCAACTAGGGCTATGTCTTTGCGTAACAGTCTTACGTACAGGTAGACAAAAGCAGGTCCGACGATGCAAATGATTATGCAACTCACTTTGCATTCGCAACTAGAACAGAAAGTTTTTCGATTGCTCGATAAATTGATCAAAGACGCATTGGGAAACGTTCAAAAGGAAAAGTCGCTTACAGGCTTGGTGTTTGTAAGCGCAACTTCCGACCCACCCACTAAATATTTCAATTGCCGTGAGTGTGTTTCACAACAGAAAGAGATTGTTAGACGCTGAACGTGAAAAACCGTCAGTTTGTGACTAGCAGGAAAATGTATAATGTTATTAAATATTCTCCAAGAGAATAATGAGAGATAAGTATTCTTTGAAAGGACGTTTAAAGCCTTGTAATTGAGTTAAATATATAAAACACAAAGTACCGAGTCCAAAAGTTGAATACATGATAGCTTCCCTGAACATAAGACGTTTAAAAACTCTATTCCATTCTTTTCTGTCATTTTTTCCTTGAATATAATGTCAAATTTATATTGTCTTTTTGACTAACCTGAAATGATCACTACGGCTTCAGAAAAGTTTAAAAAATATTCCAAAGATGAAATTATCACATGAGTGTAGGGAGACGGCTCGGCAAAATGTGGAATTAAGTATGAAGTTTGTAAAAGAAACACTGCCAAATTACTTTTGATTGCATATATTTTTTAAAAGATAACAAATTATATTTCCTTCCATCAGCAACGGAAAATTATATAAATGAAAAAAAAACTAGTTACACTAGTTTTTTAGATACGTGAGACGAAGTTCAAGATGCACTATGAATCCGAATCATACTGACTAAACAAACACCGCACAAAAACGTTCTCGTTTTAGACATTTTTTACTTTGGTCCATGGAATCAAACTTGCCAGCAGCAAAGGGAGACACGATGTCCGTGAATGTTGGTTGCCGCCCGCACGCCACGATGGGAATCACTGATTGCATCTCGTAATCAGTCTTCCTCCACCCCCGCTTCCCAGCTAGCACCTTGTCACTCTTCGAAATACGAGAAAGCACGACCCGTCTGGATCCCGTGTCGTTCATGCGGTGTTTCGACGAAGTGAAATTTTTGTCAAGTTGCCATTCACAAGCAGCGCAAATAGCTGTTCTCGCACCGGTCCAGTGAAACCCTCGACCATGGCAGAATCATCGGAATTGTGAATGTGAAGTCAGTGGACCAAGAAGATGCTCGTGATAAGAGGTTTCGTGTTTTGTTACCACAAATTTTAAAGTGATTTTTCAATGATGGCAGTTCTCTAAATGAACGTGTAAATGTTTCTTTAAAATCGACAGAAGTGGATCAATTATCGATAAATATAATATTAAGCAGACCGCGGTAAACGTAGAAATCAATCCAAAACGAAACAGGTGCAATCGGGATGTGCCTTCTTGGGGACGTAGGTAAATGGTTCAGGAAAAGTTGAGAGCCTGTGGACGCCCGCCACGACGATCAGCCGCTCGGCTACCAACGCTGCGACCGCTCCCGCAGCCGCCGCCGCCGCCGCCGCCTGACTCAGCAGCGCCGTTTCTAGGAAGCGTGACCCGCGGAACGCGCCCCCGCTGCCACGCCGCGCCGCGCCGCGCCGCGCCCCGCCCCCTCCGGGGCAAGGACCTCGCCCAGCCGCCCTCCCTTCCACCCACCCCCCGCGCAAAGGGTGCGCCCGCGCCCTCGCCCTCGCCCTCGCACGCGCTCTGCCGTCAAACGGACCTGCCACGAATAGGGATGAAAAAAACATTGATGGTTTCCACCAGAAACATCGATATATTAATATCCATATTTTGCTTTCGATGTTTTCTTCACATCGATATTTTGTTGCAAAAACATCAATTTTTTAAATTTTTAATTTTTTTTTTTTAGAAAAGGTGTTTAAGCACGTTGTAGAGCAGCAGCAATCCACAGCAATATCGTTGTTTTTCGTCATCCTCTTTATCACGCTGCGCATTTCGCCTGTGCAATCTGAGGAAGTTTGGGAACTGGTCGTGCTGTGAATGTTTTGTTGTCGCCAGGCGTGTCGTTGCTTGGATCGACAGTGAAACGCGAAATCGATAGCAAAACACGATGTTCTTAATTGTTAATTTTATTCTTTGCATTTGATAATAATTTGTACTTATTACTAACATGCGGGTAACCAAACAATAAAATGTGTCACTTTTACGTACTGTAATTAAAAATAGATAGGAAAATAGCAAGTTTATTAGTCTATAATTAAAACATCGATGTTTTTAACATCGATGTTTTCTCGTCGATATGTTTATCGACATCGAAAATCATTTTGAGATAGATCGAAACATCGATGTATCGATGTTTTGGTGGTTTTAAATCACTTTGGTTGTAACTTATATACAGAACAATTATTTACACAACATAATATGAATCACAGTTCACAATTTAAAACAAAATATGTTTTGTTTTTCGTTTTAATTTTTTCTTGTTTTTTGCTGTTGATTTGATTTACTCGTACTCAGTGATGTACTGAGTGATGTGATGATGTAAAATCTGTATTCGCTGCTAATGATGGCTGCGAAACTCATTTCTGGTGACTATCGAAGAGGAATATTGGCTCAAGGTTCCTCGCAATTGAAAGGGGCAGAAGAAACCAAATGAAAAGAAATAGGGAGGTAAACGGACAAAAATATAAAATTTATTAAAAGAGCATTCATCCCGTATTCATAAACAACAATCATGGGTTCGCTTGGGCACATTTTCAAAATTCTAGTGAATGTCCGGTGGTCATCGACTACTGACCAAGTATGTTTTGTTATACAATAAACCTGTTAAATGGCTTGTGGTTAAAAACGACGTATATTCCTTGACATTTGAATAACTACAACGTAATAATTCTGACATTGTACACGTTTTCTTTTCTTCAAGCATTTCTTTAAATAAAAGAGAAATGTACGGGAATGAAGTAGACGTACCCAGAAATACTATACTGTATACGTGCTTCAGAGGCTCTGAGGCGGAGGGAAGAAACACTGCTCCCATAAAAAAGCGCGTGCGGAGACTGACATTACGCACTCAAGAAGACGTAACTGGCCTTCGCGCTCGCACGCAGGACACGCACTCTCTGTAAATAAAACTGCCCACGAGGTCGACGTAAGACCTCGATTCGTTCATACGTTTAATGGAACGAAAATTTAGCCAAAGAAATAATAAAAATTAAGAATAATGAAAATATTATAATAATTATAATAATAATAATAATAATAATAATAATAATAATAATATTGAAATCTGAGTATATTAAAATCTCAAAAAAGTCATAATTACAATAGTAATTTACATTACAATTGAAGGAAATAAATGATTACAATTGTAATTTACATTAGAATGAAAGAGAGTGAAATTTCCCATGTCTAAACAGGAGTGCTTCCGGATGAGGCCGATAGGCGTGTCTAAGAACCCAGTCGTGTCATGGTTAGTCATTTTTGCCGTGTGACGTACAATATTGCCTGTTTCGTCGCCCAAGTAATACCTTCTTTCTCTCCTAGTTGGTGAAAGAAGAGTAGCGATATTTGCGGGGTCAGACGGAAGAGCAGCCCTTACGGCCTGAGTCTCGCCACGTAAAATAAGGCATTAATTCAATTCAATTCAATATTGTATTCGAGACCACAAATTATATGACAATTTGCCCATGTGATTTACAAATTTAATTGGTGATCACGAGTTCATACTACCTATTTTTCCGTCTGTGGGTTGGTATGTATTTTTGTTTTCTAATTTTGACTGACAATTAATTGGGAAATATATTTCGCGGCATTTTCAATGGAGGAAAATGACATATTCAATAAATTAGTACTTGGAACTACATCAGATGTTTTGGAACACGCTATAGCATTATTTTAGATTTATTGTCCAGAAATCCAGAAAAATGAATGTGAAAAATATAATATTTTTTTGCTATTGGAGAAATCGAAGAAGAGTAAGCATGTTTCCAAGAATGTGCTCCTAACGTATTTTTCAGAAATGAATGAAAAATACAAGCCGTCAACTACGTGGTGCTGTATTTGTCTTTATCCGTAATTTTATTCGAGGCTGAATTTGTCTTTGGTTGTAATGAAAATGTAATAAAAACGGGTTTATAACAAGTTTTTTATTATCCTTGTAACTCATTTTATCAACGACAAAAGGTTACTTAAATGATGACGGTGCTCAAGTGCTGCACATGGATATAACAAATGAAAATAATGTTGCAAAAATACTTTCGGTACGATTTCATGCTGGTTTGGAAAATAGTTGTACTTTCATGTCCGAATTCTGAGTAAGTATGCGTTACATTCTACTCATTCTCGAACAAAACATTTTTGTAGCGTTGTACAAAGGTCAAACGAGATAAATGAATAGTCAGAAAAAGGAGATACAGCAAACGCGATAACTTATTTATATTGTCAAGTTGTATTGTCGGACCTATTCACGGAAAGGACCGAAACATGTCGCCTTCCCCTTCCGTGCGCTGCCCCACGACACGCTTGCTACCTTGTGCGAGCAAGCGGGGGCAGCCGAACGCGGAGGGGAAGACTCGCCATCGGCCGAGGCACGCGCGGGAACGCGGCGCCGCGCCCCACCTGCCACGCCCCCCAATAGGGACACTTGGAGTCAAGGCAGCGCCGCGGCGAATAGACTATCAGTGTAGTGCTGTGGGAATGAATGAGTAGAATGAGTGATGCGTGAATGAAAAATAAATAAAGGAAAACCCACGTAGAAAGACCAAATCAAAACATTACTTATAATTAATAATATTATTAATAATAATAATAATAATAATAATAATAATAATAATAATAATAATTTTGTTGAAGTTAAGTGCTATGTGCAAAGTGCTATGAAATAACTAGCAAATTAGATTTCAGCAAAAATTAAGATAATTTAGTTAGAATTAGCTAATTATTAAAGGAAATCCCTCCCTGTGAGCTGCTTAAGCCACGGAAGCAGAGGCGCTGAAAGGCAGGGCTCCTGGGGGGGGGGTGCAAGGCGGTTGACAGGAGGTCGGCGGCAGCGCACTCCCCAGCGGCGCTACCTGCGCCCGCGATGCGCCGCGCCGCCAGATAAGGAACCGGTTCAGAAGCAGACAGCGCGGCGCGGGGCGCCCGTGCGAGACGCCCCCGCCTCGCACTCGGGCTCCTTCATAGCCTCTACATTCGGGTGAGCATAGTCTTCTCCTCACGTTAATGAACAAGTGTTTGTTCGTAGTATACCGTTTTGCTGATTGATTGATTACTTCGTGTTTCCGGGCTCGTCAACGGCTATGGCCATTAGTCCTGTAAGTGTATTGCATGTTTTTATCACGGGAGGCGGGGCGTTCTTCCCCCGCTGGATGCTGAGATCTGACGCCGACCAACGCGCTGGCGGGAAGGGAGTTTCTCCATCCAGGCGTCTCCCACCAGCGGGGACCGCCCCAATCGGGACAGGCTCTAAGCTCCCGACTCGTGTGGTACTTAGTGTGTGTAAGTAAGGGGTGTTAATACAAGGAAGAGGAAGGAAAGATTTATTAATAATGTTATTGATTGCCTATGATAAATTTCTATCAATTAGGTACATAACAATATTATTATTATTATTATTATTATTGTTATTATTATTATTATTATTATTATTATTCAGGTTAATTATAGACAATCAGTTCATTTGAAATAAAATTAACAGTTCATAAACGTACTTTATTTCACAAAGAGTTTGGAAATACATAACTTTTCGAAGTCCTATTGTGTCTATATTATCATATGCATAAATAATGAAAGAATAATGAATGAATAAATAAACTAAAATTTTTAAACATGAAAATATGTGAATTACGTAAGCAGAAATCATTAAGATTAGGTAGCATACCTTATTAAGTTATGAGAGAATTAAAAGTGCATGTGTGGTAGAGTAGTGCATGTTAGTGTAAGTGTGTACCTAGCAGATAAGCTTTTGCCGAAAGTTCTGCCCTCGTCGGGACTCGAACCTAGGCACTCCCAGTCAGAGGGACTGCAGTGACAGTAGTTAATGCCCTGAGCCTTCTCTCCCGCTTCGAGTCTTGGAAACACGCATAAATTTTGCGATAGATTGCGACGAAATCCAAAAATTACAAAAAACCTTTCTATTCTATCGGAATGCAGGTTTCTAAGGGGAACATAGTAAAGATATTGCCAATATTATGAGGAGCACGCTAGTATGTTTTTTAATTTAAAATGAATCTTTCTATATGTAATCCGGTTAGGAAAGATGACGATTTTATATCTTTCTTAAGAAACTATCGACACAAGAGGCCGCAACTATGCTACTTGTGACAGAGAATCCCCAGTCTCAGGGACTTGAATAAACAGATATAAGACACAAAACGAAAGTTCGTAGATTATGATTCAGGAAAAAGACCTGGTGCATTTGCAACCCGCAAATTACCTTACGCTTCAAAATAAGTTTTCATTGTGGATAACTAGAAAACGATTAAACATTCGAAGTTAGGTCCCAATATGACGTTATTTTCACATTAAAAATAACAAATTACAAAGTACAGAGACTTTTTCTTTCTTCTTTTCTTCTTCAGTTATCCCACCCTGCGACCTGTAGACTCGTGGTACTCGGTGCTGGTTGCTGCATCCTGGATCTCCGATGCTTGGCGGACATTTTCTCTATCAATGCCCAACCAATCATACCTAAGAGACGTCCTGCCAGTAGAACAGGCCTGGGGCTAGGAAGTGGCATTGGGGGCACGTAATATGAATATCACTCTGTCAAACGTTATAGACCTTTCGAACAGCTCTAAAGACGAAAGTGAGGAATGGGGAATGAAGAGACACGTGCGAACACAGTACGTACATGTAAAACCACAGTTTTCCAACGATTCAGACTCTTATTTTGTGGAATAGTCAATTATCCACATGTAACTCCCGTAAAGTTTAGTATACCTTGAAATAATTAAAGTGTATTGTTGCTGTAATATAAAGGGGAGATAATGAAGTAAGTATTTCAGATGAGTATCGAGAGCATATGACCTTCGAGGAGCCACACAACGAGCACGTACTTGCACAGGATGCGACATTCGCCATCGCATCAAGGCACAATGACGCACACTTCTGAAAGCGTGTGATTCAGTCACGCGGGATTGCAGAACGCCACAGAATAAAAATGACTAATCACAATCACATGAACAGCAATGGCCATTTCCTAGCAATTTACACTTCCTTACAGTATTCCAATAATTAGTAATTACACAATTCATTACTTGGATTACGAATTTGGTGCCGGCTACGGTCTATCAGCAGCAAGACCGCAGTTTCAACCGTTGCAGATGAACAGATATATCATTCTGGGATATGAGACCCAATGTCGGCAGATTTTCTAGTATATTAGCTCCATACCAGGAAATCTACCAAGTCTGAAGCCGAATTGTAGCGACCGGCTGCTCTGTTCCACAGTTCGTCATGCTTTCTGTGGTGAATACCACGCGAATATAGGAAAAGTACCCCAGCCACAAACGAAGTAAGAAAAGTAACATTAATTTTAACAATGATACATAATGCATTAATTACCATTTGGACTGTATAAATGAGTATAAACAACCTGTAACAACTATTGTAACACAGCTTCCGGGTCAATGACCCCCATCTCGATCAGGTTTTTCGTCCAGTTTCCCTGATCCATTGAGCAAATGCTGAGATGGCCCCTTGTTTTGCTTCTGGACATAAATGTAACTTCATTTTCTGTGCACGTCTTCTAGAATTCAGTGGGAAATACAATTATTCAAATTATCGTTTCCATGTTGTCGCGGCAGGAAGTAATAAGAGCCAAAATTTATTGCTTATTTATCCTTGAAAATAGATTTTATTACATGGGAGTTTTTTTGTTTTTTTCTCCCTTTCAAAATTCAAAATTTAAGTAGTATATGACTTAGTGTAGGGATCACAGAATTTTGAAAATGTGCACACAATTCACTTTTCCCCATACGCAGTTTTTAACTGTTTTTTTTGACGTAAAATAAATTTAAAAAAATAAAAAATAAAATAAAGAAGTAGCTCTTCTTCCCTCAATGCCCTAAGCAACGAGTCAGAAATCGCTTGTGATTTTTCCTTCCTGATCTTCGTTACCTCTTCTTCTCTTACACATACACACATTCACTTATATGCCCTACACTTCCAAACTTATTACTTGACTTGTCCGTTTCCGTACCTTGTCCCGGCTGCGGCGGTGCCCCGCTGGAGAAGATACCTGCAGGTGGATGAACCCCACGAACGCACGTTTAGGTTGAGAATGAACGGCGTCACCTCCCGGGACAACACGCACCCCACTAACGAGACTAAAAACCCAGGTAGTTGACTCACCTATAAACAGGAAATACCCACTCATTGGGAGATATACCAGGGTGGGCCCTCTAATAACAGAACTATTTGTTCAAAAATAGTATCATCCGAACATTTGAAATAGTATTCGCGGGGCTCCACACGCCACTCGTGACTTGGGAGCGCCGCGAGCCCGCTCGGCCCTCGCCGCCGCGTCGCCCGCTGCCGCAGCCTCCACGACGCCACGCGACGCCAGCGCGTCTCTGTCGGCGCCGCACGCGGGGGGTAAATATAGCCGCTGCACGCGGCGGCGGCGGCGGCGGCGGCGGCGAGTCTTCCGGTTGGGGCCGGTTCACGGGCGGGCGAGTCCTCCCCTCCCACCCCTCCGCGCTCTCGCTCTCTGCGGGCCGCCCTGGCTGGCGTCGGCCCCGCCGCCTCCGCCGGGCGTCGAACGCGCGCCCCAGCACGCGCACGCGCATGCGCGGTGCCACGGCGCTGTTGACTGCCGTAACTCACGCCGCACCCCTCCCCCCCGCCCAGGACGCTCACGGCCAAGGCCTCGCTGGCGAGCCTCAGACACACTCGGCGATTACAACTTCAACAGGGATTGTTTTATTACATAAATATATATTAAATGCTTTTAATGTAAAATATAATAATTATATTTTAAATAAGAATTGAAGGGCTTGGGGTAGTAAAAGTAGGAACACTCAAAAGAAGACTCCTGCTATTCGTATTCACTAATATCTCGTTTTTTTTGTGAAAATCAGACTTATCGTGATGCTACTTACGTCTTGTTCACATTTATGAAGGAAGGCAGTAACCAGATAAATACTTTGAAGAAAAAAAGGAGGCATTAACAAGTATGAAAAGCGGGAGACACCTTTGAACTGAAATAGCCTCAAACACTGGTTATCACGTTTTCTTTAACCTTCCTTTCCTGAATCTTGGTTCTTTATCTCCAAACGCTCATTCAAATGTGTTAATTCTGTACATTTATTTATCACAAAATTTTTCGATATATCGTTTACCTAAACTAAATTCTATTTGTTTCTTTCTCTTCAGAGCCAACTTCAAAAAAGCTACACCCCCGGCACGCCTGGCATTCCATGCTATCTTTAACATAAACATTCAAAAAGGTGACATGTCCATTTGGCAAAAATTGTGTTCTTCTGTTGTTTTCATCTAAAATTTTATTTAAAAAAAAAAACGGTAGATGCCTTACCGTACTTTAAGTAGTACTCTATTGCTTCAGTTCAATACGCTGTTGAAAAGTACAAAATTTGTGGTATATTTTTCATTTTAATTGTACAAGAGTGAAATGGACGTCATATTTAAAATGCTTGGCTCCTAAACTAAGATTTTGAAAAATACGTTCTCCCACACCCTCACCATTCCCTCTGAAACCCCTCCCCTCAATTCCCATTCTCTCTCTCTCTCTCTCTCTCTCTCTCTCTCTCTCTCTCTCTCTCTCTCTTTCTTTCTTTCTCTCTCTTTCTCTCTCTCTTTGTCTCTCTCTTTCTCTCCTCTCTCTCCTTCTCTCTCTCCTCTCTCTCTTTGTCTTTCTCCTTCTTTTTCTCTCTCTTTTCTCTCTTTCTTTCTCCCTATATTTTTCTCTCTATCTTTTTCTCTCTATCTTTTTCGCTCTCTTTCTCTCTTTCTTTCTCTCTCTTTCTCTCTCCCTCTCTTAGAGGAATGACTTGATGGAGCATACCGCTGGATGCATATTGGCAAGGGATATAGGAGTATCTCGAGATAATTGCCGCACACCTGTTTCGTCCACCACAAATTCCACCTGGAACCGCTTGGGATCAAACCCGAGCCCCACCGGTGGATGGCTTGCAGTCTGACAACTACGATCACTACGTCACAGACCGCCCTGCATAGGCGAGTTTTGTATATTACAGTCGATTCAGATCATAGTGATCTCGGGACTAAGATTTTTGGTTCACTATATCCGATGAAGTCAAAATTATATAGAATTTTTCCATAACGATTGATTTGACATGGAGATACATCATAATACATTTACAGCACGAACTGAATATTTCAATTTTTAAGAGGATCGCGGAGGGGGCGGTCGCCTAAATGTCCGCGAAGCACCACTCCATGAGAGAATAATGTTCATGGCTGAAGAAATGTCGCGATTTGTAAGTCACGACTCGTTGGCCCGCGTTCAGCGACTATGGCAGGAGCCGCATTCTCTCAGGATCCGAAGTGGCTGCCCGAATTCGCCACATTGAATTTTGAATTTGAATGAATCCATATCTCTTCCTAGCCTTCCATGACACCTATTTTCACCCACTCCTCCACTGGTGAGGGCGCCTTCCATTCGTTGTATTTGAACAAATGGTATTGGAGAGGGTCCTACCTTTGCCCAATCAAATCTCGGGGTCATATGACAAATCTCGGGCGTTCCTTTTCTAGAAGATGGTTAACAGGCGGGCGCCAAAAGAAACTCGCTGAGCGTGAATGGACGCGGGGGCGGTAGAAGGCGACTCTTTCTGAGCCCGCATACATTGCGAATAGCGCCTATATCATGGCGGCAATCGACGTACGGTTACAATTTGGTAAATGTGAAATTAGTCTATACTACATTCGCATTAAGTGTTCCAACTTAATGAATACATTGTTGACGCTTACCTCCAAACGTGCTAAATCTGGAATATTTTTTTTCCAGAGGGGGCTCCATGTTTGAGAACACTGATTCTCGGAATAATGGGATCATTCTGGATAGTTGGGATGAGATTTTGATAATCCTTTTGTAACATATTTCAAGTCTTACGCACTCGTTTTTGAAGGCAACAGATAACAACAACGTCAATAGGTTATATAATGAGTGTGTTACATAATATTCATCAAATGATTCCCGAATAGTCAGAAAACGTGAATTTCGCTCATAAAAATTATTTGACTGAAAACAAACTTCTAATTTAAAATTCATCATTGTTAAACAACGCACTTATGGGTGGTTCATTTCATAGGCAAAAACACTACTTTCAGCTTACCAGATGCCACAAATTTTACAAACAGTCAGTATACCAAGAATCAAATTTTGTGGCCATGACTCCGTATCACAGAACCCTGAAGCGGTCTACGGAGAGAGCAATGAGGGAGTGGAAAGGCGCACGCCTCCCATTTGCTCCATCGCATCTGCCCCTGCGGCCACCGGTTGCCAAACACCCCCTCCGGCACTTCCCGCTCCGCCCGACCCCTTCGCCTACTTCCCGCTGCCCACCGCCCACCGCCCACTCTCGTTGCCAATCCCTACTGCTCCCTGTCCATCGCCTTCCGCTCACCAATCTCCAGTCACAATCATGGACTCCCACTCATCCACTGGCCACCACTCCCTGTTCTCCACTCAAGGACACCGCTTTAGGCTTGCCGCTCACCGCCCTGCGGCTCGTCCCTCTCCTCCAGCACCCACCGCCCTCAGCCTTCGCCCATCTCCAAAACCCACACCCCACCGCTCACCACTTTTCAACCTCCGCCCACCACGCACCGGCTCCCCTCTGCGTCAGTTCCTCATCTCCAAACACCCACTTTCCACTCTTCGCCCACCGCCCAACGGCCCCGCTCTGCGCCAATCCGTCATCTCCAAACACCCACTCCCTACCGCTCCCCACTTTCCACTCTTCGCCCACCGCCCAACGGCCCCGATCTGCGCCAATCCTTCATCTCCAAACACCCCCCTCCCTACCGCTCCCCACTTTCCACTCTTCACTCCTCACCCACTCCCCACTTACTACTCTTCGCCCACCGCCCAACGGCACCGCTCTGCGCCAATCCCTCATCTCCAAACACCCATCGCCTACCACTCACCACATTCCACTCTTCGGCACGAAACACCTTCCCCCCCCTCCGCGCCGGTCCCTCATCTCCTGCGCCCCCACAGCTAACCACTTTCCACTCTTCGCCCGCTCACCGGCTCCCGCTCTGCGCCAATCCTTCATCTCCCAACACCCACTGCCCAACGCTCACCACTTTCCACATTTCGCCCACCGTCCTCCGGTACCCGTTCTGCCCAGTGCATCGGTCACCGTCGCGAGAGTGCACCCTGCTGAAGGGCGCCTCGGCCTAAAATTACATGACGGAGGCGTTTATAATAAGCAGCGTCCAGTTGGAGCGCGAGCTACTTGGATTCAGCAACAGCTGCTTTTGTCACCCACTTGCTGCGAGCATCTTGAGGGACAGTAGTGTCAGAGACCCAACCACAGCCACTCAAGTGTTGAGGAGAGTGTGGTCATTAGTTGTGTCTGTGTATAAACGAGCAGGAGCAACTGACTTCGAATGTTATGTGAGAAATGAAATGTGATACCATTGTTCACGAATGGGTCACGAATGTATTATTGGTTCGGTAAACATTTGATTTAAATTATTCTCACAACAATTCCTAAAATATCCACGAATATTTCAACAAATATATCCAAGAATATTTCAACAATAAAGTAATTACGTAATGACAATCTAAATCTGCATCGAATGTTAATCCTACCACCCACTTTATATCGTGAATATTGTTCGAGTTTCATAACCGAACTACTGCAAAAGAATGTATGTGCCTTTTGAAGCTCGAATAAAATCAAATCATCTGGTTGTACTCAGTAATAAAGAGAACTTGTATTTTAAACATCAGGTAGTAAAGCTAAGCATCAGCAAAGCTAATTTTAAAAGATATTTCCAAATGGTTTGAACACGTTGTATAAATGCGGTCGCAGAACGAAGCAAAAACATTACATTACACCTTAGCGAATAACAATGTAGCTCAGTTCATGGGCAACTGGCCAGTTGGATGGACAAACACGACTTCTGATCTGTTTACTCTGAACTAAAGCTCTTCACGGACTTTACATGTACAGTAGAACGTATTTAGAGACATACCTTTTCTAAGTGAAGAAAGTGGCAGGTAATTTTGACTAGCTGAAAAATTGCGGAAACTATTGTCTTGAAGATTAAATAAAAAATTTTCTGTTGCAGCTAAAAACAATGGGAAACGTATTATGTAAAATGTGGTCGGAAACATTATGGCTCCGTGGGGGGGGGGTACTTAGTGCCTCCTGTGATATATCGCTAAGCGTTTTATATTAACGATGAATTGAAAGGCACGATCACTTTTTCCAATACAAAATCGACAATGACTGTTGTTTTCGACAAGGGTACGATTGACCTTAATTGGTATTCAATCTTTGAGTGATGCACATTGGTGATCCAATATTTGACGTTCTACAATCCGCTTCCATCGACCTAAAGCATTTGCGATAGCGAGTAGCCTTCGCGGACAGCCGCGCGATATTTGGTCAATAAATTCGCACGGGACAATTGTCTCAAGGTTGTGTTTCTTCACTGGCATAAGCGTCAAAAAATTGAGGAAGTTTATTGATAGTAAATGGCATTTCGGAGTAATGAGTTGTGCCCCTAAACATTACTTTCTTCCAAAATGATGTGCCTATCATAATTATACGTAAAAGTAAAAATATATCTAATGTTGATGCTTCCTTTAGACTTCAATTGGTTTCCTATCGGTTATTCTTTACAAATAATATTGAAATGCTGAATTGTGTGTGCGTGTCACTGTGAAGAGTCTCTTCATAATGTTTATAAAACAGACACTTCGCAGCAAAATTATATTTATTAAAAAATTCTTATAAATTCCTTGAATACTGTAAACATATAATAAATAACACTGCAAAAGAGCAGAATTAAAACATCGCGTTTAGGAAAGATATAGAAATCTGAGAAGGAAATTTATCAATGTAACTATTTTAAGACGGACGCGAGAATCAAAAAATCATCAATCATCAACCAAAAAATCAAATTTTCCTTATAACTTATACATTATTTAGGAGAATTTGGTCATGCTTTGAATTTTTAATGGCACATGTTCAATTACTTTTGGTTGTCATTGAAAATCTGAAAAAAATTATAACATGGCTTTAATTAATCACTTAAAAATAATGAGAATAACATTTCCCAAAATACCTAAAGAATAAATGTCCGGGAACTATTACGCAACAATTTAATTATTTAGTTTTTAAACTTTAATGATTAAATTCTTTTGAGCTACCGAACGAATGACTTCACCGCCTTTCCATCCAAATTCTCCAACCATGACGCTGTTGTCTGACGGCTTGACATCGCCCTCGATTGTCACCCTCTCCTGCGCGTTGCGCCCCCGCGAAGAGGGGCGCGCGCTGGGCCGGAGGTATTTCGAGCGTCGGCGCGTGCAGCGGCAGCGGCAGCGGCAGCGGCGCCCGCCAGCGCCGGCGGAGGCGACGCGAGGCGAGGTGAGGCGTCGCGAAAGCGGCAGGCGGCGGCAGGCGAAGGCGCATTTGTCAGCGTCGCTGGCGGCCTGACGGCGACGCGTGTTCGCCCCCGGCTCAAAGGACCCGCCCGCCGCCCGCCGCCCGCCGCCCGCCGCCCGCCGCCCGCCGCCCGCCGCCCACCGCTTGCGCCAAGCCTTCCCCCCTCCACTTGCCCTCTCTTTTGTTGTTGTCCCTTTCCTTCTCGCCATCCATTCTTCTTCTTCTTCTTCCGCTATTTTGATTTGGTTTATTTTCGTCAAAGAACAGTAAAACGGTGTGTGACATACGGGGCAGAAGAATAATAAGATATAACAATTCCTCTGTAGAGTGTTACTATCTCACGGTGGGTACTCATTTTGTGGATCCAATTCTCCTGAATTTTACCTGATTTTCAAAGTATATTTTTCCGCAACACAAAAAGTACAAACTAAATATAATATTGAAAAGAGAAGGCTATGGAATATATTATTAATGTGCCAATTCTCAGATGTCTCCGTGAAACAAACAAAATTACTCACATTTACATAACTGTTCCAAAAATAACACTACACTAATCGTTTTGTAAGGGATTATACTACCTAGTTTGACATTTGTCCCGAAAATTTTCCTGACATCAAAACATTCCTCTATAAATTTCCTGACTTTTTCGTACTTCAAGTTTTTCAGATATTGGCCACCCTGCCGATATAAGACGTTATTCTTATTCATTTTCTTCCGACTACAACCGCAGGCTATTGATTACTTTGAGCTACATGTTTAACCTAACAAAACCGTTTCTCCCCATTACAGCCGTCACCTCTCCTAAAATTACTGTAAGTATTCATTTGAACGAATTTGTGAAACTCTCATACTTGGCTTTTTCGCACTCGCTTTGCCTCGATTACGAATACGTAAATCACACATCCCAACTCTACATCTGAATCCAGAATCCAAAATCCGGCCCACTGGGGTAGTCGCGGCTAGGGCCCTGGCAACGAAGGAGGAGGACGGTGTCAGAAGCGGAGGAGGCTGAGGAGGAGGAGACGGAGGCAAAGGCGATGGAGGAGGAAGAGGTAAAGGCGAAGGCGGAGGAAGTGGAGGGGGAAGAGGTGGAGGAGGAGAATGAGTTAGGGGATGGGGAGGCGCGGGGCGGAGGCGGACGTGGAGGCGGGCGCGCAACGCTATACATAGCGGACAATCTCTCATGGCCGGGAGACGCCGCCACGTGTCTTACGTAAGACGAGCTTTCGCCAACACCGTCCAACAGCATCCTGCCAATCTGTTCGGAGGAAGGTCCCTTCTGGGAGAAATTATTTCCCTCATTTATCTTACAAGATGTACTCTTAACCATGTAACTTACTTCAATAGCATAGGCGTTAGCCACGCCAAAGTCATTTTGTAAAATGATTCAGTGAGTTAGATAGTTTAAAACTTTTCAACTGAATAGATTGTGTTATAATAAAAACAATTCAACAAAAAAATTATCACATATAACATTCTGTACAATGTGTGATGATCAGTGACTGGGTACTTGTACATTATGAATATTCTTCTTCAGCAGTTAAACGCACCAGATCTTCTTTCCGTAACATAATAGTCACCAAGAATCTATCGAGAAGTTGCTGTTGAATTTCAGTTGGTCACATGCTCTTTATATGCAGATAGCAAGTTACACCCCTGATCGACAGGGGTTTATTCAGTTTGAAAAAAACCCTACGCGTAATTTAGGCGCTAGTGTTCACAAATGACAGACAGACAGACGGACGAACGGACAGATAGATAGGACAGACAAACTGACAGACGGACAGACAGACAGACAGACAGACGGACCGTTTGAAAAGAAAACACTTTTTCGATATCAAGATCTCACTATTTGCGAAATCTAACTACATACCCTGTTAGAGGGAGTAATTCACTATATATTAGAACAATATTTATCCATTTTCTCTGTATCAGACCCACATATTACGAGTTTTCTGTCAAAAAATCGCCGTTTTTTGCCGCAGTATTACATAAATTTGCGTATATTATGTCGTAGTTCATTTGAGGGCCATAACAAATTGTAATTATCAATGTTATCGAAATATATTTCAACGATTAACAAAGGAGATCAACATCATCTGCATACTATGTATATAAATAACGGGAAATTATTGGAATTGGTAAATGATAAATAGGGAAAAATAGTGTGAATTTTTAGTAGTGAATCGATTATGGACCCGTGAGAAATTTCCGTGAATATAATTAAAATTAGAAAATTACAGGGAGATTGGACATCATGGAGTGAAGAGACTGAGATACAGTTAGGTGGTTATCCAATCAGGAGAAATATAGGCACTAAACAAGGAAGGGAAACGTCATATTAACGAAGGAGGAACGAGTTTTGAGATAATAATGCCCATCGAAAAAAAAGTGAGATTACGAACTGCCGTATCACAACAACTCGATCTGCGGTCGCGGGCGGAGATGTTAGAATGCGGTAGTGAGACAGAACAGCTTGAAGTGTGGTCGCGAACAGACGTATTTACGAAGCAGTAGCCAGACACAATAATTTTAGAACTTGGTTGTGAGCAGACGCGCGTGATAAAAGTAACGCGTGCGGAGTTGTGTCCGCATATAAGTGTGAGTGGTAGGAATAATTGTGTAAATAATTATCTCTGGAAATTTCGGAATTAAGGGACATGAAACTTGAACCGAACGAAATCCGACGATGCAGGAGGACATCCCTGAGGGCCGGAGAGAATAGACGGAAATCGTACAAGAATGCGGAGGAACGAACAGGGTAACTAAGTTGTAATATTTACAACATGTAGGAAGATCAAGTTTTGTTATTAGATATAACCGTATGCAAATGTAATAATAGAAAAGGTAACATGACCATGTATGAATGGAGAAATCAAAGAGTGTATGTTCCGAATATAGTGTAAATGAGAAGAGCTGACAGGTAAATATTATTGTTTTATTTTTTCTGAAGTGTATTGTATTGTTGTTTTTGTAAACCAGGTAAAGAGAAGCTAAAATATAAATGCTTTACAGAAGAATGGGTCTGTTTCGATTTCCTATTGGTTGTTATAATTCCTATGATTCAAATATTTATTAAAGAAAGGGATTTGTTACACAACATTTAGTCGCCGTACTTCCATACGGACGGCTCTGTCGGCCCACAAAAACAAATACTCTGTATTAGATAACCTGGTTGAACATATGGGTCATTATTTGTTAAATGAAATGGAAGAATAGTTGGGTATAAATAGAAAAAACATTTTAGACAAGTATTAAAACCCAGTTCAACGGAGATCCATTTCAGAAGGCATGCCCAGCGTGGGACTAAGTTATTATGTATACGCATTACTTCTTTTATTACCTGTTGATTAAATTAATCCAGTGTTCGAAGGATATCCATTTCAATTACTCTGTGTATACATATGAATACGAGAGAGTAGAAATGACTGTGTAAAGCGGGTTTTATATGTTAACTGGCTGCCACGAGTTTTGGACGAAGATACCTCATGCACCGGACACGACGGTTTCTATCCAATAAATAAATAATTTAACAATTAACGAAACAAATAAACAAATAAATAAAAAATAAACTCCACGATTACTTTTAGAGCTTCTTTTGATCCGTACTTAGGCGTTCCACAGGTCACATTCGGTCGAGATGGGAATGATTTTGTGTACCAGCCGAACATTACAACATGAGATATATTGTCTAACAGTTAGGGGCAAATGTCACAAGCATAACTTGGTTACATGAAAATTCCCACCAGTAGTTCACTGGCAAAAAATGCTAACTTCGACCCCTCATGATAGACTTGAAGAGCATGTAGACGTTTATTCCGAGGTACCTGAATATTTTAATGTTATCAAGGAAACGAAGGTTTCACCGGCAAAATCGCTGTCCGGTCTGAGTGACTAAGGAGTGTAGTATATTAGGAGAGTCCGGAAGTTCAGGTAATTATTTTACCTGAAATAGGCAGATAAAATGGCATTTATTTTTACTAAAATAGGCATTCAAAAAAGGCATTTATTCTAGCTAAATTATGGGTGCAAAATGGTATCTAAACAATGAAAATCCACATGTAAAAGGAATTTTAAAAAATAATTAAAATTATACAAACTCTTAAATTTACATTATCACTTCACGTGTAAGAAAACCATATTTTCTTTGTAATCTTGATTCCGCATGACCACGCAGTATTATGGCCACGAATTTCTTTTTCTCGCGACGCTGTCTCTTCGAAATGCTATTTGATGTCCCTTTTGAATCTTGAAATTCCATCAGTGAAAACGAAATTGAATTTTTCGTCCTTCGCACTTGTGTTGTCGCCAACACTGAGAAGGCTATTCATACATAGAGAGCTGCCCGCAAAAAGATGGGTGGTCGTACTCAGAAGGAGAATGGGACAGCTCGTGATCACACAAATCCTCGACGATTCAATGAAAAAATCAAAACTATTGATTGGTATCTTGCTTTTTCGTTCAGTTTTTATCACATTGTCTGCTTCCACAGAAAGACAAAACACTATATTAAAGTTGATCGCGATCGGTGCCAGGAAAAAAATAAGCAAAATATCGAGAAAAATGGCAAAAATGGGCATCAGAAGTTAAAATGGGTAGAAAAAGGCAAGATGAAATCTTCTAATATTGAGGAAAACGGCAGAATAAGGCAAAAATGAAGTGGCAAAAATAAGCGTCAGACGCTAAAATAGGCTAAAAGGCAAAATAAAAATCTACTAAAACAACCCTAGACGTACAATTAAGTGATCCCTATTGTTAAAAGTCATAAAATAGTAACAATAACAATAAGGCTATTCTTGCAGCCTATGTATATGAGTAACCCTTTCCGTCGAGCGCGCGCACTCACCGGCGAGGAGCGGCGGGGAGCTGTGCGTGGAGCCGGCGCCGGCGGGGGCGGGGGCGGGGGCGGGCGCGGGGGCGGGGGCGTGGTCGCGGCGCGCGCTGCCGGGGCTGGAGCCGCCGGCGTCGCTCGAGTCGCCGTTGGCGCTGCCGCTGGCGCTGCTGCTGCTGGCGTCGGCGGCGGCGGCGGCGGCGGCGGCAGGGGGCGCGGCCGGGGGCGGGGCCGGGGGCGGGGCCGCCGCCTGCGAGGGGGCGTGCGGCGGCGACCGCTGCGCCGGTGGGGCGCTGCTGGCGAAGTGGTGCAGGTTCAGGCCCTGCGTGTCGCGCGCGTCAACCTTGTCGTAGCCGTACCAGCCCAGCAGCTCGTTCATCGCCGTCTCCGCGTATTCCTGCAACACCCGTCACACGCTTTAGGGAACGTATAATAATAATAATAATAATAATAATAATAATAATAATAATATTGTGGGACAGCACAATTATAACCGACAGGACCATTGAAGCAAACAGACCAGACATTCTTTTATTTGATAAAATAGCGAGAGCAGCTATGATTATTGATGACGGAGTTCCTACAGACGACAACCTAATGTCAAATGTTGCTGAGAAAAAGCGAAAATAGCACCCACTAACTGTTGAGTTGAAGGATATGTACACATTGCAGAGAGTGGAGATAGTACTTAACATACTATCGGCGAATGGTGTAGTAACTTTGAAAATGTTTTGGAGGCATCATAAAGTAGCCTCAAAAAGGACCAAATAACAGAAAACCCGACTGAAACTCCCAAATCATCGAGTTTGCACGAATTGAATGGGGAATGTCAACTTTGGAGAATCGGCTAAGCGGTTTAGGCGCTACCGTTTACCACAGACGGACAGACAGACAGTTGTTTTGCCGTCAATCGATTTTTCGGATCAAGGACCTACAAAACATGGATTCTGGCTACATCACGAATCCGGGGAAGGAATTTACTAACCATAGCAACAGGATGTATTCACCGTTTCTTTCCCCGCAATAAGAGTTTTTCTGCCGAAAATTCGCCGTTTTCCGGCGGGACGATTACATAAGTTTCTCTCTTTCCGAATTAAATATGAGAAAAAAATTGACATGCACATCAGAAGTAGTGTTTGCGTTAGATTCCCCTAATCGCCTTATTTTATAGGTATTTATGTGAAAAGAAGTATAAAACGCATTGCTTAAATTAGGAATCAGCCAGTGAAAACTTGTTTGCGTTGGACTGGAGCTAGTTAAACCAAAAGGTAAACTGTTTGCAGCATTTATAGATTTCAGAACAGCCTATGACTCCATGATCCACAATATTATATGGTAATCATTAAATTAATTCGTGGTAAGCAGCAATATCGTTTTGAAAGAACATCAATGAAAATGAGAATCAACACCGATTCTACTACCAATTCAATAGAAGTAACACAAGGCGTACAACGTGTTGACTCCTTGCATCCTACCCTTTTTTCTCCTTTCCTTCGAGACACGATCAGTTTCTTCCTGGATAAAGGTTTCATTGACACAGAGATAAAAGCTGACTCACATTCTTCTTTGTGTTGATGATGTGATTATTCGGGCAACCGATATGATTGATCTTTAACACAAGATGAACACGCTATCCAAATATTGTCCGAAAAATCTCGAAGTTAATCTCGAAGATAATCTCCTAAAATAATAAAATAAAATTTGAAAAAAATGAAATTCAGAAAGACAGGCAGAATGAGATCAGGTAGTCCATGTAATGTAGAGGAGAAATTATAGAAATGGCCAAGCAGTACATGTATTTAAGCATCCAATTTCAACATCAGAGTTATTCAATTACGCAGCTGACAATACCCTGACCAAAGGAAAGATGGCATTGGGTTCAATCAAGAAAATCTTGATATCAGGGGAAAATGATAGTTGGCAGACGGATAGAAAACGTTTCGATTTCATGGTAGCATCTACTTTGCTATGCGCTACAGGTATCTGGGGTCTAAGGAAAGGGGTCTCTTTAATTAACTGGATAAAATACAATCGAACTTCTACAAATGTCTTTTGGAGCTATCAAGAACAACGCCTGGGTACATGGTTATAAAGGACACTGAAAATTAAGATAGAATCAGAAGTAATTAAAAGATCACTGACGTACATTACAAAATTGCTACCAATGGTGCCTTGTCGATACCCACGTATTATCTTTTACAAACTATGCATACCCAAATTCTAGTAAAAATAACTGGGTATCGGTCCTAACGGGATGATGAATGATTTGGGCTTTCATAACTTAATTACGCAGCGACAAAATCCGAATGTAATCAGAAATTGTATTCCCTCTATTGTTGCAACCATTGTAAGTAAAATCTTTACGGACGATTTGCTTGGAATCATGAATTGATCATAGAACACATATATAGAAATTCGGATTTTCAATCTACAGGAAAATAGAAATACCTGACTTTGGTTCTCCCCACTTACATTACTAGAGTAATTGCTCAAATTAGGATGTTCAATGACAAAGAAATGAACATCAATTGTAGAAATATGTGGCATAAAATACACAAAAAATTCAATCAACTCGCTATGCAATATGAACACCGATGAAAACATCAAACAGATTTTGTGTTCAAGATATAATGGGGTTAGAGAACCATATCACAATGATGTATTATTCTTTCCCAATTGCTTGATTGAACTAAACTCGGAAAGATCTAAAACTCTGTACATTTTTATTTCATCAATTCTGAAAGTACGGGCACGTGTAATAAATGAATAGTTTTAGGCTAAATTGGCTTCATTTTTTTGTATCTTGAGTTATTGTATTTTTATTATTTGTACTTGTCTTAATTTTATAGTAGCTTGCGTTAATATATTTGTATTTGTGCTATTGTATTTTGTTGTACCTTCACCTTTTTATTTAGTGCCACAATTTAACAAAATTGTAAAATAATTAGTATTAACAGAAACCTATTGATTACTGTACTACCTGTTCTATGGAAAGTGATTTCTAACGAAACTTATTAAAGATTGAGCCATAAATACACACAGCAATTTGTAGTAGGATAATCTTGTAAGCAAATTGTAAGTAAAATTGGCTTCAATATTAAAACTAGTGGTTCTAAGACAACCCATACTTTCTGGCGTTATTTCTATATTTGCAATTTTCAAGAAAACAGAGAGTTCAATGACAATGAGACCCGCGACATAAATCAAGCATCCCCTCTTCCATCAGTTAACAAATTTAAATAGAAAAATTGAAGCGGTTGTTCAGAATTCTCATTTCGTGCCAAATTACACGAAAAATACTCATTTTTTCGAAAAATTGAACATGAACTTAATCAAAGATCCGTTTTTAAGGAACAGGTTCCATTCAGGGAAAAATCTCCATTTTATTATTATAGTTGTAGGACGACACCAAAACAAATTCGCTTTCACAATTTGCAAACTAGTGGTACTACAGAATAGCACAGACTTTCTTCTACTAGTTAGTTTTCTAATGTCTTAAGTCTGGGCTAGCTTTCAAGTCTTGCCAGCTGCCATTTGTGACCGCCCAAAGTACATTTTTTTGAAATATTCTTAATTTTCTAATAATAGAACCGAAATATTACTTCAAGAATATTAAAGAAGAGTAAAACCTCAACCAATTTCGAAATTTCCTTTCAAAAATTCCAGCCATTTTTAAGAAAATGTCTTTTAAGCGTTACTGTAAATACAAAATTTTAAGGTCTTTTACATCGAAAAATTTTGAGTCGTCGAGCAAATTCATTGGAAGTCATTTGAAGCACGTCCACTCGAAAATGCAATAATGCATACAAATTGCTGGAAATATTCATATTAACGGCGTGAAAGATATTAAAACTCGAGGTGCTACAGAATGGCACATACTTTTTCGTAGCAAAATTTTCTAATATATCCTTGGTGTGCTCAGGCAGTATGGTCTTGCTCCACTCAGTGGGCAGCTACCATCTATCGTGGCCCAAAGTACATTTTTTTATATTTTGTCAACTTTTCGTTTTCCTAATAGTACAACAGAAATACTACTTCAAGAATATTAAAGAAGAGTAAAACCACGTCCTAAATAGAAATTTTCATTGAAAAATGTGCAGCCGTTTTTAAGAAAATGGCGATTAAACATTACTGTAAATGCAAAATTTGAAGCTCTTTTTCACAGGAATCTATTGAGTTTTCGAAAAAATTCATTTGAAGTCATTGAAAGCACTTCCACTCACAAATGCAACGATGCATACAAATCTTTTGAAATGTGCTTTTAAACGGCGTGAGAGATACTTCGAAAAGATTACATTTGTGTAATTTTTGAAAAAAATTAAAGAATACACCAAAATAAGTTTTACGTCATATTATACAGTGGAATTATCACTATCTGTTGGAAAAGTTTGAAGAAAAAATTGGAGTCGTTTTTAAGGAAATGGCGTTTGAGCGTTTCCGAAAATGCGGAATTTTGAGCTAATTTTAACAGAAAATCTTTAAATTTGCAAGAAACGTTATCTGACATTATTTAAAGCACATGCACTCATAAGTACAATAACGTGATGAAATCTCCTCTAATGTATATATTACCAACATGAGAGACAAGTCAAATAAAATTCGTTATTTTCGAGATTTTTATTTTCGTAATTTTTTAGAAAAAAAAAGAATATAGCAACATGGTGTTCATGTCATTGTGTAGGATCCGTTTGGCACTAACCCTACCAAATATTGAAAGAAAAGAATTGGAGCTGTTATTGAGAAAATCTTGTTTTTGTATTTTTTAATTCAAAATATTGCACGCTCTATTGCACGAAAGCTATTTAAATTTCCAAAATAAATCTACACGACCTTTATGAAAGAACTATTTATGGACAGCAAATTTCATTTCAAGTAAAAATCTGTGTCTTCAGTTTTGTGTTAGAAACACGCCGAAAAAAATCATACTTCTACAATTTTCGAAAATTCGGAGTTAACCGCGAGAATAGGACCTATGCCACCTTTATTGTAATTCACTCTATTCTTACAAGAAATTTAAAGAAAAAACTTGGAGCTGTTTTTGAGAAGATTTTGCAAATGTCCCAGGGGCTTCATGTAAAGTATCCCCAAATTTTAAAGAATGTTTTTCACAATCGTAGAGCTTCCAGTCGGGTCAGATTGAACGGCAAATTTTGAAAGAAAACAACAACGAATAGATTGGGCGGTAATGTTGTTCACTGACGTACAGACGACACAGGACAGACGGACGGGTGTACGGATGGATGCAGTACGTTTAAGAAAAACACACTTCTTCGAAATGAAGGATCCGGAATTTCTGAGATCTGACTATATAACGTGTTAGAGGGCGTAGTTTCCTACATGTTACAAAAGAATTTTTACACTTCTATATCAGGGCCCCAGTATACAGGTTTTCCATCGAAAAATGCTCGTTTTTTGTCGCAGGATTTCATAACATTTTCCACACTACGTAGTTTACTCGTAGTATACGTAGTATATACGTACGTATACGTGAAAGTAAAGATCGGGAACTTCAACGAACATGAGAGCTGCACCATTCTGTTAAGCGTACTTTACGCTATCCGAAGACAAAGTTTGATCAAAAAATTTGGTGACATTTTTGAAAAGGTTCTGAAATTTTTTTGAGGTTTCATAATGTAATATAAATAAAAATATCTGTTTGTAACTCCCAAAGCCTGGTGTTCATCTAGATCGCCCGCGATTAGGTAATATCAATTTTGAAGAAAATCGGATGGATGGTTTAAGAGCTAACGTTGAACACCGACAGGCAAACTGACTGACTGGCATTTTGCCGTCAATCGATTTTTCGGTATCAAGGTCCCCAAAACATGGATTCTGACTTCACCATGTGTTAGGAGATCTTTTTATATTTTTCGCAACTGGATTTATCCCCTTTTTCGTTTCCAGAGCCCGGCGATAAGAATTTTTCTGCCGAAAATTCCTCGTTTTCCGGTGAAGACTTTCTCTTCTTAAGAAGTGTCTTCCTAAGGGCGTGAAAGTAAAAAATTAGGAAATAAATGACTGACAAATTAGCTCACAAACTCAAAACTAGTCATTCTGACAGAAAAACTTACTTTGTTTCAAATGTTCAGATTTTTTATTATTTTAACTTCAAAATTATATCATAACATTCGAGAGATGTTCATTTTCTTACGCCTGAGCTCTAATAGTTTAATGACTCTTTTCCAAACAATGTTAATATGTTCATTTTAGAACTCGCAAGCTGATTGTAATCTTGTAACGAAACAAGAAACAAATTAATACCATTCTCTGAATTTATAAAAAATACATTTAAAGCACTCGTGCTATTGTCATATGAGTGAATGGGAATCTGCTCTACAGATTTGTGATCTTACAATGAGTTGGCAAAACCGAGAAAACATTGGGGACTAGCAATTGAAAAAATACCTTCAAATAATTATTTACCACACTAGACTAGTCCGTAGTATTTTGACAAGATAGTATTTCCTTCTCCACTTCTTTTTCAATGAGACGAAGTGATATTTCGTTCCCTTCGAATATAATAAGTCATTTTGTACATAATGAAACGTCTAGTTACTAACATAACAATATAAAATTGTTACGATAAAATATAAAATACTATAGATCAATTTTCATTTGAAATTGTTAAATATTTTCATTAAAAATATACAATAAAATAATCGTATAAACATTAATTTGTTTAAATGCTCTTTGAAATGAACATGTATCATGTTCTGACTAAAAATACCTTATCTTAATGCATGAATACATAGGTGCTGGTCGGCAAAGGGGACTTCTATGAAAAAACATGAAATAACTGACGAAAAATCGGATACTGTCCCATTATCTTCGGGTCGATCACACACAACTTCGACTGATGAAAAATCATGTAAGAAATACTCTTTCATGTGCAAACATATCGCTTGCGTTCACAGAAACCCAGATACCTCGCAAAGGCAGTGCCCATCGGATGTCCTGCAACGAAAAGCAGATTTAATGAACGTCGTGAGTATCGGGGGCGAGCGGCACCGGAGTCGAGTCTTACGTTTTCAAAGCGTCCTTGGGAAAGGTGACACGTTGGAGCTGAGTGGGTGGGAGGAGGGAGATGATGTCGGATGGGGTGGAGGTACTTCGGGGAAAAAAGATGGTTCAACACGTGACTGGATGAAGGCAGATTAGTTAGTTAATGGCAAATATAGTTCTGTAGTTAGCTGGTAGTAGTTGGATGGTGACACTAGTTGAAAATGATCGCTCTGTATTGTCAATCTGGCAAATAATCGAGAGGGCAGGTGACATTTTTAAAAGAAAAATTATATTCGCAACTGGTATGAGTTTTGATAAAGTAAATAATTCCTCGTATTTTTTTTTTGTTCTTAACGCCTATTTTTATACTGATTATATTTAGGAAATTTGATGTAATCTTGAAATATGACAAATCCTTACTATAGAGATAATGAGTGTAACCCCGATATGTGCCAATTCGAGATGTGAGGAAACGTATGAGGACAGCATACCATACACATGTTAAAGCAAAATTGGAGAAAACGGAAGAATTTTTACGATGGTTGGTGATTCCTGGCACGTCAACATCGTTGGTCATTAATCCCGTAAGTGTAGTCCATGATTTCCCCCCGGGATATGGCAGTGATCTTCCCCCGCTGGATGCCGAGATCCGGCGCCGACCTACCGTCGGCTAGCGGGGTTTCCCCCTAACCAGGAGTCAACCACCAGCGAGACACCACCCCAGCCGGGACAAGCTCTAAGCTCCCGACCGGTCTCCCGGAATATGTGGTAGTGTAGTGCATGTTAGTTTAAGTGTGTGTGTAAGGGGAGATGATAGAACAAGGAAGAGGAAGGAAAGATCGCGCGCAGTCCGTGGCCCGTTTGTCAAGGTACGGCTCCGGCATTCGCCTGGTGTTGATAGGAGAAACCACGGAAACCTACCGATCAGAACAGCCGGCCGCCAGAATTCTCCTTCAGACAGCGACCGAATTCGACCTAGCTGAAAAGCTAGAGTCGAAAATCCTGCCGCCGTCAGGACTTGAACCTAGGACCTCCCGGTCAGAGGCGCTGCAGTGATATCAGTTACAACACTGAGCAACCGCTCTCGGTAAAACGGTAGAGACAGAATAAAATGAGTGAAGTGAGAGGTAACGAATCGGAACGAGACGGATTAGAACTAAAAGGGACGAATTATGCAAAATAACATGCTGATATTGTCCAAACTTGCAATGGCGAGCTGAGGGTGCATTCCGGGATTTGATACAGCCGGTGTCGCATCGGAGGCAATGGTAACAATGGCAATGGGCGCGAGATACTAACCGCCGCGTGAGCCACAGTGTGGTGGCTCTTGGAATTACGAGCAGCGACGACAAAGAAGTCCAGCGAACGGAGAAGACGCGGCGTTGGGGTGGTGGCAGCCCTGGCGAGCGGGCGAGCGGGCAGCGGGCGCCGGGTGTGCGCCGGGGCCGCACCAACGCAACGCGAGCCCGCCGCATCGGGTTGCAATTAAAACGCGATATCTGATCGATGCCGCCCATTTGATACGTCATATGCTTCCGAACGGCCGGCCCCGCCCTCCGCACCTCCCGCCCCCCCACCCCCCACCCCCCACCGCGCAGAGGATCCGCAACGGACGGCCCGCAGATTACACGCAGCGCTGAAAACGAGCTATGATATGATTAGCGGCGCGGCGGCAGCAGCAGGGCTGGTGGCGACGCTTTGATTATCCGCCGCGCGAATTAAATTAACCATAACAAAGAAGCCAGGCACAAAGCAGGCGGCGGCCGCTGGCGGCGCCACTGCAGGCGCCCAGCGCTAATGAGCTGCGCCGGAAGACACCTCGGGCCGAGGGAAGGGGATGGCGCGTTGACGTCACACAAGACCACGGGGGGGGGGCGGAGGTGCGAGAAATGAACAGGTGGCGCGAAAGATGGCCCTTGCAGAGTTGAATGAAAGTATTCTAAAAAGTATCGTTTAGGAAGCCTGGTGAGGTGCCACGAGGTGAAGTGTACTTCAAGTCTCCATAAGAAGTTCGAAACCGTCGGCATCACTACTTCAGGTGGTATGTTCGTGCCAGTGGCTACACAAACACTCGGCCACTTATTACATCTATAGATTAATAATAGTTGCTTGTTGAGTTCGTTTTCATAAGTTGGCGATACCTACTATGGGTTAGGTCATAGAGAAAAGATTTAGTCTATGGTTACCTCTTTAGTCTATTGTTAAGTTAACTTCAGCATCAGTACTTTTCTTTCTTTCTGGCTTGAATATTAGTCCACGATTGAAAGTTAATTATCTACAAATAGTGTGTGATGCAAAATTTTAAGATAAGACAATTTTCTCTCGTGTCCCACGAGAAAGAGCTGACAATACCATGATTATACAGCATCATTCCTAGACCGAAAGCTAGAATTTCCGGTTGCCATGGATTTTCCAGCAGTTTTTTTTATAATTACTCTCCAGAACGCCCAGTGACATTGAATATCATCTGATTCCTCAAAAAAATTACGACGTATTGAATAAAAGAAAAATGTTCTTTCGCCATATAACTTCTTCAATAACTTAAAACTAGTGGTGCTAAAACAGCATGTACTTTCTCGCAAAATTACGCGAAAAGTTCTAAAATTTTCGAAAAATTGTACATGACCTTACATCAAAATCTATTTTTAAGGAACAGATTTCATTGAGGGAAAAATCTCTATCTTTAATATTTTAGTAGTAAGAATACTTCGAAAAAATTTAAAACTTTTGCAATTTTCAAAAAACAGGGTTTTCAACAAACATGAGACCTATACCGTTCTCTCAAAAGTCCTTCACACTATCCAAAACAAAATATAATCAAGAACGATGGACCGATTTTTTTTATTGGGAAAATGTCCCAGGGTCTTCATGCAAAGAACTCTCCAAAATTAAAATATCGGTTTCAAATTCCAGGGGCTGCGACATTAGCCAGAACGATTGGGGAATATGAATTTCGGAGGCAATCGGCTGAACGGCTTAGCCGTTTCCGTTAATCACAGACGGACGGTCAGAACGACGTTTCGCGGTAATTCAAGTATTCGGTATCAAGGACCCACAAAACTTGCATTCTGGCTACACCATGTGTTAGAGGATTTATTTCTAAATTTAGCAACTGGATTTATCCACTTTCAGCGAGAAAGTAAAAAGATATGCCCGCGAATGTTTTTTCCGTACGAGCCTGTACTAATTTAGACTTATTTAATTCAGAAATTAGGCTGATAAGCGCCAACTTTTTTCATGTCATCTTAAAGAAAAGAGATTTTATTCTTATTTAAAGTATTTGGGGGGGGGTATTTCACAGCGGTCGATGTAACGACCATACTACCTTAAGACGCGGCGTCACCCAGACAGCCAAGATCATTCGAGGTTTACTTTAAACTAGCTTTGCCTGGCTCCTCCGGCGGGTATTTTCATGTTAAAAATTGTTTATTGGTGTACATTCATAATAAGAAAATTGTTCTATTTATGATCTGGCTTGTCCATCTTACGGCTTAAATGAAAAAGTATTGATTGTAATTTTTTGATTTTCTTTCATAACAAAATTAGGTTTAAATATCGTTAAGATAATGAGTCAAGTCGTAATCATTCTTGTTATGTCAGAAAGGGAGTATAGTAATTCATAGAATTTTACCAATGTAGCTGCAGTTGAAACTTTCAAAGACAGTGTTCTTTTAGAATAATTTCAAAATATTCTAGAGAGATGCGGCTAAGAACGGTGCCAATCGATTCGTCTTGTCGATAGGAATCGTATGACACTGGTCTTCTCTGAAGGTCCCCCAAGACTTCTAAAAGAGATTTAGTAGCTTAAACACCGTCCCCTGCCAACATTTTTTAAAAGAAATCTCTCAATGGTTTGGAGTGATCCTGTATATGTTCTCCACCAGGAGACGCAGGTGCGTCAAAAGACAATCGCCGATTGGTGGATCGGAAGGCGCCTAACCGTGAGTGGTCAACGGAGAGGTATCCCGATTACTTTATGTACGAGAACAATGGCGTGGCAGCAGTGGTGAGGGGGAAGAAATGTAAAAGTACGAGGGGAAGAATGTCTCGGGAAATGAAGTAAAAAAGAATAATTAAATCAATATATTCTTTGTGAAAAAATAATAATGTCGGAACTTATGGGAGGAGGACAGATAAACGTAGGGATGGATGTATGGACGGAGGTATATGTATGAATGGGTGTATGGACGGACGGTCTGGTGAGCGGACGGATGGACGGACCGAGTGATGAACTGACGGGCGGATGGATGAAGACGATCGAGATAGATATCGTGAAATGGAGAAGAGTAACGAATAGATGTAAAAAGATACAGGATAACTAAGGACAAAAGTGGGAGATACAGAAAGAAGGAAAGGAACAGTAGGGGCAATATCAAACGAAAATCAAATGCGGTAGAGTGTTTCATTCTGAAGTTAAAAGCATGTTCTAAAGGTTCCTCCAATACTAATGGATATTGAAGAAACTGATTTTAGCTATTTGGATAAACTCCACCTTTTTTCTTTCTTATTTTTTTTCTAGTTAATCTAATTCCTTAGAAATTCGTTAAAATTTGGCCAAAAACATTAACTATAATGTTTCATACAGTAGTAGTACAACCGCTATTGACATTCAATGTATAATCAACAATCTCATAAGCAAATCTTAATTTATTTGAAACGATTTCTATTAGAAATTGTATTCAAGTTTGTTACTGAAAATTGAAGTAAGCCGTACCTGCTAACGACTCCGCGCTTTTGTTTTACATAGTCACTGTGTATTATCTATTGAGTAGTGTAGCAGAATTACTTGAAACAACGTGAAATAGGAAATACAACTAGGTGCGGAAAAGAGTTTTTGTAACTTTTCTTTTGATTAATAACATCATTAACTACTTCGGAAAGAGCAAGGGGGATGTATTTCCCAGAGACGAAACACGCGATGAATGGTCCACTAAATGCAGAAAGGAACCAAGCCACAAAGAAACCGAACTCAGAAAATGGACTTAGCATTACTTGCTAATAAAAAAATGCACAATTAAAAATATGTATGTACAGATTACTTCAACTAACAACATATTAAAGGGCATGTATTTTATGCAAAAATGGTCTCTCAAACATTTTCTAATATCGAGATATATCACACATTGTTGTGAATTGGTCCCATTATGCAGAATGGTAGATGGATCAAAATCAATTCTACTGTAGTGAATCAAGCAATATGTTTTGCATTTCAACAACAATAGTTTATTTTTGTCTCAATACGTAGTATTCATGTTCATATATGACTGCTGTTATCTTGTGAACACGTCAATTATTCAATTTCAAAATTTCGAGCCCCAGAAAAACCATCGATATCAACTTTTCATTTTCTAGCAAAGCGGTGTAGAAGTCTCGAGTTTCTCTAGGAATTAAATCCCAGCTAGGTTTTCTGTCCTGAAGTTTTGTAGCTGGAATTGGCTTTCCATTGATCCATAACAGTGAGAAATTAGTCTGAAGCAGATTTGAAGATGGCCGACCACTTTTTCGTTTTTTATATTAATCTCAGAAATCTGCCCTCCAAATGATTTCCTGATAAAATAGAGTATTTTTTCTCTTTTTCTAGCATTATTTTGCGTGTCTGCAAACAGAACATTTTCTCGTTACTTGTATCCACTTTTCTGTTCGTTAACATTTGTTCTAAGTCGCTCGTTCCACTAAACCTTTCCACTTTTACAACTTTTTGGTACGAGACGTTTGGAATAACATAATTTTGCAAAAAACAAAACAATTCGCATACACAATCCACTATTTGCTCCTAGAATGGCATGCATTAGTAACGTGAGAAAGGAGAATCACTTTTCTGCTGAAAAGAACCACACCACCTGATTTATTATGAAGAAAAAGAAATGTGGCACATTCATTCAGTGTTTGCATTTTGTAGTAACAAGGTCGTTGATGACGTAAGCATGCCGGTGGATGCAGGACATAAAGTAATACTTAAAGAACACGAATACAGCACTTTTTTTTTTTTTTTTTTGTAAATTTGAAAGTTCCATTCTGCAGAATGTGAGCCAAATATCTGCAAATGTCTGGCCGCAGGAGAGCGGTGGACGGAAAACAATGTTTAAACAGGAGATCTGTCCTGATTGCGAGTTCAGCTGAATACGAGAGAACGGGAAAATGGAAGTGGCGAGACGTAAACCCACGTGTGGTCGTGTTTGACAAGTGAGGCCGATCGCAGTTCGCAAGCAGACGCGGAAGCACTGTGAGCGCAGCAAATGAATATTAAAGCTCGTCTTTCCCTCGCGCCGTAATATTGAGATTGCCTGCCTTACTGTTAATGCTGAGTTCTTTCTTTTCATCTTGCTTCCTTTCGTTGGTATCCTTCCCTCCATTTCTCCAATTTCACATCTCCGAAATTTTCCATTTTTTCGCATCTTCGAAGTTTCCTTCTGACCTTGACAACTGAAAAAGTCGTCCAAAATTGTAATTTTTGTAAACTTATGAAAAGAAAACAAACAAAAATTCGAACAAATAAATTAAACGCGTGTCCCAAACATCATGCGTAGTTTTCATTGTCATGAAGAGAAAAAACTGTCTGTTGGGTATTATAATTCAATAATAAATACAGACGTAAATCTATTTAGAGTCACGAAAATTCAACTTAAATTAATTATATCTACTTCATTATTATTTAGTTGAAATATTTCCTGTGTAAACAAACTTTTTAAGTAAACGATACACTAATTATTCACAATTGCAAATACAAAAATCAACATGCATGCGTAGTGAATAAGCAATTATTTCACTTCCCTGTTTATAAGTGAAAGAAAAAAATTTATTTTCTGTTGACTATAAGAGCGTAGGTTAATTTTCTTCCACGTCATATCTACACATTACGACAACAAATTCATGCTCTAATCAATTAAAAGTCTCATAGGTATACTATTTCCTGAACATTTTGTGAATGAATAACAGATTACGAATCTTCAGAAATTCTTTCGCCATGTCGCCTCATGAACATTCACAGAGATACTTACCCATCAAAATTATTGAAACTAACAAACTACGTATATCCTAATTGCAATACGTCTACATTCCCGATACGGACGTTGGAATACAAATACAAGCAAGAAAAGACAGAGATCAACCCACAAATGGCACAAAAATAAATGTTTGTGAGCACCCGACGCAAGCCGGGCGTCTCGCCAAGCAATGTTGCAATAAAAAGTACATCTCGGGATACGTACTCGTGCATGGACGCCCGGCAGCGTGCTAACTAGGCCGGCAAAGGGCGGCGCGGCGGCGGGGTAGCGACAGCGCCGGAGCAGGGTGGCGAGGGCGCGCCTCTCGGGCAACTGCAAACAACACACAGCGTGTAGCGCCTCCGCCCCCTGCGCCCCGGTGCGCCCTGCAGAAGGCAACTGCATCATCTACTTCAAATCACACATGACCACAAATTCAATTGCTTGAGATGGGATGTCATCAGCGTGGTTTCTCCCTTCACTCGGGCTTTCACCAGCCCTTCACCAGTGCAGTGATATTCCAACGTGCACTAGAGACTGCCCTCGTCCGGACGTGTCCTGGTCCCCGGCCCTTGCTGGCCTGTGACATCGCCCACGCCCCGTGGACCGTTGATGTGGTTGAAAAAGCGCATAAGATGGCGGCTCGTATCCCATCTAGAATGCTATAGGAATGTAGAGCTCCGATAAAAAGTTTCATCTGACCGCAGGAGAGCTGCGAGAATGGAGCACACGAGAGGAGGAAAGCCCGGCAGTTCCTCCTCAGAGCTATTTATATCCTTTTCGCATTCCTTTAAAGTTCACGTTGTTTAACACTCAAAGGAAATTTCTATTCAAAGGATATTAACTTTAAAAAGATACGTTTCCCTCAAACTCAAAGCAAAATATTTTATTCTGAAAATACATTCTGAAGAATATATGTGAGAAAGAGTTTCCTCCCTTCCCTCTCTTGATAAAGGGCACTAGAGTGAAAATATCTCTGATATTAATTTGAGGTATTCAATCAAATATTTATTTATGAGTCATTGTCTATTTATAAGGTGAAATAAGACAGCAAATCATGAGTAACGCGAGACAAAAATCTTTTTACATATTACATAATTAAGGATAAAAAATGTCTCCTGAAATTCGGAATATATGCACATTTACACTTCCAAAGAACCACTTCAAGATATCCAGGGCTTCAAAATAATGAGTCGGTAATATTCAGAATTTCAGTCATAATACAATTTCCAGTGCTTTTAAAGTACTAAATATATATTTGCATTGGTGAAAAATTAAAGATGAAGAAGAATTAATACGCTTCTTAATAACAAAAGCGTTGTTTTTTAAAAGGATGAAATTTGGCTGTCAACCTGACAGCATTTCAGCCTGACCAGGCTTTCATACTGCTTGCTTTTCTAAGCCTATCTCGCTCTGGGTACGGCACGTAGGTATGCACGGTACGGAGGGCAGTTTTAAAACTTGATAGGGACGGCTGGGTCGGGACGCGACTTTCCGCTCCTTCAGCAGTGCGGACGAAAGAAAATCCGAACGAAAGGTTTTTGGACATTACGACGTGCTGCACCGATGACGTCTTCGGCATATGCCTCAGGTCGGGATGGCGTTTCGGCCGTTTCACTTGTGAGGCTAAACGAAGAACGTGGAGTAATTATGGTTGTGTCCAATTTCATTATGATGATCCAGAATTATCCCGACTTGTACAACTTGATTTAAGTTTTATTTATTGACACTTGGAAGTGTAATTTAGTTGGATAAACTTTTGCCGAATATAAAATTACAATGTATTAATAAGATGCAGTGAAATATTAGTAGAACTAGATTCATTTGTGCCCTGTGAATAAATTATACCATATTTTCGAGTGATACATTGACGTGACTTATTTGCGTATATAATTATGTTTTCTCTGTCGATTATTTTCTGAAGTTTTGATGCCATTTTGGGGAAAATTTAGAAACGGTTTTCGACGCTTCTTGTAATGTAGCCTCAAAAATTCAAATATCCGATTTAAACTCCCAAAGCCCCGAGTTCTTCAAGATCGATCGGGAAATATCAATTTTGGAGAAAATGGTTTGAACAGTTTAGATGCTAGTGTAGACCACAGACGGACGGACACGACGGGTAGACGGACGGGCAGACGAGCGGACAAACAGAAAGACAGACACACGCGGACAGACGTTTTGTCGTTACTCGATTTTTCTGTATTAAGGACAGAAAACAAGGAAAACAAGGATTCTGGCTTTGCCACGTGTTAGAAGAAGTAATTTACTATAGGCCTCCATTCCAAAAGGATTTATCCACTCTTTCGTCACCAGGGTGTGTCAATGAGAGTTTTCCGCCAAAAATTCGCCTTTTACCGGCTCATGGTTACGTAACATTTTCTTCTTACGTGCGAGGAAGTAAAAAGTTTTTTTTTTTTTTTACTTTTTACATTACAGCTTTTACTGCAACCTCACAACTATATTAACTCCCAGGAAATGTTTCCTTCTTATGAGAGAGAATAGCGGAAGTGAAAAAAGTAAATTACATGAACGAATGAAGATTCAAGAAGCCGAACTTCCTGACCAAAGAGCACAAATAACAGTACGCAAAGGTGACAATGAAGCCTCTGTATTGTGAATAGGTGTCTTCAAAATCGGGGTAAGCGACACAAAAGAAATAACATTGTGCCATTTGATGGAATGGTGAACACATCAGGTAAACAGGAAGTTATAGTGGAAGACGCGCAGATGCCAAATGGCATCAAATCACATCAATCCGTCAAGAAAAGAAACAGAATATCGATGAACTAACAAACGTAAGAGCTGAAATATCTCGAGCGCGAAGAAAATGTGAGAAAAGTTATTCAAAATAAATTTACAATTTATTTTTGCAAAGAGAAACACCTTCGAATATACATCCTTCAAAAAAATAAATAACAGTGACATAATTAATGCTATAGAAAGGTACTAAGATTGGAAATATTTCTTTGTATAAACTAGTAGTGCTGCAACCCATACTTTCTCGTATTATTGGAAACAATTACGTAATGTTGAAATATTGCAATTTCTGCGCTACTCACACCTCAGCTATTATTTAAAAAGTCCAATCCAAACAAAGCTCCTGCGGTGCATGTTTATTTTCATTTCGATAGTAAGCAGAAGCAATTATTTCTTACTTTTACAAATGAAAGAAATAGGAATAAATTTAACTGCAACAGTTTTTTCAGCACACTATAGCAAGCATAATGTAAAAGCAAGAATAATATCACAGAAGTTTGCCTTTATAATATCGAGCCTTGATTACAATCAGTGATTTGATCAGTGTGGAGTTGTTAAATCAACAATAGGCGATCGTTTGGCATATATGCTTGGCGAATATTTTCTGGTCATTTCTTCCCCCAAAACGCTCATTTCCATCTGTATTCAGAATTTAACTCATTTATGAGTTAGGGTAGCAATTCTAGAATTTGAGAAAACGTGCACAGAATCACATCTCCTCATAGTACGTCATACACAGTTTTAACTGTTGATTGACGAAAATGTCTAAACATTCAGTATGCATGAATTTATCAACAAAACTAACAAAACACGCAAACATGCACAGAAAGGTATGCATTTTTAAAACGAGTTTACTAAGAAAGATATAACGAAGTTTGGAAGCTCTACGAAGCTTCTTTTTTAATATATTTATTTCCAGTTAGCCTCTTGGATGGTTCATGGGCAGCGTACTACCGTGCTGTGGTCCCGTGTTCGATTCCCGGTCGAGGAAAACTAGTTGCAGCTTTCCTTTAAAATCGTTCCAGTTTCTGTAGCTGTGTCACGAAGAAAAGCTCAATCAGGCGGATCTTGCTAGTTACGGTGAAGAGAATACGTCATGTTCCCCTCATGTCGCTCTTACCCCCGAGCATGGGTATTTAACTAGGACCAGGCATGGGGGACACCGCCTGGCCGGCGCAGTCGGACTACCGACCCAATAACGCCAAATACATACATACATATTTCCTGTTCAATTATAAACAATTTTTCAGGATGTTGAATAAAATTATATAGTACTTTTTGGAGATGCCAAACAGAATTTATATCATAATTATTGGCAATTATTTTTTACGGAGGGGATAATATATCTTTGAGAAAGCGGGATAGAATTCGTTTTATGTGATAATTTGTTCCCAGAAATGTTGATAAGCAGGATTATTTGGTAAAGAGTTGAAGAAATTAGAATATTGATTATGATAAATGTCTGAATTATTTCTATTTGTAATTATTTATGTATTTGTTTGTTGAAGATGAACCATTCAGCCCTCTGAACTCTCCATAATTTTTTTAAAATAGTTTGTATTTTCTTCATGTTTGACCCAGATGTATTACGCCAAATTGGGCATGCTTATGTAAGTGATGGTATTATTATTGCCTTGAATATTGATATACTACAATTAATTTGTAGTTTTGAAAATTTATTAGTTAAGGGGTATAATTTTAATATTTTTATAAGTTTTATTGGGCTGTTTATTAAGCTTCTTCGAAGCTTAAATTATAGAATGGATTTGCATGGAAATGCTCTCTCTACTCATTACTTCTTAGAACATTAGGTACAAAAACAATCCTTTTAAAGTAAATATCGCCCCAAACTTGACTATTAAAACGGCGATTCATTCATCTATAAAATGCCCCAACAATGAGAAGGGATTCTGAAAATATCCAGCTGCCACTAAATACATCTCAAATTACTTTCGTAGCCTGACAGCGCCTCAAACGAGGCTTAGGAAATTCGAATTTACCATTTCTATTTTTTTTTAATATTCGAAAATATAAAGAGTGCGCCAAAAATGGGACCAGCACCACTTTCTTTGCAGTTCTTTGCTACATACGTGAAAATTACAGAAAAAAAGTGAAGCCGTTTATGAGAAAATAATAGTTTAAATTTTAAAAATTGCCTAGGTCACGCACCATTACGCAAATACACCTTTTTTTTGGAAAACTGAACATGACCTTATTTGAAAATCTGAATTTTAATGAACACATTTGAATAAAAAAAGATCTTCATAATTGTAGTCGTAGAAAGACGCCGAAATATTTTTGAATTTTTGCAATTTTCGAAAAATTAGGGATTTTCTCGAAAATGAGACCTACCCCATTCTCTTAAGCGTATTTCATGCTATTCAAGGCCAAAATTTAATCAAAAATTTTGTTGCCGTTTTTGAGAAAAATATTGTTTAAAAATTAAAAATTGCTTGCATTTCACGAAAATTTACTTGAAAACTATTGAAAATTTCAAAAAATTGTATATCATTTTATTTCAAAATCTGCCATGAAACAGATTTCATTAAGTAAAAAATCGATCTTCAATATTTTATTTGTACGAAGACGCCGAACAAATGTGAACTTCCAAATTGCAATTTGAATTTCAACGAAAATAGATCTTTACCTTTCTCTTGAATGCTCTTCACGCTATTCAACACCAAAATTCAATAAAAAAAATTGGTGACTTTTTTTGAAAATGTTGAAAAGACCCAGGGGCACATAAAAATCACATAAAATACCCCACCCCCCCACGAAATTAAAATATCAGTTTCAAATTCAAGGGGCCGCGACATCAACACGAAATTGATAGTTTTAAAAAAATCTGTTTTTCAGTTTCTTGAAATACGTTACCTGACGTTACTTTCTCATTCATTAATTCATTAATGTGAGTGTTCAATTTCATCCGGTCATTTTTGACGAGTTATCCCTGGATGTTAATAAATTCTTATATATTACACTCTAGGCGACCCCGCAGGCGCAGATCCTGCTAGAGCGGAATTGTTCGTAAACAGTTATGCCTCGGTCATTTGAATTTGACGCCTAGATCCGGGTTCCCTTGGGCCGCTACAGGGCGCTGGGCGCCCTCCTGGCGTCGGCCGCAGGCGCGAGGGCGGTCAGCTGACGAGCGGAGGGCGTAGACTGGCACGGAGCGGAGCGGGGCGGTGCAAAGCGGGCTCCCCGCCAAGCCCTTGGAGACGCAATTAGTCCCCCAAGACGCTGCCCCGCCCCCGCCCATCGCAGCGCCCGCGCTCACAGCTTCGCCGCCCGGCCGCCGCTGCGCCGCGCTCAATTACCGCGCATCAAACGCTCGAGCGAAGGAACGAACGCCAGCACCGAAGGGGGCGGCTCGCCCACGCGGGAGGGAGCGCGTAAGGAAAACTTACTCTTTTTTTACATTGTATGATTTTTCTTTTCCCTTCATCGGTTTACATCTGATAATTCATACGACTTTCGTTGCCTTTAGAATTTAAGAGCTTTCGCCGACATCAAGTTTTAAGCGGCTCGTACGCCGTGGTACGAGGGCGCAAGTCAGGAGTGCGTCGGTTGTAAATATGGCCATCGCGTTGCCCCCAAAACCTGCTCCACCGAGGGAACAGTGCGCCTGCGCAGTCTCCGGCTGCGGTGAGGCATCCCCGCCTGCCCGCTAAGGTATCCCCGATTGGCGAGCTTCCGGCATTCGCCAGGTGTCGATATGAGAAACCACGGAAAACTATGGATCAGAGCAGCCGGCAGCTAGAATTCTCCTCCACACAGCAGCTGAATTCAACCCACCTATCTAGCTAGTGTCGAAAATCCTGCCACCGAAGGGACTAGAACCCTAAAGGCTCCCGGTCATAGGAACTGCAGCAAAGTCGGTTGCTCTGAGTCACCTAAGTTAGTCACAAAAACAGGAAATCAATTTTATTAGAATAGGATTATTCATACATCATGTTTATGTAGAACTCGTTTGGTTCAATTTTTCTTAACGGGCAGCGGACTGTTAAACTCCTCAACGGAAGCCGGCCGTTAACGCCGGGTTTTCATTCCTGTCGCATTAAGCCGACGTAACGGTTCAGTATTACGAAAATATTTACATTTTTTCTCAAAATAACATCTCATTATCGGGGTATTTATTTTATAATCCGGTGCTTGGCGAACTGACGTGACTTCGAGCCGTGAATGGTCGGATTGAGACCGCCACGCCGGCAAGCAGGCAGGAAGGCAGGCAGGCAGGTAAGCAGGCAGGCAGACAAAAGGGCAGGCAGACAGGCGGGCGGGCAGGCGGGCAGGTAGGCAGTTAAGCAGGCAGGCAGGCCAGCAGCCAGGCCAGCAGCCAGGCCAGCAGGCAGGCCAGCAGGCAGGCCAGCAGGCAGACAGGCAGGCAGGCATGCAAGCAAGCAAGCAGGCAGGCAGAAGAAGGATAGGCAGGGGGCAGGCTAGTAGGCAGACCAGTAGGCAGGCAGACAAAAGGCCAGGCAGCCAGGCGGGCAGGTAGACAGGTAGCCAGGCAGGCAGGCAAGTAGGTAAGCAGGCAGACAGGCAAGCAAGCAGGCAGGCTAGCAGGCAGTCAGGCAGGCTGGCAGGCGGGCAGGTAGGCGGGCGGGCAGGCAGGCGGGCGGGCAGGCAGGCAGGCAGGCAGACAAGGCAGGCAGGCAGGCAGGCAGGCAGGCGGAGGCAGGCAGGCGAGGCGAGGCAGGCAGGCAGGCGGGCGAGGCGAGGCAGGCGAGGCAGGCTGGCTGGCAGCCTGAGGCAGGCAGGCAGGCAGAGGCAGGCAGGTGGCAGGCAGGCAGGCAAGCGGGTGGGCGGGCAGGCGGGCAGGCGTGTAGGCAGGCGGGCGGGCAGGCAGGCGAGGCAGACAAGCAGGCGGGCAGGTAGTAGGTAAGCAGGCAGACAGGCAAGCAAGCAGGCGCAGGCAGGCAGGCAGGCAGGCAGGCAGGCAGGCGGGCGGGCGGGCGGGCGGGCAGGCAGGCAGGCAGGCAGGTAGGCAGGCAGGCAGGCAGGCAGGCAGGCGGGCAGGCGGGCAGGCGGGCAGGCGTGTAGGCAGGCGGGTGGGCAGGCAGGCAGGCAGGCAGACAGCCCCTTGCGGAGGTGCAGACGGCCGCGTCAGAGGGCGAAGTGGGCGTCGCCGGGAGGGAGAAGGGGGCGCTAACGAACCGCGCGCTCCGCCCCCTCGCCAGCTGCCGCTCGCCGCCGCCGCCGTCGCCGCCTCCTGTCAGCCACAGGGCGCAGAGCCCGCCCCGAGCGGTCCGTCCCCCCCGCCCAAGCCCCCGCACGCCCGGTCCCAACGCCCGCGCGAGGACCAGAGAGGCGGATGCGGCACATTCGACGATCCGCTACCGTAAGCCCAAGGCCTTCGCGCACACACGGCTGATAATCCGTGCCTTATTTTTTTGTTTGGCAAAGATTTGTTGATACAGATTGTTTGCCTACCCAGTAAGGCTTCGTAAAAAACTATTTCGATTTATAAAAGGAAATTTTTAAATTATTGATCAGCTGGCAAGCATTTTGGACGTATCGGAAATCGTCTCACAATTAGCGATAACGTACATCCTAAATATCTGTAAAAATATATTTGGTATAAACAATTCATTTGATTCTAAGTGGTGTAACAACACAGCAATATGTCACACAACAATACCAACGTGTTGTCATTATCGGTGAGGAGCAGAGTACGCCACAAGGATCCAGTTCAGATCAAATCACATGTGGTATAAAAGAGTGGCAAAACACATGCTAGGAAATACAGTAGATAGATTGTAATGAATTAGGGGGGATTTTGATGACCTGAAACATCGCCAAAGATGATGAATAAAATGCTCTTGACACGTTTTAAAAATGCCCTAAACGCAAAGAAAAATGACGTAACAAATTTGATCAAAACCAGTTCAGATGAAAAACTCAAGCTGTTGGATATATATCTGGTACGATAATCGAGGCCTCCAGGGTGTGATATAATCGAGTTTTTCCACCATGATAGAGACTTCTTCCTTTCAAGTGAACTCAGTTTGCAAACTTTGAGTTTGGACTGTTATTTACCAGGAAATCCCTGTCTTTAGTTACCGTGAAATCAGCCGAACCGTCAATGGCGCCGATAGATGTCATAGGAACCTTAGATTATGAACTCACAACGGCTGACATCTACTCAGGAATTCTGTGGAGAACATTTGTTGCATCTCGTAAATTTTTTTTTAAGCAAGTTCCAATAAAGATATTAAAATCGATGAAATCGGCGAAAAATAGTTTAAAATTACGGAAAGGGTAAAAAATGACATATAAAATGTAAAAATATCATATAAAAGTGGGTAATTTACTTTTGTGATAACATAAAATTAATGTTTGTACTAAAATGCATTGTTGTGAAGTGAAGAGAATGAATACATTTCATTACAATTCACCCTTAGTAACACCCTACCATATACAGTATACAGTAGTGGGAAACTACAACGATCTCTTTCTGAAAGAAATCAATAGCTTTGTGGAAATAAAATAGTAAATTAATTACAAGGTTATTGTAGAGCTGACACAACAATGAAAATTGACAATTAAAATATCAAGAAGTGGTAACATTTCAATGTGGGTTAATGTTTTGATAAATGAGTACATTTTGTAGCAATTACTTTTCTTGTTTTCTCCAACATTGAATATTGTTTCTTTGTAATGGCACCACAACCTTCCCGAGACAGCGAAGACACAAATAAAATTGCAAGAAAGACAATAAACAAGCGAAACGGGTCAACAAAAGAAGGGATCGGTGAGTTAGAAGTGATCGGAGGAACAGTACGAAATGTCAGGGTAATGTCCTACAAAATCCTGTAGGGCACCCAGGCGAACCGAAGCAGGCACCCGAAAGAACAGTGGCAATGGAAGTTGGGGCGTGGAAGAAATATCCTCCAGAGTGTGAAGCGTGAGAGGGGAGGGAGCGGAAGGGGCGGGGGGGGGGCGTAGGGCGCGGCGCGTGTCGGCGCCTCGCGGAACTGGCGCAGCGCCATCTGGCTCCGCCGCCGCACGATGACAGTAGCGCATCCGCTCCCCCCTCGCCCCCCCCCCCACCGCCACACCCCGCGCGCCGCTTCCACGGAGGAACCTGGTGAGCCGTAGCGATGCACGCGCGCATTCAGTGCATGCTATTTTGTTAATTCGTTACGGTTCTCACACTGTTGGCTTCATCGGGAGAAAAAATGCAACATACCTTGCAACTCAAGTATTGACTTTTTGTGTTGTTTTCTATTGGCACCGTAACAGAGAAAGTTATAACCGACGCCAAATTGTTGGTTGTGGTATAAATCATGTACGTGGTATAAATTGCTTTATCTTTTGTGTATCGGTATTAATTTTATTAAAGAACAACTACTACATTGTACACTCATAGTACTATTTGTCATTTGCATATAATGATAAGTTTCCGTAACGAATACAATCAATATGTTTCTACCTACAAATTATTCAGTTTAAAGAAGGGAGGGATCGCTTCATTAATGACATGTTTCTCATAACGGAGATTCGAAAATCGGAGGTGATACGAAGCACACTTTTCCAACTTTTCTTGTTCAGGCGTTTAAGATACAAACTCGATTTTGAAATAGTACCGCTGTATATTATTTTCTTAAAATAGATGTGGTGAAGATATGAAGGTGAGGATGCATTATTTATTTTTTAATCAAAGTTCTGAACGATTCCCGTCTACAGTGCACTTGCTACAGAAAAAGCAATCCAAATTGCTATCAATTTACAGATGATTCTGAAAGAGTGATACTACCAACTGAAATTCACTGCAAATTAAGTGTGCGGTAAATGCAAATCTCCGTTGAACTATCATAAAGACAGCGAAGTATGTATACTTCCTCGTTAGACTCAGAGATGTGAACGCGTGTCCCACGAATATTTAAGTGACTCTGATATCAGGTGTCAAAAGCTCTTGTTCTATGAACTGCGCGAAAATTGCTCACTCACGTCTCAAAATTATAATTATGTCAACGAAAGAACTAACAATCTAACTGAAACGGGTGCCAATGAAAACATTCTGGTGAAAACGTGTTCAAAATACATTGATCATTGCCAAAGAACACACCTTGAATAAAATAAAGACACTTGAAACAAAATGCAATGAAAAGAACATTCAAAAGTCTATTACGAAGTTTGCAAGCCTACAGAAAATATGCCATAAATTCTGCGGCAGAGATTCGTAGAAAATAATAAATAAATTAGTAATGTGAATAAGGGAGAAAAAAATGACAATCTAACTAGAATACGCTCCTCTGAACAGTTGCCTCATTGTGACTCTACAATACCAAAATGTATTCATCCAATTCTAATTTAACCCTTGTTTCCCTTTCCATTAACAGGCATTGTGTGTACTCAGACAAACTAAAAATATTTTTAGCATAATTCTACGTGTTTCTGGTTTCTGTAAAATGTGTCAATGCACCCATAATAGCGTTCCAATATCCATGTTCTCTAAAATAATGATCATATATCCTGTACGTATTTTCCATTATTGATATACAGTATTTTTTTGTGAGAGTCTCCTATAGTTTCGTTCAGTTGGTCGAACTTAAATGAATGACCCTCCACGAACACCCTAGAATTTTCGCGAGAGCCCCGCTAATCAAGTGGCGCAGGGGGCGGGGCCCCGAGGGGGCGGGGCGCAGGGCGCAGGGGCGCTCGGAGCCGGAGGTTCCCACCGCTCGGGGGGCGGGCCGCACGTCTTGTCACTGTCATGTTTATACTCGATAATTCCAGGCTAATAACGGGCCCGCGCTAAGCAGGTGTGCGAGCGGCGCCGCGGGCCCCCTCGCCGCCCGCCCCCTCGTGCCGTCGCCCCCCCCCTCGTGCGACGCCGCCGACGGCGCGCCGTGGGTTGGAAGAGCACCAAAGTGCACGTTGCATTGTTACTCGTGATTTCGACTCGCCAGCTTCGCCAAGGATTCGGTTTCATTTATTTTTTTCTTCAAGATTTCTCTTGTTTTTCAATGTTCTTTATCAATGCGACGAAAGTACTTCATAAAACTTCCAATGAACTATAATTTTCGTTTAAGTTTGGTTATTTGTTTTGCTAAAGGTGACATACAGATGTTCACAATAGTTAATAGGTTACGGATTAGTTCTAACATTAGTTACGTAACCGAAACTGATTCTTGTTGTTAATAGAGGGTTATGGGTAATTAAAACAATTGCTTCGTAATAACTCTTATTACAACAATTTTAACAGCTTGGAAAAGCTTGACTTTTAACAACTAAGTGGATAAAATATTTTTCACTGTATTCATATCAAACGTCAAGACCTGGAATTGACACTTTGAACCAATGGAACCAAAAATAATCGATTTATCAATTACAGTTCTCAGCGCTATTTCATTTCCCATTCATTTCATCTCTGCCTGTCTGTCGCTCAGTCTGTCTTTTCTGTCTGTCTGTCTCTCTCTCTCTCTTTCTCTCTCTCTCTCTCTCTCTCTCTCTCTCTCTCTCTCTCTCTCTCTCTCTCTCTCTCTCTCTCTCTCTCTCTCTCATGTGTGTGTCTTACTACCTACTTATCAATCTACCCTTTTCTAAATGTATCGCCGTGGTGACATGTGATCAGCCCGCTCAACTTCTTTCCTTCTAATCTCGATCGAACTATTTGGAATTTGCGACCGACAAAGCGGCTTCGGGGAACATTTCCTGAGAAGTCTCTCGTTTCCCGTGCCTCGCATTTCACCACAGCTCCACCATCACTCATACAATCATACATTATATCTTCATAATCTCCTCCCATCAAAATCGTTCACGCATTTCCAGGTATGAACGTCATGTTTCGGCTCTGGCATCGTAATAAATAAAAGCGCGCCTCTGTGAGCGTTTGGGCCAGTGTTCAACGCCCCCCCCCCCCCGCGCCGCCCCCGCCGGCTTGCGCCAGTTGAAGAGCGCCTCCGGGCTAATTGGCTAATGAGGTTACACGCCCCAACCGCAGCTCCGCGAATATTCCACGCGTGCACTTAACATCAGGGAAGAGTGTGGGGGTCAGATGGATGGGGTATTTCTCAGGAACGCCTTCCTATGAAGTCATACTCACGAGCTCTTCACACGTTTTGCATTCTTAAGATAGTACTTCATCTACGTTTCTGCTGGTGTAAAATAAAAGACAAGTTAAGGAAACGTTATGATCTCATCCATTTTAAAATATAATTTATTATGTAGTTTAAATATTTCAATGACATATCATAATATAAAAATAAAAGACAAAATTGTGAGCTGCTATTGTTTATGGTAATATTGTTTATTATGGTAATATTGTTTATGATCCTTTTCAGTGAGACAGCGTTTCGAAAAATCTCAGATTTTGTTGCATTCTTATTTAATTTTCAATAGCTTTTAGAAGTTGGCTAACATTTCACCTCTATAGTATCCAGGAGAAAAGATAATTCCTTGGGCGGAGTTCTGTTACTACTCTAAAAACAACGTATTGAATATTACATTTATGATCCAATGAGTTTTATCTCGTCATACTCAAAATTCTAATTTCTTCTGCACACGACTTTCTTGTTTCCTTGTCAGTTTTGGTAGTAGCAATTTAATAACTAGCAGCTGAGGACGATACTTGATTCATTTCTTTCATGAAACTGTATAATGTTGGAATGAAATTCGGTATAGACATGTCGACGGCGCATCTTTTGCCCTTTCTAGAAACAAACCATTTGTCTGAATATGGAAGGCTGTTGTTCGTGGAAGCGGACCGGCTCCCCTTAAGCAAGTACTGTGTGTAGTGCAGTACCTGCTCTCCCTTCTGCTGCTCAAATTGCGTGCAGAGGCGAGTGCGGGTGGCGACGGCTGCAGGGCGGGCGCGTGGGTGGTGAGGATTACAGGGAAAGAGAGGGCGCCGAGGGTTGTAACGGGTGTTGCGGGGGGAGGGGGGCTGGGCAGAGCAAGGGGCAGTGTGTCAGGGCCTGCTGCGAGGGAAGGGTTGCAAGGAAGGAGGAACGGCGGGGGTGGCAGGGAGGGGAGGGTGTGGAGGGTTGTAGGGAGGGTGGCCGGCGGAGACTCGAGCCGCCGTCGGGGGGATCGCTTACAGGGGTAGCGTTTCCAGCGCGGCGACGAATCGAAGGCAGCGCTGACGGACGACCGCCCCCCCCCCCGCACGCGCTGCCCGCACCGCAGAGGCGCTCGCTGGAGAGGCAGGAAGCGCTGCACTCGGAAACGCCACAGCGCAGGGGGGCGGTCGCAATAAATGGCGCCTCAAAAACTTCCACCTCCTAGCTTTTCAACTGGCAGCCTCAACGCAAAAAGTTTTCTTTTACATTTCGTACAAGACAACGAAAGAAAAGAAATGAAAACAATACTAACGCAGGCGATTACAAACCCTAGCTCACTTTGGATTACCGATAACGTTTTGTGAATCGCAGTAGTTTGCGCGGATGAGTCCACTGCGCGTGTGTACTGTCGCCCCTCTCGCGTGTCTCACTCGCACTGTACCTGTAGGAGTGCACAGGAATCTCGTGTATCATCGCTTTGAGCTCTCCTCGGGAGTTCAACGTGTAGTCGCGTTCGCCGTCGCTGAGTATTCACACTGCTGATCGTAATGCCTTTCCGGTGTTCTTCGTCTTGACGCAATGCTTAGGGGCACATGAATGCTTCTCTCTGCACAGCTTATCTACCTCACTCTCAAATACCCACCCCACCCCATGTTTCATTACCTCCCTACACATTCTGGTTCAATTGTATACTGCGTCGGTACTTGATCGCATCCTGACTCGGTACAACTTCCCTTCAAGTGTTGTCCATTTTTCGTCCTCTATAATAGCGTACTAGTTCGGATTGGGAACGATGAATGCGGAGGGAAGATACAACGTGGCCTGTGTTAGTCATTAGGTAAACTACAGAAGCTAGCAATCAGAGTAGTCGATTGACAATGATTGTCACTGATTCCAGGCACGTCAACTACCGAGGTCATTAGTGCCGTAAGTGTAGTTCATTTTTTCATCGGGAGGTGGCGGTGATCCCCTGATGGATGGCGAGTTCGGCAGTAAATAAACGTACTGCAATAAACGGCAGTATAAACGTAGGCAGTAGATAATTCGATCCAACTTCCTGAATTCGATTTCCAACTGACTCGCTGGCGCTGGCAGCGCGTTTTAAAGTAGAGGCCACGTCACGTCTGTGACTCGCCTCGGAGCTCAGAGTTCGGTTTTTTCTATTTAATTTTGGCATCATCGGATACAGAACCTCTGATATAGTGAACCAAACATGATGGGCCCCAGAAGTTCACTATAACGGAGTCGACTGTATTTGACACGATTTGTCCATTGGCAAAAAGTGATCTTCGATCCCCTGCACTTGCGCTAGAAATTCGCAACACATTTTCTGAACCAGCCTGTGCCTCCTGGCGCGATTTCGTCCAGAGCTGAACGAAGCGACGCCTCGCGACGCGCATGCGCAGGTGGCAAAGCAACGCGCGCGCTTAATGTGGCGCGCTTCCGATGCGCATCTCGGCGCTGCCGCCGCACCGCGCCGCGCCGCGCCGCAAGCGCTCGGCGAACCGCCCCCTCCCCCACCCGCCCACGCCTGGAGCGCAGCCGCTGCTGCAAGACTGCACAGTGGTCCACAACGCGCAAGTGGGCAGACATACATTTTAGACCCGCGGGCTTCAGAATGGGGGTGCCACTTCACAGAAGGTAATAATGATGTTACGTGAAAGTTTCTGTAACATACTGCGAGCTATGGCAAATCAGAGTTAGAAACATAATAATAATGTAACTATCAGTTCTTAACTCCAGTGTTGACGAGTATGCGCATAGTGTCGCACCTAAATAACCATGTTGTCTTGTGTTCTGTAAAGAGACACAGCTTTCGCTTGACTCCACTAAAAAAATGTTCCTTGTAAAATAATTATACAAGGCATTCATTTTCAAGTTAGCCATTTGGATGGTATTGTGTGAAGCGATTGAAGTAACTTAAAAAATGTATCTGCAATTGCTGTCACATTATTAACTCGACACGATTTCCATTTCGAATGCTTTAAATTTCAACATAGCGGCTTCCAGCGAACTGAAAAAATTAAATATGACCAGAAAAATATATTAAATCAGTATCTCATAAAAATAGTTTTAAAGAAGCACGCGACTTTCTAAGTTTTTGTGTAAAATACTTTTGAAGGAATAATTATGTGAAACGAAACACGGTCTGTTTCAGACATTATCAGTAAATCAAATTTTCTTTTTTTTTTCTAAAAAAAAACATAAACGTAAAGTACTAAATTTAAATTAATAGCCAGAATCAGAAAAGTCCAAGCTTAAGGGGTGGTCTGCTAGGAGACCCATCTTTAAGGAGAATCGGAAAGAAAAGGCAAGCGTGTATAAATTTTCTCATAATTTCGAATTGACACTCGGATATAATTTTTTACGTGGCGTTTATTTACAGGAAAATTTAATGAGACAGGAATCTTGGTCAAGTTGGCATTGTCTTCGGCATCCAACCTGCCTCCCCGAGAGCCACCTGCTCGTTGAGTTATTTCCTGGCAGCATAAGCATCCTGCCTCCAACTGATTATCATATACCATATTCTGCCATTCCAGAGGTTAGGGAAGGGATCATCAGAGCATCTGAAGCGACAAAACAATAATAATTTTGTAAAGATTAAATAGACTTATAACTTTGCTTTTATTAAACATACATTGCACTTCGTTTCCAAACGAACGCGTGAAGGTTTTTGTAGAATCTGGTGTGTCTATTTCCTTCTGTGTTTTTCCTGCTCCTTTTTTCCTCTTCTCGGTCTGCTTCTCTTTCCTCCTCCTCATTGTCCCTCTATCTGCTTCTCCTCACCCGCCACTCTGACTTCCTCCCTCTCACTCTCTCCTCGTATTCATCTCTCCTCTCTCTCTCTCACTCCCTATCTCTCTCTGCCTCTCCACCTGTCGCTCATTGACCTTATTTTTTAACATCTTATCATTTCTATTCCCTCTTTATTTTCCCACTCCCTGTAATCTGCCTCCCCTGCGTTGCTGCCTTGCCTTCGTGGCTTGGAGTTGCGTGGCGGGGCGGCGTGCCGTGCAGCGCCGCGATAAGTGCGGAGGACGCGGCGGCGGCGGCACGTCTCGCGTGGGAGTGGGGGGGGGGGGGAGGGGAGGGGAGGGGACGCTATCGCGCCGCCGCCGGCGGAATGCAGAGCGCGCGCCGCCCGCCCGTTTGCCCGCCCGCCCGCCCGCCCACGCTCGCGACTGCGCTCAACGCCACCCACAGCGCCCTCCTTCCTGCCACAAGGTCGGTGTCGTGCATCATAACACTCATTACTGGACGTCCTAGAATATTTAACAACGCTCACAATTCAATGAGTGGGATGTAGCGGCATTACGAACTGCTCTGTACCTCTTCAGCTTCAAAATGAGACCAAACCCATTCAAATCGAGAACAAACACTTTCAAATTGGGAACAAACTCATTCACATTGAGACAAATCACACTCAAATTGACACGCGTCATTTCCTTTTTGAGACCAAACAACTTCAAAACGAGAAAAAAACAAGCAATTGATTTAGTTGACAAAAACAGGTTCTGAGCATAGTTGTGTTCTGTTTTGTTGTTCAAGACAAGCTTTTTCTCGTAGATTAATTATGCCTTTATTAAAAAAAGAGAGGCAGAATGCATCAAAAAGCAAATATGAGCTATAATGGCGATTGGAGAGGCCTAGTGAATACATTTAGAGTAAAACATCTACTGCTTATAGATAGACAAACCACGGGTGGAAGGAGGAAGGTGAAAATTACGGAAGAACATCGTCAATTAATTGTTCATTATACTGAGACGAAGCCAAGGTTTACACTGAAGAACTTCAAAGTAAATTTCAAGAAAATCGTCAAATTATTGTGCGCACAGAACGTTTAAGGAAACATTTACAGGGTTAAGTATTCACCCTTAAGGATACTCGAAGAGAACTATGTTTACGTCCAAGGTATTTCAATAAAATATTTGATAATGCTAGTGATGGATATCAAATAACTTTTTTCTTAAAATAGCATCTATTTGACTAGAAATTATAGACAAATACACAAATATATTGCAGAATACAAGGAGTTTAAATTGTTTTTCAACTTTTCAACATCTGTGAGACCATTTCCGAATGTTTCGTTGTTTAACAACTGGTATTTTTAGTATATTGAATCAGACTCTAGTCTGCCTAGGTAATAAAGTAGTAATAATCTGTTATCAGTGATTCGAACGTAATATCATTTTGCTTTGTTAATTCTTTACTTTAGAGAAATTGCTAACTTTGGATCATGTACCGCACAGAATGTGCACATGGCTCCTTGACTCCGGAGGGAAGACAAACGGGAAGGGAACTGGGTAGACGTGCGATGACGCCAGCCCCATCCCACGCGCGGGGCGCAGCGCTGGCGAGCCGCAGGGGCAAACGCGCGCCGCCCCGGGCTGCGTCGTAAATCGCGGGGATACGGAGCGGGGCAGTAAGGGGCGAAGCGGTGCGAGGCGGAGCATGGCGGGGCGAGGCGAGGCATGGCAGGGTGGCCGGGCGGGACAGGCAACCGGGAGGGGCGAGGCGGGGTGAGGCGGGGCGAAGCGGGAGGGAGGTTAGGCGAGGCGAGGCGGTGCAGGACGCCGCGAGGCGGGGCAGGGTAGGCGGGCGGGACAGGCAGGTGGGAGGGGCGAGGCGGGGAGAGGCGGGAAGAGGCGGGGCGGGGCGAGGCGAGGGGGAGGTTAGGCGAGGTGGGGCAAGGCGGGAAGAGTAGGGCGAAGCGGGGCGAGGCGGAGCGAAGCGGGGCGGAGAGAGGCGGTGTAGGGCGTGCGGGGGTGGAGGAGGAGGCGGGCGGGAAAGGTCGGCGGGAGGGCGGCAGGGAGGCGGCCGGGAGGTGCGGGCCGGCGGTGTAGGCGGGCGAGCGGTGAGGTGGTCGGGCAGGGTGGCGGGCGGGCGAGCGGGTGGGGCGGGGGGGGGCGAGCGAGTGGGGCGGGGCGGGTGGGCGGGAGGGCATGTGGGGCAGACGGGCGGGCGGACGAGCGGGGTGGTAGGCGGGCGGGCGGGGCTGCAGGTGCGCGGATGGGGGAGCCGGGCGAGGGGGCGGGCGGGGCGGCATGGGGCGGGGCGAAGTGAGACGGGGCGTGAGGGGTGGGCGTGACAGGCGGGCGGGCGGGGAGGCGGGGAGGCGTCAGGGCGCGCTCCGCGGCGCGCCGCACAACCTGCGCTGTCGAAACCGCCGCTAATCAGAGGCCTCGCTCCACCGCTCGGTGCGCGCGCGCGCCACCGCCGCCGGCAGCGACGTGTACAAACGGGGTGTAAAGCTCCAGCGTTCTTAATATATCCCCCTGTTGTTGGGTCGTGCCGCTCTAAACAGCGGGGCCGTCGCCCGCCCATCGCGCATCGACGTGTCCCGCCGCCCGCCGCTCCGCGCCCGGCCCAGCGCTCGCCTCCAGCGCTTCCACCTCGCATCATCACGAGCGTCGCTACACATCAATTGCGATCTGGGACCAGCGGGCAGTTTCACATTTCATATATATTCTTTTTTTTCATATATATATTCTTCCCCCCCTAAAGTAACAATCAAGTTTTACAATGCGTAGCGGTACAGAAATGTAAGCACTTAAAATATCAGTAAATAATACCTACTTCACGACACAAGAAATGTTACACTGAGAATGAATAATAAGCTGCTTGAAAATAATAAATTGCTACATCTGTATACGGAATGAATCAAGAAAGTTACGGAAGACTCGTCAATATTTCACCAACATTGAAAACATGCAAACCTTGGGCGTTGATAAACAAGGAGGAAACGAGAGTCGTTGAGCGAGTTCAAGACCATCGCCATGGATTCCTTCTTGTGTTCTATTTGAGAAATATTTTCTCTTAGTTAAAATGTGGTCTTTAGTATCAACTAGATTCTGCTGAGTCAAAACACGTAAGTGATTCGTGGTGACTGCTCTCCTTCCATTACTGGGGTACAGAATTCAAATCCCGGGTGGTCCAAGTGGAACTTGTGATGCACAAATTCCATGGCGGAACGTTTTCTGGAGTGTCTCCCGGTTCATCCCGTCATTCTTATATCATAAGCATCTTTCATCATAATTATTCTATAATTCATTCATCCATTCATTCCAGGCATTACCATAAAGATTCGACATTAGTGTAATTATAAAAGGAAAGCGCGAGAACGGCAATCTCACCTGCATATCATCACTTCATTCAAGGAACATAACATTTGCGGAAAGAGCCCGTTTTCAGGCACTGCGGGACACGGGAGCCATGGAGCGGACTTGCGAAGAGCGGCGTTGCCGCGTGTGTCGGGGGCGCGGGCGGGGGCGGGGACGGGGGCGGGGGCGAGCGCTGGCCGAGGGCGCGCAGCTCAGCGCAGCGCTGCGGCTAATCACAGTAATCCGCGGCGCAGGCCCTGACAGCTGCTCTGAGCACATAATGGGGCCGTAATTACAGCCCCGACTCGCACCTCACGGATCCAGCGGTTACCCGCCCCGCCCCCGCCCTCGCCCTCGCCCCCGCCCCCGCCGCCGGGCGGTTCTCGCGACCCGCCGGCGCCATTTTGGTTCCGTTGTTTCCATGCCGGTATCCGCAGGAGAATTAGTGCTCAAATGCCCTGGTAAGTAAGTGTGTTCTATCACGGAAATATCGGTCGCGCTATTAATTGTCTTGTTGAACTCTTTCGAAATTATGCGAGAATATACTTGTATATATTAAAGACGCTTGATGTCGACATAATATAATTTCACTAAACTTTCATTACTAAACTACCAATCTTAATTGGGTTTATATAATATTTGTAGGATGTACAGAGGAAGAACGTAACCCAACTTCGAGCACTTCTCACAACCCTCCAAAAATGTTATAGAACTTCCCAAACCTGAGCTAAGCGCATTGTTTCGAATTACCCATGATTGTAATAAGCGTTGGGAATTGCAGGTTGCATGTGCGCCTGCTCCTTTTGCTAAATCATGATCTGCGAACTTATAATTGCTACGCTTTAAATAGACCAGAAGCATGTATGGGAGTAATTTCCTATCCAGCAGTAGCATATTTATTTGTGCGAATGGTTTCTGGTACAGTTAATGAAACAAAACCGTCATCATAGCACAGCCCTTCCGGTGCCTCGGTTCAAAAAGTAAATTAGCTCCCATTCCCTTTTCAAACAACTTTCTCCATCTATAAAAATGGGAACTGAAAACTAATTGAAAGAAACTTTATTAATCACAAAATTCAGAATTGAGCTCAACGGACTTTGTGTTCTGGTAGACCAAAAATATTAGTGTCCGAGGGTCACAATTTTCATATATATATATATATATATATATATATATATATATATATATATATATATATATATAGTATGACCTAATGGTCATGTAACCATGTATCTATAAAAACGAGACGCCAATTTGAATCGAGCGCGCAGGAAAGAGAATCGATAGTCAGACGAACGGTTCTGGTGAACGAGTCGCGAAGAGCAAGAGGAGACGCGAGTCATAGAGGCGGTGAGTAGCGAGAGCTGACATGGCGCGCACGGGCGAGGTAACGTGTATCAGTTACTACAGTGTTATCGGTGAACATCGATGAATATAGGTGCGGAGAATTAGGGATAAGAGATTGAATAATAACTAAATGCAGTGGACAGGAATATTGAATCGAAGGAACTGTGATCTGAACGTCTGTTAGTGATAAATACTACAATGAAGATGAGGCGGGCGAACGCGCGTGGGCAATCAGCCATGGATATACCACTAGATGAACATTTTTGAGAAAACGCATCGTCGTAATAATACTAAATTCTTACAATAACATCGAAAACGTGTGACTGGACAGCAAAATACTGGAGTCGGAGCGGCAACCACGCAGACAAGCCGGCGGCAGCGTGAGGGGTCCCACCACGCCGTGGCGTGAAGGCCGCGAATAAAGGCAGCTGTGTTTCTGCGCCAAGAGCTTGGGAGATACAAGATGAGTAACCGAACATATAATAATCATTTAATTCAAGTGAATCCAACATAGCCACGCAGGTCAGAGAGTATATTGAGGGATAGGGCGCATCAATGAACCATCACGTAGATAGGAGAATGAAGTATAGGTTATACACGTACAATGTTAGTAATGGTTGCAATAATAACTACAGAAGTAATTAGCGAAAGATTCATGATTTATCACCAGATAGTTGATTATGGGAGCTCCCCAATAGTTCAGTGTAATCCAGGAATATAGTTAAGAAGAGATGTTGATTTATATCGATGTAGTATCACTTACGATTGAAGATTCATGTAGTTACTGGTATCAGATTTTCTTTATGCTTATTTCTCTTTAACGAATAAATGTGTGATTACAAAATGGCAAATTGGTGATCAACGAACTGTATAAAAGAAAAGGTAGCAAAAATCAACAGCCAACATCTTCCTTATAAAGGCGCTCCCCCCTAAAAAAAATCCCTTGTCCCTTTATCATTTTAGAAACAGCAAATATTGCTATTAAAATTCAATATGTGGTCACTGCCTCAACCGATGTGGATTCCTAATTGAGAAAGTGAGGTAAGTACAGTCACTATATATATATATATATATATATATATATATATATATATATATATATATATATATATATATTGGAATTCCCCAAGCACGTGCTAGATGGGAGAGTGCTGCGCGACCTTGGTTTGTGGACTTTTAAATTTAAAATATCCGTTAAATACGAATCAAAAAAAATCTAAATTACTCAAGAAAGTTCATATCTAAGATATGACAATATTTATATCATTGGATGCGTCTTTTCACGCTCGTCATGGTACGCTAAAAAATGTAATGTTCCGTTTAGAAAAAAAGACACACAATATCTCGTAAAATACCAGTGGTAAAATAGAAATAAATGTATGTATCAATTAGTCCCATTCTCTCATGCACATCTGTGAAAACTACATTGCAATAACTTCAAGTGTTGAAAAATTGCAGGAGCTGCTAAAGTTCCGTGACTTGCCCTGTATATATAGTGTGTTCCCTCAATTGGAAGGGATTCGATGAGGATTATAAAGAAACTCTGCATACAATACAAGAATAGAAACTGCTTCACGCATCCATCAAAGTCACTATTGTTAAAGCTCTCACAGTTTTCAAGAATATCGGCTACCCAAACAAAAAAATATATAAAATTATTCATAGAATAAATACACCTTTGTACTCGCGCTACTTTGTCAAAAATGTTAAAAAGTTACAGAATTCTTCCAAAACTGTAAGGCTGAATGTCTTCTTGATTACGTACTCGCAAGCCATAAGGAAGTTTCTTTGTGCGACTTCATAGGAATTTGAATTGGTTCTGTATATGTTCTCCTAACCAAAACATGGCATTATGTATGTGATACATGTTCCGGCAACAACAACAACAAAACATTATGCATTCAGGAATCAATCACCCCAAATTATAGCACATATCGCGTTAGCTTTACGAGGTTTGGTCGAAAAAATGCACATAAGCTATGGTCCAAATCGAAAATTGCTCAGTTCTCTACCCTGCCTACAAAGACCTAGTTAGCTGTATTGACTTCCGAAATCGAGTAATGTTGCTGAAGGATTGAAGACATTCAACGCCCAAGTGGCCATTAACGATTCACGCGAAGCCACAACGGTTCAACTGTTTCTTTGCAATTCGAAGATAATTGCAGTGCCAGAAATGTTCATAGGTTATTCGAAAATTCTCACCTAATTTCACAGAAAATCACCTCCTATCACAGCTGTAATAAGCGCGTTTTTTTCCTCTCATCCCCTCGTGTTGTTCTTTGCTTTTTTCTCTCAATCACCAATCGTAAAAGTTGCAAATATCACTCTAGGGTGACCTTTTCAGTAATGTAAGATTTGGTGAAGCTTGGACCTGCCCCATGGCTAAGAGTAATCTTAAACTATTAAATTAAAGCAACAGACTACCAGAAAGAAGTAGCGGAACGGCGTGACAATCACATATAATTGCAAAGAATAAACATTTGCATTTTATTCGCTCTTTACATATGTAGCATTAACAATATGAAAATATGTTATATTGACTTTCTTAGTGAAGTTATCAATCAATTAACCGAGAAACTAGCGATCAGAATTCGGCAGTTGCATTCGTCTGCGAGGTACCTGGCAACTCAGCACAAGAGGATAAAAATGGCTGACGAGCGCCAGAACCAGTTGAAGAGTTGAGCAGCGAGGGGAAACTCGTGGATGGCCATGGAGTTGGGCTCAGTGCTTAAGGAGAACTGAAGTAGTTTGACTTTTTGCAAGAAATTTACTTTTGCTTTCATCGCTAGTTTTGTTGATCCTTCACAAATCTGCTACACTGCTTGCAGGCTTATTATTATCATAAAAAATGTATCCCTTTACATTACCAGAGGCATAACAGAAAAAGAAATATTTATTTCCTGTTAGGCCTATGTGTTGTATTTCTTCTTATTCGTTTCTCTCTCCTTTTCTTCTTCATTTTTTTATTAAAATAAAATTTCCCCTACTAAGTTCAGCATCCGCCTGTTATACAAATACGCACCTGTCTTTGTTTTCCAACTGTACCTAAGTACCTCACTTCCTGCTCCTCTCCGGTTGGCCAATAGCTTCTACAGCTAGTCGCTTCCCGGGATCTCCCGAGGTTCCAGACCAACCGATGGTGGGTAGATAGCTAGGTCGAATTTAGACGCTGTCAGGAGGGGAATACTAGCGACCGAACGCTCTTATCAGCGGTTCCCGTGATTTCTCCGCTCAACGCCACGGGAATGCTGGAGCAGTACTCGAACAAAGGACTACCGACCGCGCGCGATATTTCCTTCTTTTTCTTCATCATTACATCTTTCCTTAAACACACATTTACATGCATTACACTACTATACATGCTGAAGACCAGTCGGTAGCTTACAGCTTGTCCCGGCAGGGCGGTGTCCCACTGGGACAACAACCGTGAGGGCGAAAACTCGCAAGCCGACGGTCAGGTCGGCACCGCATCTCACGTTCCAGCGGCAGTCAAACACCGTCACCTCACGTCCCAACACTAATGGACAAATCGGGGTTGGCGTCCGGGGTTGGCGTCCCCGGAAGCGCTAAATAATCAAGCGACTCATCCGTCCGCCGATTCCGCCAGCTCGATAGCGAGCGCGTGCCTTGTCCAGCCGCTCTCCCGTGGATCCGACGTCTGCGAGGGTCCGCGCCACCCGCGCCCGCCGCCGCCGCCGCCGCCGCCGCCACGCGCGCACGCCGCCGGACTATTTTAGGGAGGCGCCGTAACCCGAAACGCGCGCCCGAGATTGTATACAGTTGCAGCGGCGGCGGCGACGGAGGCAGCGCGCGGGGCGGCGGCGGGGGCGGGGCCAGCGGAAGCGGCGAGGAAGGGCGCGAGGGCTGTGATTACGATGATAAAGAGAAATTTGATACACAAAAAGAGAAAGAGAGCAGGTGAAATTAATCAAAGAACGATGGGGAAAAAGTACGAACGAATGTAGAAAGGTAGAACTTTACAGAGACGAACTATAGTGTTAATTATATACTCGTATGTATGTGTATAATAAATATTTGAAAATACGTATGGTATATAAAGGTATCTAAGGGTATATGTACGTATGATTGTATACATATGCACTGAAACGTAAAGCTGCAGAATGTGGCAAAAAATTATAACAAGATACATTCAAAAATCTCATTAAATCTCATTGAATCTTCCGATTCAAAATCAATAACTATCGCGGTATTGAAAACAAGATCGTCTGGGTCTTCTGGGAAATTTTGTTCGTTATGTCTCTGCCAAAAAAAGTTGAAAAACTATGCATCTCGTAATATCCTGGAAAGACTGATAAAAATGTGCTAACCGTATTTTTAAATCAAAACATCAATTGCAACAAGATATTTGGACTGTGAGTGGAAATCCGGTGGCTGAGGCGAATAAGAAGGCAGAGAAAATGGTATAAGGTTGTTGAAAGAGCCAGGAACAAATTAACACACGGCTTTAGGGAAGTTTACACATTACACACATTAGGGGAGTTTAGCATTACGCCGCGTCTGTGATCGAGAGATCTTCGGATTTGAGTCCTGACGGTGGCGGAATTTTGACACTACCAACGTCAATTAAGCCGCTTTCTTGAAGAGAATTCTAGGAGCCGGCTGCTCTGATCGGTAGTTTTCCATCGTTTCTCTCATTAATATCAGAGGAATGCCGCAGCAGTACCCTAAGAAACGGGCGCCGGACCGTGCGCGACCTTTCCTTCCTCTTCGTTGGCCTATCTTCTATTTCTTGCACACACACTTATTTTCACTTCACTACCAATATATCGGCAGTTTAGAGCTTGTTCCGGCAGAGGCGGTGCCCCGCTGGTGGAAAGTACCTGCGTGGGGAAAACCCCAAAAGTCGTGGGTCGGAAGGAAGATCGCGCACGGCCCATAATCGTTGGTTTAGTAGTGAGTACCCTAGGGAAAACTCCGTCATTGTCCTGGTGATGAGTGGAGAATCCACGGGAAACTACCGATTAGAGCAGCCGACCGCTAGGATTCTCCTCCTGACAGCGGCTAAACTCCGCCTAGCTAGAGTTGAAAATCCTGGCACCGTCGGGCCTCCCAGTCAGAGGCACTATAGGTATCAGGTGATAGGCATCAGGCTATAGGCATCAGGTGATGCCTTGAGCCACCGGTTTAATCAGTGTAATACGAAAGCAGCAGGACACAGAGTTCGCGAACGTTGGGCCATCGCCGAATTGGGCTGCAGCGCCACTAGAAACAACGGCGTTTTTATAGCGCATCATCGTTGTCAATGCATTCCATTTATTCGTTTGTTTCAGCCCTTTCTTAAATGATGATTACGCTGAATATACACAAAAAACAGAATATACACTTTAATTTACTGACATATGAGAATAATTAATATTTATAACGCTAATGGGCGACATTCGTTAACATAGAAAAGGAGGAAAAGATATTAAGTTATTATTCGTTACACTCCCCATGCATGCCATATCGTCAAGAAATACATATTATCAATATATACATACATCAAGAAATACATATAGAAATATATATACATAGTCACTTTCCAATGCAATAGTTTTTCTTACTCAATTTGCAATGACATATCATGATAGTATATTAAACCAAATAATGATGATGTACTGCTCTAATAATAGTGCAATTCGGGTCCACAGTGACATCTTCATTTCTTCGACACCGAAAAAGTAATGTTTCAAGGTGAAGTTTCTGACAGCATTCTATTCGAGGGAGAGCGTAAATAAAAATACAGATTGCTGGTATAACTGAGCGGAAATGTTGAATGACAATTTATTGCCTTAATGACATTTTTTGCCAATAGCTTTTCAATAGACTCTAATCAAATCTGCGATGTAATGCTCAATGATCGTTATCTTTCCACGTGGTAATATCTTCCACAACACCGAGTTGATGACTCCGGATATCCTCCCTTGTAAATAAAAGTGATATTCACAAGGCAGAGATATGAGTAATGATAATTTTCAGAGAGATGGTAATGATTTTTACATTATTCACACGGCTACATCATAACTATCACGATTGACACATATATACATATATAAGCACAGGTGAATAGTGAAATATTTCGCTTTCTCTCACTAGCACTTAACAGCAGCACAATGCGCCTTTTCTCTAAAGTTATAGTGCTGACGATACTGTTTGCTGTTGAAAACGACGCCCATGACAAGGTAAGTTCACGTCAGCGTTCACGTCAAGATATAATAATAATAATAATAATAATAATAATAATAATAATAATAATAATAATAATAATAATAATAATAATAATAATAATAATAATAATAATAATAATAATCGCTACAGGCATTTTCTTTGAGCGTTGAAGACCTTTTTTTAAAATTGTTGCGTCTGTATTGATTATTAGTCTACTGTTCAGTCTCTTCGCAGTCAGTTAACAAGAGGACCGGCAGGTAGCATCTCCGCCTTCGCGAATCTCTTACGCGCTCCTGCGTCACTACCCAGCGGCCGGAATTGGAAGGAATTAGGAAAGGGATAGGGCTTAGGACACTTCACTGGGGTTGGACTAGCCTCCTCTCGTTTTGTCGAAACAAATTTTACATGAGATTGTCCGGGAATCGAACACGGACCTCCCTGATGAAAGGCGAGCGACTTCGCTCTGAGCCAGGAGACAGCCATTACTTATATTCTCTGTTTACCGTAGGAATCTATTTTCACATTACACGAGTTACTTTTACTGTCAGTTTTAACATTTGAATTTCACGTTGTATTTCAGTGAAGTTCGCTGTTATAATAAATTTATAATTTTCTTTCCACCAAGATTTGTTATTAGTAACAATATTGTTGTTCGATCACTATTTGACCTATTTCACTTTTCATTCACCGTGTATCTACATGTATACCTTATTCGAAATTAGCGATCCCTTTCACTTAAAATTTGAACAAAGAAAATGAAGTTTGTACATAATCAATATCGGAAATTCGCTGTTTTATCTTAAGATATCTAATTTGGATTATTTATACATCAGCAAGATCCATGAATATAATTAATTTTGTTGTGGAATATGTACGAGTACAATTAGAATTTAATATTGTTTTATTATTTTACATGAAAAATACATTACTTTAAACTCCATGTGGTGCAAAATATATTTATATTTCTTTATGCGATACACAAGAAGGAAATTGAAAAACTTATTAAAATGTAATTTAAACTAATTAAAATGTAGTTCACACAGAATGTAGGAAGAAGTTGGAAACTGAAAGAAGACAGGACATAAATATGTAGTTATGATTATTCAGATGAACTTTTTTGTTATAAATAGAAAAGAAAAATTACGACCACCCCTTGCGTCAAACGAGTGTTGAATGTAGTCGGCGTACAAAACCTCATCGGCACTGCATAAATACGATGGAAACACTGGTTTACTCATACATCAAATCACATGCTTGGATAATTCCTCTATATATTAAGTCCCAGGAATTTTAAAATATATTCTAAGTGAACTTCCTCGATTTTATTAAATCGCATTTAAAATGTCTTTCAATAGCTTTCCTCGATTTGATTAACTAATGTAAAATGAGAATGGTTTATTAGTAATACTATTTTATTTATGATGGTAAATCAATAAATGTATGTGCACTTTTGATAATCGTCGGTAAGTTGACTACAGTTTTGTAAACCGCTCTGAGATTATATTATTCACTTTGCTTCTGGATAGTTTTACTAATTGTTCCCTTGAGTTGTGACGTAAACGTGGTTGCACCACTATGTGTTTGCCTCCATAAAGAATAGGTTGCCGTAAGCCGTTTTTTATTATTATTATTTTCCTTTTCAATGTTCGAATATCTGCAGAGTTTGCCTGTAAAATGAACCATTCACAAGAGTCAAAACAGCAAGATGACCAGCCTCATCCACTACTGATTCCAATATTGAGTAAGTCCATGCCCCGATTATGAATAATAATCAATGAGTGGCTACTGATAAAGTGGCACTCCATAAGCACATTCAGCATATGAGGACGCGGAGAGAGATTGTTGAAAGGCATTCTTTTATTCGTCGTCACGCGCGCACGCATATCGCTGCTCAGGGTCTTCAAAATCTGTATGTCGAGGTGCCAGAGTATCCCACACACAGTTCCGATCTTGTCAAGTCTTATTATCATCTGGTGGGTCCACTTAAAGCTGCATTAAGAGGTCGAAGATTTGCCTCCAACCTACATGTGAGGAAGTAATGCACACCTGGCTTGCTGTTCAATCGAAAATCCATTTTTTTCTGAGAGTATCGAAGAACTGGGGCAGAGAGATGGACCATGTACTATGTAAATTGTCTTAGTGTAAATTTTGTACTGTTGATGCATAAACGTTGAGTGCAGATAATTATTGATTTACCTTCATGCATTACTTTATTACATTACGAGGTGCCTAAACGAAACGAAACAACCAGAATATTCAAAACAACAATTTATTTAGAGACATTTCACTGTACTTTATTAATGTTTTTATAGAGTTACACCTTGAAAATCAAATCAATTGACATTTATAAGGAAGATACAAGATATGCAGAAGTTGAAGATTGTCAGATCTCTTACGTAGGTCCGAACCAGGCGAGATGGACATTTCAGTGGAACGTCAGAAAAGAACTTCCAGCCCTTAGCACGGTAAGTACTACTCTGCCACATACCGGGACAAATGGTTGTCATATCGAAGTCCGTGAGAACGCATTAACAAAGGATCAATGCAGAAAAGTACTGAAAATGAATTGACAATTTTCGATACCCCGAAAAAGCGTAAATTATTCCCTTATCAATTAACAGTATTCGAAGGTGTATTTCGAACGATGTAAATTTTGCTGGTAATATTATTTGGTATTAGTATAGGATTATATCACAACAATTTGTCTTTGGTATTAGTTTTTTAAATAAATCTCCCATTTTAAGTATTAACTCCTAACTGCAGGAATAATATATAAAAGTAGTCACATTCATGTGACCTCCCGCCAAAATCCTGAATAACCCCTTTTGCAGCTCTGAGCGCTGCGAGACGTGCAGAAAGAAAATCCATTAGAGTCTGGACGGCACCGAGCGAGCGGTGGAGCCAGGTTCCTCAGGCCCATGGCGCGAGCAGCCCGGTCGAGAGGATCGCACAGATTCTCGATTGGGTGGAAATCGGGGGAGTCTGGTGGTGCTCGTCGTGGTGCTCGTAGAACCACGCACGTACACTGGGAGCTGTATGATACTTGCATTGTCCTGTTGGTATATGCCGCCTTTTTGAGGAAAAAACAATTGAGTTAACATGGTCCCCAAGAAGAGCTGCGTACTTCTGTTGATCCACTGCGCCTTCCAGAATGACGATGTCACCCATCGAGTGACACGCATACACTCCCCACATCACCACGCTCCACAGTGGGCTAAAATCTTGAAAACGTGGCCAGAAGGAAAAAATGAAAATTTCTACACGGAAATTTCGGACTATCAGGTTGGCTACAGTAATGTTGGGACTACTGAATGCCGGTTGTGAGGACTATCAGCTGTTCATTGCGTTCATTATATTTCAGGTCAAACGCGGAAATTCATTGTTAGCGGTTCATGCAGCCGGCCAGGCTACAAAATAGTCTTGTTTTTGAAGCTAAATATGTGTGTGTAAGTGAAGTGAAGTGAATATTTTCAATTACGAAGGTGTTCCAGAAGGAATATACTAATTAAAAAACATGTATATAATTATTAAATCATTAATTATTTGTTTTTTAAATTAACTTAATACCAGAAAATGCACGAGAAAATTGTCAAATGTGCTTAAAAAAGAGAAATAAGATAATTCCACGACATTCCGCATTGTTTCTGACCGTGTTCGCAAGTATACATTATTACCTTCGTAACTTAACCTTCAAATCCACCGACTAGTACCGACTCCGGCTTTGATCACGTCTTACGCGATCTATCGTCTATTTCGTCCTTTATTCGAGCATTCCATTTTTTTGAGATTTTTTAACTATTAACTACAACAATCCCTAAACATTGACTTTTATATTAATAAAAATACTTTTATCAATTTTTGTCCGCCATCTTGATCTACCATTTTGTATTTTTTAAATTTTTGAACTTTATCGCGGTATGATAAAGTCCGAAATGAGGACATCCTCATTGGAGATCCTCATCATGGAAGCAGATGGTGGTTATTTGCTCAATTACTAAAAGGCTGGACAACAAAGCACTCCAATGGAATGGACACGTCCAGAGGATGCCTGAATGAATATGGCCAAAGAAAATACTGGAATGGCAACCATCAAGAAGGAGGAAGAGAGGAAGGCCAACTCTGGAATCGGAAACATACATCAAAGAAACCATGGAGGACAGAAGTTTAAGACCTGCTGATTGGGAAAACCGAGATCTGTGGAGGTCGAAAACGGCAAACTCCTGAAGAGGAAATGCCAAAGAAGAAGAAATACTAGAACTCATAATCTTGTCAGCAACCTCGTTAATGCCCAAAAAATTACTTTTATGGGAATAAAATGACGTTTACCAATATTAAGCTGCCATCTTGGATCCGCCATTTTATTTTTTTCACTTTTTGATACAATATTCTTAATCATCCTTAACCACCAACTTCGATAACCGTTACATACTAACTTTGGTACAAATTGATCATCATTATTACATCATAGGCTGCTTTTTGGGATTATAGTGCACCGTTCGCTCCCTCCTCGGGCCTGGACCCGACCGGCGATTGTTGCAGGGTGATTGCGTTCTGACGTTTCACGTCGTATCCAACGACCATCTGTCCGATGGAGCAGAAATGGTTTCCAACAGTGGACGTCCAGTTGCAGTATTGACATGCAAATTTCTGACCTCGTCTCCGATGTACAACAGCATGTCAGTATGGGTGCACGAACCAGGGCCCCCGCACGCAGCAACGCTGAACGGTTGTTGAGGAGACGCTGGTGGTAACCCTTGTGCACCTGGGCGGACAGATGCTCTGTAGTTACATGTCCATCCGCCCGTATGCTTCTCACAGAGATCGTTTTTCCCTGTCATCTACATCCCGTGGTGTGTCATAGTTGCCTCGACGACGATTTTGGATATCGCCACTTTGGCATGCATGGTATACTTTCACCACGGCGGCACACGACCACTTTAGTAACTTGGCCGTTTCTAAAATGCTTCCGTCCTTGGCCCGAAAGTCAATGATCATACTCATTTGTGTAATACTCATAAATGTAACTTCATTATCTGTGCACGACTTCTTGAATTCAGTGGGAAATATAGTTATTCAAAGTATTATTTCCATGTTGTCGCGGCAGGAAGTATTATTCCTTGACGAAGGACGTCATGGATAAGAGCGCAAAATTTATTGCTTATTTATCCTTGAAAATAGATTTTATTACATGGGAGTTTTTTTTTAATTCAAAATTCAAGTAGTATATTACGTGTAGATCACAGAATTTTGAAAACGTGCACAGAATTCACTTCTCCACATAGCACGTCGTCCACAGTTTTAACCGTTTTAACGAACGTAAAAATAAATAAATAAATTAAAATAAAAAAGTCGGATGTCTGATAAATCGCTCCATTTCTGCATTGCCACAATTAGATTGTGTTCCGCTTCCACCCAACACGCTTTTATACCTCCCACTGTTAGTGCTACCTCCTGTTATCTGTGAGAGGCACGTTTACGTTGAACATAGGAGGTGGTCACATTACTGTGATTGGACTGTGTATAACAAACTGGAATGCCAAATTTTAGTGAACACAAAAATCATAGGATAATATTCTCGGAACATATCAAACTGGGTTCTCCGTTAATTTTAAAATATAAAAGCTCTTTAAAATTATTATAAATATCGTGGGAAAATTCAAAACCATTTTTGACACGGAAGGATCATGCGATTTGAACGGTTGAAGTTATTGCAATGCAGTTTTCATCAAAATGCATGAAGAAATGGAGCTAACTGACGCATGTATTCGTTTCAATTTTATCATTTGTATTTTAAGAGATATTGAGGTAACTTTGTGTTTTTCAAATGGAAATATACATACTTTTAGTCTGTGATGAGCGTAAAAAGGCGAATCCAGTGATATACATATTGGCATATATGAGACAGCCATTTTTTGAGTAATTTTTTTTGTGACTTCTTTAACGTTTAATTTAAACCTAAAAAACCCACCAAGGTCGCGCAGCGCTGTCCCTAGTAGCACGGACTCGTTATATATATATATATATATATATATATATATATATATATATATATATATATATATATAGTGTGTGTGTGTGTGTGTGTGTGTGTGTGTGTGTGTGTGCCAGATCGGCGAACTCCGACACTGTTTGACCCATCTCTATGAAAGTTGGCACGTCTACATGTTCTTTCGTGGAGATGGTTTTTATGCTGACCATTTTGTTGTAACTCCACCAGATGGTTCCTCCTCCTCCTTCAGTTAACTGAAATTCCCAACCCACATTAGGGCGAGAGGTATTGTGTGTGCCGACGTTTCGGAATATATAATTTCATTTTCATGAAGTTAACAGAAATCACTGTGTTAATACTTGATTGAGGTTATATATTTTGTTAATGTTTTGTTCATTTCATAACGCGGATGGTAGGATTTTCTCCTATATCTTTGCGCAGTATCGCTCCAAGGTCTATGCGCCCTCCTGGTTTCCTCACATGCATGGCAGCGTAGTGATTGTAGGAATATATTCGGGAGGACGGAGGAAACAAAGATGAGAATCTATCAAGAGAGTCAATTCGTGAGGGCGCTGCTCCGGCTGAAATCGATTAGAGAAATCACGGGTAACTACAGAGCAGCCATCCGCTAGGATTCTCCTGTAGGCAGTAGATGGCCGACAGGCTGAGAATATTGAATATCTAGTGTTGTAGATCCATCACCGTCCCGACTCTAAATCCTGGAACGACCAAGCAGACACGAATTTTGTGTCAGAGCCACCTCGGTCGGTGTCGGCGTCTGTAGCCTCGATCGATCGGTCGGTCACAAAAGCTGTTCTCTACAACTCTATTATGTAGTCACAATGTTGGAGCAGCTCCTTCGCTGGAGTCGAAAATACATCACCGTCGAGGAGCGAACCTAAAGCCTTCAAGACTCGCATCTACATACGCAACAGAATACAGTTCACTTCGAAAAAACCGATTAATTCTTTTGTAAATGAAATTATGGTAGATTTAATTCGATTTTAAAAAAGAGCATTTTGAAAACTTTAAATAAAAATCACAAATAAAGCAATTCAGGATGACATGCGAGCATTGGAAACCATAGTCAGTTATTATTAAAACATAAATTATATTTCTTTCCATCATTTCATTTATCTGGATAATTCAATAGTTTTTCTTGAAGAAATCGTTAGAAATACCAGATAACCAGATAGAATTTCATTAGCGACACGCCTGTTGAAAACGATTTTTGTATGAAAGTGGTTTTGGATAGGCGATTCTTATTTGAAAGTGTTTTTGGATAGGCGTATCTTATATGAAAGTGGTTTTGGATAGACGATACTTCTGTGGAAGTGAAATAATTTTCGATACCAACTTCACACACAGTTCTTATGAAATCTTTCAAACGTGTGAGAATAATCACTGGCTTGTTGAGCACTACTTTTTTCAGGTAGATCAGCACTGTATTTCAAATAATATATTTCAAATCATTCATGATCAAATATATTCAACACAATAAATCAATGTTACATTCATCCCTTAAAATTTGACGAATGACAATTGCATGGGCATTTTTAATTTTGGTCTTTGGCGAAATTACAACTAACAATTCTTTTCAGATAAGTATTCAAGGTCACGAACGGATGAATGGTCATTGGGGGAAAAGTATTTACGACATTCCTCCAACACCTGTCAACATGTTTCTTGGAAATGACGGCATTTACAAAGAAGTTCGAGCAGCGGGCAACCTCCCACCCAAATTTCCATTGAAGCCAGTAAGTACTCAAGCATTGGAATAATATCCCCCGGACGGGTTTTAAAATTCTAAACCACGAGACTACAGTAACTTTCTCTGCCCTAACAAATTCATTTGACATTCACTAGATACGGTTGCATCCATGTCCAGGACTGGACATTCCAACGTCTAGTTGTTTCATTTTCACGACCAAAAATACGAAACAAGGCAGATAATCCAATATTCTAACAGGAATATGTACAAATCATTAATATTGTAGTCAAGATTCACCCTGCCCAAAAGTTATAAGAAATGTAGCCACTTTGTGAAAATATTGTCAGCATTAGTTACAGACTGAATGAATATTTGAATCATATTCTCTTAAATATTCCTAACCTTTTTGCAAGGAGTTTCGAAACAAGAAAAAAGAATATATATTAATGGCATTTTTTTGTTTGCAGAATACTTACTACGTTAAGGGATTTGAATTCAACGACACAGGAGGCATGGAATTGTCTGAAAACCAATGGCGCTTTGATATCATTCTGGCTTGTCAAGATGGCTTGGAAACAATTACTGTTTTATTCATGCAATTGTTCATTGAAGCAAATAAAAATTAATAAAAACGTTGCATGACATTTATAATGTCACGTGATAAGAAGAAAAAGTGTTGACCTTTTTTCTAACTTTCCTTTCCAAATAAGTGCTCTTGCACATATAATAAGAAAATTATTTACTTTTTCATTGCTCAATACTCCATACATTCTATTCATCTTAAACAATAAAAGAAAATGTTTTATTTAAACATATTTTCCCCGACATTCCATTGAATAGTTACTCATTCTTTAGTTTGCTTGAAAAACTAGAATTAACATTTCTTCTCTGAAGATTAAATTTTCAAATGAATGAAAATTACAAGAACTCAACTTCACGAAATGCGGAGGTTTACTAGATATAAATAATAAGACACCTACCTACAATCTCGAAATTCGGGTATGTCGGTAAAAATCATCAGATGCAAACATCCTTCGAAATCCCAACCTATGTATAGAAAAATAGTTGCCACCGTAGTGAACATAGGCATTCTGAGTGCATTTCACTCTCAACTGTATTAATATCTCACAAAAGTAATATGACAATAAATATTTTGAACTACTTTCTCGGGCAAGATGTTTATAGTACTCTAATTATTTAATTTTATATACTTAAAATTCATATAATATAAATCATAAAAACAATTTAATTACCTCGCATTCTTAGGCGATACAAACGGCAGCGATCGCTAAACAATAAGCGTGCTCATTCTACGGAGTTTAGCAATAAGAAAACGGATACATGGTGACGTAGTAGTACATGTGGTCGCAGATACGAATCATGAATCGGCATGAGTGTTGTCTCCCTTATATTGTGGCATGATTGCTTTCTTATTCTCTATGTATTACCATCTGGCCTTAACCTAGAATTCTCGGCAGATTGAGGTGTGAGAGAAGTTTGCATGGGGCCGTTATATCTGAATCGGTTTATTTAGACCCTTCAGTTGTGTTTGTGACATAGGGTACATTGCCAGTACCATCATTGGGTTTTTATTTCTTCCCAAAACTTCATGAACACCTGAGAGAAAACTTTGATTCGGAAAATGCAGTGCAAATGGAGGAGAGGCTGTAGTCTCGTTGTGGAATTCAAATATTCTACAATAATGAGGATGACGACAATAATAATAATAATAATAATAATAATAATAATAATAATAATAATAATAATAATAAACGCCAAGTGTAGTTCCCCTAACAGTAACACAGATCTCATAGATCCTAAGGATGTAGATCATCATATGATGAAGACCGCTTTGCACCAAGAAATTGAAAAAGTTATGCAAACCCCAATGGAAATGAGACGACCTTTGCGAAAGATTTTTGATGACAACAGAACGAAAAAAATTATAGACAGTGTTAATCATGCCCTCAGTGAAGTGGTGAAAGAGAGAGAATCTCCACCAAATTTTACAGAAATAAATAGCTTCTTTTATGATGCTGGTTCGGTAGTTGCTTATATGGTCTTGGGCAAAATGAAAAATGTTCCGCCCACAGGAACAGGTAACAGAAACCCTAATACTCAGCCGGCGTGGATCAAGAGGATAGAACGACGCATTGCAATTACGCGCCAAGAACTTTCGCTACTAAGTGAGGCGATGAAGAGCAACCGTCACACGCGGAAAGTGCGCAATAAAATTACAGCAATTGAAAGGAAACATAGAATAGAAGATGGAATCTCCAGAGAAATTGTAGTCGAGAAATTGAAAGAAAAAATACTACTCTATGCACAAAGAATCAAAAGATATAAGAAGCGTGTTGCCTTTCGATGTCAGAATCAACTCTTTGAAAGAAATGCCAAGGTATTTTATCGAAGTATACATCATAAGGAACTCACAGAACCTCAGTTACCACCACTTGACGAGATTGAATCAATCTGGTCTGGTATATGGGAAGATCCCAAACACTTCAATAAGAACTCCATGTGGCTTCAAGAAGAATGTGACGCAGCTAGCAATATATCAATGGCATCTGAACTCATGGGTGATATAATACAAGACGATTTGCAACAAGTCATCAGAGGCACTGCAAACTGGAAAGCTGCAGGGGTAGACAGAGTGCAAAATTTTTGGATTAAGAAATTTACGTCCATGCACCCATACCTGAAAATGACAGTAAACAATATACTGAACAAGAATGAAGAGATGCCCGTATGGATGACACGTGGTATTACCTATCTCTTGCCAAAGAGAGGAGATGGAAAACTCCCTAAAAACTACAGACCAATAACCTGCCTTCCAACCGTGTATAAGATAATAACAGCAGTAATAGCTGGTAAAATATACAAACACCTACAACTAAATGATCTGCTACCCATAGAGCAGAAAGGATGCCGTAAGGGCTCGTATGGGTGCAAGGAGCTACTGCTGCTCAACAAGATAATCTTGAAGAATGCTAAACAGAGCAGGAGACATTTGAGCGTTGCGTGGATAGATTATCAAAAAGCCTATGACAGCGTCCCACATGACTGGATAGTCAGGGCCCTGGAATTATACAAAATACACCCGAAACTAATAGAGTTCTGCAAGTGCAGTATGAAACAATGGAGTACTACGTTATTTCTGAAAAATGGGCAAAAACAACTATAATCAAGAGTTATAGATAAAGAATGGTATATTCCAAGGGGACTCCCTGTCACCACTGCTATTCTGTATTTGTTTAATCCCATTGAGCAGGCAGCTTAATCACCCCTCTTTTGGCCATAAACTGGACAAAAAGGAAAACCCAATTAGTCACCTCTTTTACATGGACGATCTAAAACTCTTTGCCAAGAATGAGAAAGCTCTATTTGAAATGTTAACTGTCGTAAAAGACTTCCGTAAAGACGTCTGCATGCAGTTTGGCCTTGACAAATGTGCGAAAGCAAATATAGTTAGGGGTAAGCTTGCCAAGTCGGAAAATATTCAATTGGATGATGGAAACATAATAAAAGATCTTGAACCTGGAAGAACGTATAAATATCTTGGCATAGAGGAAAGTAGTGATATTTCACATAATGTAATGAAGGAAAGAATATTAAAGGAATATTATAGGAGAGTAAGAATGATCCTAGAAACAGAACTTAGCGCTAAGAATATAATTTCAGCAATAGGTTCGCTGGCAGTCCCTGTACTTGAATACAGCTTTGGTCTCATCGATTGGACTCAACAGGACATCTTGAGTATGGACCGAAAAACACGGAAACTTCTAATGATGTATGGAGCTTTGCATCCGAAAGCTGATATTGACAGACTGTATGTTGCACGCAGGGATGGTGGTCGCGGGCTAAGACAAGTGGAGTCTGCATACCGAAATGCAATAGTTGGAATGGCTAAGTATGTAACCCAGCAAGCAGACGATCCTTTGATGAAGCAAATGATTCTGATCGAAGCGAAGAACGAAGGCAGAGGTATTGTACAACTTGCGAAGAAAATAGCATCAAAAGACCTGCAAGCGGTGGACCAAGCAAACACGGATTTACTGACAAAATTCAACACCAGAACCGAGTCTCAAAAACTACTGAAACAGGCTTGGAGAAACAAACCTCTGCATGGCCAATATTTAGCTCGTCTCGATAATGTGAACGTTAATGATGAGCTAACACATGCGTGGCTTAAGCCTCTCTTAAGAGAGGTAAAATGAAAATTGAGACGGAAGCATTTCTAATAGCAGCACAAGATCAGGCACTACGAACACGCCATTATGAGAAGGTCATATTGAAGACAATACAGGAAGACAGATGCCGACTGTGCGGAGAGAAGTCTGAAACTGTTGTGATAAACAATATGATTATTGTTTCAGGATGTCCAATTCTGGCTAAACATGAATATCTGAAAAGACACAATAAAGTGTGCTCATATCTTCACTGGCATATAAGTAAAGCTATGAATGTCCCAGAGATAAGCAATAAATGGTATAACCACACACCTAAACCAGTAGCAACAGCTGGGCATAACACCATCTTGTATGATCAACAGATTCACACCGATCGCACTATAATGGCTAACAAACCAGATATAGTGATACGCAGTACGGCGGAAAAAACATGTCTCCTCATTGATGTATCTATTCCATGTGATAGAAATGTAACAGCAAAGTCTGCTGAGAAATTTCTAAAGTATAAAGATCTTGCAATCGAGGTCAGTCGAATGTGGAATATTAGAACAGAGATTGTGCCAGTAATAATAGGTGCTCTGGGCGCAATTTCTAAAGATCTTACGAAGCACTTGACTAAGATCCCAGGCTGCAGTAAGCACTATGAAACTCAGGATATCGTACTCTATGGTACGGCGCACATTTTGCGCAAGGTGTTGTAGAACCAAATAGATCACCGAATCTACACCTTAGGTAGCTGGGTGCAACCTGGTGTGGATTTCCGTTTACTGCCGGAACCCAAGATCATTCACCATGAGAAAGAAAGATGATGATAATAATAATAATAATAATAATAATAATAATAATAATAATAATAATAATAATAATAATAATAAAAGGAAACGAAAAAGTCATTTAAGCATGGCTTGGATTGACCACCAGACGACCTTTGTCAAGCACCACCTGATTGGATTTTGAAGACCCCGGAGATCTATTGATTTCATACTAGACTTAATGAGTTTTGCTAGACGAGTATGAAGTCGTGAAGAACCAGGTTACTAATACACAGAGGAAAGTAATTAGTAGAGACAAGAAGTATTCAGACACAGGAGAATTTTCCAAGGAGATTCGATATCCCCTTTGCTGTTTTGCATGAGTTTGATCTCACTATCTAGACAGTTGTCGAACACTGATTTTTGTTACAAGCTCCATGGTGATGAAAGACAATTTATTTTACACGGATGATCTTCAAAGTTTTTTCTAAGAACGATACGATTCACTCCCAAGTACTGTCATCAATTATTTTACCAATGACATCTCCATGAAGTCTGGTATTGACAAGTGTGCAAAAATCAATTTAAAGAGAGGCGAAATGATGTCAGAGAGCATTAAAGATGATAGACATGTAATGATAGACTGTAATTCAAGATCTTCAGTCTCGTAAAACTTCTGGCCATTAAAATATAAATGAAATATCTGGGCATTCAAATATCTGAGAATTGAAGGAGAGGGGACATCTCCAACGACACAATGAAGAGAAAATTCGCAGGGAGTATTACAGAAGAGTGAGTCTTGACCTGCAGTCTGCTTCAAACTCCAGGAATCTGCAATCGGTAGTTTCGCAATGCCTATAGTTGAGTACAATTTCGAATTAGTGAAGTGGACTGAGCAAGAAATTCGAATAATGGATGGAAAAAACAGAAAACCACTTACAATGCACCCTGTCACCCACCCTCGAGCTGATATACAAAGACTATATGTGTCACGTAAGGAAGTAAAGTCTCAGCCAAATTGAAGCCTCCTGGGCACAATTCAATAATCGGGAAGGAAAAGTATGTTGTCAATCACTTCTTAATATAAAATGTGAGACACAAAAATGTTAAAGAAATCGTGGAGAGACAAACTATTCCATGGACAATATCTAAAACGATTGGACAAGGTGCATGTCAATAAATATCAACCAATTAAGTGGCTTAAAAGGAGAAGAATGGAGCCACGGTGGGAAGCAGTTGCAAAGCTGCCCAAGATCAGCCGTTAAGAAACCGTCATTATGATAAAGCGCTTCTCACAATTTACCAAGATGATAAAGACCGAATACTTGAAAAGATACGACAGGATGTGTCGTTACCTCCAGTGTATCGCCCTCGAGCTCCGAATGAGGCCAGATCCACAGGGGTTTATTCAGTTTGGAAAAAATCCTACGCCTACTTTACGCGCTAGTGTTGTTCACAGACGACCGACGGACAGACAAAGGGACGGACGGACTTTTTGGGGAAAAAACAACACTTTTTCATATCAGGGGACCCTAAAAGAGTATTTCCGTTGAAATCTCGAAATCGATTTTCCGCAGCATTATATAACTTCCTCTACAGTAAGTATACGAGTATAATACCCCGTACTCCGTATAATACGTACGTATACGAGAAAGTAATAATGGTAATAACAACAGTATGTGATATCAATTACAGTAACAACTAGGTATTGAAACATGCCCGACGATGACTGGTGCCAATTTGAAACAAGCCCCGTCCTTCTATTTTTTTAAATTTTAAACAAGCCCCGTCCTTCTATTTTTTTAATGTCGCCCACTTGGAGCGACATTTCGAAACATAATTATTACTGATAAATATGATTTGGGCGCCAGGAAAAGGTTACACATGAAACCTAATGATTCCTGAGTAATTTAAATATCTCTCATTCCAAAATTATGTTGTGCTAGCTCAGTTAATTGGGGTTCGAAGTTCATAATTGTTGCTACTTTACTCTGCAACCAATTATTCAATCTGCCATCCATACGGAGTGGCGAGGAATCTGAAAATCTTATTGAACTGATGGATTGTACGTAACGAACAATGATAAACAGCTTCCTTTCAACTTAACAAATTAGAATTTGTTATAATATCAACTACGATTCTGTTGCAAGTTAAACAATCATTACATTGATAATCAAAAATGAATTAATCTTTGGTCATGACTAGTTTTCTCTATATTACAAAAGTTATAAAACTTTGTTATTCATTCGTGGGTCTTCGCGCGCTCTCCACTTCTTCGTTCGATGGCGCCCCGTAAAACTTTCTCCGTCGACGTAGCAGAATCTTGCTTCTGGATAAAGTCCTCGCCTAGTGTCCGTGATCTGGTTCCAAAATCTCCCGGCGATACTATTATAATCCGTGACTTCCCTCACTTGCGTCTCGGGTGGACGCCTAGACACGAATTTACTTCCCCTACTTACTTCCTCCTTTACTTACTACCTCCCTCTATCCTAATGTAAGAAACGATAATTAATTTTATACAACTATCAATTACAGCCTTTCCTCGTCCTGGTAAAATATATCAGGAGCCGACCCGCTCATCACCGCGTTGCTCGAGCGAATGAATGTTCTAAAAACTCGGAAGCATCCGAATTTTATATATTTTTCTTTTGTCTCTCAAAACAATGCTTATTCCGCCTCTGCTCTGTCATTTCAACCTAAAGAAAATGATCCTTAACGCCGGTTGTTTATTTGTCACATAGCGACCCCCTCGCGATCGTCTATTGACATCCCTATATTCTATGTCATATAAAATGACATTTCCATAATAAAAATGGTTCGTCATTTTGGTATATCACAGTATAATTTAACAATAGTAGTTCATTCAATGTTTAAACCTTGGAATGGTGAGAAGAATGAGGTATTCGTAGGTTTTGGCTAGGTTTCGTAATTTTACACCTAGTCTTACTGCGGCCCCTGAAATCAGATTGCATTTGTAACTTAAATTTTCCTGAACACTATATATTGGTAATTTGATTAAGAATTGAATTCCTATAGATAATGTACCCTTTTTGAGTAGCACCCTTTTGTACCCTTCGGCATATCCTTTTGGTATATTTGGGCATATTGATTGGTGAAGGTTATATGATTGGCTTGTTTTGTATGAGTATAAGCTCCAGTTAAATTTGTAAGGGATTGTCATTATTTGTAGGTTTTTCTTTACAGACATGACTTCGTAAATACAAGACAGTGGAAGTATGTTACGCTTTTTGAACTGATGTGTACAGGAATCTGTTCGTTTTACTTTCTCGCTCTTAAGAAGGTACTTCGTAAGAATAGTAAGTTCTATAATTCTGTTGTCGAGCGCGGGAAACGAGAAGTGGATAAACCCAGTTGCTAAATATTGCAAAAATATCAATTTTGCTTCTTTCATACCGGAAAATCGATGGATGCCAAAACGCCAATCTGTTCGTCCGCTTTCCGTCAGTCCGTGTAGCTGTACGTGGATTTCTTTTCTCGCGCTGTCCGTGGCCTGTTTGTTACGGCACTGCCACGGTATTCGCCTGGTATTGATTGGAGAAGCTACGGAAAACTACCAACCAGAGCAGCCGGTCGCTAGAATTCTCCTTCAGAGAGAAAGTTGTGGATTGCTGCGCAAAAAAGAGCGAATTTTGGGTAAAAATACAAACAAACCAACCCTTATTACAGGACCCTGTAAACGAAAAAGTGGTTAAATCCCGTTGCTAAATTTATTAAAAAAATCTTCTAACACACGATGTAGGCAGAATCCATTTTTTGAGGGCTCTTGGTGCTAAAAAATACAATGACGGAAAAACATCTGTCCGTCTGTAAACATCGCTAGCGGCTAAACCATTCAGCCGATTTCCTCCAAAATTTAAATTCCCCAATCGATCTGCTTGATATCGCGGCCTCTTGAATTTAAAACCGATATTTTAATTTTGGGAGGTACTTTACAAGAAGCCCCTGGGACATTTTCAAAATTTTCCAAAAAATGGCTCTATCTTTTTTGATTAAATTTTGTTGTTGGATAATGAGAAGGACTGCTGGAATGGTGGAATTGTTGCAGGTTTCATGTTCGTTGAAAACTCTGATTTTTCGAAAATTGTAAAAGTTCAAAATTCTGAGTCTTCCTACAACTAAAATATTAAAGAATAAGATTTTTCCCTAAGTGAAATCTGTTCCTTAAAGACCGATTTTGAAATAAAGTCGTGAACACTTTTTTCGAAAATTTGAGCACTTTTCGCGAGAAATTTTGCGTGAAAATAGGGCGAGAAAGTATGTGCTGTTTTAGCAGCACTAGTTTATTTTGTTGTATTTTTGGTAAAATAACACCAATATTTGTTGGTTTTTTTATGATATGATTTTATCCACTTTATGTAATTCCTTGAATCCATAAGATTCTAATTTTGACAGTAGAATTCGGTGAACTGTTGTGTTAAGGCTTTTAACAGGTCGAGGAAGAAACCAACAGGAATTTCTTTTTGCCCTAATGCCTTGAGGGTTTCGTTTTGCAGAGGTGAATAAACCAGTTTCAGTTGATCGATTTTCCCTGAATCCATGTTGTGAGTGAGTGAAAATTAGGGGGCAGATTTTGATGACCTAGATTGCGACAAAAATGATCAATAAATACGCTTAAAATGTTTTTAAAATATCCTAAAAGCAAAGATATGCACGTAATTTTTTAAAAATCAAAACCAGTTAACAACTCAAGCTGTTAGATAAGTTACTGATGTAATCGAGGTTTTTTCCTTTGGGGCAAGTGAGCTCAGCTTGCAAACTGTTGGTTTGGACTGTTCTTTACCTGGGAATTTCTGTCTTTGGTTATCCCGAAATCGGCCGAACTTGTCGTGAAGACACAATCGGACGGAGTATGTAACGGGAGAAAGATGATCTCCGGGTTAATGATTACTCGTAAAACTGGTTTATTATGAGCGATTGTTTCAAGTACGCGGTTACATACTAACAGGCTAGCAGCCCAGCACTAAGCCGGTCGTCGCCACGAGGAGGGTGGGAGAGGAGTGGCAGGCTGCGACGGCGACGGCGAAGGCAGAGAGGCTGGCGGTGGGTCGCTGGGTTCGGCACGGCGGTGATTCCCGCCTTGGTCAACGCGAGGGCAACCGTGGAGTGGGACGCCAGCAATCACTACCACGCTTACGAAGAGCGGGGAAAAGCGACATCTTCTGAGGCCGTACGGGATCTTATATTCCGCCGGGATGATTATTAAACGTGGTTTATCATAAACCCTTGTTAATCCTAACAGTTACTTACGGATTGTACGGTTACATCCTAACAGGCTAGCAGCCCAGCGCTCAGCCGGTCGTCGCCATGAGGAGAGTAGGGGAGGAGTGGCTGGCGGCGGCGGCGGCGGCGGCGGCGAAGGCAGAGAGGCTGGCGGTGGGTCGCTGGGTTCGGCACGGCGGCGATTCCCGCCTTGGTCAACGCGAGGGCAAGCGTAGAGTGGAACCAGCAATCACTACCACGCTTACGTAGAGCCAGGAAAAGCGACAACTTCTGAGGCCGTACGTGGTCTTAAATTCCGCCGGGATGATTATTAAACGTGGTTTATTATAAACCCTTGTTAATCCTAACAGTTACTTACGGATTGTACGGTTACATCCTAACATGCTACGCAGCCCAGCTCTCAGCCGGTCGTCGCCATGAGGAGAGTAGGGGAGGAGTGGCAGGCTGCGGCGGCGGCGGCGGCGGCGGCGGCGGCGGCGGCGGCGGCGGCGAAGGCAGAGAGGCTGGCGCTGGGTCGCTGGGTTCGGCACGGCGACGATTCCCGCCTTGGTCAACGCGAGGGCAACCGTGGAGTGGGACGCCAGCAATCACTACCACGCTTACGTAGAGCCAGGAAAAGCGACAACTTCTGAGGCCGTACGTGGTCTTAAATTCCGCCGGGATGATTATTAAACGTGGTTTATTATAAACCCTTGTTAATCCTAACAGTTACTTACGGATTGTACGGTTACATCCTAACATGCTACGCAGCCCAGCTCTCAGCCGGTCGTCGCCATGAGGAGAGTAGGGGAGGAGTGGCAGGCTGCGGCGGCGGCGGCAAAGGCAGAGAGGCTGGCGGTGGGTCGCTGAGTTCGGCGCGGCGGCGATTCCCGCCTTGGTCAACGCGAGGGCAAGCGTAGAGTGGGACGCCGGCGATCACTACCACGCTTAGGAAGAGCCAGGAAAAGCGACAACTTCTGAGGCCGTACGCGGTCTTAAATTCCACCGGGATGATTATTAAACGTGGTTTATTATAAACCCTTGTTAATCCTAATAGCTAGTTATGGATAGTACGGTTACATCCTAACAGGCTACGCAGCCCAGCGCTCAGCCGGTCGTCGCCATGAGGAGGGTGGGGGAGGAGTGGCAGGCTGCGGCGGCGGCGGCGAAGGCAGAGAGGCTGGCCCTGGGTCGCTGGGTTCGGCACGGCGGCGATTCACGCCTCGGTCAACGCGAGGGCAACCGTGGAGTGGGACGCCGGCGATCACTACCACGCTTAGGAAGAGCCAGGAAAAGCGACAACTTCTGAAGCCGTACGCGGTCTTAAATTCCACCGGGATGATTATTAAACGCGGTTTATTATAAAGCCTTGTTAATCCTAACAGTTACTTACGGATAGTACTGTGACATACCGATATGTCACATGAAAATAAAGTACCATTTATTTGTAGACTATATGGTGGAATATGCATTAGGAAATATCACGAGAGCATGGGCTTAACAACGACCGTGAATAAACAATGTAGTTTTTTTTGTAAATGAATTTAGAGGTGGCTAGATGCCGAAAGTAGAAAATATGGGATTGAGCGAAGAAGTTTAGACGATCGAAAGGTCAGCTACACCAAAATATAACGAACGAATGGATTGGCTGGGTGAGAGAAGGACGGTCAAATGTTATGAAAAAAGAGAAGGTAGTAATACGAAGTCTTTGAGGGGTGAATCATGCAGAAAGATTTCATTCTGACCGGCATCGCGTGTCTGAACTGATCGTAGGTTCGTGAGACGGAGCGAGTGTAATACAGATAGTCAGAATCGGGTTATCAGATCGTGAAATTTTAAGGACAGTAAATGATTTTGCAGATATTGCATGTGGAAGTAATATTGATGAATAAATTGGGACTTTTTCGGGAGTGGTAATCGAGTAATAGATTTCGGGACTATGTCATAGGACGTAATCGGGACTGATAATTTTAATAGTTTGAGACCAGCTTGGATAGGGGCAGAAGAGGATTTCTTGGAACTTTGGACTACGGCAAGCTCGCAAGATATTTCGACTGAGAAGTCTACGAGGGACATCAACGAAGAATAGATAAGTTAACCGCGGTATAAAACTGTAAATTCAAAGATATCTTGATCAAAGGCCTAACATCAAATCATTTATTAAATTCACTAAATTGTTTGCTAAAAAGGTAACAATAAACTTTGTTAAATTTTGTTCTTTAGAAAAGAAAGTGATCTTTCATTTAGTCAATCCAAACAGTAATGAACTAGAAATATAGAATCATTCTATTTCAGATTCCCAGCTGCGCTGTACAGTCAGCGGATCCTATAATCCATTATAAAGGTAATAAGGATTATAATATATCGTGACCCATTGACCCAGCAAGCCGGACGCTAAGATCTTTGCCAGAAATTAATGTAGAGAAATTTTGTATATCTCAGTACGGTTACATCCTAAGAGGCTACGCAGCCCAGCGCTCAGCCGGTCGTCGCCATGAGGAGAGTAGGGGAGGAGTATCAGGCTGCGGCGGCGGCGGCGAAGGCAGAGAGGCTGGCGGTGGGTCGCTGGGTTCGGCACGGCGGCGATTCCCGTCTTGGTCAACGCGAGGGCAACCGTGGAGTGGGACGCCGGCGATCACTACCACGCTTACGAAGAGCGGGGAAAAGCGACAACTTATGAGGCCTTATGATCGTCAGTCGTGCAGATATGACGGGAGAAATATGAACTCCGGGATGATTATTAAACGTGGTTTATTATAAACTCTTGTTAATCCTAACAGTTAGTTACGGATAGTACGGTTGCATCCTAAGAGGCTAGAAGCCCAGCACTCAGCCGGTCGTCGCCATGAGGAGAGTAGGGGAGGAGTGGCAGGCTGCGGCGGCGGCGAAGGCAGAGAGGCTGGCGGTGGGTCGCTGGGTTCGGCACGGCGGCGATTCCCGCCTCGGTCAACGCGAGGGCAACCGTGGAGTGGGACGCCGGCGATCGCACTCACGAAGCGCGGGAAGGAAACAAGCGACAACTTTGGTGGCCGTACGTGGTCTTACGGCAGCAGGGGTGGCGTTGCCCTAGCTCGGGGCTGGCGAGCGCTCAGCCTGCGCAACTGGAAGCCATGCCAGGGCGGAGGGCGGCGACGCTTCACGACAAACCGACGATGGCGCGACGGGCGTCACACGAACCTTAGATCACTTACTCACAACGGCTGACGTTACAATTGCTGAGCGAAGAAAACGGATGGGCTACTCAGAAATTCTGCGGAGAACATTTGTTGCATCTCCTAAATATTATTTGAAGTACCGTAAAAGTGATACAAAAATTGATCAGTTCAGCGAAATGCTTTAAAAATAATGGGAAAAGTTAAAAATGACATTAGTCGAAATCGATGGAAATTGAAAAAAAGGTCCTATAATAATGGGTCATTTTCTTTTTTTCATAACATAAAATAAATGTCTATACTATAAATCATTGTTCTAAAGGGAAATTTTTTAAAAAAATGCATTTCATTAATATCCACCCTTTAGTGTTACAAGTGTCAGATAGCTTTTTTAATATTTCATAGAAAAGTTTTTCTATTTTTTTAAATCCGATAAGAGTGATTCATTCTTCTTGTTTGTTACCTAGTTTGTAAATATGTTTAATTACTACAGTTTTGGATATGGTTGGAAAGGAGCCATGTGTTAGTGATTCGTTGTATAAATAAGTGAATGGAATGGAATATAAATAATAAATGTAATGTAATAATAATGTAATGTAATATAAAATGTATAAATGTGTAATGATGGATGGAGCAACCCTTTTTATAATGAAGTCTGGAATTTTATCTATCCCAGCATATTGTTTGTTTTACATTTTGTTTATAGGTTGGTTGGTTAGTGATTCCGGGAGCGTCAACAGCTTAGGTCATTAGTTCCATAAGTGTAGTCCATGCTTTTTTCTTATGAAATGGCGGTCGTCATCCTCCCCCCGCAGGATGGCGATATTTGGCGCCGACCTACCGTCGGCTAGCGGGATTTCCTGAACTAGGTATCCCCCACTAGCGGGGCAACGCACCAGCCGGGACAAGCACTAAGCTCCCGACCGGTCGCCCGGAATATGTGGTAGAGTAGTGCATGTAAGTGCAAGTGTGTGTGTGTGTGTGTGTGTGTGTGTAAGGGGAGAGGATAAGACAAGGAAGAGGTAGGAAAGATCGCGCCGCGGTCCGTGGTCCGTTCGGTAGGGTACTGCTCCGGCATTCGCCTGGTGTTGATCGAAGAAACCACGAAAAACTACCGATCAGAGCAGCGAGCCACTAGAATTCTCCCCCAGACAGCGACTGCATTCGACCTAGCTAACAAGCTAGCGTCGAAAATCCTGCCGCCGTCGGGACTCGAACCTAGGACCTCCCAGTCCGAGTCATTGCAGTGACAGTTGATGCACGGAGCCACCGCTCTCTGTTTTTCCTTCGCTATTTCTTAGTTTATAATTATTATATTTTTTCTCCTGCTGTAAGTTTACCAATTCGCCCCCTTCTTTTAATTCCACTCCCCTCTGTCTGTCTGTCTGTCTGTCTGTCTGTCTGTCTGTCTGTCTGTCTGTCTGTCTCTCTCTCTCTCCCTCTCCTATTTCCTCCTCCGCGCCGGTGGCCGCGGAATCGCTGTTGCGGTGGGGCCTCGGCGGCCGCGCCGCGCCAAGTGTCGGGGGGCGAGGCTATCGGCCGCCTTGCTCAAGAAATGAAGCGAGGAACAGGCAACACGAGCGCAGGCGGCGGCCGACAGCGGAGTAAGCCAGCGGCGGTGGCGGCGGAGGCGGTGGGCGAGCCAAACAACCTGCGTGTGTGTCCATTAGGTAGCCCGAGAGCACACAGGCGCGGTGTCGGGTGTCGGGGCGTAGTTAGCGGGCGGGCGGGCGAGTGGGCGAGTGGGCGGGCGGGCTGGGCCCTGCTACGCCGCCGGAGCGGGTATCACCTTGTCGGCTGGGTCTTGGGTTTCGCGCCGGATCAATCCATTAGCCTCGAGCTGCCGCCGCCGCCGCCGCCGCCGCGGGGCCGCGCCTGGGCCCCAGCGCCCGACGGGGGCGGGCGGCGCAAGGACGGCGCAGGGCGGGCGAGGGGGCGGGGAGGCAGGGGAGGCGCCACGACTGGTGCGGCGGCTGATTTATCGTGGACACGCGAGCCCAGACCTCCACCCGCCCAGACCCCCCCTCCTCGCTCCACCCAAAAGCCGTCGCCGTCGCCGCCGCCCGGTCCCGCCCGGCGCCGCGCCGCGCCGCGCGCTGTTTGTTATCCATCGGGCCTGCGCCGCTGCCGCCGCCTCCAATTAAGCGTAAAATATGGCGCTTGAGGGGTCGCGAAGATGCGGTGCACCGCAGCCGTCGGCCCAGCAAAGGGCGGCGGTCAAAGGGCGGGCGAACCACACGCAGAAACAGAGTGGCAAGACTTCGAAAGGGCGAAATGTATACGCCCTTCCTGCAGAATCCCACAACTCACAATAGACCAACGACTACTCAAGGAACAGCCTCCACTTGTAAGCCCGTTTACATTCATGACCAAGACAAATGAAGTTCTTGAGATTTTATTCACATTCTGCAATCACTTCAGAATGTCATAAAATGCTCAAACGACAACAGGCCATCACATTTTTTACATCAATTTTAATCAAGCTGATAATCTAGAATTCTCTTCGTAAACTTCTCCCCCAATCAAAAACTACAAGAAAGAATCTACCAGAAAGAAACACGAATGTTGTCGATATGACAGTCATTCTGAGAATTTAGAAGTAACTGAAGGTGTTAGATTCATATCTGGAAGATGAAGTATGTGATAAAGTATCTTTCGTTGCGAAATAGTTGGTAAAATGTTTTGAAAACTGATTGTTTTTAAGTAAAATACGAAACAATGCAGATGGAAAGCAAAGAAACGATGCAGGCACGACCTAACCAAACCTTTGGGACGCGTTTAGTCTTTTGATTTTGTATTAGACACCTTATTATATGTAAAAGTACAGAGTGCCACTAAATGTTGTGGTAGGGCTTATCTTGAGACTTCATTAAAGTTGGCGGAACATAGCACAATTTTGACACCATTATCACCGCAAACACTGGTTCGATTTTTTGTTTTAAATGAAAGATGAGTCCTAATACACTTGTTGATATTTCGTACGGTTTTAAAGATGGAGTGCATTTCTTGAACACGAATGTGAAAAGTTGCTCTGTAGGTATAAAAATGGCCATTTAAAGATACTTTTGGAGAAACTCTACTGTAATTTTTTTGCAACTTTGGGAAAAAAATATTTCCTTCATTCATTATTGGTGAAATGACAAACCACGGAAATCTTCCGATCAGATCAGCCGGTCGCTAGACTTCTCCTCCAACGGCTGAATTCGACCTAGTTATGCACCCGGTTGCAATTTTGCCATCGGCGAATCTCGAACCCTAGGACCTCCTGGTCAAGGAGTATATGCACAGTCAACGATCATGCTGGCTCTGCGCTAAATCAGCTGGTTCCTCTGTAAGGCTTGGGTGTTTTTACCAGTAATTTCGGCGTTAATAGCTTCACGATCTACCATATAACACACCTGAATCATCAACCTATCCGTAATTTTTTCATCACACATCAGTATTCATCTCCACATGAGCATATCTCCCAACAACCACGAGAGTTATCATCAATTCAGGAAGTAACCACATTTGAAAGTGGTGAGTCTCCTCGCTTTGATGATGCCTGTACTTGGCATCATCATCATCATCGTCATCAAAACAACCTAGGTTTATTTCCTAAGCATGAGTTGTTTTGCCGAGAACGAGAGCTCCAGCGGAGGAGTGGGTTCCTCCGCGTGGAATGCGCCCGCGATAAGCGAGTGCTCGGCGCTCGTTTACACGACTCCGCGCGCAGCTTCTGGGAAGCAGAGCGGCGGCGCAGCGCCTGCCTGCCTGCCTGCGCCGACTGCGCAAAGACGTTATCGGACGCTGAGTTAGGGCGGCAACCAGATCTGCCTGGCGAGGATCGTCGCCGCGACGCGACGCGACGCGACGCGACGGCCTCCGACGGCCACCGCGCGAAGCGGCGCCTCGCGACGCACCGCAGCCTCCATGCGAAGAGGGACAGACCATGCACAGACCTCAAATCGTCGTGTTGCAGGATAACGCTTTTATTCTCGGTGGAACCTCATATTTTGCGGCGAATTTGTTTAAGCATACGTACTGACTGTCCTCTGAATTATCTTAATGAAATATTTAATAGTAAAAAAAATGCTGTTTTCTAAACATGTTTCTTTTCTAAGATCAAGACTGAATTTGAAGAGGAGTACTTTTGTTGTGCTCGGTTGAAATTCTTTTAACCTTTACCAAGAATATAAACAAATTATGATGTATATTTCTCACACTTATCAAGATAAATTGTTTATCATATGTTTATACCATTTCTCTTTCAAAGTTGCCGGGGTGAAAATGCAGACATACCACACGGACAAAAAGAATATTCCGAATAAATAATCTAGTTTTCTGAGTACTCGTCAACTTAAAGAAAATATTAAAATTCTAATATTAATATTCTTTCGTTGAGTCAAAATCAATAAAAATAGTGTGCATTAATGATCTGTAATACCTGAAATGTGAATAATGGTATCACTTTTCAGCATAGCACAGCTAAAGTGTCATTGGGCAGACTTTATCGTCATTATGTCATTGGCATTTCGGCGTGTTAGGCTCCAGGCCAATGCAGTTTGCGTGCGGCCAGTGCAGCCCTTCTCTGGCAAGCGACATGCACGCAAAAGCGCCTCGCGCCGGCCGGGTTGCCTGATGGTGAGGGAAACGAGATGCTGTGGCATTCGACGTTCGTTATCTTGCAGTCACGATATGTCGAAAATCCCGCCCATGAAAAGACTACCTCACCCATTCCACAAACCACCGCAATAATTCCCAAGCACCCCAACCTGATTTATTCTAGAGGAACCCAGTGGGGTAATCCTCCCTCTTATTTTTGTCAGTATGAAAAGACACACCGATTGCCACGCGGGAACAATGGAACTAGTGTGTAAGATTAAGATGCAAAAGATTTTAAAAAATACATTTTTGTTTCTTCTAAGTATGATCCATTTCTTAAAATGTATTTTCCGCAAGGAAAACATTTGCACATTCAGCACTTTGTCGGGTATTTATTCGCGGGGGGAATGAAGTTATGCATAAAAATGGCCAGTTTCAATTAGCGTGAGCGCAGGAGGGGCCGGGGGGCGTGGCCTCCCCTGTCAGTTTCGAAAGGGGCCCCGTAACCCTACTAACTTCCATAAATCCCTATACAGTATTTGAGTAACTCCTGAGCGTGCGTGCGTTCGATTTCCGTCACTCACGGCTAGACCACTTGCCGTGCACCAATCGAGGCAAATGAGTTGTCCTTCGACGCGTCTCGGTCTCCTGATGGGGAACTGATCATTTGGTTTCGGATCCCGGCAAATGATTTTCAGAAATTTGCCAGATGTTTTAGTGCTGCGATCTTGGTGAGTATGCCGGGAATTAAACCAACGCCACCTAAATAGATCTATGTAGCTCCAGTACTCAAAATACCGACGTAGATCAAGACGAAGAGAAAGACGTAGATGAAGAGAAAGACGACGAGAAATACGAAAGGGAAGACGAAGGGAAAGACGAAGAGAAAGACGAAGGACAAGACGAAGGACAAGGCGAACGGCAAGACGGAGGGCAGGGAGAAGGGAAGGAGAAAGGGCAAGTCGAAGGGCAAGACGAAGAGAAAGACGCAGAGAAAGACGTAGACGTACAAGAAGACGTAGACGTAGAGGAAGACGTAGAAGTCTTATAAGACAAAGAATTCGAGAATACAAAAACGAAGGATTTCCTTTCACGGCAAACGAACTAAACAAGTGGAGGGCTTATTGAGTTGCCCGGATCAGACGGCCGTGAGTGCACGTCTCCGAGAGGAGCATAGCGTTGTCATCGAGCCGGTCGCTGCGTTTGGGCTGAGGGGATCAGCGTTATGTCTTCATAGAATATCGAGAAGACGACGATTTTTATACGAGAATCTGGATAAGCCAAGTGACCCGGAGGTGCAATAGGTAAATGCGTGTTTGCTGACAACGTCGTATGGTTTTGAAATTGATTTTAAAAATACGTACTACGACAAATTGAAAGAAAAACATTTCGAAATAACTCTTGACAAAGTGAAATTAATGAAACATTTACATTACCTAAGTTCAAGAAATCCACAGGGTAGAAATCGTGCTCAATATCATAGAATAATTGAAAAATTTAAATGCTTATTTCGCAAGGTTGAGAAGACGAAACTGAACAAAGAGAACTCTGAAGCGAAGAAAAAACAAGAAGAAAATTCAAACAACCAAAGAAAGTTTAAACGTCGGCGACGCCAATTTCTGCAAGTGTAAATAATATTTCCGTAAATGTGATCAATTCCTTATTTTCTTCTGTTCAAGCTGACAATTGCGGGAAACTGATACTCGGCATTTAGAGAAGAGACTCTGCAAACAATGTGACAATCTTGTAAATGGTTCGACATAATTATTTTATATATTTGAATTGGGTCATTAAAGTTATACTTCCGTTCTTCTAGTAGTGCGTTTTATTATTTCCTAAAAAATCTGTAAATAAAAAAGTTAGTGGAAAAGAAAATTGTAGTTAGCCCCCTGTTATTTGAGGCTGAGCGCGGCTTCGCCAGTTAAAGACGAAATATGAAGTGGCAGATTCTCCGAAGTAACTGCGCAAGGATTTGGCCGCCGCCGCCGCGCTGTCCACTCGCCTCCCGCGCGACGTCACCGCCAGCCACCGCGACGCGGAGGCGTCCTCCGCGAGCGACGGGCGGCGGCGGCGGCAGGCCGTATCGAGTGTCCCGCTGATGGAGGAAGGGCTCGCGTGTCTCCTGGCGGGCTGCAGTGACAGCCACATAAACAACTCCGGGCGCGCCGCGCAGCTCACGGACTCGACCGCCGCCGCGCCGTTCCCACTGCCGCCCGCCCCCGCCCCGCCCCCGCCCCCGGGCACCGGACACCTTGGCAGCGGCGGAGGCGCGAAGATCTCGCAGGCGCAACCGGAACCCAGCGCCCGCCCCGCCACCTGGCGGAAATGCGCGGCGTCGGGGCATTCTTGCGGGGCGCACTATCGCCCCCGACACTGGAGACGGCGCCGACGCAGCGCTGCCGGAAGGGCGCCGCCACGCTGCGGCCCCGCGCGCCGCCCCGCGCCGCCGCAGCCGACACCAATGTGCACAGTGTCAATGATTGATATTCGATACCGTTCTTTTAATTATCCCTGCAGGAAAGTCACAGTCAGGTCCTTTCAGGACTTGGAAGAGCACCTATTCACAAACCAAGAACGATCGTTCAATAAGGGTTCTTCATCGTTTTCCAGTTCATTTCTTGTTATTGGAGCTTACTTTCATAATTCGAGACAATTATATTTTAATTACATTATCGCGACCATAAAATTGTTGAGTGTAATAATCAAGTACTGTGACTAGTCTTTTCCAATACCTTTTACGTTCACACTGCATCATGACTAATAAACAGACATTATAAAACCATTGTTTAGAATTATTTTATCGAAAGAATGTTTGAATATTTTATTAAAAATTTGTTTATTCTCTGGAACAATTTTTCAAGTACACAGTCTTCTGCTCTTTGGAGGGAAAACTACACTTAAAAAATAATGTACTAAACAGTTTGATAAAAAGTCATATTTTTAAAAACTGCGACAAAACATTTATATACAATAAATGACGCCATAAACATAGTGTAATTATTCAATTTTTAAAATGTAGTTCATTTTCGCGTTCAGATTTGTATTAGACAGTGTCTCTTCATTTTCCGAGGCAGCCAGCTTTTGTTCTCCCCTCCATTTCGCTGGACGGCAGGAGCTGCTGTCCACTGCGTTTGTAAAAGTATTTATTGTGTTATAATGAGTAAAAAACTATGCAAGGTCAGTTAATAAAATGTATATATTACGTAATAACGACATATTTTCTAACTTACATATAGCTTATAACTACTATTGATATTTTGAAATCTTTAAGAGTTTTATTCCTTCCGGACCAGGTTTGCGAATTTTCTGAGGCAGATTTAGGAGGTTTGTGATGAAAAGATCAACAGTTTCAAGATTTAACTCAGAATGAGTTGGCACCTTAGATATATAGTAAGAAACATTTGATATTAATATTCAATATTTATTTTGGATAACTTTCAGTTTCTGTATATTATATTTGGCAATATTTATTCAAACGTCCACTCCGCCAGGGAGCACAGATTCGCTCACGCGCCGCGCCGCCGCCGCCGCCGCCGCCGCCGCCGCCGCCGCCGCTTGCACGTCGCCATTGCCTCCGACACGTAGCCGGATGCACGCGTAAGCGAGACGGTGCGTAAGGTCGGTTTACACCTCGCCCCGCGGGTACGAACACCGGCTCAACGTGACTTTGAGACGCCGAGAGCGTCGGCGACCACGGACGCACAGAAGGGGCGGTCGACAAGCAAGGAGAAACTAGTGGAAAATAACACACGCGTAACATACAGTGGTACCCCAATGCACCTACTGTATCAAGAATAGTTCATCGAAGTAGTATCATAAATATCTTTCAAAGTAAAACGATGCATATTTTGCTCATAGCATGGTACACAAAAAACATCTTCAGAAAATTGAACCGAATGATTATAGTAATTCTCAGTGAACTCCATTCTAAAACATTTCATGGTGGGCATTATTCGCGGAAAACGGATATAATATAACCCCAAATATAACGAGAAAAACACGGATAACAAAGGGTTTGCACTAATAATACAATTCAATATTGAACGACATGAAATCAGTCGGCTTCTTACCAGTCAATGGTAATTCACTTAAGGGTATTTAGCAATTAGCCTAATTCGAAATTCATGATACGAAGTCTTACAAAAATAACTTAGTGATAATATGAATTCAATAAACTTCGTTGTAAAACATGTACTAATTGGCAAAGTTCCCCCATTGCAACGCTCAAAAGATTTTATAGAAAAGATCAACAAGCATTTTTAACATTTTTTGCAAGGAACACGGCCACGCCATAAAATATTTAAACTACTACACGTAATTAAAATAACTTATTTTATTCACAAAATCTCACAATAACTTACCAGACATTAAAAGAAGCCAAGGTATTTTATACTCTCGTTCTTACACAGAGAAATGGTATTTTACCATAAATTCCATAACATTCAGTAAATATCGTAAATAAAATTTGTAACTATATTTTTAACAATCACCTTATAAGCGTTCCTTCAAACGCGTACTCCTTGCCTAGAGACTCACGCGAAAACATTACGAGCAGAGAAAAATGCATGAGTTGTAAATAAAAGTTGTAGAATCATATCAGAGGAAATGAGAAAAACTTTGAAAAGAAGCCCTTCCCAGTAGAAAACGCTTGCCCCAACAAGACGGACTGTACTAGAAACCATACAAGAACTCGTAACGAGAATCTGTCCTGAAACCTAGTCTGTTAATATCTACACACTACGGCATATCAGCCATCAGACTCGTCCTAACCGCTCGCCATCACTCCTACTGCCCGCTCTCTCCCTGCCCCGCCCCCGCCGCCGACTCGAGCGCGACTAGTTTTTGGAGCGGTAACCAGACCCCGCGCACCCCACTCGCAACGCCCTCCTCGTCTGTTTATTCAGTTCCTCCGCTCGCCGCCGGCCTCCATCGTCGCTGCGCGGCCGCCCCCGTCCGCCGCCGCCGCCGCCGCCGCCGGCCCAGCCCGCCGCCGCAGCGCCTCAACTTCATTTGAAATCCGATTCGCGGGGCTGCAACCCACACCCGGCCCCGCGCACCCGACACCGCAGCCGGGGGCGCGGGGGGCGGGGGGCGGCGCGGCGAGGCGCGCAGTGGCCGGCCACGTACTACGAAAATCAAGCTGATTGTAACGACCTAGCAGGAAATTCAATCAATAAGGAGTACGAGTATGAAGATTTTGATGGCCTAAAACATCGCCAAAAATATACTTAAAAATAAGAAAATATGTCAAGAATATGATAGAAATGATACAAAAGGAGATTCCATATGCTAGAAAAGTTTTGTGATGAAAAAGAAATTCCCTTGAATATTATATCAGCTGCTACAGATGGCTCTCCGGCCATGACAGGGCGTCAGAAAAGCTTCAGGGCGTACTTAAAAAATAAAATTCCAGATGTGCTCACCATACATTGCGTCATTCACCAACATTTGGTTGCAATAAATTTAAGAGAACGACTCTTTCAATCACTGTAACATACCATCAAAGTAGTCAATAAAATCCGAAACATCTTTAAATGACAGATAATTGAATCAGATTTGTGGAGCTAATGATGATTTGAAGCGATTGCTTTTTTACACATTAGTGCGTTGTATATCAAAATGTTCTTTTCTGACTTGATTTTAACACCTGTTTGACTATGTTAGAGTTGTTGGTAAACAAAGAAGAAAGAATGCAAAGAATTGCGCAATAACCTCATCAAATCAACGAATGATATTGCGTACTTGACAGACCTGTATAAATTGTTTAATGAGATCAAGCTCTAACTTCAAGGTGACGACTTGAACTTGATTAAAACAAAAATGTAGTTGCTGTTTTGGTAGCCAAACTGCCCTTACACAAGAAAATATCGGCCGACGTGACTTTCACAATTTTCCTACTTTAAGTAGAAGTATGCTTCATCAACGACCACTTGCGTGTTTTCTACCAACATTTGGAGAACCTTGATAGTGATTTCAAAGAACGATTCCAGGACATTTTGAAATTGGAAATATGGAGCTGGATATTGGATCCACTTTTAAATACGAATACATCAGGATCATCCCAGATTAAAGAAGAATTGAAAGAACTAACAACAAACGAAGAAACAACAATGAAATTCAAAAATGGCTATCATGAATTTGGGTTGCAAAAGCCAATCATGCAATTGTACCCTGCTTGTGTCGATGTTCAATGATTTTTGAAAACGTATTCGTCGTTATATTTATGTGAGCGTGGATCTAGTGCTAAGGGAACGTTGCTCACTAAAAAGAGGAATCGTTTGCATGTTACCAAACGCGGAGACTTTACGGCTGTTTTGAGAAATTTCGAACCTGAAATTAACTAATTTGTTAAAAACCAGATCCATTTTTCAAATTAAACACGTTTTAAAATTTAAATTTAAATGTTTGTTTTAAATCGAATGAAATTTTTTATAAATATAATGTGTTTTAATAGCTCCCAGTAATTCGAAAATCTCATTTAAAATATAACTTTGAACTCAGAAACAGGATAAGTCTTATATGGCACGCTATAATTAAAGTAACGATTGCTATTATGATTTTTAAGATGAAGTAATAACTGAGTATAAACAACCTGTAACAACTATTGTAACACAGCTTCCGGGTCAATGACCCCCATCTCGATCAGGTTTTTCGTCCAGTTTCCCCGATCCATTGAGCAATTGCTTCTGGACATAAATGTAACTTCATTTTCTGTGCAGGTCTTCTAGAATTCAGTGGGAAATACAATTATTCAAATTATCGTTTCCATGTTGTCGCGGCAGGAAGTAATAAGAGCCAAAATTTATTGCTTATTTATCCTTGAAAATAGATTTTATTACATGGGAGTTTTTTTTGTTCTTTTTTCTCTCTTTCAAAATTCAAAATTTATTGCTTATTTATCCTTGAAAATAGATTTTATTACATGGGAGTTTTTTTATGTTTTGTTTTCTCCCTTTCAAAATTCAAAATTTAAGTAGTATATGACTTAGTGTAGGGATCACAGAATTTTGAAAATGTGCACACAATTCACTTTTCCCCATAGCACGCCATACGCAGTTTTTAACTTTTTTTGACATAAAATAAATAAATAAATAAATAAATAAATAAAGTAACGTTCAAAATTTTGAGGGGCGGTAGAAAATAATTGATTCTCACAGTGGGCAGTAGACAAAAGAACTTTGAGAACCTCTCGTGTAGTGTAATATCGGAAAAACGAAAGTACGTGCCGTTATATCAGATCAATCGAAACTTTAAAAGTTTGGAAAAGGGGGCCAAGTTAGCTTATTTGCCGAAGGACTACAATAAATCTGAGCAACAATACACGCCAGGAAGCAGAACAAGGACGAAATTAAGTCTTTTTTAAGTAAGGTACCACCATGTCTCCGTAACGAAATACTCGGATATTACAAGAATAGGCTCTCACTAATCCTGTCCAATGCTGGACCGGACTAGCGAGTACTCGTACACATCTTTTAGGTATAAGGCATTTGTTTCGATTGTTCTTAACGAACGGATAACTAACAGTTAATCCTTATCGGGCTACGGCTATTAAGAGTGTTTTTTCGTCTCTGTCACTTCTCCGGCGCTCCACGGAGCCACATTAAAGAGAGTCTACCGTAGAAAAACGTTCGCTAGGCAGGAAGAAAGTGTTACTTCCCCAAGGAGATAAGTTTTTTGTGCACTCATTGCCTCCGTTTCGAACCACTGTGCGGCCGCTTCGCACTCGGCCGCGCACCGTGGCCGCGACGCGCGAAAGCGGCGCGGCGCGCGAGGCGGGGGCGGGAGCGGGGGCCGCGTGCGCCGACGCAACGACCACGCGGCGCTGGAGGGGAGGGTGGCAGCAGCGGGGCGAAAGAATCAATTATAGGCAATCGGATGACGAGATCCCTTGCGAAGATGGATCGAAACAACCGTTAATGATGGTTTTTAATGCAGTACATTTACTTCAAAATAACGCTACCAAAGAGTGATGAAATGCCACCTTCAAGGCAGTAAGGATTTTAACAGTCCAACGTACGTTAAGAACAATCGAAACAAATGAGTTCTACCTCGGTTTACAAATGTTAACCGCGTTATTTGCTGTATCGGACTACTGACGTGGTTATTTAGAATGGACATGGTACACTCTATTTGAACATCTTGCTTACTAGCGTACCCGTGCGAGAACTCTGGCATCTTTAAGCCCACTCTCTTCCCTATTTTTCCATTTCCTTATGAAGCCCCCGCAGCCCTCGGCCCTTTGGCGCCGCGTCTGAGCCAGCGCGCCGGGGCCGTCGGTGCACGCGGTGTAGCGGAGAATTCGCCACTGATTTCGCCCTGAGAGGGCTGGTTTGAATCTCCAAACGGGTGAACGTAGACTACTTATAGGGATGTTTTTCATGGAATAGTACCTGGCGATGAAGTGAGTGTCTTGAGCACCATGACGCCACTGCGACAATAGGCTGATGTTGTGATATGAATTACAGTTTTTGAGAGATAAAATGAAATAACGATCAGAGATCGTGCCTACCACTGCACCTTGACCAATGCAAGAATATTCAAAATGTGTTAGCAAGCTCAACATTCTCAGCGTATATATCATTACATTACTTTCTATTTCTATTCATTTTCGTTCAGGATAAAATGAATATTCAACCGTGTCACTCAAACATATTGTAACGTATTGTATTAACACAAGCAGGAAGACCGGCACCTTGCAGGCACCGCGACGCAGGATTAGGGCGCCAGAGAATACTAGGTGGAGAAAGGAAGTAGAATGAATAGGCGGTAGCTAGGGGCGGAGGCGCCTCGAGGTATTTTGGGAACTTCCACAAATCCATGGAAAGGGATGTCAAAACGTGTGGCGGCGCGACAATCATGTGTCATGAAATACCGCGCGAAAGCGAGATGACGTTGCGTGTCACGTGGTCTGGAAGGTATATAAGTGAGAGCGCAAAGCGCGGGAGTGGGTTTTGATCTGAGTGAAAACCTTGTGCGAACGCACACAACTTGCGCCCAGGGCGGTGTGGAGACGAGCTATGCTCGTAGGACAACCCCTGTGTTAGGACGCCGCTGTGGAACATTTTTTCCACGGGTGACTGCGGTCGCCGGGGCTCTACGCTGTGTGCGTAAGCTCGCTGAGGAGTGGCGAGGGCCACGAGTCAGGCAGATTTGCATCAGTTAAGGATCGCTCCTGCGAACTGGGGATAGAGCTGTACATAACTGATCAAACAATTTAATTGTAAATACTTATTAATGTATCTGTAAATATCTTAAGCTCGTGTCTATAATTGCTGTTGTGTTCCCACGACGTCGCAATATACGTTTTATGTTACATGCCCTGGCTGCTATCGTGTCCGAATATTCTGATATTATTCGCAGTAATCGCTGATAGCTGGGCTCAGGACAACAGCTAAGGGAGGACCTTATGTTTAATTCAACAAATTGTGAAAAGATTGAAAAAAGAAGAATGATAGCAACGGATGTATATTGCATCACAAGGCTGTTCTTTCAATGACACTGTGCACTTCAGACACTTTCTTCAGCCAAAGACTAGATGGAATGACATCTTATCCGTAATAAGCCGCGAGTCAATTTTCGTCTTTGTAGGCGTGGATTCATGAATAAAACGACTCAACATTACAAACCAATCTCACGAAGTTACATGTGGAAGAAATAGTATGAAACTCCATGGTCACACTTATTGCCACTTTCACTCATGAACTTCTGAGTCATGATCACCAAAGAATTCATATGTAAGATTAACTGAGACCCACGATTCCTCTCTAATACCAAATTTTACTAACTGGCTTAATCAAGCTATTTGTTTTACCGGCCCCGGCCTAATTCATTATCTTATTATTTCACAATTTATTATAGCTGCCTTTAAGTTTCGGAGTAGGAGTAGAATCGCTCATTGATCTAAGAAAAGTGTATAATACGTAGGTCGACAGACTTTCCCAAACGGGATTACACATTGTAAACATTACGAAGGATTTTTCTTATCAACTTTAAACTTCTTGAATAAAAACACGTAAACCGTTCCGAAATATAATTCTACATTATACCTAATCTCACAGCCCCACTGTTGATGATACGAATAAACACAAATAACAACTATAATAACATAATACAATCCTGTCTTTCATTCTATATTTACAACACATTCACACAATTCATACACTCCCGATATCTGTGACTTTTTCATGGCAGTGCTACCTCCGATTCTCTCTTATGAACACATTCGTACATTTAAATTAGACAAAACTTTCATCTTCCTATATGAATTATTTAATCCCAATACATTTTCCGGTTGATAGCCTACTTTTGGCCGATGAGTTATTTGTTGAGCTCCTTTCCAGATCCACGTCATCGTGTTGCTTCGACCTAGTTTCAAGTTATTATTTAAACGGTCGATTCAAAACTTCAGTCTTTAAAAATCCATTCCGTACAGGAACTAATTTTTCGTGTGCTTCTACACACCTTCAGTTACGCTTCACTTATTTTAACAACTCAGTCACGAATTATTCCCACGGCAAACAGTGCTACCGACACACATCCGACACCTACCATGGCCGAGCACGTTCTCCCCTGCAAATCATATTACTCGCCTTTCAACTGTCTCTTCCAGCCCGAAAGTTCGTGAATTCCCTCTCTCTTTGCCATCTTCTGCGCACTGTGTTCATTTGTGAGCACACCTTTTCTTCGCATTGGCTGTCACTTCCTACACTTATTATACTGTTGTTTCTTTATTAATCTGACTGTTTTCCTATTTATTCTTTTATAGTTCTAAGCACAGAAATTACTCACGTGTCCCAATACAAAATTTACACACTTAATTTTTCATTGGTTTTAACGTCGATTACCTCCTATTCTAGACTCCTTTATTTATATTTTGTTGCTCATGTCCATATCAAAGTTCGTGTGTTCCTTTTCACGTAATCTTATTTACTTTTGTGATGGTCCCAATATAAGCCAAAATAAACCATCACAAAGCATAAGTCCCTTGAATTCCCTTGAATTAAAACTCTTTCCTTTTGCCAGATCGGCCCTTCCAAATGGTACCCCGCCTGCAGTTCTCTGTTCCTTCAAATGCACTTCAATCAATGGCGCGTATGATCATTCAGGTAAACTCCCAAACGCAGATTATGCGCCGCGCCATTAATTAACACTCTCCTGCCGTCATTCACGAAGATATGTTATTCGCTCGTTTACCCGAAGGATACAAGAAGAATGTTCACTGAATTTTGCTATGTTATTATAATTTTGAGGAGAAAAAATAGTTGTTTAGAAATTTGTGCCAATACAATAAACGAAAACAATGCTAATATATTACTTATTACGGCGTATTTGCAACAGGAATCTGACAAACTTAGCACAATGTGACAAAAATGAGTGTTATAAGTTAAATAACATTTTTACATTAATTCCAGAAATTTTGAAAATTCGAAAATCTATGGCTTTAAATATATGCAAAATTAAAATACATTAAATTTTCTTGTAGGTCAGCTCGATTTTCCTATCTTTCTTTGAAGCAAAGACTGATTTTAAGGCTGGCTTTCTCCTGCTGATTAGAATTCATTTTAAGGCTCGCTTTTTCGATGGCAATTGTGAAAAGATTGGAGAGTCTTTCGTTACTCATTGAATTTCTCAAGTAAGTCTTCACCCGTTTTAGAGTGCTCATACTTCTTTCACACGAAGCTGTAGTTGCTGGTATACTTAATATCAAGGAGAGTAATTTAACTCTCTGATAAAGTGTCTTTCAAACCATTAGTTATGAGATACTTACACAAATGTTTAGCTGGCAATCGTTTATCCTGGCTCCCATAAATGAACATTAGCTCTCCTTTTAATTTCTCTGTATCAAAGCACGGAAAAACAGCACATAATGCATCGATCTTGCCTTCCAGAAAATGCGATTCTTGGTTATAATGTTCAAATTTAGCTTCATCCATGAGTTCAAAAAATTCTATATTCCCAAAATCCTTAAATCGTGATTCGAAGTTCACGATTGATTACAAACATTTTCATTAAATTTATTTTGAATTTCATTTTCTGTCAAATGGTGCTTTAACATGACTTTTGATTTCAGGAGGCACTCATTCACTATATCTTCATTTCGCAAGTTTTTCAATGATGTCAAACAGTTTTTAATTTCTTTAATGTAGAAGTTGATATCTGAAGTTTTATTTTGCAGGGTGTTAAACAGTACATCAGTAAAAGCAAATATTCTGTTTTACAAATTAAGAAGGAATAAAAAAAGGAATTGCACAGAATATTAACCAGTCCTTCAGCCTGTTGGATTGAATTACTATCCCATCCATCATTTTCCACAACATCGTTTAGAGCCAGACGTATTTGTTCATAATGGATAAGAATAGTAACTACACTTCTTGAATGATAGTTCCATCTAGTTTCGCTTGGACTAGGCAATTTGAAACCACGCTCTATCAACAATTCACTCCGTTTGCTAGAGCGACTAAAGAAGCTGTTAAATCCTGTAAGTCTGGCAACAAAAAGCTTCACTTGGGTTATTATTTTACAACATTGGAGGAATACTAAATTTAATCTATGCGCATAACAATGAATGAACATCGCTCGCGGAAAATGTTGTTTTATAATAACATTAACTCCGCTGTTTTTTTCCTGCCATCACACTACACCCATCATAAGTTTGACATATCAATTTTTCCTTAGAAATCTTCCATGTATCCAACACCTTTAAGAGCACTTGAGCCACACTCAGCAGTTTTGGAAGAACTAATGTCGTAAAAGCCTAATTATCTTTCCTCTATGTCTCCAGATAAACTACCCGCATATCTCAAAATTACACTAAGTTGAGATTTTGTTGATATGTCTAATGTCTCGTCAGCTTGTACAGAAACAAATGGGATATTACTAATTTCATTAAAAATTTGTTCATTTATTACTTCCGTAACACAACTCATTAGATCATTTTCTCTGTCTGGCGAAGTACCTTTAAACACACTGCTATGAACGAGATTATCTTTTAAATGAGGTTCTTGATCAGATAAAAAGTCGAGCATTTCTAGATGGTTTCCTTTATTCTGAGAACTTCCTGATTCATCATGTCCTCGAAAACAACACTTGTTTCGCCAAAAAACATACTGTGGAAATTAAGCGTTTCAGAATTAATCTATTTTGATCCACTTTCTCATTATGCTTTATAGCAGCAATGCGTGCAGCTTCCGATAAAGCATAGTCAATTCGTGTTGTGTCAAATTCATTAAATTTTACTGTAGCCGTTATATGTTTCATTGAACACTCGTGCTTTTTAGTCTTTGCCAAGAAATTTTTATAACTTTTGTCCCCTATTCCTGCATCACGCCACTCGTTTTCATTTCTTGAAAATAAGAGGCAATGAAAGCAATAGAGTATTTCTTTTAACACTGCCAGTCAACCACAGCTTCGTGTCATACCACTGTTTTTGAAAATGGCGAGTATTTTTCCCACCTGCCTTTTTTAAAGAAAGATTTGGTGTAGGTCGTTTTGTCTTAACTTCTAGTTTCTCCTCATAACTTAAATTATTGAAGAATGTTGGAGATTGTAACAAAGTATCTATGATATTGTCTGGTAAATCCATATTTCCTATAGTAAACAATAACACTTGTATTATTCATCAGGTATTGATCTGAACTAAACGCGATGAACTAAAATTAATTTCTCACCTGTCAGATCGAAATAGTGAAATCTTCTTAAATTCTTGATGTGGCTCGTTTCACTACATGCAAGGTCGTCTCACAATAATATATACTGAGTACAATATTTCAGTGTGTTCGTCCGTCCTGCAAGAACTCAACTGAGGTCTTATTCTCTGACCGTGCTTGCACACCCAGGGGTGCGGGGGTGGCGAGCGGTTTACCTGCACATCTGGACACCATTACCAGCGCACCGGGCGAAGGGCGAACGGCGAGGGGCGCCCGGCGACCTCGCCTTACCGCACTTAGGGCCCGGACAGTGGTCCGCATTCATGTTGGAAAAACATTTTATTTCACTATCCGCAAACATTTATCCAACGTCCACAAAAATAATTTAAAAATGATAGAACCAAATGGGTGGAAAACAGGTTTATTATAATTACTAATTGATTTATTTCGCTGTTTTTTGCCCCTGTCACTTTCAAGAGTCGTTAAAACATTTTAAATTGTATTATTAATAAGAGTATTTATTTTTGTGAATAAGGAAAATACTAAGAATCAATTTGCCTCACCATCTACAAGGCATTTTTCTTCAAAAATGTAAATTAAACGCATTGCGTGTGAACAATACCGATTGTCATAAATCGTACCGCAAGCGGCCCACTGTCTGTGTCTTGGCGTGAGAGGGCCCGCCACTGCCCACGACTGATCCGAGGATTGCCGAAAGCTCCCTAGGCGGGCCTTCGGAGGAACCATGCAGCCCGTGCGGAACAGAATATCTGCGACTGCGGGCGCACGTTCTGCGCATGCGTTGAAGGCTCCGAACGACCACAGCCTTCGTTCTCTCTCGCGTACGTTCGCAATTGAGCGGGAAGTGCAAGATGCCAAACGTACGAAGCCAGACGAGTCATGTAATTGTTCTTTCGAAAATTATCAATAAAAACATTATAAATTTTGTTTGTTTTTTTAAATGAAATGCATTCTTTGCTTTTCATAAAATATTTGGGTAGGCTCCGCCTTGCAGCCTTAATGGAAGCTACGCCACTGATTATATATGAATAACAGTGGACGATGGGAGCTCTGGTCGAACACAGGCTAACTAAGATGAAATAGAGTATGGAAATTCAGGGATCGCTGCCTTGTTCCATTGTAACCTAAAGGTTTGTGCAAAATGTATTTTTGATGATTAACCTCAGTAGTTGACGCGCGGAATCACTAACCAATGACACAATCAATTAATCAATCGACTTCACTCACAATTGATAACGTGATTGCGGCGCCTACGCTCTGCAACATTCTCCAATGATCCAAGTGAGCACTATCAAAGATCGAAGTTCGAATAATCGAGATGCTACAGTACAACTCGTGACGACCGAAGGTAACTACCGGGAGCGTTGGTTCAGTGTACCAACTGATGTCACAGCAGTGGACTGAGTCTGGAGGAAAATTCTAGCGGTTGGCTACTCTGGTCGGTAGTTTTCCGTGGTTTCTCCGACCAACACCAGGCGAATGCCGGAGCAGTACTCTTACAAACGGGCCACGGACCGAATGCGCTCTTTCCTTCCTCTTCCTTTTCTTTTCCTCACACACACTTACACTTACATGCATTACACTACCGCACATGACGGGAGACCGGTTGGGAACTGAGAACTTGTCCCGGCAGGGGCGGTGCCACGCTAGTGGGAGATACCAGGTCGGGGAAAACCCCGCTAGTCGACGGTAGATCGGCGCCAGATCTCGCCGTCGAGTCGGGGAAGATCACCGCCATCTCCCGATGAAAAAAACGCACTACACTTACGGGACTAATGACCTTAGCAGTTGACGCGCCCGGAATCACTAACAATGAATCAATCAAAAGGCAACTCCCTTCGCCAGCGCGGCACGCGTTTTCGCGCACTGTGCCAGGGCAGCACTTCTCCACGGAAAGGGGCGAATGCTCGAGCAGTACCCTACCAAACGGGCCTCGGACCGCGCGCGATCTGTCCTTCCTCTTCCTTGTCCTATCCTCTCCCCTTACACACACACACACACACACACACACACACACACACACACACACACACACACACACACACACTAACATGCACTACACTACCACGTATCCCGGGAGACCGGTCGGGAGCTTAGAGCTTGTCCCGGCTGGGGCGGTGCCCCGCTGGTGGGAGAGTCCTGGTTAGGGGGAACCCCACTAGCCGACGGTAGGTCGGCGCCGGATCTCGCCATCCAGCGGGGAAAGATCACCACGCATCTCCCGAGAAAAAAACATGCACTACACTAACGGGACTAATGACCAAAGCAGTTGACGCGCCCGGAAACACGAAAAAATCAAATCAAATTAATCCACGGAAAGGGCGGCGCGGGAGATCCCCGGGCGATAGGCCTGCTAATGGGCGGCGCCGCCAGGGGGAGTGGCCGCGCGCGGGCAGCCGCCTCGCGACAATTGCTCTATCAAGCGGCCGAGCGGGACACCGCCCCCGCCCCGCAGGCACGCCTAACGGACGCCTAATGGCCGCCTAATAGGCCCGGTCCGCTGTTTTCCTAGCGTGTATTAACCGCCCTCCAGATGCCTCGGGATAAATTTCTCGCTGAATCGAATGTTCGCTTCGGACGGGTGAGGTTGTTTCACGGGGTCGTTTTGTATAGTTAACTCGTCCCTGGCGGGTCACGGGAAAGTACGTCGCAGAGTATGAGGAATGATAAGTTTTGAAAAGCAGGTTAACGGGACTTGGTCAGAAAAATTTACACTAGTTGTTTGACAACGTTTCGGAAACTTTTATTTCCATCCTCAGGGCTTGCAACATCAAGAACAACTCAACCCATTCACTGCACCATCCTCCATCTCCGGCACCTCACATGCAGTGAGGGACACAACATCACCCTCACCACACCAACACACAGCATGACTGATACTAGCGATGGTGAATGATAAGTGGCTAATATGTTTCCCGACATTCAAATGTTTCTGAAACATTTGGGGAGTATGGTCTAGAGAGTACTGTAGTCAATGGGTTATGCTCTTTTACGTGCACAATCGAGATTAAGTTGAGAGTTGAACAAATAAATATTCACGATTAAAATTCTTATTCTAGGAAATTATATTTTATCGAAATGAAGGTAAAATTGTTAAAGCCATTTCCTTACGCCCTTCATTTATTTATCATTGGCCAGACTATTACTGTTGAAAGATATTCCAGCAAAGCAATGAAATAATACAATTACCGAAAGTAGTTTTGTTATTTTAACGAGTATATAACATTTTCCGAATAACGTTACTAAACCAAATTAAGTAAGCTCAAATAAATGATTCATGTAAAAAGGAATTAATTGTCATCAATATTTCTTTATTTAATGGCACCTTTCATCTTGAACTTACCCATGAGATTTGTAGTTTCCACATAAAAGACAGAGTCAATCGAAAATTTATTTTAATGGGACTCCGAATACATCAAGATCTATAGTTACAGAGCACTATTTACCACTAGTTTTATGACTTATAATCCCTATTTATTGCATTCCACATTTCATTATTACTTAATAATACTGCATAGACCTACATATTTGGAAAAGTCGTTAGTACTTTTGCAAGCCCGTTATACAGGTAAGAAGACATTACTTTGTTTCAAAAAGGACCTGAACAACCAGTCCGTGGAAGAGATACAAGAAGATGATCAGAGAAATCAGAAAAAACCAAGGCCATAATATATCCTTATTTTCGGCATAAAAAGCAAAACAATTTAGGGACAATCAGCGCCAAAACTTCCTTTTAAAATGTAAATACACGTTTTAATAATTAGATTTCATACTCAAACTTGTTCCCAGAAATGGAATTTTGAAATCTCATTTCTTAATACCAAAAAACAATTAACGAGCCTTTCAAATCTACACACTCTACACCCGGACGCGGTAAGACTATTGGCCAACACGGCCCAGCAAACGATCCTCGAAGTAACTGTGCCAAATTCCATCCTCTCTCAATCTCCGAGTAACATGCCTTATCGGGACACGCGCGTATAACCCGTCCTTAAACGCCGGCGATTTGTCAAGCGGCGTTTAAGCATTCGTCGGCGCGAGCGGCACATCTGAGCGCGAGCGGCTGCATGAATTATTCGCGTAATTTGCCTTTACAAGCCCTCGCAGGCCGGCGCATCGAAATGTTATAGGCAAGCGCCGGATTAATCGCTGTGTACCTGAAGCGAGGAGGGGTGGAGGAACGAGCAAGTGCAGGAGTAGGATTACGCCAAGCCGCTGGGCTACATGAGGTACGGGATTGAGGGTTGAACTTTGGAAGATGTAGCGTAGGAGCTTTAGCTCACTTAAGGTTTCAAAATTTAAATAATAGTTTTTATTATGATCTATTACATACGGAAATTTTCCAATTAAAAAATATCTGGATACAACTGAAATCTGCATCGTTTAGTTACAAAAATTATAAAACTAGTTTTTGATGATTTCTTTACATTAGCTTTGTCGGGGCTCCTTTTTGAGGAGTGTTACCCCAATTTATTATTATTATTATTATTATTATTATTATTATTATTATTATTATTATTATTATTATTGTTTTAATATTAAAGAAGATAGCAAAGTATTCGTTGATCGAAGATCTCGAGCAACATTTAGGATTCATATTCGAGAATGTATGAGCTTCAATGCTCTCTACAGTTTCTTTCTAGAGTGAACTAGAAATTTAGGTGGCTCCCTTTGCCTTTCAACAGTCCCCACTCCGTGGCGACGAATGCATTTCCCCTACCAATACACAGATACGCAGTCACTGCCGGAAGCTAATGTAAGAACCGATTTCACGCTTCCTTTTAACGAACAGTTTCGATCTTTTAGCGAACGATCGCATACGCAGAGTGACTTCTACAATCCCATAAGCACTATCCACTCATGCGTTCGTTAAAACTCAGGAATGGTTTCACAGGGAAGCGTGTAAATCAGATATAATGGAAAGGACCGGCGACGAGATAATAAGCGCAGAGGAGATCTCGAAAATGACCTTGAGCCTTCTAAATTATTTGTGTGTAGTGTACGTCTCACTCTATACTGTAGGTACATCTGTAGTGTACCCCCCATTGTACAGACATGAATACCTGGGTCTTTCGCTCCACGTCCGATTGCATGACCGGACTCGAATCAATTGGGACCACCGTAAAAAACGCATAGCAGCATTCCTGGTGGGGAAGAAGTCTGTGGCACTAGGGGTGGGAGGGGGCGGCTAGATGGAATGGCAACGGTGGCGATGACCTTTCAAACGCTTGTTACAACACAGAATCGGCGTTGCCATCGATTTTAAACGTCGCCTACAAAGTCGTCTACTAATCAGGTAATTTTCTCCCTACACCTATGACTAATAGAGCAGAACCAAACTTGCAGGGGCTCCAGCATACTGTTATTATTTGTAGTGCATAATCCTCTTTTTTCAATTTTTGGAATATTTCAACATTAAACCAATAAAATTGGACCGAACATTGGTCCAATTAAGAATATATATAGTTCATTCCAGTTACAGTGAACGTTTGAGGACTAACGTTTTTGGTTCACTATATCCGATGTCATTTTTTTTCTTTTTCAAGTTACCTAGTGTTGGAATTTGTGGCACTGAGGCGATGTATTCTTTTTTAGGAGAGAATCAATTTCACTAAAGCCGAATCTTCTTATGCTTCTTTGTAATGCAAGTGAAACGGAACCAGTGATTTAAGTTCACTATAACCGAAGGTTCATTATATCCGAGTTGGCTGTGTGTGTATATGTGTGTGTGTGTGTGTGTGTGTGGGTATAAGAGAGACAGGGAGAAACAGAGAGTGGCAAAGAGAGAGAGAGAGTGAAAGAGAGAGAAAAAGAGACAGGGAGAAAGAGAGAGGGAGAAAGAGAGGGAGAGAAAGAGAAAGAGAGAGAGAAAGACTGAGGGAAAGAGAGATAGAAACAGAGAGAGAAAGAGAGAAACAGAGAGAGAAAGAGAGAGAAAGAGAGAGATAGAGAGAGATAGAGAGAAAGAGAGATAGAAAGAGAGAGATATAGAGATAGAGATAGAGATAGAGATAGAGATAGAGATAGAGATAGAGATAGAGATAGAGATAGAGATAGATAGATAGATAGATAGATAGATAGATAGATAGATAGATAGATAGATAGATAGATAGATAGATAGATAGATAGATAGATAGATAGATAGATAGATAGATAGATATAGAGATATTCAACTAACATTTTTGTCAATACATTCAATTTAATATTTAGAATTAAACGAAGACAACCGTAAGATTTTCTCGGTTCGACGTTTTGACAATCTTCCCATTCGATCTTGTAGACATCTTTAGGGGACGACGCCTTCAAGCTCCCGGCGAAGATATAGACACAGGCAGTAGCCGCGACGACCGGCGACGCAACGGCGGCGGCGGCGGCGGAGTGCCAGGCCCGAGTGCGGCGTCATCCTGTTTAACGGAGAGGGAAGAGCCGCGGCGCGGCGCGGAGAGGAGAGGCGAGGCGTTGGGAGACCGGCTCGGAGCGGCGGCTCCCGAGGGGCCTCCGCCACGCGGTCTTCTTTTGTTTTATACAGGCGCGTCAACACATGCCTCCGCGCGCCGCGCCGCCCTCACATCAGAGGCGAGTCCAGCGGCTACCGCCCCGCCCCCACCCCGGGTCCACCCCCCGGGACCAAGCCCACTACCCGGCTCGGAGCTTTCCCGCTGGCGGCGGCCACAGGAAAAGAAGGCAGTGGAACTCGCGAACGGAGGTGTTCGCACGCGTGGTTACCAAAGGGAATTCTGTGGAAGGGTCGGGTTTACGAAGTAAGGAGTTGGCTGAGGACGGCTTGGAGGGGCAGAAAGGAAGGGAAGGACGAAGAAAGAAAAGGATAAGGACGATGATGAAAAGAAAGGAAAGGGAGGATTATGAAGAAGAACAAGGACAAGATGAAGATTGAAAGAAAGAGAAAGAGATGACGAAGGAAAATGATAAAAAGGAGAATGAAGAAAAAGGAAAATGAGAAAAAAGAGAATGAAGATGGAAAATGAAGAAAAGACCGAAGAAGGAAGGAAAGCAAGAGAAGAGCGAAGAAGGAAGAAAAGGAAGAGGACGAGAAAGGAGGCAGAAGAGGAGAACGACGAAAAAGGAAAAAGAGAAGAAAAAGGAAAAGGAGGAGGCGGAAGAAATGAAGGCAGCAAGGGCGAAGGGGTGGGAGAGAGAATAGTGAGGTGAGAGAGGGAGAAGGAAAGACGGCGGAGAAAGTGGTGTTGGAGGTGCGGAAGGAGAACTAATGGAAGAGAAGGGGAAGAGGCGAAGAAGGCGAAGGAACAGAGAGGAGTGAAAGAGGTGCGTGACATTCAGGAAGGTGCGTGATTAATAGCGAAGAAGGGAAGCTGTGGAGAAGGCGGAGGCGGAGATCGAGTAGGAATATTTGATTTATTTGATTTGAATTATTTTTGTTCAATAACTGTAAAAGTATACGGGATGAATGGGGGAGGGAAAGTATAATTCCCGCACTTTTTCTCAAGCTCCGGAATGTCTTCGCCACCCTTTTACTATACGTAGCTGAATGAACAAGAGAAGGGGAGAAAGAGAAGCAGAAGGAGACGACGGAGACGGAGCAAGATGAACAGATTAAATTCAATGATTCAATGGTTTTACGAGGCGAGGCTCACGCTATCAGAGCCTCTCTTCACGCAAATACGTTCCTTACGCCACTTAGAAGCGAAAAAAGGTTTCACTCGGGCTACAAATTAGGCGACTAGAATTTAGCTCAGAATATTGATTCAGTGGTGAGATGTAGTTGACATTTAAATTTCTTTGTACGCTAAACTTTGTACGCATACTTTGTACGCCTTCAATCATTTCAATTTAGCTCAGAAGCTTCTTTAGGCTTGATAATCTTTTAGATGCAGAAAAGTTATAACTTGGGACAGCTGACTTTACTTTCCCTGAGAAGGAAGGCGTACAAAGTATTTTTTACGCTCTTAAAAATTCACGGCTTCAATTGTATTTGAACCCGAAAACCAAGTTTTAGTTTAGTTTTTTTTGGTCAAAAAACAGTAAAAACTCTATATAACGTGTGGGGGAGAAAATAAATTTTGCGCACATTATCTTGATTACCAGAATCCCATCCCAACATTGTAACGATAAATAGTTGAAAGTTAAAAAAATAGCAATAATAACAATATTAATAATAGTGATAACAATAATAGTAATAACAACAATAATAACAACAATATTTAGAAGAGCGGGAGATTATCAATGTTTAATAAACTAGACATTTTCGTTCCCGAGTTATAGAAAAACTATTTGCAAGGATAAACGAACTGCGGATTCGATTTTTCTGCATTGCTAGCACTATAGTAACTCACCCTCAGTTCTACTCCTACCACTACAAGCAAAAGGAGAGCTCAACAAAACGTGCGCGAAGTGAAGTTACATTTACTTAACTTGGATATGACATTCCGATGTGCTAACCGTTCCAACTCCGAAGCCGAAAAACCGTCCACAGTTGGAGGGGGGAGAGAAAGAATGGGAAGGGTGAACGACATGAAGGCATTGAGACGCAAGAGCGGAACAAAAAGAAAGATTTAAAGAGAAGTCGCCAGCGGAAACGAAGGGTCTGGTGGGAGAACTACAATGATATCCAAAGGAGTGTATTCCTTTCTCATCGGTACAACAGGAGAGATTGATTGATTGATTGGTTGATTGTTAGCTATTCCGGAAGCGTCAACTACCGAGGTCATTAGTCCCATACGTATAGTGCATGTTTTTCACCGGGAGGTGGCTGTGATCTTCCCCCACTGGATGACGAGATCCGGCGCCGACCTGCCTTTGGCTAGCGGGGTTTTCACAACCAGGTATCTCCCACCAGCGGGGCACCGCCCCAGGTGGCACAAGCTCTAAGAACCCGACCGGTCTCCCGGCATGTGTGGTAGTGTGGTGCATGTTAGTGTACGTGTGTGTATAAGGGGTGAGGATAGGACAAGGAAGAGAAAGGAAAGATCGCGCGAGGGGCCGTGGCACGTTTGGTAGGGTACTGCTCCGGCATTCGCCTGGTGTTGATCAGAGGAACCACGGAAAACTACCGATCAGAGCAGCCGGCCGCTAGAATTCACCTCCAGACAGCGACTGAAAACAGGAGAGGCACAGGCAGGAATGGAGTCAGGGACGGTAAGGACTACGGGAGGGGGGTACGAAAGGGAAGGAGTCAGCCGCGCGCTAATCGCGATAGGGTGCGCGCGCGTGCGCCTCCGCCGCATCGACTTGCAAATGCCCTCCGCCGGAAGCGCCTCGTTTCGGCAGCGCCGTCATCGCCTTCGCCATCGCCCAGCACCGTGACGCGGGCACCGCACATCCACCGCCCTCAACTCCGCCTACTCGCCTAGTTCGCGCACAGTGCTTCTGGACTGGTCGTCACGGGGATTGTATACTTGGGATTTTCTAAAGTGGCGGCTGAGGATAGTATCTCCAAGATGGAATTCGGCACGAATTTTGAGTCATTCTCAGCCCTGCCTCTAGAGTCGCTTGAAATGCAGCACTACTTGATACGGTCGCGATCATGCGACATCTTGCGGCAGGACTGAGAATGATTCAAAAAGTCGTGCCGAATTCCATCTTGGAAATATTACTCTTAGTCGCCACTTTACGAAAACCCAAGTAGGGTGCAGACTTGGTTATGAGCTGAGTGCGATGTGCATTTGTTCGCTGACGTCATCCCCACCACTAGCTATAATCATATTTCAAACTTAAGCGGAAGAAATATAAAACAGGAATGGATACGGAGTTAATAAATATTCAAAAATGAATTATTTATTCATGTCCAGGGTAACGTCATTATGTGTTCTACCATTGCCCAATTATTATCTCTATTTAGTGTTTTTACAGTCTGTCTCGAAAGATATTCGGCAAGATGCATCTCCATAACCTCGTGACGTCACATTCAATGACATGATTTTCGCTTCGCTCGCCCGGATCCAAGTCACGGCGAGGCTCGGGCCTTCCGCCCTCGCGTTCACTATAAACAACCTTGAACCTATCCACCGCATAATTACCAATTCACTTTTATAAGAATGCACTTTAATGGTAAGTTCACAGCCCTGTATTACGTCACTGCTGTGACGGACAAATGAACATCGCACAGCGCATAACCCAGTCTCCGCCCGAATACCCGTCCCCGCTTTCCGGAAAGCGTTGTGTTGGTGTACGCGAGTTCCGAGGTTCACCAGCTGACGTATTCCCAATGGATGCTAATTTGCAACGAACACATGTTGTTATTACAACACAAACAAACTCTTGTTTCCAAATACGCAGATTGAAGCCAAATGAAAATCTTCACACGAAAGGTATCATAGCAAAACCCATGAATATATCGTACTGCGTACCATCACACACATAATGGGGGTCTCATGAGGTGCTGAGTAAGAGAATTTTGGGGTGGCACGTCAGAATGTAAGACATTGTCGTGATACGTTTGGTTGTTCAAAGGGAAATAATGAACGCTGATAGTAAATGTGCATTATTCTGCATTTGTTTGTGAAACTAATTGTAGTTTAAGATTAATTTACAGATATTGTATGACAATTAATTCAAAACTAAGTGGAAACAAAACATTGAAGAATATTTACTACTTGTGTTGAGAATGGTTTCGTAATGATAATGATACTTTTGCAACGAGAACCTCACCACTCCAACACAATGCAGAATGTTAATTAACTCTATATGAAATGAAGCAAATTCCTTCCCACTATAGAGCACATACAAGACCTCCAACAAGACCGTATTCCCAATGCTCTTAAACGACCACTGTCGGTGTACATCACAGTTTAATTGTCCACGAATCTCGAATTTTGTTATGCACCATAGTCACTTCACTCATAGATTTCCAGTTTAACGCATGAGTGTTAAACGTATGTAATGTTTAATACAATAAAGTTCACCTTCACATAACCAACAAAACTATACTGAAAATCCAAGAGTCGGACGAGTTTCGATCGAAATAGTTTCACCCCCGGGATTGTGGTTAAACGCTCCAGTTTACCCGGACGAATAAAACTGTCTCGTATACCGACTGTGCATGTGCCCCTTTAAATTCGAACTAATAAAACGACAGCTTACAAGGCCACTTACAGCTCGAAGTTTAAACTAAAGATTTCATTTAGTGAAGATCCTCAGAAACTGCTGGAATTGCGCTCGGAATGCCTTTCCGCGAACGCTTCTCCTCCGCCAATTAGCGCTGCACGCGAATTCTTACGCGCACGTGCACACCCCCACCCTTCCACCCTCCGTGGCGTTCGCCAAGCGCTGCGAGTTCGCGGAACGGCCGACAGAGGCGCTCTCAACGTCGCCAGCGCGCGCCGCCTGTCGGCCACCGGACAGCGAGGGCCCTCCAGGGATCGCCGGCACGCGCCCCGACGCGGCTCGGCTCGAGCACGCGCGTGAACTCACGCACTCACGCACACACGCGCCACGCCGCGCCGCGCACTCGACCACGCGCGCGTGCTCGCGGGCAGAGTCGGGGTAAAGCTGTAAGCTTTCGGTCGGGGAGAGAGCGAAGAGTCAGAGAGGAAAAAAAGAGACATACAGGCAATCAGAAAGATGTACAGTGGAAATGGAGAAATACAGGTAAACAAGGTGCAAGGGAAATGAAGAGAGGGAGGTAAAACAGGTGGGAGAAGAGAGAGAGAGAGAAGCCTGAGTGATACGAAGGTGTGTGTGTGTGTGTGTGTGTGTGTGTGTGTGTGTGTGTGTGTGTGTGTGTGTGTGAGTGAGTGAGTGAGTGAGTGAGTGAGTGAGTGAGTGAGTGAGAAAGCAAACAAGGAAAAATGTGTTACTATTAATTAAAAGTGATTTTTCCCGAAATCTCTGATGACGTCATTCTGATTCTGCACGGATATTATCAGTGAATAGCGTAACGCATTTGACGCATTACTGATCAGGTCTTGGTTCTACAATTAAAAAATTACACCTTTTAATTGCCTGCTGATCATATTCTCTACATATGTATTTCGACAGTATGGTTTGAAAATGTACTTGAATGAAATGAAATGAAATAGTAATTGTATGAATAAATCTATATCTTAATCTCAATTGATTACACAATAGTATTGCAACAGATCAAAAAGATGTTACCAAATGTCATAATTCCATGGGCAAGCAAATGAAACAATATAATGTGTATTAAGTGCAAAAAATTAAATACTCCCGTATTTGATACTGAATTCCTTTAATTACTACACTGGAACTTTTATTCTAGCCTATATACATTATTTCAATTTTATCCGATTACGAGTGGTAATGGCACTTCTTCCTGGAAGTTTAAGTTGTTAGTTGAACGTATTAAAATTCCTCACACAGAAATTGAGACATTCCATTCACACTTCATTCCGAGTACTACATAAAAACAAACCATTACAGCTCCTCTTCTTCAGATACCATTGGGTGGACACGGTAAGGACGTGCTTTCCTGTGAGTGTCTATTGTATCCGTGGGGCATCACGGCGGTAGACTTTGATCAAGGTATGATAAAGCGAACATCTTTAACACCGACAGTTCTTAAGAAACGCCGAAGATACCGCACGTGCACATCAAAGCAACACTATAACACAAGTCACGTGCATGAAATTTTCACTTCAGCGAACGATCTGCGATTTCTGACGTTTTTTGTTTAGTTCGCGTGAGGTGAAAAAAGGACCATTAAATAGTACCATCTCCGCCTTACGGAAAAGTGGTTAATTAGCGTGACAGTTTAGTTTCCACCCGCTGTCAAGCGAGCTAACAAGACGATAATTCTCTTGGAGGAGGTTTTATCGTACGTGTTCATGCGAGTTTTATTGGTGTTATTTCCGAGAGCGAAATCATAATCCGTGAAGTACGAAATCTGATTAACAATTAGATTCGAAACGACGTTGCTTATAAACCTAATACAAAGTGAAATATTATCTTACGATACATAATCCTACATGTTTTCTAATGTCATTTTTGATCACATTACTCAAAGGTTTCATAAAAAGAAATTTTCCATTTGCAATAACGTGAAGTCTTTTGAAAATACCAAACACTATGTTGATCCTTTCGTAAGTTCTTCTTTCCAGTAAGTGTTACAGAGTATAACCTGTATAAATTAGTTGAGATGGATTTCGCATTGGTTAACAGCCATTTTGAGTCACAGCGTTTTAATATTTTATCTTTCACTCTCCCCTCTCTTCCTGTTACCCCCTTCCTCCCCCACACGTACGCATACACATTCTTTCTCTGAGCTATTTTACATTACACGAACTACGTTCTAGAGTTGACGAGTTTGTACAATATCCGATCTTGGTTCAGAAGCCAAACCGAAGTAATGGGTAGGGGACTGGTAAGTGCCACGAAGGCTGCACCTGGCGTAGGAAGTATAAACGACAAGAGGGGGAGGGGGTTGTAGGCATCGAAGTATGGGGAAATACTTAAAAACAGGAGAAACAGGAATACAACACACTTCTCTGCATCCAACACAAATGGCACCAAGCACATGGTAGCTTACCGGAAGTTTGACGGCTGCAACAGTGGGAAAGGTGAGGAGCTGCCTGTGCTGCCACTGGCGGTGGATCTTGAAACTCGTGTCCACAAACTTGGACTGCGCGTCGTCCTGCAATGTAGCACACGCATCACCCTTCCCGTCCCGCGCAATGGCGCGAGCTTCGTGCGGTGGCGCTTCGGCGTTTGGTGGTCCTCGGGGAAACACATCGAGACAGCGAGTGGCCTCATCTCGTCTCCATTATCGTAAGAAGAATTTGGTCACGACCTTTTCGCTCAATGTCACATCTCTTTTTGTATGTGGTTCAAAAAATTCGGAAGGATTAACAGTTTTTTTTTAATTCGTGTGCATCAATGCGTTTGAAACAATTGGGCGCGTTTTCACACTTTAATACGTAGTTATTCTTGGAATGTATTCCAATTCGCATTTCTAATTTCTTTACCTCTTAAGATAGCACGAAGATAGTACGCTAGAAAACGAGTTCAGGTACATGCACGTTTCTGTGCGCCTTAAATCTCGCTCTATAACTTTTTTATTCAAGAAACGAGCCAAGATGAAATATTTCCAATTGGGTTCATATAATACAATGAAATTGGATCCTATTTGTAATTGACACAACTCCTTAATTTCGATTGCAGAGTTTCGCGTACCTGCAGGCTAGTTCTAGAGGTTTGCAAAATTTATTTAAATTCCAATCTCCGCTCTGAAGAAAAGGTAAGCCTTTACTCAGATGTGCTATTAAAATTAAGAAATCAGCACCAATTTTAAATAGTCTCACTCTCAAGATTTACCTTTAAAATGTCAACAATATTTACATAAATTCTATTCTTCAAATCTAGCAAGTCGTCTCTCCATTTAGAAAAGGCAGTACATGTGCAACTCTCATACAGGAACAAACAGAAGCAGTTATGAACAGTTGCACGGACATTAACCTTGAAACTCATTTCAAACATTCCACTCAAGATGTTATGTGATTTGACGTGTAGATGACGCGCAAGATTACGACACTTGAGACATACATCGTGAGAAAAGATGCGACGCGCTAAGAATTTGCATTGAAATGAAGTAGTCCATACAGGTCTTACGCACGCTCGTAAGTACTAATTACCCGGGGTCTGGGACAGTCACCGCATTCCACACGTGAGGAAGATGCATATCGAACAACGGTCTCTACTTAAGGGGGAGACAATTTATTACTAAGCACAAAGTTCCAGAGTATTTCGTTAATACCGCATTCCACTCAACCAATGTACGGTTATGTATGGAACCAAAAGAAACTTTTACGAGTGTACTTTTATGTTTTACAAGTATGGTTTAATGAAATAATTCGTAATTATGCAACACATTTTTATCGCATTTAATTAACACATTTTTATTTGTTTTTCTCATTAATTCGTATGCCGTTCAGAAACTAATTGCAAGACGTTGAACTTTTTTTATTTCATAAATGTTTTTGGTTAACAGACATTACGGTTCACGAGATCTGATGAAAAGACCTCAACCAGCGTCTTACTTAGTAAGATTTCTCTACTCTCAAGTACATATTAATTTAATTTTTACCCAACCCTACAATCGCTAAATGATAAGAATCGAAATCACTAAATGTAGAAAAAAAATGTTTACAATGATAAGGAAGGAGAAGTATGTATATAAAAGGTAAGACAAATAAATCAAGGAAAAGAAGAAAAGCGAGATCAAGAAACGGAAATGAACAAATAAGTAACAAAACGAAAGAAAGAGAAACAAGCAAATAACAAAGATTGAGACCCATCATCGCAGTGAGCCTGTGAGCGGCAGACAGTGTGTGTATTTAGTCTCGTTTTTGTAGCGCATGCACTGTCACTCGTAGCAGTAGTGATGGCAAAACATTTTACCAAAACATGGATACATCGCTAAAGGGTTTTCGATGTCGATGAAAATATCGACGAGAAAACATCGATGTTTTAATTATAGACGAATAAACATGTTATTTTCCTATCCTATTTTCCTATCCAAAGTAGACTTAGATTAGTTTCTAAGTATCTAGTTTATAAGCTAGGCCATACGTTAGCTATGTAAACAGAATTTAAGAATAAATATTATAATACAGTACGTAAAATAGATATACTTTGTTGTTTGGTTACCAGCATGTTAGTAGTACGTGAAAATTACTAATCAATGTAAAAAATAAAATTAACAATAAAGAGCACCGTGTTTTGCTATCGATTTCGTGTTTCACTGTCGAATCAGGCAATGACACGTCTGGCGATAACATACATTCGTAACACGAGGAGCTCCCTAACTTCCTCAGATTGCACAGGCGAAATGTGCAGCGTGATAAAGAGGATGACGCAAAACAACGATATTGCTGTGGATTGCTGCAACGTGCTTAAACCCGTTTATTGAAAAAAAAAATTTAAAAAACTCATCGATGTTTTTGTAACAAAATATGGACGTGAAGAAAACATCGCAAACAAAATATCGATGTTTCTGGTGGAAGACATTAATTTTTAAAAACATCGAAGTTTTTTTTGTCATCCCTACGTAGCAGTATCCGTCAGTGCCAGATTACTGAACAGGCTGAGTAGGATGTAGCCTGGGGTGCGCAATTTTTAGGGTCGAATATCGCGGTTAGAATTATTTGTACGTATTCGTATAATCAATTATTGATACGTACACAATATTTGAGTCGGTTACAAATCGTTGATCCTGGTAAATAAGCTGATAAGTCATAAACACTTAATTTTACAGGAGAGCAAAAAAACATCTTTTAACCGACTTAAATCAGGTATTAATGATACTAAAACGAAGGTGATATTCAAACGAAACTATTTCTTTGTAGGTTTTGTTTGAATATTTTTAATCCCTGATTTACATCATTAGTTTAAAGTTGTTTCCTGCACCCATGCAAGATTAATTTTTTTTTGGCTAATCAGTTTATTCACCAGGGCCAAAGAAATATCGTTCAATCATTTTTTATTGAAAATATTATAAATACCTTTAATGTTAACAAAAATTAAAATGGCGCTAAAACATTTGACAGCCTAGGGCGCGCGTAAGTCAAAGTCAGCACCTGGTGTCCGCAGCTGCCTTGAAAGGACCTTGGCCGCGGCGTGCACCGAGGGTCTTCGCGGCACGGCGCAGCGCGGCGTTCAAGGCGAAGGGGCCTCCCTCCGATAACGCGCACGCGGATCCGGGAGGAGGCGGAGGCGGAGGAGGCGGAGGCGGAGGAGGCGGAGGAGGCGGAGGCGGAGGCGGAGGCGGAGGCGGAGGCGGAGGCGGAGGCGGCGGCGGAGGCGGAGGCGGAGGCGGAGGCGGAGGCGGAGACGGAGGCGGTGGAGAGGAGGAAATGGTAAAGGCGGAGTCGGACACGGAGGGAGAGGCGGAGGTGGAGATGGTGGAAAGGAAGTGGACACGGAAAAAGAGGCGGTGGCTGAGGAACGTCGACAACGAGGCGGTGGTGGAGACGGAAGCGAAGACGGAGACTGTGGTATTGGTATGGACGGGTTCAGCGTAGAATGTGGCGATGGCTGTACGCGTAGTCAGGGGGTTTCAGGCGGGGAAGGGACGACTGAGGCTGGGTGAGAACGGGGAAATAGGGCCTGACGGGGGTTGAGTTGGAGAGGAAAGTGGTAGCGGTGGCGGAGGTAATAGCAGTGAAGGGGAAGTGGTGAAGGCGGGATGAGGGGGATGGCGGAAGCCGAGGCAGTAGCAGAAGCAGAGGCAGAGGCGTTCGCGATGGCGTGCCACCGCCATGGCGGTGTCACAGGCGGAGGGAAAAGCAAAGGCAAAGACACAGGGAGTGGCGGCGGGGGCAGTAACTGAAACAGGGGCGGGGAGAGGGCGGGGACGGCGGCATCCGCGGTAGGGGTGACGGTGGCGACGAAGGGTGCAACGGTGGGGGCGGTGGAAGTGGCGGAGATAGTGGAAGTGCAGGTAGAGGTAGAGATGGCGTTGGAGGTTTAGGTAGAGCTTGAGTTGGTGGTGGTGATGTTGGTGGTGGTGATGTTGGTGGTGGTAGTGATGGTGGTGGTAGTGATGGTGGTGGTAGTGATGGTGGTGGTAGTGATGGTGGTGGTAGTGATGGTGGTGGTAGTGATGGTGGTGGTAGTGATGGTGGTGGTAGTGATGGTGGTGGTGGTGATGGTGGTGGTGGTGATGGTGGTGGTGGTGATGGTGATGGTGGTGGCGGTGATGATGGTAGTGGTGGTGGTGGCGGTGATGGTGGTGATGGTGGTGGTGATGGTGATGGTGATGGTGGTGGTGGTGATGGTGGTGATGGTGGTGATGGTGGTGGTGGTGGTGATGGTGGTGGTGATGGTGGTGGTGGTTGTTGTGGTGGTGGTGACGGTGGTTTTTGGTGATGGTGGTGGTGATGGTGGTGGTGATGGTGGTGGTGGTGTTGGTGGTGGTGGTTGTGGTGGTGGTGGTTGTGGTGGTGGTGGTTGTTGGTGGGTGGTGGTGGTGGGTGGTGTGGTGGTGGTGGTGGTGGTGGTGTTGGTGGTGGTGGTTGTGGTGGTGGTGGTTGTGGTGGTGGTGGTTGTTGGTGGGTGGTGGTGGTGGGTGGTGGTAAGAGTGGGTGGTGGTGGTGGGTGGTGGTAAGAGTGGGTGGTGGTGGTGGGTGGTGGTAAGAGTGGGTGGTGGTGGTGGTGGTGAGGGTGGGTGGGTGGTGGTGGTGGTGGTGGTGAGGGTGGGTGGTGGTGGTGGTGGTGGTGGTGGTGGTGGTGGTGGTGGTGGTGGTGGTGGTGGTGGTGGTGTCGGGGTCGGGTGCGACGGCGGTGGAGGAGACAGGGTTGGAGGCGCGGGCTGTGTGGGGTGGCGATGGTGGCGGCGATGGTGGCGGCGATGGTGGCGGCGACGGCGATGGTGGTAGAGGTAGAGGTAGAGGTAGAGGTGGAGGTGGAGGTGGTGGTGGCGGTGGTGGTGGCGGTGGCGGTGGCGGTGGTGGCGGCGGCGGCGGCGGCGGCGGCGGCGGCGAAGCTCTTCCCAGGGTCACATCTGCGGTGCCCCACGCTGCCTCATTAGCCCCCGGCGGCCCGTGAGGCGGGGAAGGCGCGGGGCAAGGAAGACCGGGGGCGGGGCAGCGGGGGCGGCGATATCGAGAGCCGCATCGGCTAAATTAACGGCCGCCAACACCGCCGCTGCTGCCACCGTCCACAGTTGATGGAAGCGCCAAAGTCCAGAAAACTAATATGCGAGTGGAGAGACGTCACATTCACGTAACGCAAATACCTAACTGTACAATATACATTTTAAAAGAATCTAATCTCTAGTGTACAATATATTTTAAGTTCATACAAACAACATATGAAATGTTGGTATATTTAGTGAGGTTTTCTTGCCATTTACGCTCGTATATGAAATAAAGTTTACACAAAAAGGCCTCATATTTAGTCTCGTTTTTATTTACAAGGTAATGAGATTTCGAATTGCGGATGAGAGATAATTCACCTAACGCTTCATGTCTTGTTGTTTGTAAAGACGGTAAGTGAAATGTCAAATGAGACAACTGAAACCTCTGAAATACAATTACCATGATATTGCCCAAATAGTTACATCATAACTGATGGAAGTCCATTTCGTTTGTAAAAGTATACTTCCGCATACTCCCGGGTTGGCAATGTGACATTGAAATAGAAATAATGGATTTCAAATTTATTAATTCTCATCTTTTCGTAATTACATTTGTAAAATTGATTTTCCAAAAATGTAATATAATCACATGATAATACAGTGATACAGAGAAATGTCGCAGATGACACAACAATGAGCATGATATTAAAAGTCCACGAACAAATGAGAGGCATTGCAAATAGTTTCAATCATATAATTTTCAAAACATGCGACAATTTCATCGTAAGAACATGAAAAACACGAGAGTAATTACCAGAAGAAACTTTAAACTTACGACAACTCACGAATCACCGCCTAGCGCCACCTCTCTGTTGCAGAAACTTTGAATTTAACACATGAAAGCGGTGCCCGGACCGTAAATTCTTTTAAACGCTTTGAGATATCTCTATTCAATTAATTCTGAGAGCTTCTTTAATTTCAGTGTGGCGCAACCACCATCTGCATCATTCATTAACATCCCCGCATTCCATTCCACAAAGATAGCTCTGTTTTGGGTCCAGCAGGTTTGGCAAATGAACCACCGTGCATCTCCGACGCTCCGCTGCTCGTAGGGCTTTCGGGCAGCGTGACTCGGCGTATCGCAGCACACGCCGCGCTTGCCCTCCCCGCCGCCCCCCTCCCCCCCGGCGTCGACCGGCCCACATCCCTAGGCATCTGGAGCACGTTGGCCGCCGGCCTCCGCGGGCCGCACGAGAATGAGGATCTCAATGTCGAGCCGCTAGGGCTCGTCCGAGGTTTAGTTTGCGGTCAGTGGCGAATACTTAATATTATTTTAAGTATTATTATTATTATTATTATTATTGATATCATAATTATTAACACTGTTACTGGTTTTGATGTAACTTTTAAGTTATTGTTATCATTAGTTATATTATTATAATCGTTATTATTATTAATAATAATATGGCCATGTCCCTTATACAGTGAAGTGAAGTGTAGTGTGGTGAGGGGCATGGGAGGGGAGGGGAGGAGAGAGGGGGGGAGTGTAGTGCAGCGCAGTGAAATGAAGTGAAGTGAAGTGAAGTGAAGTGAAATCTTAGAAAAGCTATAAATCAACTTACAGATAACTCAAAATCAATCTCTAATTCTAATTGTAATTATATTTGTAAATATTCATAATAGTTTTGTAATTGTCGTATATCTAGTTGTAATAATGTTTGCCACCGAACATTAGCTCAAAGCGAACTTTAATAAATCTATCTATATATTATCCGCGCACGTTTTCTTGAACCCGAGCTTCGCTAGTTGCGAGAGGAGTGGGAAGATTGGTTATTTTGACAAAAAGGAATTTTACATCCAATTTGTGGTTCATTTTCGTAGCAAAATAGTTTCTATTGCACAGGAGCGAATATATCTGATTATCAGATTTTGTCTACAACTCTCGCTGCTATAATTTATTCTTAATTCAAATAAATTTGGCAAAGGAGTAGGGGCAGGTATTCCAGAGCTCAAGAAAACGTGCGCGTATAATCTACCGCACTTTATGGAAGCTACCTCTACCGTTGTCTTTTATTTTGAGCTTTTCCGAAATCATAACACAATGAAATTCCATCCTTAATAATTGTTCTATAAGACAATTACACAAATCACTAACTTCTGGATCATTAATACACTCCATTTTCACAAACACTTGAGATAAGCGTAATTTACGAACGAGCAGGGAAGGACTGTTCTCCAAAATATTTTGTGGACCGACCGCCTAGACGTGTATACTGCGGTTTTCACAGGGTTGCGTTTGAAGGATATCAGCTGTTTCGGTGTCATCCAATCAGAAGGCTGAACGCCACCATTATGACGTCACTGTAGTGACGTATAAGGTCCCGATTGTACAAAACACAAAACAGCTGATATCCTTCAAACGCAACTCTGTGAAAACCGTAGTATATCCACTCGTTCCCCCGCCCTTGAAACACGAGGAGCCCCAGGTTATCGCGGCTGGTATGTGGTGACTTCGCCTGCGCTAGCAAATTCTCTGGACAGCATTAAGAACTGAAACTTCTCACTCTATCACACTTCATAGCGCTTACGGATGCGGAAGACTGACTGGCTCTCGGTAGTAAAACAGTTATTTTTCCGTATCTGTTTTAAAGCTTTCAAAATCTCAATAACTTGTTTGAAGATTACTAAACTTATGAAATATTTATTATACACTTCGAATTACTAGGTAGACCGGCGGTATACGTGATCTATCACTGTTTGTAGTACAGCCGTGACATCAGGGTACCGCAGGCAGTAGCACGCCTCACACAGATGTGGCGTGCCACGAGCTTATCAATGCAACCAGTATTCTAAAAGAAAATCGTAAGACCAAAAAATATGGATCTGAATGTGGAGAGCTATGGATCGTCCGAGGTATAGTTTGCAAAACAGCAATGGAGTGACGGTTGCTACCTGTGACAATAGCACAAATCGCGTAAAGATGCCTCGCCTACCCATAACATGAAACGGATGTAACAACGCAACCAGAATTGTGGAAGCAAAAATGAAGACACGAAAATAAGGATCGCAATGCGGAGAGCTATGGTTCGTTCGAGGTTTAGTTTGCAGTACAGCAGAGGAGTTACGGTTGCTATCGGTGACAGTACCACGTCTCGCGTAGACTAGGAATGCCAGGAGCTTATCAATGCAACCAGTATTGAGAAAGCAAACCGTAAGTTACGAAAATGAGGATCGCAATACGAAGAGCTACGTAAGTGCAAGGTTTAGTTTGCAGTACAGCAATGATGTTAAGGTGGCCTACTGGTAACCATGGCATGCCACGAGCGTAACAACGGAACTAGAATCGTGAAGGGAAAAGATCAATACGTAATATGCACTCTCACTTTTTCTTTAGCAATGACGCTGTCCCAACATACATTAGCATGTTCGAAAATAACATAAAATATTGTGATTCTCTAAAAAAAACGAAAACAAAAATGTGAACGAAAATATTAATAAAAATAACAGCAAACGTAATATATTACTAATTTTCAACACGCCCAGAAATTAAAGAAAACAAAGCAGCCTGTCACCGTATGAGAGGTGTCAATAAATTTGTTAAATATCCAGCAACTCGCAAAATATACAAACAATGAAACGGTTTCAATTTTGCTTGAAAAATGTAAATATTTGATTGTGTTATTCCGCCTCTTGTACTGCGTGTTCGCCTGAATTCTCACGTTCCGTAGGTCACTGTTGGCGATATTGACTTTTCATTCAAATATTAAATTTATTGTCGTGTTATACGAGAGAGTTTTGTTCTTCCACTCTCATACGCTAAACAGTCGAAACTGTGTGCATAGTTTCAAACTACAGCGCGAAACGTCAGCCGGTATATGTGACACTGAATGTGGGTTCTAATCAGATTCTCGTTCCTACCAACAAAAATTCATGATTTATATGGATGTCAAGAACATTTTGTTGCAGGGTTGTCTGGTTGAAATCATGTTTTTTTTAATTATGGATTTTTAAATCAAGGTTTATATGACCCCGAATGTTCTTTAAGAATAATTTGTTTATTAAAGCCAAACTTACATCAACGCATCGCAACTTTTTTTCTTTAAATTCATCAGTGATTGAAGAATATGTTGACGTGCAAGTGTGAAATGTATAATTTCCTTTCCATTCTTCCTTGCTTATTTTCATGGATGTTAACATGTAATATTTAAAGTACAAATTTTGAATTATTAACATAAACATTTGAGTTTGGAATATTGGAAAGTGGGATATGGTCATTCGCAGAACAGGGCTTTGCTGTTTAACTACACTTCGGACGGACCATACCCAGAGGTTCCAGTGATGGCGATAGTGGTGTTGGCGGGCGAAGAGGCGGTGTGCCTGAAGAGAAATGGTTAGCATACTGCTCAGAGCTCTGCTCTGTGCGCAAATAGCTGGAGGGAGAACGGAGATTTTGTGGGGTGTAATGTAATCTGCTGTCGGCCATCGTGGAATCCTTGATGAACAAGGTTACGCTCTACATTAAAGTCGCAGAAGCATCAAGGAGGTTTACGGTTGCAACAGCGAGATTTTCGTTTTCGTAGCAAAGCACGGAGATTTTGCCAAAAGAATTTAATACCGAAGAACATTTTGAAATTGGATTGTTAGCAATTTATTCAAGCAAAAATGAATATCAGATTTAAAGTAATAACAAACTTTGGGTATTGTATAAATTAACTTAATCCTATCAAATTTGATGGCTTTGTTTTCAAAGATGAATAAGCAGATGAAAACTATGAAGTACAAGAACGTATAGGAAATTCATGCAGTGATAAATTAATATTTCTTCCAACTTCATTATTTTCCATTCACGGTAAAAGATTGATGAAGTAAATTACATTCTGAAAAATAGAAATTATATTAAAATTGTCTTATTAATGAAATAGAAGAGAGTATCGCATTAGCAAACATTCCATTTTTTATACCTTCTTTATTTCATTTGAAAACAATGTCACAATCATATGTTAGTTCATACAGAAGAAATGTGTAGAAACTTAAACGCTAGTTAATAATTGATAATCCATTCTTGAATTAACAAGAACCCAGACGTAATGAGTTTTCTAACACGCACTCACTAACCGTAACCAGCGGGTGTGTATTCACATGGCGGCAAACGCACAGGGACCTCGCCATGTAAAGGACATCATGCATTCAGATCGCCAGGTTGACCACTTGCCTTTTATAGAAGGTTCCATAACGTTAGGACCGGTTCTTAACACAGCGTGTCGGATCCAGAGATAACGCGGGGACCCCTCTGAATAAACTACGAAATTAACTCAGGAGCGAAGCGAATCTCGGATGTACGCGTGCTGCATCACCCAGAGAGATAAGACCTGCCACGAAGTTCTTAGGGCGGCATGGGGCGTCTTTGCTGGCACAGAACAACCAACGCACTCCAAAACCAAATGTGAGATGTCTTATCAAGAAAATTGGAATTAATTAACAACGAAACTAAACGTGATTGTCTATATAATACATATTTTTATGACAGTGGTATCCTCTAATATTAAAGTCTATCAGAACAAGTTGTTTTTTAAAATATAATTATTTTTTGTACTACTCTGCATTTGTATTTTAAAATTTACATTTTTACGAGTAATGAAACACTTTTAATTGATGTGATTGATTACAGACTACTGTATAATGCGGCCACATTGTCTCGAAAAACGTTGTGCCTTTTGGTGAATTGATGACAATAAAAATAATTCTGTTTTAAAATAATACTTAAAAATAACTATTGTCTTTCGTATTTCCAGTGTCATATAAAAATTGAAATTAATTTTTGGAATAGTGCAGAAGGTGACATGGCAATTACAGTCTCCTCAGCGTTCATAGTTAACCTCTCATTGCCCAGGCCCCTTAATCGAAACATGAATTTTCTTGTAAAACCCACGCTTTTTAAGGAAGAATATCACGTAACAAAGGATACTTTTCCGGTAATTTTGACAATCGAAAAATCTAGGTTTACCGTCAACTGATTGATTCGTGGTCCCTTACCGCTCATCCGTAAGTAAATATTCCCCAGAAAAATCTGGACATGATTTGTATTTTTAATGATTTTTATTAAGTCAAAAACCAACTCATTTATTTCGAAAAAACGGGAACTGTTGTCACTGAAATATGTTGATATACTTCAACTATTTTGTAACTTTCATTATTGTGTTACAAAACATTAATCAACAAAGGTTGTGTTACGAATGATTAAGCATTTTCTTATATTAAATAAATGCATTCCAAATTAACGGTAAATCTAAAATTCTTATTTTACAAATTTATTGGTATTTTCCAAATATCTTATTTGTAGGGGGCAGATTTTAATGAAAGGCCATTTTTTTCTTTCCACTTTAGAACAATGCCGTTCAGTACAGAAATCTTTTGTTATGACAAAATGAAATGACCAATTTTTCTAGGTCATTATTTACCTTTTCCCGTCAATTTTAATGCAGTTTTTGTTGATTAAATTGATTTTAATATTAATTTTAATGGTAATTTTAATTCAAATAATATTCACGAGATGCAACAAATGTTCTTCACGAAATTACTCAGTAGCCTATTTGATTTGTTCACTCAGAAATTGTTTTGACAGCCGTTGTATGTAATTCTTGTGACGTATATGAGCGCCATTGCCGGTTAGGCCGATTTCTAGATAACTAAAGACAGATTTCCTGGAAAAAAAGGGGGGAAAATAGAAAGAAAAAAAAACAGTCCAAAGCAAAAGTTTGCAAGCGGAGTTCACTCGAACAAATGAAAGAAGCCTTGATTACATCAGTAACGTATCCAACTGCCTGAGTTCCTCATCCGAATTGTTTGTGATCATATTTTTTACGTCATTTTTATTTGGTCTTCGGGCATTTTTAAAGCATTGTGTTGATCATTTTTGGCGATGTTTTAGGTCATCAAAATCCGCCCCCTACTTATTAGTGTTCAGAGGGATTTACAATGATGAAGTCCGAGAGGTTGGCGACCTCTGTAACAGATAGAACGCAACGAGCGGCCGGGCGTCGGCGGTGGGCGTGGGGTTCGCCGCATCCCGTTACGGAAGAGCGTGGGCGCGCAGGGGAAATGGAGGGGGCAGCAGCCGTGCGGACGCTCAGCCCGTTGGCTCCAAAGGAGCCCTTCCCGCCCGAACCACAGCTCCATGCGCCCTGCCCTCAGACGGGACCTTCAAAGGAAATGGGGTTCGCCCACGCAGAGCCGGAAACTACTACTACAGTAGAAATAATAATCAGAGCTTCCATTTCTGGCGGAACGCGACGAAATGGCGTTCCGGTACCTCGAGAATAATTATTAAATTATATTAAAAATATAAAACTACTTCTATTAAATTAATGCTAGTTAACTCCGGGCGCGTTTCGGCGCCTAAAATTTTAAAAATCAAGCAACGATAATAATAATAATAATAATAATAATAATAATAATAATAATAATAATAATAATAATAATAATAATAATAATGTCAGTGGCGATGCTTAAATCGCAAGGTTTGCTGTAATCACATTAATAAAATATATTTAATTTAATCACATATGAAGCGTTCGGACGTAAACAATAGTAATTGATATTTCATGTTCCATAGGAAAATGCAATAAAATGCTACAATCTGAACGAAAGATGTCAATGATGCATGGTCGGCGGCTCTTGAATTGGAAACCTTTGATGAGAAGGAAAAGGAAGAAGAGGTGGATAAAGAGGAGATACAAGAGGAATCGGAATGAGAATTAGAAAAGAAGGAAGGGAAAAGGACGAATAGTAGATAATGAGATAAAGAGGGACAAAAGAGAAATAACGAGTAGGTGAAGGAGTAATCTGGAAATGTTCAGGAAGTGGAGAGGGGAAAAGTAGGGAGAAGATGAGAAAAGAAAAAGAGAGAAGGTATTAAACGAGGAAGCAAGCAGGGAGGATGAGAAAAAGAGGAGTAACAGAAGCAGAAGAAAGAGAAAGAAGAAGTGGAGAGAAGAAAGGAAGAAGAGGAACAGTAGGAGGAGCACGAGGAACAGGAATAGTTTGAACAGAGGGAAGTTGCGGATTGATTGATTGATTTTTTCGTGTTTCCGGGCGCGTCAACTGCTTCGGTCATTAGTCCCGTTAGTGTAGTGCATGTTTTTTTCTCGGGAGATGGTGGTGATCTTCCCCCGCTGGATGGCGAGATCCGGCGCCGACCTATCGTCGGCTCGTGGGGTTTCTCCCTAACCAGGCCTCTCCCACCAACGGGGCACCGCCCCAGTCGGGACAAGCTCTAAGCTCCCGACCGGTCTCCCGGAATATGTGGTTGTGTAGTGCGTGTTAGTGTAAGTGTGTGTGTAAGGGGAGAAAATAGAACAAGGAAAAGGAAGGAAAGATCGCGCGCGGTCCATGGCCCGATTGATAGGGTACTGCTCCGGCATTCGCTTGGTGTTGATCGGAGAAACCACGGAAAACTACCGATCAGAGCAGCCGGCCGCTAGAATTCTCCTCCAGACAGCGACTGAATTCGACCTAGCTGAAACGCTAGTGTCGAAAATCCTGCCGCCGTCAGGACTCGAACCTTGGACCTCCCAGTCAGGGGCGCTGCATTGACATCAGTTGATGCACTGAGCTACCGCTACCGGTGGGAAGCTGCGGAAGAGGAGCAGACGAAGCAGATGGGAAACCAGGAGGTAAGAGGATCAGGCGAGCCGACGAGCGCGGAAAAGAAGCGTTCTCGACCGCTCTGCAGATTGCCACCGCACTGCACGCCCGGGGGCCCCGCGAGGCGGCGTGGCGGGGCGGGGCCCGGCGGGGCGAGGCGGCGGCGGGGGCGGGAAAGGAGGGGGGGGGGGCTAGCGCCCGCGGCGAGGCCGCCACCGCCGCCGCCGCCGGGGCACTGGCCCCACGAGGCCAGCCGCTGCCGCCACCGCCTCTCGAGGGCCCTCTTGACCCACAAACGCCGCGGGCGCCCTGCCCGCCCACTCCGCGCCTGCACCGCTCGCCTCCCGGCCGTTCGCGGCGCACCCACGCGTGGGTCTCGACGGAATAGGAAGGCCACTTTATTGAGGAAGAATATTAGGGTGACCGTGCTGAAGTGGTCAGGCCGTTTAACTTCCACCTCGGGGTTTTGCGTTTCAAATCGCTGTCAATCCATGTGGAAGTTGCGGTCGTCAAAGTGATCTCGGATGTCGGTTTTCTCCGAGTTCTTTCATTTTCCCTCCTATTTCATCCATTACTCCGTTATCATTAAAATAATGTCATCACCCCCGTGCATCGAACCACGTATCGTCGAAAAGTAATGATAATTACAATTGCATAATTAAGATACAATTGTGTTAGGAACTGCTCATGTCCAAGATACATCTCTACTATTCAGTAGTGAATTTGCTTCTTTGAATGTAAATGGTGTGTCATTCATCACTTATTTCTAATGATGAAAACATGCATTGCGTCATTAAAATGTAAATTCGACTTTTTGGCGAAATCTAAGAAACTGGCCTTTAAGAAGGTCAGTCGGTAGCCATCTCTTTATACTTCAAGTGGGTTTAAGAACACAACATTGCAATGATAATTTACTCATCCATTTAAGCAAACGTCGCTTGTTCCGTGTAAATAGTGGAACAAAAATCTTCCTACGAAACGAGAAATATATTATTTATATCCCAAAGCCTCAAACATCCTACACAACTTCCTAGACTCATCATTCAGAGAATTTTTGTGTGCGAGAATATCGCATCTAAAACCGCATTCTCCTGAAACTCCGACGACTCCCGGACATTTATTGCATCACGGGGATCGTATCACATAAAGACGAGGAATCAAAGCATTGGTTAGTTATAAAGAGAGGAAGGATCGGATGGTAAAGGTAGCATCGTTTTTGTTTAGGGTGAAGGCATTTGTCAGGGGGTTATAAAAACAAAACTCGGAAACCACCAAACGAGGAAAATATCCGTCTTGCCAGTTATTCAAAACAGAACTTGATTTTGCGTAAAGTAGAACTCAGATCCCTTCTGCGTAATCTGGGCCTATGCGGTAGGGCAGGTTTCATGATAATGACTCAGCATGTCAAGAGAAGAGGTATGCTGAACATTCGCGTCATCCCGCGACGTGTAATAATCTCATGTTTCTCTTCAGTGCTAACTAAGCTTCCTGACTCGACCGCATTCTTTAAGTTCGGAGCAACATGCATCTAGTTGTCCCAGTCTGACATTAAATATGTACTTTGAGCTCATTCTTATTTGTTCTTGACAGAATATTGCTGCTGTATTGCGTTGAAGTTTTCCAAATTTACAATTATTGTTCAAATGTATTCGACATATCTTTAATAAGCACTATCCTTCAATGCTCGTCAGAGTACATGCTTTCTAATTGTATCATTTGAAAGAATAGAACAAAGGAGAAAGGAAGAAAAAAATCAATAAGGAATTAAAATGAAAAGAATTGAAATTAACATGGAGTCGTTTCACAAAAATGCGACTGCTCGCCGGTTTTATCAATGTTGTCGACCGGAAAAATATGAATATTAATACGAGAATGGAAACGGCATTGGTCTATTCTCAACGTTTCTATTCTCACTATGAATTTCCTATTTCACGCACTTCCACCTTGAATGTGATCAATTTCACTGATCTAATGAAATAAACGGTTAACTTGAACCACTGCGACCTTGGAGTATTACAGTATAACCCTCCATTTTTGCAAGTTGGGTTTCGCATCTTCCACTGAAGTGAACAGTCTACAAACTTAAAGTTGCTAGGTTAAAGTATATGTTCATTCATCAAAGGGTTTCAGAAAATTACGTGGGATGTATAACCAAAAGCAGGGGATATGTAGAAGTATAGGAAAACCAATCACGCCACATGGTAAAGCAAGACTACAAAGTAGCCTTCGGTTTCGCGTTCTTGGCCGTAGCTGCATGTTAATGACAGCAAAAATCTCACTCAGAAACTTTACTTTCTCCGTTTTACCAATAATGAAACACCTCCCTACCACCTAGACCACACCATGCCATTCCATCCCAAACCAATAAGTGGAGCTACTTATGGATACAAAACTAACACGGAAAATTCACATAGACAAAATTAAATAAGCGGAAAACAAATTCAATCCCGACACCTCATCAACACACAAAATTCTTCTCCTAAGCAAACACCAAAATCATATTCAAAACTTTATAAAAATCACTAATACTCTACGTATGTCCAATATGAAAAAATGAAGCTCCCACAAGCATCAACAAAGCCCAAATATCGCCAATGACCTAGCTGTTTATAAGACGATCTAAATAAATAATTTTTAAAAAAGTCCAAATCATTGGGATATTCCAACGCGATACATCTTCCAACGCGTTACGACATCTTCCAACGCGCCGAGTCGTTTCAACGTCTTCCGACAAACCCTAAAAAGTTTTTACATCTTTCGTCCCTCCGATGCTTTCTGACTTCCTCAGTTTCCTTCCCGTCTCACTTAGCAGCAAAAGAATCCCGAGAATCGATTGTGCTAACCAAGATTTAATTTAATCTCTCTGCTAATCCTACCCTCACACAGGAGGATATCGGAATATGCAAAACGTCTCTTGGATAAAAAGATTTCCTTTAGCGACGCTTGAAATAGCTCGTGTTTTTTGGTGGCTATTCGCAGACATTTTTGTTATCAAAGTTTTGATGTGTGTGTGTTAAATGTAGAAGCTTTCTCTTGAATCTTTTGTGCTTGGCCTACCTATTACTAAAAGAATTTACACAAATTTCTGTCAAATTTGTAGTCATAATTAATCATCAGAAAGAGATATGCGTTAAAGTAAACATTATAATAAACACGAATATTTTAGTGCGACAACTCGGGGATTGTCATTTTGAAGGCCATGTTTTTGTCCGTACAGTGAATTCAACGTTTAAATTTGCTTCTTTCACGGCGACCATTTGTTTTTCAAATGCCTTCGTACAATGCTTGTGGGCACTTGAAACGGAGATAACATTCACAGGAGCATATTGAACACTGCACTCCCATCTGAAGAGAAAGTATCTTCGAGTTGAAGAGACTGGTCTGGATCGTGGAGACTGCTCCCTTCGGCCCGCGGATCCGAATTAAAAAGAATCGAGGAACCTTCGGCGAAGTGTACGGTCGACTTCGCTCCCGCTCGATGTGTCCCTCGGCGGTCGTATCCATCCGCGACTTCCACGCGGATCGGATGGGATCGGGTCTTACTGTACCTTCCACAGTTCCGTTGTGTTTTGTCCCTCTCGTTCAATATTGCCTTTTCTCCTATTCTCATGTGTTTTTATTAATGACACTTTGCGTTTCCTTTCTATTATGATTAGCCTATTCACATTAATCCCATAAATGTAGTCCGGGAGGTGACGGTGATCTTCCCCGTTTTATGGCGAGATCTAGAGCCGACCTACACGTCGGTTTACGGAGTCTTCCGCAACCAGGTATCTACCCTCCAGAGGGGCACCACCCCAGTCGGGACAAGCTGTAAGCCCCCGAGATGTGTGGTAGAGTAGGGCAAGTAAGTATATGTAAGGGTGAGAATAGAAGGAGGAATGACCGGTAGCGTGGCACGTTTGTTACGATAACGGTCCGGCATTCTCCTGGTGTTGATCGGAGAATCAACGGAAAACTGTCGAGCAGAGCATCCGACCGCTAGATTTCTCCGGCAACCAGTAGCTGACTTTGACCTAGCCATGTAGCTAATGTCGAAAATCCTGCCAACGACCGTGGGGACTCGAACCCTAGAACCTCCCGGTCAGAGGCAGCGCAGTGACATCAATTGCTGTGCCGAGCCCCTTAAGCCGGTGGGGCGACCGGAGGTATGGCGAAGGTGTGAGAGGCGCGGGGGGGAGGCGCATGCGAAGCAAGGGTGACTCGGCTGGGAAGTGGCGTGATGGATGACGCGCGTTAGGATGTGCGCGGCGAGGGGGGCGTGGGAGGGGGCGCTTAATGGACGTATCGGCTTCGCGGCCGGGGCGGCGGCGGCTGGGGCAGCGGAGGCGGCGGCGGGGGGGCGGCAGGGACGGTGTGGGCGGGGGCGGCGGGGGCGACAAGGATGGCGGGGCGGCGAGGGCGGCGGAGGCGGCGGGGCGGCGAGGGTGGCGGAGGCGGCGGGGTGGCGAGGGCGGCGGAGGCGGCGGAGGCGGCGGAGGTGGCGGGGGCGGCGGGGGCAGCGGGGGCAGCGGGGGCGGCGGGGGCAGCGGAGGCACGCGATGTCTCCGCCAACCAGCGAGGAAGGAAGGGGGGATGTGATGGAAGCCGCAGTAGGAATGGTGCGGGCGGTGTGGTGACAGGTAGTGTGGCGGTGGAGATGGTAATGTCTGCCAGATTTGTTAAGAAGAGGCGGTAGCGGCAGTTGAAGTAGAGCTTGCACTTAAAAAACGATGAATATCAGAAGCCTCAAACATCAGCAAACGCTAAAAAGATATCGAAATCATCTGCAAAGGAATGTTTTACATACCTTATCCATGATACAAAGAGATATGTTGTATCAACTGGGTTAAAGTATTGAATTATACTAACGTTGGAAAATTAAATGCCATTGAGAGATCTCTCAAAACTTTCATGCATGTAGAATATGGTATTTTTCTAATGTTTCGTACACGAACAAGTTGAAAATAATAAGCAATTAAAAGAGATGTAGAGCGATGGGGACGGAAGGGATGAGAGTAGCATAGGCAGTAGCAGAAGGGCGTAGCAGAAGATGGCGAATAGAGAGAGGGAGGGTGTAGTGGAATGGGAGGAAGAACGGATGAGCAGGAGGCGGTGTCAGAGAGCTAGAAAGTAGCGGAGTGAGAGGAGAGTGAGTCGGAGACGGCGAAGGTTGGGAAAGGCAGCAGATGAGGGGGCGGCAAAGAGAGGAAGGGAGAGAGAAAGGCGGAGGTGGCAATGGAGGGGAAGGAATGCGGATGAGAGGGCGGTGGTGGTAGCGAAAAGAGAGGGGAAGGTGAGGGGAAGGGTGGAGTGTGGCGGTGGGGGATAGGTAATGGGGTGGGAGAGGAGGGAGAAAAGAAACAGAAGGTAGGCGAAGGGGAGGCAGAGGTGGGAGGGTTACGAATGAGGGAGAGACGTCGGGGCTATCGGGAGGGGAAAGTGAAGCAGAGGGATTGTTGGAGGGGAAGCGGACGAGAGGAAAACGGGGAAGAGAGACGGACGAAGATTGATAGCGGAGGGGGTGTTCGGAGGCGAAGGCGGTGGAGGATATTACTGAAAGGTAATGGTGTGGGAGAGGAGGGAGAAAGGAACGGGGGGTAGGCGAAGAGGAGGCAGAGGTGGGAAGAAGAGACCGCGGGGCTATCCGGAGGGGAAAGGGAGGCAGAAGAGTGGTTGGAGGGGAAGGGGGAGGAGAATTGAGAACGGACGAAGATGGGTGGCGGAAGGGGTGTCGGGAGGCGGAGAGGTGGTTGGGAGGCGGTGGGAGGTTTCAGGAGGCCAAGAGGGAAACGGAGGTGAAGGTGAGAGGTGGGCGTGGGCGTGGTGGCGCCGTCGCCAGCCGCTGCGCTATCGACTAGGCCAGCCGCGCCGCGCCCCGCCACCTGCCAGCCGCGCGGGCGCCCCGTGGCGCGACGCCCGCGCTGCGGAGTGGGCGGGGCCGATGCGCCGCGGCAAAGCGGCACCGCCCGGCACCTGCCGCCTCCGCGGCAGGCACGAACCCGCACTGCACTCACTGTGCGACTCGCCCTATCTTCCGATGCCGAGCGACGTTGTTTTATTTGCGATTTAATTGGGCCAGCATTGCACGACTCCCACACGAATCAAACGTACGGAGATACACAATTCTACGCAGGTGCCTTTGCTACCAGGTATCTACCCTCTGCGGTTTGCAGATAGTAACTACGTCATTAGCAAAATTATATTAGAAAATTATCAATTGGAATTATCAAGTTCGAATAATTAATTTCTTTTTGTGCAGAATTTGTTTAATATATTTTGAAAATGAAAATGGGAGGGGGGAATCTTCATTATTATCTACTGCCGTTACGAAACAAATATAATAATAATAATAATAATAATAATAATTACTTAAAATTTACTTAAAAGTTTTTATCCTTGTGCCCTTTACAATATTGTCGAGTCGGTCGTGTCGTACACTGTTCGAGTTATCGTAAATTGCCCGTTGGACAGCGATTCCCCTTCCTGAGATCATGCTAACAAACATCGTGATCCATCTGCCATTCCTAACATATCCCCTTCTCCAACTACATGATGCAATGCGTTGAGAGAAACTACGTGATCTGCTTACTGCCTTCTCCTCCTCCTCCGGCCTTGGGCGGAGCAAGGTCAGGCCACGACCGCAATGTGGAAGCGGAAGACACCAGACGGAAGACGCTCCGCGTTATCTCTACGAGATGAGACCCGGTGAGAGAGATTACGGCGGCGGTTTCCAAACGGGCCTGCAAAGCACTCCGGGGCCCCGCAATCATCTCCTGAGAGTACTGCAAAGTCCACCGAAATGCAGTGGAACTTTCACAACTAAAACTTGAGAAACGTAAAAGTTTACGAGCAGTTATTAATACATTTGTTTCCTTTTGGATTTTAATCATAAAACCACAGAAATATTCATTCCCTGTACGAACCACATAATATGTATGTTATTGATTGTTTTTCTGTTCAAAGTATTCCTAAGTAACTGGTAGAACAGGTATTGAGAGATATTCACACCCCCATTAGGAAACCGCAACGTGAATGATACACTTTAACGTTTAGAACACTGTATGAACCATGCAAATTCAATGCAAGGTGAAATTTTTTCACAACAATGCCTTTCTTCGATTCCACAATCTACTTGATCATGCGCAACATACCACATTATATGGACACAATCGCGTGTTTTTCACGAGACATATGTATACTTCAAAACTGTCGCAAAACGGGGTTAACTTTTTTAATTCTTTAATCTCCTGGCCTCATACATCAGGCGCCTACTTTGCCTCTATCCAGTCCTGCTCAGTCTGATTGTCTGTTAAAAACTTTCCCACGTTTTACTTCTTTAATAACTTAATGGATCTCGTTTAGACTCGGGCGTATGAGAAACGGAATATTCGGCAGGCAACTTTCGAATGCGAGAAGTGAGGAGGGCCTGAAACCTTTGAAACTCGTTTACCTCCACCCATCGCTCGCTCGGGAAGTCATAAAAATCCCTTTGAATGAGAACATGGCTGCTTCTCTTCGCAGCTATATAGCTTTGAACGTTCTTTTCCTGAGTAACTACGCAGTCTCACGCATGTATTAATTATTTGAAGAACATCGACGAACGAACAGCGCGTGTCTGCCGGCGCTTAAATAAATGCGTACCGCTAAACACTTAGACCTAAACGTTAAGATTTTGCCTCAAGAAGGTAAATGAAAGTGAAACTTTTATAATTAATGGAAGTGAAATTAAGTGATAATGTTAAGTTTCTAGTAACTGCTGTACAAGTTTCCTATAGAGCAATTAGAAAAGTTAACCAGCCCTCTCGTTAATTTACTTCAATACAAGGTTGAAGCATTTCCATTAAATGATAATGGACGGAATCATGGATAATTTATTTTTCGTTTACTGAAAATCGAAGGTTGCTTCATGTTTTCACCTTCATAGAGCTGATCATTGAAAATAGATTTTCAATATCACAAAAAAGACAACTTCAATACTTCAATTTAAAATAATAATAATAATAATAATAATAATAAATTAAGTTCAGAAACTAATATAAAAATAGACAGAACAACTTTTACGTTTCTCATGTCAGTGTCTACGAAATTGTCGATAAATATTAGAAACTCAATGATATAAAAAAATTGCGGATTTAAAAACCGAGTTGATAAGTATATGTTCAAGACTCACAAGACAAAAGAATATTCGGCATGAAAAGGAGATACTCCTATTTTAAAACAAGATGCCAGTGTGTGGAAGAAACGCAGTCTTTTAAAAATACGCGTCAACCACAGGTAACCCAAACATAACTCCAGGCTGTCAAACGTTGCCCTTACAGCGTTCAGAATGTACTTATTACATAACTCTCAGCCGTGAAGACTCAGGTTGCGCAAGCGGAGTGAATGCATTTCTCTCGAGGCCTCACAATTGCAACGATCGTTTCGCTTCTTCTGAATTATGTTCAGGTGGAGTTACCTCTCTTCAAATAAAAAGTCACGTAATAGAAATACATAAAAGAACTGACTGACATTAATTCATTAAAAGTAATAAATGTCAATTTTAGGATAACTTGATTTTTGACAGGATTACTAACCGACATGGAATGGAGCTTTTTTGAATGAGACGTAAAGGTGATGGACAGATGCAACCATTTACATCTAAAAAGAAGTGACAACCATACAAACTACAAAATACAATTCCAGAGAGTAATACGTTTCACTAATAACCCATAGAAGAGAGACCAAGCTGCATATATTAACTTTCCATAGCGTGTGACGAAAGACAAGAAACGTAATGCGTACGTCTCGTGTTTTCTGAGTCCTTTTTAAGCGATGTTACCTTTCCGCTAGTGAAAAAGACAATTTCTGACTGAGAATTACTTCAAAACTTTTTGTCAATGATAAAGAAACACGAAAAATTATGAATAGAAAGAAAAAAACGAAAAAATGATGTGATTAAAGAAAATCTGAACTCATTTAAGGAAAACCTGATTTCGGCAGAATCCCTCGTTGACATCAAATGGATAAACAAGTCAAAGTACTGAAAAGGCGCAGACATTAACATATCAAAAGAAAGCGACAAGCATGTAGATTACACGAAACGACGAAATACTATACTATAGACGGTCTGAAGTTGCTCTAATAGTCCTTTTTCTTCAGACAGTAAGACTTGGAGCGCACAAGCTCCGTACATTCACTTCCCAAGCCCCATGACGAAAGATACGGAAAGCAGTGCATTCGTCTCGCGTCTTCAGAGTCCTTTTCTATGTGTCAGCTCTCTGCTAAAGAGAAAGACAATTATTTCTGGGTGTCAATTACTTGAATATTGCATATTGAAAGATCAAGAAGGACGAAAAGTTATTAATAGAAAAGCGTAAAATTTTATATGATTAAAAGAAAAAATGTATTCGTTTTCGAAAACCACGATTTTCAACAGTATCACTCAATGACCTGATATGAATAAAAAAGTATCTAATGCATTGAAAAGGCACATCCATTCACATCTTAAAAGTAACTGACGCAGATAGATCACAGCACGAAACACAATCCTATAAATCGTCGATCGCGAGCTACTCATCGTTCACGAGGCAATATTCGGTAGATCGCAGTCATGCTCAGATTGTCTAACCTGGAGTTGCTCCAATGCGCTCAGACAGATGGCTCACGAAATCAGCTGCTTGCTTACTCCTGTGCAACTATCGTTGTCAGTCTCATAGTTAATTGTCTGAACTTCAGGTTAGGTCCGTTTTGATTTGCTCGCGTGCATCGGATTGCTGATAGGACTGTGGATAGTTTGATGATAGTGTTATTTCTGAGCTGGTTGCTCTTGGTAGCTCAAAATAGGATTTAACAACGGTAATGTTACTCGCAAGCTTCCTAAGTTTGGTGACCACTGCTATAGACCATCAAAAGTTGCACTTAGGGATGGCAAAAAACCTTAATGTTTTTAAAACCGATGTTTTCCTCCAAAAACATCGATATATTAACATCGATAATTTGCTTTCGATATTCTGCTTTCGATATTTTGTTTACATCGATATTTTGTTGCAAAAATATCGATACTTTCTAATTCTTTTTTTAAATGTTTTTTTAGTAAATGGGATTAAGCACGTCGTAGAGTAGCCACAATCCACAGCAATATCGTTGTTTTGCGTCATCCTCTTTATCACACTACACATTTCGCCTGTGGAATCTGAGAAATTTTGAGAGCTGCTCTTAATATGAATGTATGTTATCGCCAGGCTTGTTATTGCTTAAATCGACAGTGAACACGAAATCGATAGCAAAACATGATTTTCTTTACTGTCAATTTTATTCTTTACATTCGATAATTTTTGCATACTATTAACATGCTGGTAACCAAACAATAAAATATATCCCTATTGCGTAGTTTAATTAAAAATGGATAGGAAAATAGCATGTTTATTAGCCTATAATTTAAACATCAATGTTCTAAACATCGATGTTTTCTCGTCGATGTTTTCATCGACATCGAAAACCCTTAGCGATGTTCCAAAACATCGATGTATCGAAACATCGATGTATCGAAACATCGATGTATCGAAACATCGATGTATCGAAACATCGATGTATCGAAACATCGATGTATCGAAACATCGATCGAAACATCGATGTATCGAAACATCGATGTATCGAAACATCGATGTATCGAAACATCGATGTATCGAAACATCGATGTATCGAAACATCGATGTATCGAAACATCGATGTATCGAAACATCGATGTATCGAAACATCGATGTACCGAAACATCGATGTACCGAAACATCGATGTACCGAAACATCGATGTACCGAAACATCGATGTACCGAAACATCGATGTACCGAAACATCGATGTACCGAAACATCGATGTACCGAAACATCGATGTACCGAAACATCGATGTACCGAAAAATGGTAAAATTTGCCATCACTAGTTACACTTATAACCCCCCTTTCTTCAGGCAGCGTAGAAGCTCCGTACATTCACTTCCTAAGACCCATGACGAAAGATACGGAGAGCAGTGCATTCGTCTCCCGTCTTCAGAGCTACGTGTCGACGGCAGGCATCACCTCCCCGCAAGTGAACGCGACGATTTTTCATGACAAATGGGCGGCGTCGGCGGCGTCGGCAGACACGCCTGCGCGCCCTGCAAACGACCGGCATCGATCTCCGGCCCTGCGGGACGGAGGGGCCGTTCGCGCGGTAACGACGAGCAAGAGAGAAGGGGGAGACGTGTGATAGAGCGAGGCCACGGGACGCCCACCCGCGGAAGATGGGAGGCGAGCAGACACGGAGCTCTGGGTGACGTTGGCTGTCAGCACGATAAGCCAGACTTTCCCAAGAGATCGTAAAATCAAGGGATGGTCCGCGTCGAAGTTTGACGATCTCGCGAGAGGATAATCTTAAGAGAGAATATCGTTACTGTATCCATGCTCTGAATAAATTCCTATTATTTTGTAATAAAGCCTTAAGCATTAACGTATTTTTTTGTGTATATTACAAGGCATTATGTATTGTTTCAAAAGATTCGGCAAATATTGACAAATTGAAAAGATAAGCTATAGGGTTACACATCTCCTTTTCCAATAGTGTTCTCTTTTGAATATGTTTTTTTCATTATTCGTATAAAGCATATTAACATTTGTGTATATAACATCTTGAAAATTATTATATTAATTTTTCAAATAAATATTTTACCGTTTCAAAATATATCGTACGCTTCACTCTGTATACAGCTTTATTAAAAATCTCTTAACCATGTTTCGTATCTGTAAAATAAAAATAATAAAATGTATTTAAAAAATATTTTATCGCTGAAAATTTAGTTTGATTTGGTTTTATTTTTTCCTCAAAGAACAGTAAAAAGTAAATACAGGGTTTGAAATCCCAAAAGGTCTTCTAAAATCTAAGACATTCAAAAAGTTCTGATGAGAATTTCTGGAAGACTACTTCAGAACACAAAATAGAAAATAGAAAATAAAGAATTAGTATTAGAAATGCATAAAACGACCAGAAATATTTGTTACCGAAAACAATATAAAATCGCAATTCCTAATTGGGGGTACGACTGGCGTACGTGTACATTCGAATGGCTTACTGCGATAAATTCATGAGAATTTCTAGTAGGAAAATCAATACTCAATTTTAGAAATGCGAATGAGAAATCAAACCTATATCCATGGAATGAGAGTTTGCTATTTACTTTTAATTGAAATATCGAGAAACGCATTTGTAAACTGATTCTAACAACCATTTCAATTATCTGATTCCACACAATACAAGAGAGAATTTATATAATAAAACCGTGAAAATGATAATCACAGTTTCTGTAGCAAGATTGAAACTGTAATCTCTGAAAACATGACATGCAGAAAACATATTTCCAGTCGACAGATACCGATCATTCCTATCGATCAAAACCGTTGTCCACCACTACACATTTGCTTGCGGACAGGGTGATTAGCAGGAAACCACAGAATGGGTCAAATCACTACAGCGACACCACAGGGTCATCAACGCAGGGGTAGTTAGGGGTGGGCACGCGTCAACGGTGTAGTGGAGCAGCAAATGCGAACAGACAGGGCTGATGGACAGGAACGTTAGAGACATAAAAGAAGCGGGGCTGGAGGTCGTGAAGGGATGGCTGATTACTTTTTTTGATGTTGAGAGCCATTGACACATAGAAAGTGGAGAAATTCTACAAAACGAAATGGCATTTAGGAAGTGGAGAAATACCGTTGGTTACCACAGTCAGTTCATCAAAAGGCAAACAATGTTGAAGACATACAGGAAGACCTCTCGATATCGGAAACGATATCAGAAAGGGGATAATTAACCCAGAAGAAAAAGAAAGAAAAGAAAGAAAAGAAAGAAAAGAAAGAAAAGAAAAGAAAAGAAAAAGAAAAGAAAGAGTAAAGAAAGAAAAGAAAGAGTAAAGAAAGAAAAGAAAGAGTAAAGAAAGAAAAGAAAGAGTAAAGAAAGAAAAGAAAGAGTAAAGAAAGAAAAGAAAGAGTAAAGAAAGAAAAGAAAGAGTAAAGAAAGAAAAGAAAGAGTAAAGAAAGAAAAGAAAGAATAAAGAAAGAAAAGAAAGAATAAAGAAATAATAGAGAAAGAATAAAGAAATAATAGAGAAAGAATAAAGAAATAATAGAGAAAGAATAAAGAAATAATAGAGAAAGAATAAAGAAAAAAGAAAAAAAGAAAAAAAACAGAAAAACCAATGGTACAGCCGTGAGGTGAAAGAAAGAAAAAAGAAAAAGGAAAAAAACAAAGAAAAACAAAAAACAAAGGTGAAGCAGTGAGGTGTGCCGATGGGAGAATCCGCGAAGGCAAAGGCAACCGCGCAGGGGTCGGAAGGGCGGTGAGTCGAAGAGGACGGGGAGGGGTGGGGACGGGAGGAGAGGGGCAGAGTTCCGGCTGGAGGAGCGCGCAGCACGAGCGACGGGCACGATCGTCGAGCGGAGAGGAGCGGAGCGGAGGGTCGAGGCGCGACCCTCCGCGGCCCCGCGCACGTCCCGGGTAATTGCGCACGCGGCGGGAGGACGCGCCGAGGACGGGGCGAGGACGGGCGACCGCCTCCTCGAGGGTGCAGCGACCGGCTTAGGTGGCTCAGCGCGTCAATTGATGTGCCTCTGACCGGGAGGAGCTAGGATTACAATCCCGACGGTGACAGGATTTTCGAGATAAGCTACATTGCTACGTCTGATTCAGCTGCTATCTGGAGGAAAATTCTAGCGGCGGGCTGCTCTGACCGGTAGTTTTCTGTGGTTTCTCCGATCAATACTAGCCGAATGCCGGAGCAGTACCCTAACAAACGGGCCACAGACCGCGCGGGATCATATCATCTTCCTTGCCCTAACCTCATATGATATTGTAAAATTCCAGTATATTGATTTTAGAATTCTTTCACTCCAACCATTCGAACCTTCTTAAATCCATTTTTCATTATTATACAATTTTATCACCTCATTCACTTATCAAACAAATTAACCGCATATCCAAAAGTAGATATTATTTTCTCTAACACTCTAACCCCTGGATAAAATCGATTGTCCTAAATTATGAAACAGAAACTCGAATTCCTTCAAATACATCAATTTGTATCTCGTTCCTAATTTTTCCTATGTATTAACACATGTGATCCAAAGCTCGATAAAAGCATCTGAACCTCTGCACGGTCGCAGTTTCGAGGTAGAAACATTAGGCGATAAAAATATGAAAATATGTACGAATCACAATTTTAAATTAATAAATTTAAGTTTTTATTCAGTGTTATTTCCGTAATTATATTTCTTGCATACATCACTAAAAATGTTATCAGTGGCAAAACAATTAAAAACATTTGCCCCCAACCCTATTAGGTCGGGATCTTTCTTCGATTAGTCCCAAAATTAGTTCCAAAATAATCACACAAGTGCCGTGAATGAGAGAGCCCCATTTTTGCCAACGATTTGGTTTTCCTTACCAAAAAATTGAGACACCACAAAAATTCAGATATAAAAAAATATGTTATCAGGGGCAAAACAAATACAATTACCTTCAACCTTATTAAATTTGAACAATTTTTAAATTATTTCCGAAATATACACAGAAAAGTCATAAATGAGAACAACAATTCTGCCAACGACGTGGTTTTTCCTACCAAAAAATTGAGACACCAAGATAAAAAGTGATCAGTGGCAAAACAATTAAACACAATTGCCGTTTTTTGACGTATAAGCTCCCGATTGGATGAAACCATCAACAGCTGATACCTGCCAGAAACACGGTTAGAAAAATCGCACTATAGTGTGAAACAAATTGCCCGGGACGTTAATATCGGCTTACACTGCCACGCCGCAAGCGCCAGCTCCCTAGGAGTGCAAACGCCACATCATACTTCATCTCCTTAACCCACGCACGGCCGCCCACGTGCGCGTAATGGAGGTTCGGTGTCGACGCGCGGGGGTCACGTGTCATTGCACGCGCGAGTGCCTGGGGTGGCGCGCGGTTATTCGAGGTCGCCTCACCCGTCCCCCCCCCGTTTTTCTTTCGTCCTCTCACCCGCCCTTCCACAACCCCCGACGGGCCATCCCTCGTCCCGCCCATGAGGACTTCATTCACAGCTACAAGATATGAATAAGCGCAACGCACGTGCAAGGAGTGGTTATTCAATAAGTTGGACATAACTTATTACCTGAATTAAATTCATTTAACTAAATTATGACATATTAGATAAATTGTGTGATTATGATTTAACTCATTTATGATTATAATGTTACTATGATTTAACTAAATTGAAGTTGTACTGAAAACTGATATCTCAATTGCTTTTAGTTAGCTTAACAAAACAATATGCGTCTTGATACTCCAAAGTGTTTTGTTCGCGCATTTCCAAGTTGACGTCAGCGACCTTCGGTCTCTGAGATTAATATAAAATATCCTTGAGCTCAACCCATACTAAATTTCCGACCATTTGTTATCAAAACACAGGTTCTATTCAATTTGACTCACTTCCTGTATAACTAATACTAAAGAATTTCTACTAGCGAATTTTATACGTGTTCCACTTACCAATATTACAAACATGCTTGTCAAAAACATACTTGCATTTCCATCTCTTTGACATATACCGCAATCGCCCTTACTATTTCCTCCTCCAGTAACGTCTTTGCCATCCCTCGGTCCTCACTTCTCACACCCACCACCACTTTCGCACTTGGGCGTCGTTTCCGCAGTCCGTCCTCTGTCCACCCTGCCCGTCTCCGCGGTCGATCATAACGTCTTCTCTCCCCCGTGCGGCTATCACCCTCGCCACCTTCATCTCGTCCCGCCCCCGTTTCTCCCCGTTTCGTCGTCTCCGCCACGCGCCGAGGCGCTGACAGCGCAGAGATCGCCGTTCAAGCGCTGGCGGCGGTCGCGGTTATTTCCGTTCCACCGGGTTAAAAAGGCGCGGCGCGACGCGGGAACGGCAGAGAGGGGAAGGAAGAAACACCGTAGAGGGGGAAGGGGGCGGAGGAAGGAGGGGGAGTCCTTGTAAACACTGGAGGAAGCCGAGGCGTCGTCGGTAGGGGTCTCTTATAAAGCGCCTGCTGCCGCCGCAGGCAGCCATCCACGGATGCGAACCGTCTGCATTCTCGTGATTTCCTTTGTCATCGCTACCCTTCGGCTCTTTTCTATTCTGATGCCACAGTAGGATACTCTTGTTACTCGCTGACATTCTAGACGCTCGCTGTGATTTCTTGATCTTCTCAGATGCCTGGCGGACTACCGTTTTCTTCCTCACATTCTTTCTTTTCTCGACCTTCTTCTCTTAATTCTGTGTCTTCTCGATTATTCGTAGAGATCTCGATGTATTTGCTTTCTCCTTCAGACTTGGCGATCATTTTATCGCACTTTCGATCCTTGTGATTGATTGATTGATTTTTTCAAGTTTCCGGGAGCGTCAACTGCTCTGGTCATTAGTCCCATTAGTGTAGTGCATGTTTTTTCTCTCGGGAGATGGCGGTGATCTTCCCCCGCTGGATGGCGAAATCCGGCGCAGACCTACCGTCGGCTAGTGGGGTTTCCCCCTAGCCAGGACTCTCCAACCAGCGGAGCACCGCCCCAGCCGGGACAAGCCCTAAGCTCCCGACCGGTCTCTCGGAATATGTGGTAGTATAGTGCATGTTAGTGGAAGTGTGTGTGTAAGGGGAGAGGATAGGACAAGGAATGGGAAGGACAGATCGCGCGCGATCCGTGGCCCATTTGATAGGGTACTGCTCCGGCATTCGCCTGGTGTTGATCGGATTCGGCCGGCCGCTAGAATTCTCCTCCAGACAGCGACTGAACTCGACCTAGCTGAAAAGCTAGTGTCGAAAATCTTGCCGCCGTCAGGACTCGAACCTAGGACCTCCCGGTCAGAGGCGCTGCAGTGACATCAGTTGATGCACTGAGCTACCGCTCCCGGTTCGATCCTTATGAATTGTCACTATTATGTCGGGTCGGATCGAATCGGGTCATATCGCATCGAATCGGATCGGGTCGCGTCAGGTCGGATAGAGACTGTTGAGATAATACGATACGGGTCGAGACGAAACAGAACGACTCGGAACGGGTCAGGACTTTTCGGGTCGGCTCGAGACTGGTCGAGATCGGGTCATGAGTGAATGGGACGGGAAGCAACGGGACGAGAGAGGACGGCACGGGATGGAGCGTCGTGTGTTCGGCATAGCAGAGGGCGGGGCGCGGAGGTCAAAGCCCGCGGGTGCCGTGCGCAGGCACGCGTCGCGAGATGCGCCCCCGTGCGGAAGGGACGCGGAGTCGCCCCAGGCCTTCCCTTCCCCCCCTCCCAACCCGCCCCTTCCCCACCCGGAAGCGGTGGGCGGAACGTGGCCGGCGCATCGGCACGCGGTCCCTCGGCAGCGCTTGCGGCGCGGCGCGACAACGCCCCAGGCTCCAACAACATACCGGTGAATTGGAGCTCAAACGAACTGTAATACAGTAACGCTCGATTATCCGAGACCCGGTCAATTCTCGGATTCCGAGCTAACCGAGGCCGCCATCAGAAAATAACCAGATACCCGGCAATGGTGATTCAGGGGAATCAACTGATATCACTGAAGTGCCTATGTCCTGGAGATCCTGGGGTGCCAGTTCCGACGGCAGCAGTATTTTCAACACTAGCTAGATAGCTACATCGAGTTCAGCCGTTGACTGGAGAATAAATCTAGCGGCCGGCTGCTGTGATCGGTAGTTTTTCGTGTTTTTTCCGATCACCACCAGGCGAATGCCGGAGCACGTACCTTATTAAACGGTCACGGACCGCGCGCGATCTTTCCTTCTTCGTCCTTGTTCTATCCTCACCCCTTACTTACACAGGCTTACATTCACATGAACCATAGTACCACAATTGTCGGGAGACCAGTAAGGGAATTAGGGCTTGTTTCTCTTGCTGAGGCGCTGCCACGCTGGAAGGAGATACCCGATTAGAGAAAATCCTCGCAGCAGACGGTCGGTCGGCGCTGAATCTCGCCATCCGACGAGGAAAGATCACCGCCACTTCCCGCGTTAAAAACATGCACAACACTAACGGAACTGATCAACTTAGCAGTTGACTCGCTCGGAATCATCAATCAACCAATCAATCGATGAACCAGAAGTGTAGAATTAAACGAGGCAATAGTACGAGCTAGCGTGCGAGGTAGGCGATGCGTTAACCGATTCTGTGACTTCGTCGAACTTAGTAATCATCGGATTCACTCGTTTAACTTTGTGTTCGTAGTTTGTCATTGCCACACTACGTAAATACACATTAGTTGTTTAACATGTAATTAAGCGAGTATTAACATTAACAACGTTCTTCTAGCCTTTACCAATAAATTGCTTCTGTGATTTGAATACTTTTTTTATTTTTAAAGTAACGATACAAAAACTAAAAAGAATGAAGGACTGTCCTATGAGAAGAAACACAAAGATGAGAATGATGTACCTTAATGTTGAAAAAATAGCTGTTCGTACATCCAAGTTCCAATACTTTAAATAATTTTAACACATCTTGCACATCATGAAACAAAAAGGAAAAAAATAAAAAATTTACGAAGAAATTTGCTAGTGAGAAAAGAAAAGACAATCTGCAAACGAATAGGGATTGACCTGAAATTAAATGAAACTGAACGACTAGGCACGTGTTTGGAAATATCAGCCAATCCGTTCATAGGACTGAGGCCCCTTTATCGATCCCCTTCAGTGTTACAGAGTGGCTTTAATTGTTCATCCCATTAACGTATACCAATCTTACTGTTTCTTAAATGGCGGAATAAGAATACTTCAAAGCTCCATTTATCACCGCACCTAACACTCTTCACCCCGCGTGACTCTATACTTGAATTTTCGTAACGTGGCGGATGACATTATGCCATTTTTACACCTCCTGCCTTATAAAATGATTCTTTATAGCAGTGATAAAACACGTTTGAGGCCATGAGCCCCGTTGAGAAAGACATTCGCGAATTAATTAAAAAGATCCATTTTATAAGGCGGGAGGTGTAAAAATGACCTAATGTCATCCGCCACGTTACGAAAACCCAAGTACAATCCCGCGCCTGATTAAGCGCATTCTGGCGGCGGCGCCTGGCACGAATCTCGCTCTGCCCCGCCTCTCCCGAGCTATTTCCGCTCCCCTCGCACTGTGTTTACAGGCTGTCAGCGTTTCTGCGATTGCCACCTCCTCCCCACCCCCCACAGTCGAGTCTTCCATCAGAACGACCGGGCAATTTAACGGAAACGCTGCGCCTAACGTAAATACCTGCTGCTCAGGACGAGAGATCCAATTTATACACGTGCCGTTACGAGATGTTCTGCTCCAGAAAGAAGGAACGGGTTGTTCTCCATTGGTCGTGTAACAACACGGAGCCAAGAAGTGTTTGGTGGAAATTCTTTACAGTAGCTACCGGGACTTGTGTTAAAGCGAACGTAAGGAAACGAAGTCTAATTTTCGATGGGAATGAAAGTAAACGAACCGAATTTCACATGTATCATAAGGTAGTTTTATCTACCTTACGGTACGTGTCCCGCAAAGTGCTACGTACTTTTCCACACTCGTACTGTAGAGTACCTTTCGGATCAATAAATAAAGAACGGAATAACCCATAAACCCTAGAAAAATCAAAAGTTTCAGAATGTAAAAGCCACCACTTACAAGTTCGTGGTCTTAAATCCTACAAACAACAATTAATTATCTGCTCACAAGTCATTATTCCTTCCTTTTCTCGAATGACAACTTCAATTCTTCTCGTAAAAATTATAATTTTTACGGCAGTTTTGCATCCGCTGTGTTCATCTCCAATTTGTGACCACATATTTGACAGATACCTACACATGATTAACGTGTACCTCCAGAGAAGATAATAAATATGGCTTTCAAAAGCCAAAGGAGGTAAGTGCCATTTTTTTTCTTTTTCGGGAAATCGTGTTCTTCGTATTCTTGGCATGCAATCAGAGCCATCACTAGATAGATGTTACAACTATTTTGAAGGTGTTTCGAACATTGCTCTTAACTGCGTTTCGGCACTGATTTATTCGATACTGAGATGTCAAAATCATCGTTTCGAAAATGTTGGTACTTAACTGCTTTGGCTTTACAAGACCTCAGATGTGTTTACTTCGCTGTGGTGTGATGTGTAAATGTGTTTCCCAAAGCGCCTACGCCAGAAACAAAGGTCCTTTATTCCTAAATTACTTTTTATTACAAGTGTGTACGCCCAACTTTCTAAGGCTCACACAGCCACGACGACGCAAAGCCGCCCCCTGCTCCATGACACCCCAGGGCATGCACGCGAAGGAGAGCGGACGATCACCCTCCGGTAGGAAAGTTGGCGCGTCGGAGGGTGAAGTTGTTGAGCCTTCGCAAAGCGCCAAATGACTGCCCGGGGGGCCATCAGAGCCAAGTTGGACGCAGTGCAGCACAGCAAACGCTGCCTGGACCGCCGCCTGCCCGCCCGCTGCAGCGGATCGCCGCGCCGCCCACTTACGCGAGCGTTAGCGGCCGCGTGCGAACGCGAGTGCTTCCTGCGCGGCGGAGGAGCGCTAACGAAGGCTGCACGCTCGCTTAGGCCGAGGCCGAGGTGAAGTGCTGAAGTGCCTACTTAGCCCCGTGCTGCAGGTGGGAGGACCGCGGACGTCGGTCTCGACCACCTGGCGGTCTAGTACAAGGAAAATGATCCGAGCAAGTTTATTCGGAGGGTCTATTTTGAAAATTGTTGACTCATAGAGTTATGGGTGTTTGTCTGCCAATTTTAGAAATACGAGTAGAATATATTGATATTACTACACGAGTAAAAATAATATAGAACTGAAAGGCATTTGATCACATGGAATCAAATTTGGACGGCTCGACTTCCGAGGTGAAGTGCCTACTTAGCACCGTGCTGCAGGTGGGAGACCGCGGCCATCGGTCTCGACCACCTGGCAGTCCAGGATAAGGAAAATGATCGTGAAGTTTATTCGGAGCCTTGGAGTGTACGAGTGAGTGTGAATGGTTGTTTATCTGCCAATTTTTGAAATGCGAGTAGAATAAATTGGCATTACTCCACGAGTAAATATAATACAAAACTCAAAGGTTTGCGACCGTATAGGATCGAAAACGGTCGGTTCGACTTCCGAGGTGAAGTGCCTACTTAGCCCCATGCTGCAGGTGGGGGACGGCGGTCATGGGTCTCGACCACCTGGCGGTCCAGGACAAGGAAAATGATCCGTGAAGTTTATTCGAAGGGTCTGTTTTGAAAATTATTTAGCCATGGAGTTTGTTGCATGTCTGAGTGTGAATGGGTGTTGTTGGCTCATAGGTGGCCAAAATTAATTCAAATTTGGCGCCGTACTTGAAATTTTATCATTTATAACAATTCCTTAGCGCTAATTAACAGCAAAGAGTGTACGTTTTAAACTTCCCACGTTATACTTATATATTTTCTCTAAAAACTGCGGGCGGGCTTCCAGAGAGAATGGCAAATCTGTCTTTGGTATGAAACTCTTTAGAAGGACAAACGGCTTTGAAAAGTTGAACTGCTTTCATAGACGCTCGCGAGATCGCGGCAGATACCACGGATGAGCCCGCATTGTCGGCGCTCTTGAGAATCGAATGCATTTCTTAATCGGACGCCACCAGTCAATTGTTGGAGAATTTCTCAGTCGAGCATTTTCACAAAAGATCGCCTCGTCAGTTAAAAGGAATAGTAGTAATTCAAATTCTGACGGCATTGAAAAAAACAGGAAGTCGAACCAGCTGAATTTGATTTCGTTTCATCACAAACCTTTCAAAGCATCTACTTAGCTCCTCACTGCAGTTGGGGGACAGCGGTCATCGGTCTCGACCATCTGACGAGCCAAGATAAGGAAAATGGTCCATGGAAATTTCGGGAATGTTTTGGAAATTATTGAGCCATGGAGTGCCCTTTGTGTGTGGGTGTATGACTCTCTGCCAATTATTAAAATATGGTGAGTGGCATTTAAAGGCATTAATATAATGAAGGAGTAAACATAATAACTAATGAAATTGTGATCATTTACGGAGGTTAGACCTCCGGGGTGAAGTCCTTGTCTTAGCCCCAAGCTACAGGCGAAGTATTAAAGCATGGGCTCGGAAGTCTGCAGCCCTGGGACTCTAGCACTAGGTGGGACTCGGGAACTAATGAGGGAAAACCGAAATGGACCATGGAAGTTCCAAAAGTGTTTCGGAAACTAATGAGTTAAGCCTGAAATAAAATTGATTAATGAAATTGTGATATTAGAAAAGCTGCTCATGATCCGTCAAAATGCTTCGTTGTAATTTGCGGTCCCTAATTCTTCTAAATAGTTGTTTTTACCAAAACATTACTGGGTACAAAAATAATTATTAAACGTAGCATTGTATCAGTTTAATTTTCACATCGTAATAGAATGCTGGTAGCTATAAGAATGTCAACAATCAAGAGCATTTTGTGGTATGCCGTGCTACACGTGGATATAACGTAAGACGTAAAGTGGATCCAAATCTGGCAAGGAGGAAACTGGGTCAGCCTCCTATAAACATCAGTCACAAAAAGAGCAAAACATTTTGAATTATACCTCCAGCTCCAGAGAACATAAACAAGATATTTTTAACATTTAGTAGTACTATGAAAAGTTATAACGGCCTGACAGGAAATGCACCGTAAAAATTCTGAGTCTTCACAAAAAACACGCTTCTATCGAGTAGAATCGGATCGACCCAGAAGACTCGAAACAAGTCGTTTGGCCCAATACATCACAATGAGTTCAGTTAGGATAGCATACGCAATTGCAAAGTTCGAGGTTCAAGACTCAATCGGACGCCACAATTATTCTACCCCACCATCTCAACATTCAATTTTTGGGGCCAAACCCCTGATTCCCATTTCGAAGCTCATCAGTGCGACTGTGAATACTAAAGAGAGGGAGAAAAAGGGAGAGTTGAGGGAGGGAGATACGGAGAGGGAAAAATTTGACGAAAAGCGAGAGATGGGGAGAGGGAGAAGTAGAGGGATAGTGAGAGTGAGAGTGAGAAAGGAAGGGATAGAAAGAGAGGAAGGATAGATGGGAAAGAGAAGGAGAGACAAGGAAACAGAAAACAAGAGGAGACAGATGCAGAAGGAGGAAGAGAGTGGGTGATATATTTTGGAGAAAAGAGGTTGAGGGAGGGAAGAAGAGAGAGAGAGAGAGAGAGAGAGAGAGAGAGAGAGAGAGAGAGAGAAGGGAAAAGAGAGAAAGAGAGAAAATATAGGGAGAAAGAAGGTGAGACGAGAAAACAGAAAAGAAGAGGAGACAGAGATGCAGGAGGAGGAAAGAGAGAGAGAGAAAGAGAAAGAGAGAGAGGAGGGAGAGGGAAGGAGATGCTAACACACGTCAAGAAACGACCGTAGTGACACCATCCAGTTCAGCACGCCATCAGGCGCAATCAACTTGATTGAAAAATGAGTCCCCACGCTCACTTTTTAATCGCCGCCCGAGCCAAACGAGCGGCCTGCCCCCTCCTTAGAGGACGTGCCTCGTTCTCCGTCTTTCCACGGGCCACTTCTTCAGGGCGTCCGCGCGCAAAAACACTGCGATATAATGTATTCCTTCGTAAGAACAGTGCGATAGTATACACAATAAAATAGGAACGTTCTTGTTGTATTTGGCATTTTGGGTCGATTGTACGACTTTGCTGGGTAGCTAACGATGTTCCACATCCCTGGGCCTACTTTCATTCAGTCTGGACGCATGGGGGGGGGGAAGAGATGAACATGACGTATTCCCTTCGCCGTAACTTGCAAACTTCGCCTGCATGAGGTTTTCTTCGTGCTGAACATAGGTACTGATATTGAACAGTTTTCAAAGGAAAACTACAACTCCAATTTTGAACCAAGCGGTAATCGAACCCGGGATCGCCACAAAAGCTAGTACTCTGCCAATGTGCCGCTTTGCATCTTTAGGAACGTTCTCAATTTTAATACATTTAATTAGCTCGTATTAGATTTCACAAGAGCAACCCTATCACTGAATAGTGCAATGGATGAGGAAGACTGATCGAGTAAACTAATAGACATAATCTAAATAACAATGCTAAATGGTGAATGAAAGTTATTTATGATAGTTTAAAATTGAGTTTCAGCCTTGTATACAAAATCACAAAAGCCATCGCGTACTTTTAAATTTTCTTTATTATCTCTGTTCCAACATTAACTACCAAGTTTATGTACCTTTAATATTTACATCACTTACCTTAACAAGCGTCATGAAAATATATAATTAAATTTATTGTCACATTCTAGAATTAGTAATTGAATTCAGATTAAAGGCATCAGGATTCGACCCAGTTCAAGTTACTAATGTGAATTACTACCTACTACTAACTTCAAGTTACACGATTCAGTCACACAGCACTAGATACTGGGTGGAACCAGTTAATTTTCAGTCTAATTTACAGTACTCCCCCAGTCTACCCATAACCCTTCGTCAGCCAAGTCTGCACTAGCCGGTCGTCGACCGCGCACATCTCCCCAGCGTCACCCAAGGTGGCACGTGGTTATCCTGGAGACACGTGGTTATCCTGGAGACACGTGGTTATCCTGGAGACACGTGGTTATCCTGGAGACACGTGGTTATCCTGGAGACACGTGGTTATCCTGGAGACACGTGGTTATCCTGGAGACACGTGGTTATCCTGGAGACACGTGGTTATCCTGGAGACACGTAGTGAAGAACGACGGACTGCAGGAGCCTTCACCGCAGAGTTCCCCCCCCCCATTACGACCGCCGCCACCACCGCCTCCGCCGCTTCCTTAATTAAGCTGTTAACCGACGGTCGGAGCGCGGACGCCGAGAAAAATGGCAGCGAGACCGCAAGCGCTAAGATTTACGCGATGGCGGTGGCGGCGAGGTCGAATGGTGAAATGGTGACGGGGGAGTGATGGTGAAGAAATGAGGGGGTTGCCGTGGGAGTGAAAGCCCCTCACAGATGGATTGGGAAGCGATGCTTAGGGTGGTATGGGAACAGGGGAAATGAAAGGAATAGAAAGGCGCAGAGGGTGAGAAAGGTTTTGTATACCGCAAGATGTTGGATGGAAGTTAAATGAATTTAGATATCACAAAGGTGGCAACCTTCCATGAAAATACGAAATGAGTTTTGGGAGAAGCTGCGATAATATCGGGAATAGTCTAACATAATAGTGGAACATAGAAATCATACAAGCACGAATAGATTCACTGGGGTTCAGTGGTGGACAGGTAACATAATCAGAGGTGGAGGCAAATACGATGTCGAAACGCGGCGTTTTCATTCCAAGTGAAACACAAATAGTAAAATAAAGCATCATCTTGGTACAAAGAAAGGAAACTGAGTGATGTCAGCTGTATCAGTCGAGCCGTATCATCCGAGGAAGTAGCACACGTGACGCCGAGGACGCCAACGATGTTGATAACGAGATACAGGGAGCGGAGCAACAAGAAGCGCGATGGCAACCACAACAGCAAAGATGGTGACGAAAACTACGATGACTATAAAGACGACCTCAACCGCACCGAAAATGACTAACGGTATGGCTAAGAGTGAATTCGTGGTTGTCCGAAGAAACGTTCTAGCATGAAATAATTTTGCCGAATAGTAGTGGTCATTATGTATTCCACAGCACCACACATCCCTTTTCCAATTATTACATTTCTGCGACAAGTAATGGAAGAGAAAGCCGATCTCATAGCCGACATCGTTAAGGCAGTAGTACAGTAGCAGTCTCGGACCAGAGGATGGTGGGTTCGAAACCCGCCTCGGGAATGGATGTTTGTGTGTGTTTGTGTTGTCCATACGTGTTCTCCCTGCAGTTTCCCCATCAGTTTAAAAATCAAAGTAGTCGCTGTATGACCTAGATGTTGAAAAGCGACCTATAAAAATTGAAGCGAAAATATTTAAAGAGGTATTGGGATTAATGTTTGGTAGAAACTATTAGCAAAAAGTTTCGCCCATTTATTACGAAACTATTTGCTGATATCCCCGTTGTGGCACCTTGAATTGGAAATCTTAGACGAGGCTTCTCCTTCATTGAGTAAAGAAAAGTTTATCTAAGACCAAGTCGACTATGATGCAGTTCATCTGAATATTTCGAGTTAATTTGTCACTGTTCTGTCAACTTGGAACTTCGTCAGATGTTTTCGCATGCATTGCGACCGGACCTGCGTTAAAGTGGGCGCTTAAAATAGTCCGCCGTACAAGGTTGGCGCGAACGAAAGTTCGGCCGAACACGGATGCACTCCGACAGCAAGCTAACAATCAGGGAGGCCACTTACACCCTGAAAAAAAATTCCCTGAAATGTCTCAATTTTCCTGAACATTTTATTTTTTGTTTTACCTGATAATATTTGTAGAGTATTTCACACAATTTAAATAAAATATTAAAGCTTGCTTCAAACTAATTTGTCATCTCTTTGATTTCACCTGGATACACACCAAATTAACAAATCTCAACAAATAGAAATTGAACAAAAATATTTGTATTATTCTTTTATTTACCTTCCTTCATAATCATCATTTTCTCCGACTTCTTCCAGAAATCCCTTGATTTTTCCCTAATTTGTCTAGAAAAATTAAATTCCCTGCTTTTTCTCAGTTTTCCAGAAAGCGGCCACTCTGACAATGGCAGCAAAACGAGACAAAATATCACCCTAAAGAGATCACCGGCGGCGAAATAGACGACGATGACTACGGGTGAGGAAATGACGAGAGGCGTGAGTGGCGGCAATGACTGCGGCGAGGCAGGCTGCTGCGGTTGCGTCATAGCTCTCCGCGAGAATTTATAAGGCTCCATTAATCTTCGCACTTGCCTCTCCGAGAGCTCCACGAGCAGCTTCCTTCTCGCGCAGATGCCTTCCATGCACGCTGCACGACGCCCAAGGCGGGGTTCGCGTCGACGAAAGGAGCTCTACCGAATGCCATTATGAGAGCTTTGTTTTTGTAAAGGAAATGTCTGGACGGGGTACGACGAGAAAAACTTTTACGTTCACACACTGATGCGAAGTGACGTTGCGAAGTTAAGTCTCTGAGGCAACAGTTCACCGGTAAGCGAGTCAATCAAATACGCATCTTGAAATAATAGAGCTTGTTAATAACAGGCTGTGCTGGTGTTTAAAAAAGGAATTATGCCCCTCGGTTTCCTTCAGTTAATAAATACAGTCGGGCACAATAAATGTCAATTTAATCCCTCCAGATGCCATTGGAATATAATTCAATTTCAATAATTATAATCGAATTATAAACTGAGTAAGTACTACTATTTACTACAAACATCACCAGTACATTTCACTTTAATTCTGAAATCTGCGTTAACATGGAAAAAACACACAACATAATTTTAAGCACAACATTAATTTAAAGCAAGAGAAAAAAAACGTGCGACGTCTCTTTACGAGAGAGCGAAAGACAACACAATCACATCCTTCATTTGTCTAGCTGACCACGCGAGAGCGCAATATCTATCAGGAAGTTGAGTCCGCCAGGCAGGGGGAGAATTTGCTCCAATTTCTTAAAAGACGTCCGGCAAGCTGGCAAAGCCACTTCAGCTATAGCTGTTTTCTTTATAACTAGACTTTTGTGCTATTTTTTGTAATTTTCAAATATTCAAAAATTAAAGTCTGAGCTTCAGAGTTGAGAAAAAGGAGACGGGTCCCTTTGTTGGCTCAAAAGGCGCAGACGCGAAGCGCTTCATGACTTCGCAGGAAACGATGTAGCATAATTCATTCATCGATAGCATTTTGAACATTCTGATATGTTTTTCCAAGAGCAACGTTTATACAAATGAATAATGCTTGGGTGACACGATGGTAGATTTTAGAATAAATAACGTTAAACTCAATTAAATTTTGAAATCTTGCTCGAAGGCTGTCATTAAAACAAACGATTAGTAATAAGACTAAAACTGATGTTAACTAAACATAAGGAGACATTTGAAAACCATTAAAATGTTTAAAATTCAACACATTAAGAGATAAGTTATACGCGGGCTCCCTACAATAGTTAAATTCCCTTTTATGATTGCACACTTATCAATACACATTCATGCCGGAGAGCATTGAATTTCTTACTCGAAATTTACCCTCTCAACACTCAGACACAGCACAAATATCAGAACTAATTATGAAATTGAATGTAAGAGGAATGAACTACCACAATGCGAAGAAACATTGTTTTACATAGCATCGTAGGCTTTCACTGTCGGAGTCAATATGAGTGAAATTTTCCGGGCTGGTAGGCCGTGGTCCAGTTGACATTGAAGAGCCAACTCTTCAATGTCAACTGGACCACGGCCTACCAGCCCGAAATTTTTCACTCATTGTTTTGTTAGGAATATACATGTGGGTGCGAAGAATCCAACCTAAACTACTACCACCACCACCACCACCACCAAGGACCAACCCCACGCGTACCTGCTGGTCGATCAAGTCGTCGGACCTCTTCCTGCGGGAGAAGAGTCGCCACAGTCGACGCGCCATCGCGATCCCTTCGCCTCGGGGGCGTCACGCACGCCCTCTCGCGACCGCTCGCGCACCGTCACGTCACGCGCCGCGTCACGTCACGCGTCACCCTCGCGTCGCACGCACGCCGTCGTCGGCCCGCACGGCAGAAGCCCATTTCGCAGACTGGCCGATTCCCAAGGACTAGAAGCGACCCCGACACCGTCGTCGTCTCCACTGCCACCACCGCTCCTGCTACCAGCATCCGCCGCCCCCGACTCGCTTAACTACCCTTCCCCTACCCCGCGGCACCGCTCGTGCCGCCGCCGCCGACGGCGACACAGGCCCACGCTGTGTGGGCTCTTAACCAATTGCACTCCGCTCCGTCCGCATTTACGTCACGCCAGAAAAATCTGAGCCTACACATCTTTTGATCTGCGGAAGGGGAAGGCTCTTTCCTCTCACCCCCTCCACCTCCCGCTCCCCCTTCGCGGGGCGCTCCGGTCCCCCCACCCTTCCGAACCCCTCGCCCTAGGCCCCCACCCGTCGTGCCACCAACGGCCCCCTTGTGGTACGCCGCATCACGTGCGGAGACGTGACAACGACCGCGCGCGCGTACGCACGAATTTTGCCGCCCTGTTTCTTTTTTTTTTATCTTTCCTTCTTCATTCGCTCGCTCCTTGTCTGCGCCTGTCGTCTTCCTCCGGAGCGGCTCCTTTGTGGTTCCGCAGCGCGGGCACCAGGAAGTAGATGGAGCTACCATCAAGGCGGTGGAGGTCGCGTGGAGGCTGGGCGTAGGAGCTCCAGTGTTATTCGGGTCACACATGTTCTGAATTCTTGCACTCCTGAATAAAAGTAAGAAATGGACCAAAGTGGACTAATTCATAAAAATGATGTTAAGGGAAATTTGATTCGTAGCGATTTCCAGTTATTCTTCAAGATATAAAATGTCTCAACAACACTCTCTCTCCCACTATTTATAGATCTGTTATAGTAGGTACAATGAAAGTAAGTCATCTCGGCTCACCTGAGCACTATATTTTCTAGTTATTAAAAATATTATGAAGATGTTCACAGAGACTTCAAAAAGATTTTAAAAAAGAATTCCCAAGATAATTAACAATCAACAGGTATAGTAGAACATGATAATGTGCTACAGAATGATGTTTTATTACGTGCAGAAATGTTTGGTAGTTGTGTTATGTTGTAATCAGAATGGAACACAAACCGAAATAACATTTTAAGAGATGTATGGTAACACCAGAAAACAATTATTGCAAATTATAATCAATGACATTGGATGATATTTGCACGAATGAAGTGACTACAAAAACACATTTCATTTCCCGCTCCTATAATCACAAAAACAACATCATCTATGCCCCATAACTGCAAAATTATTAGCGGAATCATGTTTCAAAAAATCACATTCACAAAGCAAAAACCACCTGGCTCATAAAACACGCGAGAAGCCGGCACGCCCACCAGTTCGGTCCCCTGCAGCGCAGCGACAGCTGCTGCTCTCGTGAATGCGCGCCGTAAAACAATAGAACGACGCCACGCGCTCGCTCTGATGGCATGAAAACGCGCTTTATTTCGCGCGCCCTGAACAGCCACGCCGCAGCCACAGCAGCCGCGCCGTCTGCACTCAGGTACGCACGCTGCGGACAGTGGGCCCGAATACCAAAAACCATTGGACAGGGTTTTGAGTGTGTATGCGTGTGTGTGTGTGTGTGTGTGTGTGTGTATATATATATATATATATATATATATATATATATATATATATATATATATATATATATATATATATATTCATAGATTTCATAATATATTATATATAATTATATTTCATTATATATTATAATATTATATATAATGAAATGTATATATAATATTATAACTATATATATTGTGTGTGTGTGTGTGTGTGTGTGTGTGTGTGTGTGTCTGTGTCTGTGTGTGTGTGCGTGCGTGTGTAAGTGCGTGGTTTCAAATATTTGAGGGGTCCCAAGCATCAAGGGGTGAGTGTATTTTTGAAATTTTCCCAATAGCTCAAACAGTGGCCATTGCCCTAAAAACCGGTTAATTCGGTGCAAGAATTACCATCCATAGTTTCCATTGGTTCAATAGTTTTCTATAATCAATTCCACTTTAAACTATTTTCTCAATAAATAATGTTTAGGATTAATTTTTACATCTTGTGCACTCGATCTCACGTTCTAGTGAAGGCATGAACACTGCCACTGCTCTGTATGGCACACCCACCGGACTAATGACCAAGAAGATGACAAACATTACACCAAAAAGTTTGCGACTGTTGGAAAGACAAAATTCACTCATTCATCTCCCTGCCCCTTAATCATTTCTAGGTGTTCTAGCCTGTTGTGCTTATAGAATTTGTTTTCTTTCTTGAATGTCCATGTTGAAATTGGATGTTTATTTCATTGTTAAATATTAATCGTGAAAGTAATTTGTAATATTATTTTATATAGCCGTAATGAATTCATTAATAAATTTGGCAATTATTTATTCTCCCTGCAGGTAAATAAACCTATCTGATGAGCAATTTTATTAAATTTTTTGTCTTCAAAACATTCAGCAATTTAAGGTAACTTACGTTATTATTCACGAATTGGCGTCCTGATTTGAGCCTGTTTCTGGCCAGTGTTCGGAACGGTACGGTCACGCGTTGAGACTGATGACTGGTGGCAGATGTCGGCGTAAAATGCTTTGAAATCTCTTGTCACGTCATTCAGGGCTAAGGGAGAATAATTCCAATGAATTGGCGGTAGAACGCGCTGGTACTCCTGCTTATATTTTGCCTTTCAGCCTTCATTTTACCAATTATTTTTGCGAACATTATTCGTTATAATCAAACTTTTTGGAACATAGAGATGTGGTAGTATTACATTTCCAAGTTATCAACATTACTACGAGATGAGATTAACACTTACGTCTCATTCATGTAGAATGTGAGAAGTATTATTAGTTTCCAAAAAATTAAACAGCGTTAGTCAGGAAGTCATTTTCATTACATCGAATATGAAATCAATTAACAGAGAACAAATCCAATCATCAAAAATTCAATTTATGCTATTCATATAGATTCAGTAATCATTTTCTACAATAGAGTGCTAAAATCTATTGGCTGGAAAAAAGGTTGAAAGAAATCCATAAAATATGTGTCTCAAGATAATTTGAAATTGTACATCGAAATAAACATTTTCTCTCGTTCCTGTTTTGAAGAGTGGTATATACGGTATTAGCGAGAACAAAATTATTTTTAATTGTTGTATTATTATCGAACAAGGCGCGGAGTTTATAAGACACGCCGTAACTGACAATTTCATAATATTAATTTCTAAGGTTTCATTTAATCAATATTACAAGAAAATGCGTGTTTTTAACCACCACCCACCAGTTCATCAGTTACTCCAGTTATTACTTCCTGCACCGCAGTTCAGTTTCGTGAACGAGCACTGGCTTACATCACGAGATGACAGCGCGCCATGTTAGTTAATCAAAAAGCGGAATAAAGAACACGCGGAGAGCAGATAATTATGGATGATGGACTCGAAATTGATAAAGTAAATTATAAAACTGATACATGAAAGATAAGACAGAAATTGTGGGATTTCAAGGCGAGTAGAGGGAGCAAAATCTCCACGTTGGAGAGCAATATTTGCGTCTGGTTACGACTTCACTCACCGTGGTGTCTTATATTGTTCTCTTTTCAGCTAGCTTGTGGACGGAATGAATACTCCTATTTGAATGACTTTATAGCCATAATTTTGTGTACTAAAAAGAAGTGTATTGGTTTCCGTTCTGAACAAAAAACAGTAAATAAATATATAATGAACTAAAATTCATTCTCAAATATTTGAGATACAATTGTTTCATATAAAACGTAACTACCAGTTACTTACAAAATTGGCATCCTTTAACTGTTCAAGATCAGCTACAAATTAAGTCGTATGATGAGAAGAGATTCGTGTAACCTCGCAGGAAACAGAAATTAGCGAAATTTAACAGGAGATAGAGGGGTATCAAAGCTCTTATACACAACTTTAATCGAACACATTTATTGTGAACGGGCGCGATTGAAGAACTGTAATAGCAGGAACGACCACTACCTCAACTTACAAAAAGAGACCTGGAAAGGAAGTGAAACGATAGGTCAAGGACACAAGTTACAATGTCTTCGGCAACCGGAGCACAAAACACAATTTAGACAAATGAGAGATGCAAAAGGGCCTGACACAAATGAGCATGAGAAGTAGGTCAGCCCAAATTAATCTGGTTCTCAGCCACATGACAATGATTAACGACGAAAGCAAGAAAAGGAGGTGGTGTGTGGGAGCAGAAAGACAAGAATGACGAAGAAAGATGAAAGACGTCAGCTGATAGGAACAAAAATTAGCGACGACTTTTCCTTCTGATGGTGCTATACGCCAGCTCTGACACTGGTGCGAGGTAATCAAGAGGTCGGCTGCTCCGATCGGTAGTTTTCTGTGGTTTCTCCGATCAACACCAGGCGAGTGCCGGTGCAGTACCGAATAAATTACGGACCGCAAGCGATCTTTCCTTCTTCTTCCTTGTCTGTCCTATCTCACTCCCTTTACACACATTACTGCACACACACATACATACATACACACACATACATACATACACACACATACATACATACACACACATACATACACACACACACCAACTTGCGCTACACTACCTCACATGCCGGGAGACCGGTCGGGGACTTGTCCCAGATGGGGCAGTGTCCCGCTGGTGGGAGATACCGGGTTGGGGAAAATCCCGCTAGTCGACGGTAGATCGGCATCGGATCGCGTCATCCAGGGGGAATCGCCGCCACCTCTCGATGAAAGAACACGCACTACACTTACGGGAGTAATGGCCAAAGTAGTAGACGTACCCGGAATCAATAACAATCAATCAATTCAACCTCCCCCACTCTGTTTCCATCGCCTCGTCATATCCCCCACCCCCTCCGTCACCTTCTCATTGCCTTGTCCTCTGTCATCTGTATCTCATCACTTTCACGTTCCCTTTGCTTCGTACTGTCACATCCCCCCCATCTCCTTGCCGCCCACGGTACCCTTTCACGCTTCCTTTACCACCTCCACCCCAAACTCTAAGCCAACAGCCCCATCGCGGCCTGTCACCTCCGACCCTCGCTCCCTCCTCATCATTCCCTCCCTGTCCGCCTCCTTTGACATATGCGCCCCCATCCTCTCCGCCGCCGCCGCCACCCCCGCCCACACCAAAACATGACCTGTCCCCTCTCTCCCTTGCCCGTCTTCATCATCCATTCCTCTGTCACCTCCACCTCGTCCCCCATATCGTCCGCTTCCTTTGCCAAATCTGCCCCCAACCTTTCCGCCACCAGTCCCATTGCGGCTTATTGTCACCTCCGTCCCCTCCGCCCACATCACCCCCTCCTTTGTCCCTACCATCACGCCGGCATTGTCCCCGAGCATCGCCCACCACATTTGCCGCATCGGCCTTCATCACTCCGCCACCAGCTATAGTACCGCCTGCTCTACCATATCCACCGTCTTCCGTCCCAATCACCTCCTCCCTCGCCTTCCCCGCTTCCAATCTCTCCAACACAACTCCCATCGCGGTCTGTCACCTCTGATATCTGCCCCGTATTCATCGCTCCCTCCTTTTGTCACCTCCACCTCACGCCAACATTGTTCATCCTCCATACCCGCCACCAACCCTTCCGTCCCTTGAATGCGACCTCCGGTGACCTCCACCCTCTATCCCGCCCTCGACACCCCCTCCTGGCAGTTGCGCCTTGCCCATAAACTTTCGTCCGTCCCCTTTGCCCACTTCCTTTTTGCCACATCTACCTCAACCCTTCCATACACCCAACATGGCCTATCACCCTTCCCTTGTCCCTCCTCCCCACCTCCTTTGTCACCTCCGCCTCACCCCCACCATCGCCGCCCCCTCTGGGCATGAAGTCTGGCGGCCCCATAAAACCGCGCAACGTCGCGATAAACTATTTTCGACGTGGCGCGGCCGCCGCCCAAGAGGCGGGGCGACGCGGGGCGGGGCGAGGCGGGGCGGGGCGGGCCGGGGCGGGCCGGGGCGGGCAGAGGCGGGGAAGCGGGCAGAGGGCGGGGCGATGCGGAGCGCGCAGCAACGCTAATAAAACCGCTGGAGACGCGGCGCGCGCCCGAAACGACGGCCGGCGGGGATGGGCGTGGGGGCGGAGGTGAAGGTCGCGGGCGGAAGGGCGGAGGGGGGGGGCGAGGGCGGGGCACGTTTGCGGGCAAGCTCCACGCCCGCGCCTTGTTATGGACCAACTCAGCGGAGAATCACTACTTCACCGCGCCTTATTATCCTGACACAACTTCGTACTCGCCCTTCAACGCAGAGCTTGCGTTTTATTACTGCATTCCACGTCGCTTTCTTTAAAGTGGTTTTGTGAGAGAGCAAAGAATTAAATCTATTCGTTCTCCAGAAAACGTCTTTATTGCTTTTCCTTCAGATTGTAATTTGGGATTATTGATGTTGACATTTACGAGGAGTATTTTAATCAATTCAAATCTGTGATAACATAATAAATATATAAAATATTGTAATACCTGTATCACAATTGTCATCAATGTAAGATGATGGTTTCACCAGGGCATTTCTTCCCTTCATTTCTTCCTCCCCCTCACAACATTACTTTCTGCGAGCTGCCCAGTGCGCCACACGGAAATCGCAATGACATAACTTCAGGTGTGACTCGAGAAGAGATCACTGCAACCGAAAACATGCTCGTCATCCAGCGGGAAGGAACACTGCCATCTCCTGACTAAAAACATTTACTACACTAATGGGACTCTTTTTGGCAATTGACGTGCCTCGAAATATCAAAGACCTGCGCTGGTGGGCGGGCAAGAGGGCGGGCAAGAGGGCGGGCAAGAGGGCGGGCAGGAGGGCGGGCAAGAGGGCGGGCAAGAGGGCGGGCGAACGGGCGGGCGAACGGGGAAGGGCGAACGGGCGGGCGAACGGGGAAGGGCGAACGGGCGGGCGAACGGGCGGGCGAACGGGCGGGCGAACGGGCGGGCGAACGGGCGGGCGAACAGGCGGGCGAACAGGCGGGCGAACGGGCGGGCGAACGGGCGGGCGAACGGGCGGGCGAACGGGCGGGCGAACGGGCGGGCGGTACCAGAGAAGGCCACGCCCTCCGCCCTCTGGCCCGTCGCGCGCGTCACTCGCACTCCCCCTCATCGATCCCGGCCCATCGGAGCGCCCACAATGACGGCGGCTGCCTGTCAGTGGCGCCGACTCACGCGACGTCGTCATGGTGGTGCATGCACCGCGCGCGCCCCGCACCTCGGCAGGGTCCTCATTTCGAAGGGCGAGCGGTGCGATGGGGCGACAATTGGGATCCGACCTGCCACCGCCACTGCTTTTGAAATGCAGCTGAATAGCGTTCACTTTAGATGACATCGTGCACGTACTCGGAAGTGATAATTTGCGAACTCGCGACAAGTATTCAGAGGAATATAGATGTCTCTAATTTGGAAAGAAAAAAAAACTGGTTCACATTTCGACAAAATTTTCATTATGTAGAATGATTTTCGTATAAAGTGCTCTTTAATATTGAAATATCTCTCTCACAGGGCCTAAATTTGATAATGCAGATCGGTCGGAGGGTATTCATTTTGAAAAAGAGTCCAGTGGATGGTTTAAGCACCAGTAAATGTTGACAGACTTAAAGATCAGTCAATTTTTGAAAAACTGCTTCCTCTATTTTAGGGAACCTCAACACGAATGTTTTCGTCAAACTTTCGAGTTTGATTTTCGCACAATTAAAAAGATTTCTCTACACGTAAAATGAAAAAAAAAAGAAAATTACGGAATATTTCGGAGTAAAGTAAATTACTTTCTTCATCCCGAAATTCATAAGGATGCTGACGGATCACGAAGAACATTCTAGCTATCCATTTTGAATTGAAAGACTCACTAAAACAAGGGACTAAACCTAATTTTTGTGAAATAGAGTTATTTGCATTAAATAAAGCTTCAAATATTATTTTAGAGTAATATGTTATTTAAATCCAATTCGGACTTGCATGCAAGTGCATTGTGTTTAAAAGTTCAAAATTGTTATATTATGTAATGAAATTATATTATGTTATATTATGAAAGTTCTATTATAACTCTCAATATCACAGAAACAAGACAGTGTGAGATAGACCTTTGTTTTTGGCTGAGCCCTTCAAATGTGGGAACAGGGAGAACGGGAGTTGCGAATTTTGACGCAGACCTGCGTGACCAGTCTGCAAACATAGACCGTGTCAGCAACGTCGACCGCTGCCCGTCAGAGCCACCGACTCTGCCCCGACGCTGTCAAAGCCTGGTGCCGTGCCCGGCCTTCGGCGCTCCTATAATCGAGAGAGAGAGGTCTAGAGAGGCTGTTTCGACAATTGGAACTCACAGGTATTGAAATCCAGGCGAATTGTGATTCGGCATCCCTTTAGGTGGTTCCAATTACTGCCAATGCCGTAACGCATTCATTTAAGTTACAATATGTGTGGCCGAAAAAAAAAAAATTCAAAAGAAACTCGTTTTTCCAAATTAAAAAAAATTGCATTATCGAATATTTCGAATTAACAATTGTCAAACTCTTAGAATAAATATTAGGAATCTGAAAGAAACATGAAAAAGTAGACATATCAAGAAATTCGAGAAAAGGAATTCGAAATATGGAGAAATTCGAGTTCACACAGTTCGAATTATCGAGATATTCGTGTTCGTGTTTAGACGAGACGGCACATAACCTCGGGCTTTCCGATCGTTGCAGCAGGTTGCTGGCTGTGGAGCCGCTGCATACATCGGACCCGCCTTTCTGCGCTCCTCAATTCCGAAGAGCGGACATCAAGAGCAGTGCAGAGAGCGGCGGCAAATTGGGGCACACGTCTATTGAAATCCAAGTGAATTGAGATTGAAGTTGCTTTAGATAGCGAATCGCAAATGATTGGCGCCGTCCTCTTAATCATTTGAATTTGTAGCCTGGACACAAAATACATTGGAGCCTAAATATGATCGAGAGGAAGGAACTACATAAGGGAAATAAAGTAATCGAAATAACGAATTTTACGTAACAAAATTTCATGTGTAAAATAATATGAAAAAAATATAGAGAAAGGGATTTGGAATAATCGACATTTTAACGGGGGCACAAAATAACTACCAACACCGCGACCACTGAAGCGCTTATGCAAGTGCTCTTGCAGACACGCGACGCCACTACACACGCTGGGAGCCTGCTTGTCAATTAAGGTTCGGCGAGGTTTGCAAACATTGCAGTAAGGGTCGTCAATTACGAGTCGTCCCCATCGAAATCTAAGTAAAACCCGAACGGCCTCACTTTTGAAGAACCTAATATTCAAACGATCACACAGGGTACGGCATGCAACCTAATAATTTGACTCTTATATTCCTTTGAAAATACTAAACGCTAGTGGCCTGCAGAACCAAACACCTGCTGCTGAGCTAAACCACACAAAATGGTTTTCCAAAACGTAGAACGCAGAGTTTTTGGATTTTCCTGAGTATCTAACGAAACCATTGACACCTCGCACTTGGCTGTAGGCTGCCGAGCTTTCCTTCAATCTTTTCGCGCGCATCGGAAAATAGTAATGTAGATATTCGGAAAATTAACGGAATAAGAAATATCTACTCGAAGTTTTCCGATCATGCACAATTAACTAATTGACATTTGCTAATTCAACTCTTTAGGGACATGTGTATTTTCGTAACATTTTAATTAAAAAAATGATTTTAAGTTAAAAAAAGTCTGAAAAAATTAACGTTCAATCGAAGAGCTATAGAATTAAACTGATTATTAAATGCGGAAAACTTAATTTTGCGGAAATGCTCTTTAAGTTACGCAATCTAGGCTAATCCATAAATTACGCAATGTAAGTCTAATAGAAAACAATGTGTAGCTTGAACTCCCCCTAATCTTAAAAGTTAATAACTTAATTCTGGTGAAAGTCTAATGTATCTCTTATACTTGTTCATATTTATGAAGGGTTTGGGCAGTAACAAGTTGAGACACATTTCGACGAAAATCGAGATAATAACATTTAAGAAGAGTGAGAGGCTCTCTTAACCTTTGTATTCTTACTGGCCCAAACCATTCAATTTTTCTTGATTAAATAAATAATTAACGTCCGACCTTCTGAAACCTTCAAGAAGTGTAAAATCCATTATCGAATGTTAACTCAAATTTTAACACAATCTTCCTCTCGCTCTATAAGGAGTGAACAAATAATCCACCTTTAAAAAGAGGCTCTAATTTCCGAACCCGACGCATTAGTCACACATACTGCGTCAGATCAGAGGGTTCTTGCCCCGAAAAAGCCGAGATAAATCACGATTGTATTAACATTTAATTTAACGAATACGTCACGCATGATCCCTCCTAGCCTGGGCGTAGATTTAGTGCATTTCCCCGGGGTTGCCCGGCGTCGCTTTCTCCCTTAATTGGAACCTTCATACATGCCACGGCGTCGCTGGGCAGGAGGCCGGGAAAAACAAGCGAACGCCGTCGAAACGTGATCTCCCAGGCGGCGGGCCTTGTGCGAACACGCGAGCCAAGAACACAAGGAAGCGTGGGGATAGCGAGGACGGAGGCTCCAGGGTGACTCATTTAGTGCGTAAAAAACACCTTTCAATATGACTCAATAGTTTTACATTACGTGAAGCATCGTCTATAACTATAAAAATGGATGTTGGTTTGTTTGAAATCGTTAAACTCCGACAGCCAATCTCCATCTCAGTTGGCACATTAAGTGTTTTTTTTATGGAGAAGGATTTCATGGTGTTCATTTTGTTTTAACTCTCCACTAGATAGCGCTTCAGTTAAGTGCAATTCGCAATCCGTCTGGGCTTCATTTTTGCTTGGTGTTGCCGTGTGTCACGAGGCGGGGTCGAGCAGGAGAGCTAGAGCTGGTGGGATGTAGATGGGATGAAACTAATGCTGAGCTAGGAGACGACAGCGAGTGTGCGATTGCGGGAATGGACGGGAACACCAGGTCGTTGCAGTGCTGGCGGAGCGTGAAGACGACGGCGGGGCGAAATTCTGCTAGTATCGTATATGATATATCTTGGTTTTGAGCCTCTGCTCATGCGCGAACTCTAATATTGCGATTGAGTTTTATCGTAAATCGATACTCCATAAGAATTATCGGATGAATGACGTAATTTGTATTGCGTACAATAGACGACACTTGATTTCTATAAGTAGAATGTGTTTCCAGAGGCGGAAGTATGTGCTGCTCACTAAATACCCATGCAACATGATGATGGGTAGCTCTAGAACAACAGTGAATGAAGAGAATATGACTTTGTGGAAATAAAGAGATAGCAGGACAATGCCATCACAGTATGGATCTACTTTCATATTTGAAAGGTCAACGAAAACGGGGTAGAAAACGATTTTTACCCTTCAAATAGTGAAGTCAGGTGGTGACCTCTAACGCACATCATATCGCTTAAAAGTGTAGTGCAAAACTCGCTTATGGCATGAACAAAAAGTTTCTATGCCATTTTATAGAGAAACGCTTGCACAGCAATTAGTCAGCAAATTTTTACTGTTCGATAACCGATTAGATGGCGAATTACAAGATGTTAGTCAAATCGGTAAGCATTCCGATAACCATCACCGGAGAGAAAATTTACTTCATGTAGTCCATGCCAAATATCCATGACTCATCACGACATTGATTCAATCTGTTCTAGTATTTGAATAAAGGGTATGTTATATTAATTATATTAAATACAAAATACAAAAAAATATAATAATATAATACAATAAAAAATTTTATATATATATATATATATATATATATATATATATATATACATAATGATAGCACGTATAAGTCTAATGCAGAATGGTTGCAGACTTATTGGACAACTGTCTTTTATTGTATAACATAATCTATCCAATTGATTCTATTACAGCTTTTTAAATACACAGCTATGCAAAACTTATAAATCTTCATAAATGGATACACGGGTCCGAGTGACCATTTCTTTATGATTCATGCGGAAAAGGGTTTAAAAAGAGGAAAAATTTGCATAACCAAAAGGTGAGATATTCACGGGGCCAACATATAATAATTTAAATAATAAAAATATATAAATACAACACAATAAAATACAAGAGAATATTCTATAAAATTCAAATACGTACCATTATGGTACGTGTACGCAAAGAGAGATAGATGCAATCTAGAAAATCTTCTGAATAACGAAGAAATTTATTTTTGAATGATTTTTCTCCCAGCCAGCCGAGGACTGTAAGTTGCCACCAAAAGCTCACGCTTTGAATTCGACCCCAAGGGTCATCATGGTATCAAGGGTCACCAAGGACTAGTGAGCGGCACAAGGGCAGCCGCACTACAGAGGCGAGGACTGTGGCGGTGAGTGTGTGGTCGTGAGGACAGAGAGGGCGGCGGCGCGGCGGTCTCTGAGGACCGTCGGCCCGGAAGCCTCCACAAAGGCCTTCTAGGTTACGACTTTGCGTTAAAACGCCGACAAACCGCGCCAAAGAGTATAAAAAGAGCTCCTCGTTTCCGGTACACAAAGCCTGTTCCGTATAGTACGTGCTTCGCCGCTCTCTTGCAGGCCCAGCGAGAGTTTTTGGTCGTCTCCAATGAGAAAGAATGCAAATTACCTTTTCGTGGAGGTGCTATTCGTCGTGTCTTAAAAGGCTCGGAGTTTTATGGTCATCACAGAAAAGCATAAAATAGTAGCGGTAACGTCAATTGTTGTAAGGATGTAAAGTAAAATGTGTGTGTGTGTGTGTGTGTGTGTGTGTATGTGTGCAGTAGAAGGTCGCAATAAGGTAAGCTGCCAGAAAATGTAAAAAGTCACGTCTGGCTATAAAAAAATATCTCCCGAGGTTGGATAAGACCTATAATTTTTCTGACGTTTGTTTCGCTAACTGAAATAATACGTCAATAGTAAATGTAAAAAAGGCATGAAATATCCCGTCGCACATTGATGTTGATCACCTAGATTTCAAGCAACTCGAATGTAGTTCATTCAAGTTTTACTGCGGTACATGCACCTACATTCTTTGCTTTTACAAATGGAGTATGTGGTTCAGGCAGTAAGTTCCTATAAACGTTTGAGCACCAAATGAAAATGCATTCAATTTAAATGTTAAAATACGATCTCCGTAATATTCGTAACTTAAAGTTAAAGTACCAAGAACACTGAATTAATGAGCTCTTTTTAAATGGACATGATTACTTTGAATATACATTGCGCCTTTGTTTACTGTGAATATACAGTTTCTTTCTTCACACAGTGAAATTTAATGATGGAAACATATACACGTACTTTAGACAGCAGGTGTGTTGATCTGGTAACAGTTTTTGTTCAGAATCATTTAATAATTACGTATTCGGAATGGTTGAAAGTAAGAAAGTAGACTTAGACCACTTAACCGTTCTTTAGAAAAATGCAACCTAACAAAATTCTCAGCCCAACGATTACACTCAAACAATTTCAAATAAGTCCTTTTATTTCAGTTATGTTATTTGTATAAGAGCATGTAAAAAGTAATGTTATACCTAACCATTTATTACAAGAAATTTCAGAAAGAAAAAAGGGGGAAAAGTAACATCGCCCACATAAGGCATTTCCTGAAATACTACACATTTGTATTTCTCGCTCCAAATGCAACGTTACGTAAACTCAGAACCATGAGAAGTGCATCACTATTCAGAAAACCCCACACATGTTCGCAGGTGTCCTGGCAGTTGCAGTGTGCTTCGTTACCCCGCGACTACGACAAAAGCCATGCGTACACACACACGCACACGCACACGCACACACACACACGCACACACACACGCCCTCCGTCGGTGCGCTAACCAGCTCTGCTTTTCCAATCCACCTCCATACACTCCATTCCTTCCATTGGTCGCTTTCTTTCTTATTTTAATCGCTGTACACCGTTCGTCTTCTCTCCTCTATGCCTTGCCTTGTTCACCATTCATCATCTCGCTCACTCCTTGCCATTTCCTTGCATCTCTCCCCCTGATTCCCACGCTGATTGTTCTGTTCACTATGTAACTTCGCCACTGCGCAGCTGGTCTGTTATTTCTCTTCGTCCTTATGCTCCACTCCTTCTGACCTCCCTTGAGAAACGTCCTCCTCCTCCCCCCCCCCCACGCTCATCCTGGTTGCACACGTAGCATCCGGAACCGGTTTCGGAGACCAACGCACAGTGTGACAAGACTGAAGCACGGATTAGGTACGCGTTAATAATGCTCAGAAATCTTATTGTGAAAGTCGCTGAAGTCAAGTGGGCCATTGAAATGAAAATATTAGATCTGGATGACTTATAAAAGAAAAAACCTAGAAAATTATCTCTAGAAATATATTTTATGCATTTATACAAGAAAAAATTAATACTAAATAATATAAAAGAAAACAATATTTTCTTCCAGCTATCCAATCTCGACTTAATCTACGGAATTAGAATATGTAAGAAAATATTCTCTTGTATCCAGGAGTGCTTCCGATAGTATCCTGAAGTCATTTTTATCTCCGTTGCCATTCTCGCAGAATAAAATACTGGGCATATCTCGAGATGGTGATAGAAATATATGTTTTGGGGGCGATTGAAACAGACATCACTTTTGACCAAACGTTCACACGAATGAAACGCGCACATTTCATCGCTAAGTTTTGCAACAATGACGTAACTTCTAAGCCATACAGAAGTCATTGTTGATGGTGGTTTTAGAAAATTGATATAATGGTTCAATATGAAGCCCTCGGAATTTGAAAGGAAACATTTAGTTATAGTAATGGGTATTTTCTAAATTATTTTATTTTTCTAATATAAAGCGAAGCGTTTTCATCGCTAAGTTTTGCGTTCCATTGTACCACTGTCCACAGGGCCGCCCGCGGAATCTTCTGTCCACGGCGACCTGCTTCTGAATGGCGGTTGATTTCCAGTTGCCAAACACGCTCTAAACAACACCAGCTTCTTTGGTCACGAAGGCGTTAATTTGTGACGTGGTTCCAACGATCAGAGGAGAAAAGAGGAGAAAAAGTTTAGAGGGGAAACGAAATAAGTTATCGTGGGTTTAGAATTTATGGTGCGGTAAAAAATACAGCCGACTGCAAATATGTCAAAATACTCTCGGACTTAAGTTCTAGAATAGTGTTTCGCACTTTTATTTCGCAATGGGTTATTAGTTTACCGTGACAGTATTAGTGAGGTTGATGACATTGAAATTCAACTTCTGTTACATTTATATGCCCCATGTATAATTATTAGCGGAAACCAACCAGCTCATTCTGTCATATTTCCATCAACATGTGTATTACTTATTTAGATATCCTTTGATATTATTATTATTATTGTTATTGTTATTGTTATTCTTATTGTTCTTATTATTATTATTATTATTATTATTAAAAAATGTCCATAAACTGATCAACAGTCAATGTTTTTCGCACGTAACATTTAATTTACAAAAATCTTAACAAACGTTAAATCTTTACAAAAATACGTAGTGATTTTTTACTCAGCATTTGATGGTGACACATATATTATCTAAAGCAAAGTGTTCAATGACCGAAATATTTTGGGAAACCCTCCTCAGATGATTTATTAAATGTTGTTGTGAGCATTACGTCACTTGTAGTGTGAAATTTGCAGGAACAAGTCTTTTCTGCAAGGTTTCGTTGGAAAGTGGAACATGTAGTTAATTGCTTTTGTTGCTTAATATAAACGATAAAACATATCAATAGATTAGAGTTGTATGATTCACAAATGCGGAAGTAATAATACAAGGCACTACCAGAGAAAATACACGTATTCATCACGTAGCCAAAAAAAAAAAAAAAAAAAAAAAAAAAAAAAAAAAAAAAAAAAAAAAAAAAAAAAAAAAAAAAAAAAAAAAAAAAAAAAAAAAAAAATAAAATAAAATAAAATAAAAAAATTAAAAAAATCAGTATCAACAGCACCCTATCTACAGCTCTGTTATGAAAAGTTCATTTAAAAAGTGACGTATCTCCATGAACCAATTTTTCGGGAGGATAAAGCACTGATATCCAGCTATAGAGTTCAAAATATGATTCAACGGTTTTCGCGCAGTTTTAACATGGAAGGAACGCCATTGGCACATGTTGAAAATCCACTTTAAGGATGTATTTGTATGTGAAATTATTTTTCAAGACCAACAGAAATTGAGATACACTACTTTGAAAGTAAGATCCTCAATTAGAAACCGTAATTTTCATTTCTTCAAGCAATCTGAATATTATTACGTTTTCTCAACTGAATACAGAGCCCATGAAGGTCTACTTGTTGTAGTACTCCATCAGAAATAAGTTAATATATTCACCCCATTACAAAACGAATAAGATGATTCTCGCTCAGGTGCCTTAAAAAACTTTTGACATTTCAGAAAGTTTCTTTTCTTCAAGAAGCCATGCATTACTTACGTGTTTTACCTTCGAGAACACGTTTTCATATCAATGCAAAAGAATGAGGAAACTCCGCTAGTTACGGAAATTTTAATTGTGAATACAATAGCAACAACGGTGTAGTTACGACATAAAGTCAACATAAACAAGGCTGCAGTGGTAACAAGTGACAGTTTGAAAACGTTTTCATAGGCGATGTGGGATTCTTTTGTGAACTTTCGAGCTGAACGTGTTGAAGGTGTTTTGTAGAAACAACACGGACGAATATGGCATGACATACTGCTTTAGATTCAAAGAGTTATTGGGAACGTTTCTGTGAATGGTAAGATTTTGGACGGAACTCAAAGGGTGAATGTGATGGTGACGAACAGGGCTATAGTGCGGGAGAGAATGAGGGCGAGGTCGAGAGAAATAAAGGGATGATGATAGTGATTATGTCTTGATTAGGAAGGGATGATTATGATTATGAAAGATAATGATGACGGGCAGTGTAAAATATAGTCAACACGAGTAGTACCATATGGGAGCGAAAATTTGATTCTTTCTCAAAAAGAAAAAATAAATATTCAAGCTAGAGAGCTGAAATTTTAATGGAGAGTAAAGGTTGCACTTTCCTAGATAAATATAGAAATGAAGATATAAGAAAACAATTCAATATATTTAGCTTAATTGATTCTATACAAGTATGTAAACAACACTGGAAAAAACATGAAGAAAGAAGGGAGCACAATGAGCAAGTGCTGCAGTACAACCCAACAGGAAGGAAGAGTATAGGAAGACGTAGAAGATGGTTTGATGTGTAAACAGGCAGCCTCCTAATCCTTGAAGTGCAAAAGAAGAACAAGAAGACCAGGTAGGTAATGTGCCGAGATTTGTTAAGACTCTTCTTTTATCCAACAACTATAGAGAGAGGTGCAAAACGTAAATAAACCACGCGAATTTAAAGGTAGCAGAAGCCCACGCAGCGATGCGCTAGTAAATGCGAATGAGATGACTGTAGAGGTCAGCCCTCAGGGGCGGATGAAACACACTCTTCGCACGTGACATTTCCTCTGCACAGTGAGACGGACAACGAAAGCGCTCATAGGGAATCTCTTGCGTCCAAACAAAAATGTATGCTTATTTCTTAATTTCCAAGAAATCTTCCCCAAGTCAACACATTGTGCCACTTCTTGTACTTGAAGTTGACATTCTACACCAGTTATCGTATTCATCTAATTTTGCTCCCTACTTTTAGAGACCACACACTTATTAGTATCTTTTTAGTCTAAATTACTTACCAGTAAAAGCAATTCTTGAAAAGAACTACTGTGAAATCAGGAACATAGGGACTTTCACTTCCATTTCCACAAAATAGGAACAAAGAGAGAATCTAACATCACTTTAAAACATTTCGAGAACATTGAAAACGTATTTATGTTTGGCTAAAATTAGGCTGGATTGTATGAATAAATCATTTTTGATTCGTTAATTCTTGCAACAAAAGCTCGTACAGTAATAGTTCAACAAACTCTTAGCAGATAATTACGGTTCAGCAATATTAGGAAAGTAGTCATTTTAATAAACAAGGATATTTCCGAGAGTCGAAATTTTTAAAGTGATGCAGGTCCTCGACTAGTAAAATAGTGCGTGTGCGAGTGTCGCAAACCAACTGAGTTTGCTCAAGACAAGCATTGTCATTGTTTTTGCAGCGATTCTGACGGGAGGTTCAAAGTTCGAGTCCCTAAGGCGGAGTGGTTAGATAGCTAAATACGATACGAAGCATGTGCTATTTCTTCTTCTTCGCTTACACACACACACACACACACACACACACACACACACACACACACACACACACACACACACACACACACACACTTTCACTCACGTGAACTACAGACATGCCAGCAGAGCGGTCGGGACCTTAAAGAGCTCGTTCCGGCTGGAAGGGGTGCCCCGGTAAGCGGAGATACCAGAAGAGGGAAATCCCCACAAGCTTTTGTATCGGTGTGCGCCAGATCTCATCGATCAGCAGGAGGTACTAATGACCATAGTAGTTGACTTGCCCAGAACATCAATCATGAACACCGCAAGTATTCTACTGGGAAATAATTAAGGCGATTGTTTTCTTGCGTCTGTGTGCTAAAGGATTGCGTTACAACAATCACTACAGTAACAGGACTAATGACCATAATAGCTGACGTGCCCAGCACCAATCATTCATGAACGCCGAAAAAAGGTATTCTTACTGTGAAATAATTCAGACGATTGTTTTCCTGTGCGTTTATCCGCGGTCCACTGCGCATTGCTACTTCTCGCAAGTTTGCCCCCCCCCCCGTTCCTCCCCCTGAGGGATCAGCCAGCGGCTCGCGGTGGGAGGGTCGCGTGGCAATTGCTCTTCCTCCCCCCCTCCCCCGCGACGTTTCCCCATTTACATATGCAAATAGCAGCTTCTCCTCCTCTGCTTCCTCGACCACTTTTTTCCCCGGCTTTCGTTACTCCTCGGACGTACAGCAAGGGGTCATTTAGTTACAGGCCGAATGTAAAGGTACTGTATTTGCGCATGGTGCCAACGCCTTCGTTAAATGAAGGAATGCACACAGTGTGTGTTTAGTACTTTGCCCGGCGCCAAGTGGTGTAAGCAGTCAACTCTTATGTATGATGCATTAGGAGTATGCGATCTATGCCAACAATTCTGTCACCTCAGAATTGAATTCTCATGTGGATAATCGCATAATAAAATTCTGTAGCATTTACAGATTGATGTGAAGCGTGATTATCAAACTAGCCTTTCATAATTTTACTAGTTAAAAATATAAAGCATTAACTAAATTAAGGCACTTATAAGATTAACATGTATAGAGATTTTCTGATTTAAATACTGTACCAATTATCTAGAAGTTTCGGTTTTGTTAAACTATTCACACCTTTACTTAAACAGATAGAACATTTTGACAAATCGATACTAAATTGTAATTATTTTCGAAATTTCTAAGCCGAAGAACGTTTAATCATGTCTGAAGTGAACGTTACGTGATATTTCAAGCATAATAAACGAGCCAGGAGATAGCTAGAAGTGTCTAGCTTTTTCAGTTTGTTATACAGAGAAGGTTCAACGAATTCTAAATTTGGACGAAACGTCACGCGTAGATTTTGCGATACACTTTTGTATAAGTTAATAAATTTGTCATTGTTTCAGTTTTTTGTAATAGGTGAAAGTAATGTACACCTGCAACTAAAAAAAGAGAATTGTTTGCTTCCAGTTCTGTACCTGATTAGGCAGTTACACCCGACTACGAAAACCCGTCGTGAAATAGAAAAATAAAACGTCCACATAAAAAGAAATTAAACTTTCATATACCAAGAAACTTCAACCATAAATCCAATTTGAATATACACAATCAAACAGAAGTTTAACGAATTCAACGTCCAGATGCAACTCAATCCCATCGACGCTCCATATAATCCGACCCGTTTCGAACCCCCCACCTCCCACCTGCCGTAGCTGACGCGTGCGTGCCCCCCGCGTCGTCGAAACGCCCGCCTGGAAGCGACATTAATCGCGCGGCGGTCTTTAGCGCGAGTGACAGCTCCGGAGGGCGATTTGGAAGGCGCGCGGCGGACGGACGGACGAACGAGTAATTTCCTGGCTGTTGAGATGTCACGCGTGCTGCCGCCACCGCCACTGCTGCCGCCGCCGTCGTCCACCACTGTTCGCTTTTTCAGTTCGTGAGCAGCTGTAAACAAGGTAATTCCGAGGTAAATGGTTCAGGGCTGCACGCGGCCGCTGCCGCTGGCGCCAGCAACAGCACGCTCCCGGGCCAAGGAAGCAGTCTTCCACTTTCAGGAGGTGCGTGGGTTCAGAGGTTTGTGAGAGAGGTCATTCAGTTTTTGCCTACCCCTTGAATTTATTATTTTTATGATGATGATGATGATGATGATTACCATCATCATTACCACCATTATTATTATCACTATTATTGTCATTATTAGTATTATTATTATTGTCATTATTAGTATTATTATTATTGTCATTATTATTATTATTGTCATTATTATTATTATTGTCATTATTGTCATTATTATTATTATTATTATTATTATTATTATTATTGTCATTATTATTATTATTATTGTCATTATTATTATAATTATTATTGTCATTATTATTATTATTATTATTATTTATTAGTCCATTACAATCTCATTGGCTAGAGCCTTCGGCCTCCAAAGGCTATGTGCTACACACGTTCATTGGTACGGTTGCATGGTTGGTTGATGTATTATACCAAATAATTATTATTAAACTCTTCTAACTGCTGTGAATTAAATTTTCATTTAATTGCAATTCAACTAGAATTTACAGTTGAAGTATAATTGAACTGCAAGTAAGGTAATGTAGTTAAATTATTTTTTATCCTACTGTTTGGAAAAATTGCTAACACCATTAATTTTCTATATTCTGCTCTTTAGTGCACATTTAAACTAGTTTTAATTTTTTTCCTGCAAAGCTTTAACTACTTTAATTTACCTTACTGATAATGATATTAATGTTTCAAGTTGAATACGTTCCAAATTTAAAAAAAAAAAAAAACGATATAAATTTGCTACAAAATGGTACGCAGGTAATACAATCAACATTGGGTTGGCATTTATATAAGGTGAACAATGTGTCAAAAGCTATACTATGAATCTTGTGCGATAAAGAAACAAGTAGTATGTTATTAAAACATAATTTACTTAATATTTAGTAGGATATCACACAACCACATTACCACTAATACTATTGTTGTGCATTAATATCACCAATACAGAAGCAAAACCAGCGTTAAATGCGAATAGTCACACCAATTTTCTATTGAACACTAATTGCCTGTACGACCGCTGCCGATGCGAGCCTTGAACAAGGCGGCAACATGGGCCGCGGGGCGCATTCCAGCTGGTCAGTGCGCGGGTGCAGGCAGGAGCCCGCCCAGCGCGCGAGCAGTGACCGATGTCGGGCGGGGCGGAACAAGAGGGCGGGGCCCAGGGAGCGAGGCCAAGAGGCAGGGGCGGTGGGTACGCCCAGGAGGCACAGGGAGCATGCATGTGCTGAATGCGTGTGTGTGTGAGTGTGTATGGAAGGGAGTGGAGGTGGGGCACTGGGTGGGGAGGAAAGATGCGTTCTGGATAACGTGGAGTAGAGGAGGAAGTGTGGATTAGGAGAGAAAAATAGAGATATATGAATAGTGTGGAGCGGTAGGAAGGAGAGGAATGATGGGTGGAGCGGGCAGAGGGACTAGGATGGATAGGGTGAAGAGGAGAGGACGTGGTAGATGGTAAGAAACAAGGCGGAGGGTGAGGAGTAGATTGGGTAAGGCGGAACGGAGGGGAGGGGAAGGGAGGGGAGGGATTGAACGAGGAGAAGAGTGTTTAGTAGAGTGGATTGGGGGAGACGGAGCGGATATTCATTGATTGGTTGACGTGGTGGGTGACATCGCGGGTGAGGTGGTGGGTGACGTCGCTGGTGAGGTGGTGTTTGAGGTGGTGTTTGAGGTGGTAGGTGAGGTGGCGAGTCAGGTGGTGATTGAGGTCGCGGGTGAGGTGGCGGGTAAAGTGGTGAATGAAGTCGCGGGTGAGGTGGACTTGGTGAGGCGAAGGGGACTTCGTGGACTGGTTGAGGCGGTTAAACCTTGGTGAATTGGTTGAAGCAAGGGGAAAGGGTGGTGGTGGAGTGGGTAAGGTGACGACAACGAGACGGATTGGGTGGAAATGGATTGGTTGAGGCGGGCAACGCAGGGTAGTTACGGCGACGCGAATTGCCCGGGGCCGGCGGAGCGAGGCGGTGTGGGACAAAGTGGGCGGGGTCGCGAGAAGCTCCTGAGGCAGGCGGGGGGTCAGCATTCCGCGGAGCACCGCGACTGGTGTACCGCAAGGCGCGGCGGTAATTAACACCGTTTTGTGTGAGTTGTATGGGTGATTCCGTGTGGGACTGCGCCTGTCCAGGCGCACAGGTAACGTATGCTGATGGAATTCCTACGTCATATTTTTTCGACGCCTTTGTTCCTTCCAGCAGGCCCGCGGTCGCGACGTGGCGCCGCGCCGGATCATCTTTTGTTCCTTTTCTGTTTTCGTTTTACCGCTGCCGCGCACAGCCTCTGTTGCGCGTTTCGAGTGCACGCCATCACAGTACATTTCCGGCCAGAGCGGAGCGTGTGGGAACATTTCGGAGTTTTAATGGGCCATATCCTCATGTGGTTAGGATGATGATGCCTAATCGCCGGCTTTTTAAAGAGTCGATGCGCGAATGTGCGTATTTCGGCTTCAAGCGGCTTCGCCATGGTACTAACTAGAAATAAAAGTTATTTCATAATTACCATTATTAAGTAAATCAGGCTTTCTTCCTCGCCCAAAATGTTATCTTCTTAGCGTTGCGAAAATTAGGCACATAAAAATAATTCAAATGTTCGAGTAAGCGTATAACCCAACAACTTCACGATAAAACTTCCGTAGTGAGCTCAATCCCCAAACTCTGTAAAGTAATGAAAGGTAGTCAGTTCCTCATTCTCAATATATTTCGCGACCACGGTATCGTAATTATGACTAAAGAAAATCATACGATTAATCAACATGTATTGAATTACAGAATTATGAAATAATAACCAACAATTTCAGAGAATAAGCGTACGGTCATTTCATCCACAATTTCTCAGAATATTATTAAGCAAATATGAGAAGTGGCGGAGAGAAAAAAAACCCTCAGTTTCAATAATGCAGAATATGCGGACCTACGAATTTACCGAACGTGGCCATACGCACTCATTGTGAGGACGCGAATCCGGACGAAATATAAATATGCGCTGGTCCCTTTCCACGAAGTCCACAAAGCTCTCGGTATCGCATCTCTCAACCACAGGCGAACGAAGGATTTCGGCCATGGAAGCGTTGACACGCGCACACAAAGGAGCATTCACAGAGCGTATGGAGGACACGCGAGCACGCGCACGCACACATATGCAAAGGACATTGACAGAGGGGCATCTACGTACACAAGGCAGGCAATACGAGGAAGAGAATGAAAGGGAGACGAATAAAGCACAGACAATCAAAGAAGCATTGGCGGAGAGAGATGCTAGATGATAATAAGTGAAGAAAACAGAAAAACAAACTTAGTATATTATTTAAAAAAACTGTAAGACTAAAAATATGAGGAGGACTATTTACATTATTTTTGCTTATACGCAACTTCTTTGATGTAATACTTTTAAACTCGGGGAGAGAAAACAAAATGCTTATTGCATAGTATATTTTCCTCCGTTCTTGCGCAGATATCCGACGTAAACTCCTTTACATTCATCGTAGGTAGAGAAAATACTCCTACATTATAGTCATATATCATCATAAAGAATTGATACGAATACACTTACTTAAAGGAGCTCTGTTTATAAGAAGAAATACAATATTGAGAGAGATGGGAATGGATAGAAGTACAGAAAACTAATGAGAGGAAAAGAGTTGGGAGAGGAGAGAGAACAGGAGCCTCGATTCGCCGCGGAGAATTCCGCGAACGTCCTTGTGAATGGGGGTTCCCGGAAGCCTGGCGCCATTGAGAGGTCGTCGTCACTGCCACCGCCCTGGGCCATGCAGACTGGACGTTTCCCCGCCCTTCCCACCCATTCTATCTCTCGCCCGCCCACTCTTTCTATCTCTCGCCCGCCCACTCATTCTATCTCCCACCCACCCACCCATTCTATCCCTACTTGCCCACCCGTTTATCACATGCTCGTCCATTCTGTCACTCACCCGGCCACCCATTCTACCTTCCACCAACCATTACTACCACCCACCCGCTCACCCACTATCACTCATTCGTCCACACATTCTACCATCCTTTCTACCATCACTTGCCCACCCAATTACCACCCACCCGCTTACCCATTCTACTTCCCACCAACCCTTGTTACCACCTACTCACCAACCGGCCCACCCATTCTATCAAGAACAGTGCAACAATTAGGAACAATACTAACCCTAGAATGAAAAAAAAGTAAAATGTTCTCATGATCGTCATTTAAATTTGTACATCACGAGGATAAACCATCATAAAATTGAGATCTCGAATAAAATAGTGAACATCACACCGAGAAAGAGTGTTTCTACGACACGAAGGAATCCCTAGACTTTGCCTATCAGCCTCGCTCGGGAACTCTCGCGTGTACAACTGTAACTTAAAAAAAGAGAATTGTTTGCCTTCAGCACAGTACCTGACTAGGCAGTCACACCCCCACTACGAAAACCCGTCGTGAAATAGAAAAATAAAACTTCCACATAAAAAGAAATTAAACTGTCTTTAATACACCAAGAAACTTCAACAATAAATCCAATTTGAATATACACAATCAAACAGAAGTTTAACGAATTCAACGTCAGATGCAACTCAATCCCATCGACGCTCCATATAATCCGACACGTTTCGTACCACCCACCTTCCACCTGCCGTAGCTGATGTAATCCTGAGAACCTCCACTTTCTTGCCTTGTGATGTAAATTACTATTTCACCTACTGTGTTTTGTCACTCTCTCAGCATGAGCCACTCACCGCTCCGGCTGTGCCCCCGTGCACGCGTTACGTGAGCACCGCTTCCGGACTCTCCCCCCCCCCCGCGCTTGCCATCCGCCCGGGGCAAGCACCCGTGGCTTCGGCCAGCGCTCTGGGCGGCACGTTGGGCGGCGCCGCAAACCACCCGCTGGCATCGCCATTGTCATTCCGATTCATTCAGTGCTCTCACCCGCATGGCAGTTGTTCTCAAAAGAGGCCATGTGTAATAGGGTGAAGATTCTTACCAAGAGGAATAGGGTATAAGAATTATATGAAATCGTTCTCGAAAATAAGTTAAAATGGTACAATCATGTATCGAGAATGCCAACGAATTGACTTCTATCCATAGTTATGAACTATAGAACAGAAGCGAGAAGGGACATTCGCAGACTGAGAAGAAAAATGGGTGCCGGAACAGGTCGCATGAACTAAACCCTGTCGGGAAGAAGAAGAAGAAGAAGAAGGAATAGGGTAAATGTTAGGAATCCTACCAAGAGGAAGGAATTCTTGGGAGTTGCAGTCCATGGATTGACAAATTATTTCGCGTTTCCGTGTGCATCACCTGTTATGGTCATTAGTTCCGTAAGTGAAGTGCATGGTTTTATCACGAGAGGTGAGGGAGTTCTTCCATCGTTGTATGGTGACATACAGCGTTAACCTACACGTCAGCTTGGGAATAGGTATCTCCCAGCAGTGAGACATAGCCTCTACTAGGACGAACTCGAAGTTCCCAACTAGTCTCCCGACATGTGTGCTAGGGTAGTGTATGTACGCGTCAGTGTAGTAAGTAAGAGTTGAGGATAGAACAAGAAAGACAAGTAAGGAGAAGGGAAGATAACACGCGGCGGTACGTGATCTGAATTTTAAGGTACTGCTCCGATATCCCTCTAGTATAGATTGGAGAAATCTCAGAAAATTGCTGATTAGAGCAGTCGGCTGCTAGTAATCTCTTCCAGACAGCAGCTGAAGTCGACCTAGCTAACTAGTCCGTGTTGAAAATCCTTCCTCAGTCGGGACTCAAATCCTAGAACCTCCCAGTCAGAGGCACAGCAATGAAATTGTAATCCACGATTTGTGGTGCAGTTCATGGTAAAGAGCGGATGGTTGTTGGGTGAACAACGTTGATGGAGTCGAATGACATCCATTAACATTTCTCATTATTCTTATATCGCGCGAATTGCCTGCAGTGAAGCCAGTTACAATCTTCAAAATAATATTTCTTCAGATTTCCTCACCCTCTTCATCTAAAAAACTGCACCTGTCATTTTTTATTTCTACCAAAGTATGTATATTATATAATAAATAGCAAGCTGTATACATTATATTCCATTCTTCCTAAACCTTTTACGAATAAAAAAAAAACAAGGTCAATTTTCTTTATGCTTTTCAATCGAAAATTGGTTTCGCATTAACTACTAAAAACAAATTATGAGCATTCTAAAAAGGGGGTTAAATATTTGAATTTTATTATTTGAATTATATTTGAAGCATATTAATGTTCAACCCAGTATATCACTCTGCAATTAAGGTTATTACACCCAAACGACTGTAACTTTCACATAATTGCCCAACTTCGAAGAAATGATGAAAAAGACATTCAATTTTTACTAATTGCAACCAGGTATAAGAAAATTATATTGAACACTCGTAACATAAACACAAATCAAAATTTCATTTCCGGCAAAACTCTCGTGAAAACTATAGAATCACACTAATAAAAAAAACAGGACTTTAACAACTATTTGTGAAAATAATGTTCTACTAAAGACCAGAGTGTATGATTTCACAGAGCAAGCATTACACAAAGAACAAAACATCAGCGATAGTATGTTCTTTGCTTAATTTGGTCGCGCGCACCTGTTATGAAGCCTGTTATTTGAGCGAGACTCATTTCCCAACGGCATTCCAGGGTTCAGTAGTTCAACTCCATCTCCTGCTGGCCGCGCTGCTTGCAGACTTCAGCGGTCGCATTTGCGGTTCATGTTAAGCGTTGGGAGACCGTTCGTCAGTTTTGCAGCACTTGAAGGCTGATTGCTTTCTTTCCTACGTTAGTCCTCGAATGCTGTTGAAATAAAGGAATTAACTCGTGCTCCATCTGCTAACTGGTAGCAATAGCACGGCGGAACGAAAATATGCTCATAAAATAGTGCACAAATGACAATGGAAAATCTTCCCTCCTGGAAATAGTTGTAATATCAACAAAAAATATTTTGTTCATTGGGAATAGAATTACATACGCAAACAAATTTCTGCGTAAAACACCCAACAGAACAAGTATCTCAATGTTGGAAAGAAAGTATGGAGGAGTATTTTGATGGTATCATCAAATATCTTCATCCATCTATATTATAAAATTATCATTAAAAGCATGAAATGTTCTTATAGTTACATTAATAATTAAATTTGTGCATAGAATTAAATTTGTTCAAAAGGGACAAGGTGGGGAAAATTATTTGTTTATTTGTTTACATATCCAAAAATTAAATGAAAATATAATATTAAATAAACAATGTTAAAAACATCGTAAAGTAATGAAAATAAAATTAAATGAAACTTGGTGTGTATTTTGACAACCAAAACAAATAAAAACGTTTAACACAGACGAACAATAAAATATTTCAAAAATATCTTTGAGATCACAAAATTTACTCATAATATACCTAAGTAGTAGTTTTATAAATTTGATGCAAAAAAACAACCAATTAATGACCGACGGCGAGGCCATCTTTCCCGCTATCGACCGCCTGCTCCGCGCTTTTGGCTGTCTGCCATAAGCACGTCCTCCCCGCACCAAAAACGGCGCCGTGATATAAGAGCTGACCCCGACCTGACGCAAGTCATCGCCCGCGGGAGGAACCTGGGAAATCCCGGAGCGGCGGTCGCTACGCCGCAGAGAGAGGGATCATATCCCAGAGGTCCCCTGAGCGGGAGTAGGCGGATCACATCCCGGCCGGCGCACTCGCTAAATTGGCAAAAACGAGCGACGTAATTGAGGGAAGGGGACGGAAGGGAATGAAGCCGACGGGTGGGGACTCAGGTACGTCGCACAGTGGGCCGCAATGACGCCCAAAAAATCGGTGGTGGTGGTGATTTCGAAGCAAATGTTTCTGCCGAACATTGAAACACACAGGTGCACCCAGAATTTGTCTCGAGGGGGAGCGCTACAGGTATAGATGTTCAGCTGACTTTATGTTTTCTTTTAAATAATTATTCATTTACGTTGAATATAAAATGTATTTTTATTTGTTCACCTATAGTTTATATTTACAACGTAAACAACTGATATACTAAATAGGATAATAAAGCGTTCTATAAATATTCAGCAAATATTTACTTTTGGTTTCTAAAAACGTTTTGCCATTTAGAATTCACCTACAGATTAGAAATTTAGATTGTAAGTTTTGTAATGGCTTTGCGATCCTTCACTATAATCAAGCATTATAGAACTAAGAAAAAATACTTCATTTTAAAGTAAATAAAATATTTTTTACTTACTCTTTAAAATAGATCCCTAAAAAATTATCATTCTTTATTACTTCAAATTACTATTATCTACTGATTAACGTATCAACAAACACACGTAGACCTTTTAAGAGATTTTCTGGGGTGTAAGGAAAAGGAACATTACGATGAGTGATCAGTCCATAACGGAAAGAATCACGTTCGGTTCGTGTACACAGTACTACTCCGACATTTGCTAGGAAGTGATCAAGGAACCGTGAGATTACTACTTTCGATCTACGAACTGTAAGCTAGCAGGTGCCACACGTGTGCTGATAGAGGGGGAACTCGAGACATAGACACACGGTCGGGACTCGTTCGGTCAGTTACCAGTACTCTCGATTGTCACGTTTTGCCGCAACGATCCCAGCTCCAGGAGCTGGTAAATTACTATTACGTTATCCACTATTTTTTTTTCTTTTCATTTTCAACATTATTTCCCATTCTTGAATCATGCGTCGTATAGACTGTGTTCGATGGAGGTGTGAGAGGGGAGTATCCGGGAGAAACGTGCGTAGCGTGAAGGCGAAGAGGAGAGCCGGAGAGGTGAACGGAAGAGAAGCCGGGCAAGCGTAATCGGGATGGAGAAAAACAAACGATGTGGTAAAGGCAGGGAGGTAACGGGGTGACGCGGAGAGGCGTGGCCGAGAGGCGAGGCAGAGTGGTGAGGCAGAGTGGTGAGGCAGAGTGGTGAGGCAGAGTGGTGAGGCAGAGTGGTGAGGCAGAGTGGTGAGGCAGAGTGGTGAGGCAGAGTGGTGAGGCAGAGTGGTGAGGCAGAGTGGTGAGGCGGAGTGGTGAGGCGGAGAGTGGTGAGGGAGTGGTGAGGCGGAGTGGTGAGGCGGAGTGGTGAGGCAGAGTGGTGAGGCAGAGTGGTGAGGCGGAGGGGCAGGAGTGAGGCGAGTTCATTAACTACCGTTTCCGTGCCCTGCAACTTCTAAGGTCATTAGTTCCGCAAGTATAGTGCATGTTTTATCGGTGGAGGTGGCGGTGATATTCACCCGATGGATGCAGAGATCCGATGCCGATCTACGCGTCTGTTACCTTGGTTTTCCTCAACCAGAGGGGGCATTGACCCAGCCTGGACAAGCTCTAAGCTCCCGACTGACCTCCATATTTGATAGTGAAGTGCATGCGAGTATAGGTGTGTGTAAATGAGGGGTGAAGGTAGGACGAGGAAGACGAAGGAAAGATCACGCGCGGTTCGATGATTTAAATTTAGTTCAGAGGTTTATTTTAGTCTTGACGATATTGGAATAAATCTACAACGTGGAACAGCCGACTTTACTTCGACTTCGATCGAGTTTGAACCCGCAAACTTTGGTGCGACATCCCGATTCGCTAACCGTTATACCACTGAGGCCAAAGGTGTAAAGGCGACCTCGGTGCCAATACAACCTAAACCTAACACCCCTGCGATCGCGACGTCAGAAGTAAGAAACAGCGGGGAGTGAAACATGGCAGACTCAACTAGACTTCTCCCATTTCGTGGCGGAAGAAACGTGGCGCGGTCCAGCCGGGCGGCGGGGCTTTAAACGAAAGCATATCTTCGTTTTGCCGGGCCCCTCCCGGCGCCCAAATTTGGCGGTGCGCCGGCCGTATCGGGCGAGCGGGAGGCGTGGGCGCGGCCGAGGCTTAAAAGGCGGCGTAATGAAGTGTCGCCGGACGCTGCTCGGTCAGGCAGACTGCGAGTTCTCCCCTAGGGATGGGAAAAAATATCGATGGTTTTAAAACCTCGATATTTTTCACTAGAACCATCAATAAATTAACATATAAATTGATATACCGATGTTTTGTTTTCGATGTTTTTCAGATCGGTATATTTTTTTTTCAGAAACCGATGTTTTAAAAAACAGTTATGTTATCTTCTTCGATGCTTTTGTACGTGGTAATATAGTGTAACTGTATTTTGAACCTTATCTATAAATACCGATAAGAAAATTAAGATGAGAGTGCTTTAAGTCAGAATATACTTTACACTAATATTTACTTATTATTTTTATTAGCTAGAGAACGTTTTACTTCGATAATTTATGAATGAAAGTAAATAGATGGAATAAAAGCAAAGCAGGATGTTCTTTATTTTTTATTGCCTTCTTAACATTCGATAAACATTATAACATTACTTGCACGTGACCAAAAAAATATTCTGGTATTTCATTTAAGTGCTCTAATTAAAATTTGAAACAGGATGGAAAAATATCATGTTTTATTATATTTATTACATTGCGTACGTCAAACAAGATGTTTTATGTCGATGTTTTCAGAGACATAGAAAACCTTCAGATTATGTATAAAAATATCGATGTATGGATGTTCTGATAAAATTTGTTATCACTATGTGGATCAGCTAAGAAAACTGAACAGCTACCGACTGAAGTTCTGGAGTTGTTGCATGTTGCTGGAGCTGCCGTGCCACGTGATGGTGGAAGAGCGGGTTCAGAGAACGACCAACGTCAACTAATGTTAATTTTCTTGTTCTTAATTTTTTAATATTATTTTAAATGCTCAGTTAAGTATGCACTACAATCAGAATATTACATTCTGAGTCTCTCATGAATCTTTAGATGACAATTGAATGGACAATTTCTCTTAAGTAGTTCCGGCATTGATAACCTGATAAACTTTATGAAGCCTCCAGGGAATGAATTTATTATTATACAATTTCATTTCATTAGAACATAATGAAAAATGACACAAGGAATGAATGTGACCAATTTTAATCCCGTCGGCTTTTCCATTCTCTTGATAATATTTGAATACAGCTAGATGACGGAAATCAATTTCTGTGGGTTACCGCCAGACTGTTGTGTTGTAGCAAACAACTGGAAAATCGAACTGTCACATTACATTGCTATATCTTGCGTGATTTGCAGCATCATCTCACCGGTTGTGATAGCAACACCACTGCAGCAAAGGAGACCGGGAGGTCTTAGGGTGCGGGACCCGACACTAGCTGCACAATTGAGTAGAACTCAAATACTGCTTGGAAGATAATTTTTCCAGCTGGCTGCTCTGATCGGTAGTATTCCTCCGATCCTGCTCTGGTCAACAGTTCCGATGACGCGTGGGAAGGGGTGACAAACGAAAAGCTGTGCGACCGCTAAATGTTCAAATAAATTGTGGTTAATGTTTCTCAATCACCTTTTGATTGACTATAATAAAAGAGAAGATACCATGTAATACTATTTAAATATAAATCTAACTTTGCTATAGGAAGGCATTGATCACATTTTCACGACGAGAGTACATCACCGAAATTCTTTCATTTAAACAACCGTACGAGTTTGACCTGTTAATTATCCCCAATTAGTGTTCGCAGCAAAAAGGCAGGCCTATAACGATAAAAGTAATACTAATAATAGATAAGAAATTCTGATGTGGGTCAAAACCGTTAACGAGAAGCAAGCAGACGGGCGATTCCATAAAAAAGCCTCAATCGTATAACGGTATCCGCAGCGCGTATCAGCGATATCGCCTTTCGGCTAATTGGGAACAAATGAAGCTCTGCCTTCGGCAGCACTTGTTAAGAGCACGTCACTTGCTACAGGTTGGAATGTCGCTGACGGCCCCGCTTGACATCCACTCCCGGATCTGCCCCCCAACTCGACAGCCCACTCCGCCTTCTCATTCTCCTCCTTCCTTCGTTGTCCCCTCTTCACCGTCACACGAACTCGCTGGTTGGTTGGTTGGTGGGTGGGTGGGTTAGTGATTCCGGGCGTGTCAACATATTAGGTCATTGGTCCCGTAAGTGTAGTGCATGTTTTTTCCATCGGGAGATGACGGTGATCTTCCCCCACTGGATGGCGAGATCCGGCGCCGATCTACCGTCGGCTAGCGGGGTTTCCCCCTAACCAAGACTCTCTCACCAGGGGAACCGCCCCAGCCGGGACAAACTAAAATTCTGACCGGTCTTACGGAATATGTGGTAGTGTAGTGCATGTTGGTATAAGTGTATGTGTGTGTGTGTGTGTGTGTGTGTGTAAGGGGAGAGGACACGACAAGGAAGAGGAAGGAAAGATCGCGCGCGGTCCGTGGCCCGTTTGGTAGGGTACTGCTCCGACATTCGCCAGGTGTTGATCGGAGAAACAACGAAAAACTACCAATCAGAGCAGCCGGCTGCTAGAATTCTCCTCCAGACAGCGACTTTCGACCTAGCTGAAAAGCTAGTGTCGAAAATCCTGCTGCCGTCAGGAAACGAACTTAGAACCTCCCGGTCAGAGGCGCTGCAATGACATCAGTTGATGCACTGAACTACCGCTCCCGGTACTCGAACTCGCCTTCATCATCCGCGAGTCCTCCCACCCGTTCCTCCCTCATTTGACAATCCCACCATCATTTTTCTCCTCCTTTCACTCCTTCTACTACATTCTCCCCTCCTTTCCACCTCCCCTCCTTCCACTTGATCTTTCTTTCTCAGCTTCCTCATGGGTACTCCTCTTCTGCCTCTCCCTTCCTTTCCACCCCTCCTCCGTGCCAGCCTTCTCCTCCTCCAAGTGACGATCTAACGGAGCAACATGGGTGGGCGGATGGCCTCATGGAGGAGACAGGCCGACGGAGTTTTTGCCGCTGTCGACCCGTGCCGTGCAACTACTGTGCGCTCCGAGGCTGCGGTCACGGCAAGAATTCAATTCATTAGGGTACAAGGAAGTCTCATGACCCCGTGGTTTTAGGGTGATCACGACTCATCCGCAAGAACTTCAACAGACGCCACCAAGGGAGGCGGTGTTTCTGGTGAAGAAATGCACTCACGTCACCTAACGATTGCTTCTTTGCTAGACTCGGAAATTTAAAGAAAAAAACAACAACAAACGATAGCTTGAAATTATGACACACACTACAAGTAATACACCCACGTACGGCTACGAGAAAAATGAAGTTCTTACAAACAATGCTTTCCAGTGTAAATAACACGATACGTTTCCTATGAAAATTCAATGTGTTTCTGCCATTTATTACATGCAAACTGAAAATGACTACATACGAGTGTACCAATGCAAATATTGTGTGTCCTTTAATCCATTGGGAATATATGAGTTACCACCTCTTTCACAAAAGCTTGATTTGATGTTACTGAATATTCCGCACGAAATGTTATATTTTCATTGATATACGGAGTCTAGTGTTCAAATAGAGGATACTTTGGTTTTTTGTTCTTGAATTCATAAATTCATGAAAGACACAAAAAACTGAAAATTAAATGTAATTAGGTGACTAATCTCTACTTATCGAACAGAGAAAGGCATTACATTCACAAATAAGTCCGTTCCTCTTCTTGATACCCTGAATTGTCAATTGGAAATCTGTCTTTCTAAGAAGGAAAATCGTAATGATAGATTCGGTGAGGTGGTCAGGGATAATAACCAACACAGTTTCAGAAGGACAACAAGAGAAAGATGAAGGAAAAAACGTAAAAAAAATCAAATGAATAATGACGAGCAAAACCGGAAAGAACGGAGGTACAACAAGACAAAAAAAAAAAAAAAAAAAAGAAATAGAAGGAACGAGACACCAACCAGTTGAGGAGACAAGCATATGTATGCTTTTAAGTCAATCAAGAAAGCAAACAGGAATTAATGAACACAAATAATTTAGGAGAAACGAACAATAAATACAAAACAGAAAAAGAAATATGCTCGCAAAAAATCTCCACGAAACAAATACATGAATAGATGAATAAATAAGAGTGGACAAGGGAAGACCAAACACGAACGAGAAAAATGTAGAGTAAAGGAAAAGAGAGATACAAAGAAAGTGAAAGACGACCGGAGTGAGGGAAGGAAGCAAGAGTAAGAGAGAGGGAGAGAAAAAAAGGGAATGAGAGGGGAAGGGGAGGAAGAGAAAGTGAGAGAGGAGGTGTGTGGAGAAAGGAGAGATAGTGATGGGGAGGGGAGGGGGTGTAGAGAGAAAAGATAGAGAGTGGAGAGAGGGTGGAGAGGGAGAGAGAGGGGAGTGGAGACAGGGTGAGGGGAGGGGAGTGGAGAGAGGGTGAGGGGAGGGGAGTGGAGAGAGGGTGAGGGGAGGGTAGTGGAGAGAGGGGGAGGGGAGGGGGAGAAAGGGGAGGGGGAGAAAGGGAAGGGGGAGAAAGGGGGAGAGGGTGATGGGTAGAGTGTGAGAGAAAGAAAGAAAGAAAGAAAGAAAGAAAGAAAAAAAAGAAAGAAAGAAAGAAAGAAAAAAAAGAAAGAAAGAAAGAAAGAAAAGAAAAGAAAAAAGAAAAGAAAAAAGAAAAGAAAGAAAGGAAGTAGAAGACGACAACCCGGGAGCCGAGCGTTCAGCCTCAATTAAGCCATGCTCCCCGCGGCGCTGCGTCCTGTCTCAACGCGGGGCTTCCAGGTGGTGGTGGCGGCGGCAGCCAGGAGCACTCAGCGCCCGACGCGGCCGCGCGCGCCCAACCGTGAAGCACAACCTGCGCCTCGCGCGGACGCGTGGCACGCGGCGGCCTGCGCGCGGACCTCCGGCCGAAAAGCACGCGGGGAATGCGACACACGCGATTACTAAGGAACTGAATTCGAAGATTAAGCGAAAAAAGGTTGTGGAAGATACTGGCGGATGTTGGAACAATCGCTTAAATCATGGTTGTCCCCATAGCACTCGTGGTATGCAAAGGCAGTTCATGCAGTAGTTGAGTTAGTAGAGGAGAGAATATATGCTGAAGCAGGTAAATTACTACAAAGGTATTTTAACGACTTGAGCTTTCATTCGCTATCATGTAGCGGACAATGGAAGCTTGAAGAGCATTACAAGAAATGAGGGATAATAAAGATGTAGGTGAGAGAGGAATCAGGATCAGTTTGAAGTACCCTATAAACTGTTTTGTCTGTAAGAAATTATATACAGACTGACAGGAATTTGAAGCCTCATACAAAGATATAATTTTTAAGTCGATCAAATTTTGATACGTTGACTGAGAAATATCCTAGTAAGGAGGAGCCCCTTTTCTTTACTTCGCAAATAGAGCTGTCATTGTTACTCTGAGTGCTTGTGATTACAATAATGTATTATTTGTTCCTTCCGTCGTCTCAACCACTAGGGCTACGTAATCCCGTAAGTTTAGTGCATTTTCTATGCCGGGTGAAGGGTGTGTTTCTCTCCCTCTGCGTCGAAGTACACGTTGGGTTTCCACGATTCCCCTTCTAGACGCAACAGGCGAAATGTTTCGTAAGTGCAGCTTTTATTGAGCGATTTACATACAATATTTCGTAGTTAGTATAGTTATTTTTCTTAGTAGTAGCTTTTAATTTTAAAATATTTTTATTAGCACTCTTGTATAGAAAGTAATACCCAATATTTTATTGATTGGTGTAAGTATTGCGGTTCGCGAAAGACTATGTAAATAAAATACTGGGAACAAGAGAGTAAACAACAGTGGGGACGACATCAATCAACATGTCATTCGTAACATGCCCACCAACATGCGAATCAAGTATTTCAAATGATGGCAAGACAATAGAGATGTAAATGTTCATTAATTCGAACTTAAAAGTAACGTCCTCAACTCCAAAAGTGTTTTGGCATTCTACTCACTTCAAAATGCCGGAATCCACGCCTATCGGCCAAAAAGCATTTTATTCGTACGGAAAACACTAGATTTCTGCACTTTTTACGCAATTAATAGCACTTTTGATAATGTTAATGTATTTTAGCTACGCACAAGCATAGTACGAGACATAGGGCAGACGTTTAAATAACAGTTCAGCTCTTGTCGGGAGTAGAGGCGCAATGTTACCAATTCCAATTATAAATGTGACAAAAGCTCTTGGATCTTAATGAACATTCCAGTCCGCGGGAAAGCCCGGAAGATCAGAATTCCAGCTTCACGGGTGATGTACAAGAATGAAAACAGACCGCGAGTTAAACTCTTTAACGTACACTGTTCTCTCTGCAACGAGTTTCCAGATTCACGCCGGATTGATATATGAGATCTCGTCAGCCTCCTCCGACCTCAAAGAAACATCGCTCTGGACAAATTGCGTGGAGCATTAAGCTTGCAACCACGGACAATGGGCTCGAAAACTGGTTTACGCTTTACTGACCGGCTGCCACCCTCGGAAAAGCATCGTTAGTACTGCGGGCTTTAGCTCTAAACTGGATGATTTACTCGACACGTTGCTGCGATGAAGACAATGAGTAACCTTGTCGGCGACCTTCGTTGGTGTATGAAGTCGCCGCACCAAAGGAAATAACACTTGTCACCGCTATTCGAAACCACACATGTTGAAGAATCTGCTGTTCTTTATCGCAACGCGTCAGCCAACACCATAAATGCATTCTACATTTGTTTTAAATAGGGAAAATGTAGTAACAACCGACTCACTAAAATAAATGAAAGGTTTCGAATACAAACACCTGCTCTCCTTGTTAAATCATAATTTGCATTTGCGGATTCTACTAAATTCATTAAAATATCTATGGCATATATTATCTATGGCAAATTCATTAAAATATCTATGGCAAAATATAGTAAATTAAATTCAGAGTTTATTTCTCTGACACAAATATTTTCGTAATTGCTATGAATGGTTTTGAATGGTTAATGAAGAATCGAAAATATATTACCGATCGAAAGAGACGAGAACAATATTTTCTTTCAACCTATGAATATCACAGATTTTGTCTGTACATATTCGTTTGTCTATCAGGATATTGTTTTGCAATTTACTTTGTGCACATTACTACACTCGCTTTCTCTCATCTGAAAAAACCATTCCGGTAAAGAAATCTGTAGGAAGGAAAGCTGATCACTATTATTAACAAGTCTCATCTACTGTGTAGTAATCTACGACTATCGTAATTTTTCCTTTTTTTGTTCTTCATCGTTTCCTTAACTCCGAGGATAATGGGATGGCTTTTACAGGACATCAACCACAAAATGACTTCACTCACCAACATATTCCTGACGGCATTCCACAAGAATACTTTAGCTTAGCGGATATACAATACAATCTCTGTCATCACTTTAACCTTTCATATAACGTGCGAACACTGAACTACTAAAACCCTCTCATTTTCAGTAGTTATTATGATTCCAAGACTTAAATATCAGTGGCCGTATTTGGGATGGTGAAGGGTATTTGGGATGAAATGATCAACATATGATAATGGTGATGTAAAATAAATCGTCCTGAAGTAATTAGACAACGGCGAACCCGCTTTCAAATTTCCACATTCATCGACCGGAATTTGAACCCTGGTTCCTAGAGGTGAGAGGCGAGAGATCATACTATTACAATACGACACAACCAAAGGTTGAAAGATGTTTTAGTGAAATGTGATTATTGGTGGTGATGTTTGGTGGTTTGGACGATGATCAGCAATGGTGAAATTAGAGGCCCGCAAAACGGGACAACACCATGCAAAACCCATATTGTACACCACAGTTGGTTGGTTGGTTAGTGATTTCGGGCTCGTCAACAGCTTAGGTGATTAGCCCCGTAAGTGTGGTACATCGGGAGATAGCGGTGATCTTCCCCCGCTAGATGACAAGATCCGGCGCCGACCTACCGTCGGCTAGCGGGGTTTCGCCCAAACCAGGACTCTCCCACCCGCGGGACACCGCCCCAGCCGGAACAAACTCTAAGCTCCCGACCGGTCTCTCAGAATATGTGGTAGTGTAGGGGTCGTATATGTTAGTATAAGTGTGTGTGTGCGTGTAAAGGGAGAGGATAGGACAAGGAAAAGGAAGGAAAGATCACGTGCGGTCCGTTTGTTACGGTACTGTTCCGGCATTCACCTGGTGTTGATCGGAGAAACCACGGAAAACTACCGATCAGAGCAGCCGGCCCCAGAATTCTCGACAGCGACTGAATTAGACCTATCTGAAAATCTAGTGTCGAAAATCCTGCGACTCGAACCTAGGACCACCCGGTTCGAGGCGCTGCAGTGAATCAGTTGATGCACTGAGCTACCGCTCCCGGTGCCACTTGGATCAACCTGTGTTTGAACAGGTAAGATAATGTGAAGTCAAAGAGAACGACCTGAACGTTACACTACGGGTCGCCCAAAGGTTGAAATAAAGCCAGCTGAGGGCTGCGCTACGGGACGGCCCACTTATTATCTGTCTCCATCTTCAGGTGGAGGCGAGTGTACCTGGACCTACCGCGGACTCGAACTGCGGGCGGGCGGGCGGATGGACTCGCAGGCTTCTGGCAATGAAGCTGCGCAGCGGAGGGAGGGGAAAAGGAGGGGTGGGGAGGGGAGGGGAGGGTTGCGGTGCGACATGCGAGAGCTCAGACCCCACGCGCGCCGGCCGGCCGCCGCGGGCGACGCGCGCAGCCGCTGCGAGACGTCTTAATTGCGAAGGCGGCGGCGGCGGCTCAGCGGCGAGGGGGAGAGCGCCTGCGGCCCCGCGAGCGCCGTTGCTCAACCGAAGCTACTGCACCGCAGCCTCCGCTTCCCTGACTGTGATGTCTCTGTAGACGAGTGGAGGAAGAGCATGGTAGAGGTCTCGTTAAGGGAGAGAGGAAGAATAAGGAGAGAGGGGGGAAAGGAGGAAGAGACATAGGAACAGAGGGAGAGACAGAGAGGAAGAGGGAGAAGCAGAGGGGATGAAAGAGAGGGAGAAACACATGGGAAGAGAGAGAGAAACACATGGGAAGAGAGAGAGAAACACATGGGAAGAGAGAGAGAGAGAAACACATGGGAAGAGAGAGAGAGAAGAGAAACACATGGGAAGAGAGAGAAACACATGGGAAGAGAGAGAAACACATGGGAAGAGAGAGAAACACATGGGAAGAGAGAGAAACACATGGGAAGAAAAAGAGAGAAACACATGGGAAGAAAAAGAGAGAAACACATGGGAAGAAAAAGAGAGAAACACATGGGAAGAAAAAGAGAGAAACACATGGGAAGAAAAAGAGAGAAACACAGGGGAAGAAAAAGAGAGAAACACAGGGGAAGAAAAAGAGAGAAACACAGGGGAAGAAAAAGAGAGAAACACAGGGGAAGAAAAAGAGAGAAACACAGGGGAAGAAAAAGAGAGAAACACAGGGGAAGAAAAAGAGAGAAACACAGGGGAAGAAAAAGAGAGGAACACAGGGGAAGAAAAAGAGAGGAACACAGGGGAAGAAAAAGAGAGAAACACAGGGTAAGAAAAAGAGGGAAACACATGGGAAGAGAAAGAAACAGAGGGGAAGAGAAAGAGAGAGAGAAGCAGAGCGGAAGAGAGAGAAACTGACGGAGAGAGAGAGAGAGAGAGAGAGAGAGAGAGAGAGAGAGAGAGAGAAAGAGAGAGAGATCAGAGACCAAGAGACTGTTCGAGTTGTAATCAAAAATGATAGTGGTGTGTAATCAAGAATAAAAAATTCAATGGCTAAAACTGAAAATATTATAATTTCCCCAAAGGAGCAAACTAACTTTTAGATGAAGTGCATATTGACAATACTGTCATTTCTCTATTGAAAATCTCTAGGACTTTCATTAAAAATATTTAAATACAAAATCACCCAATTCTTGTTCAATCACAAACACAGCTACATTTTCCCTAAAACAATACTTTCTGACACCTGTCATAATGTTCCAACGAATACTCCTTTCAACACGTGAACACAAAGTCCACACCATTTCGATTACGTATTCCGTCACACACTTCCTTCCCCACGCCTTGCCTCTCCGTCTTCCAAACACCTCCGTTTTTTCCTCGTGGCGCCGCGCCGACGGCTAAACGCGCCAGATCGCTCGTAAAGCAACGGGGCATTAAGCAGACGCTGCCCGCAGCTCGAGCTCCGCGCTGCCTGGTGGTCGTCGGTTTAATCGCGGTCTCTATTAAGCGGTCGCAAGAAAAAGAAACACCAGCGGGCGCAAGCCGCCGCAAAGATTGCGAGAACGGGCGGACCGTGGTGGGACCGTTGAGTTTCCCCACCCACCTGCGGACGTCCGACTAAAACCACGGTTCGACTAAAACGACGGTTCGACTAAAACCACGGTTCGACTAAAACCACGGTTCGACTAAAACCACGGTTCGACTAAAACCACGGTCCGACTAAAACCACGGTCCGACTAAAACCACGGTCCGACTAAAACCACGGTCCGACTAAGGCCACGGTTCGACTATGGCAACTTATTATCCCCGCACGTTTTCTTCAGCCCTCATTTCGCTACTTGCGAAGGGAGGGGGGGGTGATTATTTTGTTGACAGGACTATTATATGAAATCTGTAGCTTGTTTTTCGATGCAAAATAGTTTCTATAACCCGGTAGCTAACATTTCTGGTTATCAGAATTTGTTAACAAAGCTTGTTGCCATCATTTATTATGAATTCAACTAAAGTTAGTAATGGAGTGAGAGTAAGTTTGTTGGGGCTCAAGAAAACGTGCGCGTATAATACCAGCAACATCCTTCTGGGAAGATTCACAATTCGCTGGATGAATGAGACGTGTTGAAAAAGTGCTGATGCACGTGTTATGCAATGAACACATCAAAAGTAGGAGTAAAAAATGTATCAGGAAATAATATTTACACAAATGTCACACACTTATTTAAATTGTTAAAGAAACAAATCACAAATCCAACTATTTAAAGGTCCCAGTTCCAAGCCAAATTATATAGAATTGTGACACACAAAATTTTGAATCATTCATACAAGTGTCGACGCCACACGTACTTTGGTTCGGTCGACCGATGGAGGGAATTTAACGGGCGAGAGCTTTTCCTCATCCTCAAACAATTAGCATTTGAATGAAATTTTACAAAAGAGTATGACGCAAAAGGTGCCATCAAAGCATGAATGAATGAATGAATAATATAGAAATATTGATTTTAATATGTGATAGTATCGAGAAAACAATATAAAAAAGGAGTTCTTTCTTAAATGGTGTGGTTTTTAAAATGTAATAATCTCTTTCGCTAAGATGTCACGCTGATTTTCAATGCTAGCATATTTTTCTGAGGAGCACTTATCTCTTCAGAAATTACGTACTCAAAAAGTATAAATATTGTTGAAAATACTTTTGATTTAACATTCTTCGTTTCCCGAAGTCTATTCAGCTCAAGTACTTTTCATGAAACCAACCCTAACGAGTTAATAACTAGATCCCTTTCCCTTACCCCAGCTCAATTTTGTTGAGGAAGTTTCGTAATCGGAAACAACGAAAAAACCTCCTCAAAGTCCCGATTGTCCTACACGGCGAGTGACCGGCTGTTTTGCAGCTTCCGGCGAGTGTGAGCCGTGGCGAGCGTGGGCGCCCACGTGAGCTCGGTGGGGCGTGGAGCTTAACAGCTGCGCTCCGGTGGCATTAACGAAAATTACAGCAATGACACGCCACTGCGGTCTCCGCCGGCACCGCCTGGCCCCAGGCACCTCGACCGCCCACTGCGAGGGGCATACAGGTGCGCGCAGGCTTCATGACCATTCTTGGCCAGCGGCAATGGCTCCGGGTGAGCTTCCCCTGGAGAGATGTGAAGGAGCTAGGGGGAGGTGAAGTGTCGCTTTGAATATTTACTCGTATCTAATGAGGTAGAACCACATCTTATTAACACCACCGTTGGTAACTCGAAGCTGGGCACGTTCAAGCTGGACAAATCAGAACCTGGCTAAGTCGAACCTGGCTACGTCGAACCTGTCCAAGTCGTAGCTTCATCGTTCTAAATTCCATAATCCGAAATTCAATCACGCAAATTATTTGATTGCTCGATTTTCCGTCGAACAATACCTTTATTTCGTATTCAAGCCCCGTTGAAGTTACATAGCACAAACTTCCCATTTAAATTCAATTTGATATCGATATTCGTTTGAATATTTTGCGCTTTGAAATTAGTGACGGTATGAACTCCCAAAATTAACAAAAAAAAATTAATGCTGGCTTGGGTGATTGGAAGTGGCTTTCCCTTCAAAATTCCTATAGTTTTCGTGTTTGACATCAATTGGGAAATGAGTATATTGCAATACGAATTATAGGATTCATTAATCACAACCCCAAATTAAATTCGAGAGCACAAACTTCGAAATGAACTGTAAGTTGTTCTACTCACATTGTTCATTTGAAGCAATACATTTGTATTCGTATTTAAGGAATACAGGTTATAACCTTCCTTCGAACTCTTTTGCTAAAGGCAAGACAAAGGATTTAATTTTAGCGCTGTAAATCGTCAGGTCCGTGCAAGAAAAATGGATTTGGAGATCTGACGCTCCGACATTTGGCTTTCGCATTCTCGCCCAAGAGAAAATTACGAGCTTCGATACATCCAACGCACAAAAATAGAATCAAACAATGTCACGGGACTCACAAACAACCTTTATAAGTTAACCACTGAACAAAACAAAAGAACAATAATATAAAAGAGGGGCTCACAATAAACTTAATAGAAATACGATTTCGCAAGATCCCCTCCGGGCCAAACACTCACACTATTTGGGAGCAATGAACAAAAAACATAATTTATCTCTGCACTAAAAAAGTCAAGAGGTAAAACGTTCCGGTTGGAGCCTGTCACGGGAGCTACATTCAAAACCAATCAGGCCCCACAATATACGAGGATGAAAGGGAGCTACGCTCGAATTAGCCTTATCATGAGCCCATGGGCGTGACTTACGCTCGGAAACTCACTCGTCCTAATCACATTAACGCAGCTCTAACTCTCTGAAGAGGGGGAGGAGCGCGGCGCGGACGGGGCCGGGACAGGTGGAGGCACGGGCGGAGGCGGGGCAGAGGTCAGAGCGGGGCGGGGCGGAGGTGGAGTGGAGGCGGGCGAGGTGGAGGGAGGTAAATAGGGCGGCGGAATGGCGGAAACGGGGAAGGATGCGGAGGCGGAAGCGGGGTGGAGGCAGTGGGGAAGGGACGGCGGTGCGGGTGGATTCCAGGACGGAGGTGGCCTGGAAAGATGGAGCAGAGGAGCAGGCGATGGCTTGGGCTGGAGCGGGGCGGAGGTCAGAACCGGGGCCGAGAGGAAAAGAGTGGAGGGAAGTGGTAGCGGGCGAGGGGGAAAGGAAACGGGGGAGAGGAATCGCGGCAGAGGTGGAGGAGTGACGGAGACGGGGAAGGTGCCCGTATCAGGAAGAAGGCGGTGGCGGGGGTGGAGGCCAGGACGGATGAGAAGGGCGGCGTGGGAAGGTGAAGCAGAGGAGCCGGCGGTGGCTTAGCGGGGACAGGGGGCGGGGCCGAGGGGAGAAGAGTGGATGGAAGTGGTGGGACAGTGAGGGGGGAGAAGCGGAGACGGGGAGAAGCGGAGACGGGGAGAAGCGGAGACGGGGAGAAGCGGAGACGGGGAGAAGCGGAGACGGGGAGAAGCGGAGACGGGGAGAGGCGGAGACGGGGAGAAGCGGAGACGGGGAGGGAGGAGGCGGGGAGAGGCGGACAAGGGGGCGTAATTGGGCGATATGGGGGCGAAAGCGGGGAGGGGCGGAAGAGGGGAGATGTGTCGGATGGCGGGGGCGGGGCCTGAACGGATCCGGGGCGGATGAGAAGGGCGGCGAGGGGAGGTGGAGCAGCGGACCAGGAGAAGGCGGGGGCGGGGGCGGGGGCGGGCACTCAGCGGCCCAAATGAGTTTGGACGTGAAAACGAAAGGCATTCGGCCGCTGGCGCGTGGTGCGTGGTCTGAAGCCGTTAGGGAACGGAGATGCTACTAGTGGGGGCGGGGAAAGAGAAGGCGATCTGAGTGAGGAAGATCTGAGCGATGAAGCTAACGAAAATCGACGAGAAAAAACGCACCGACAGCAATCGGTAATGTAACAAGAAACTTACAGACTTCGCTTCTGCGTGTACTGGGGTTTTAATTTATGTCAGGGTAATTTGAGATGGATAAAATACGTGATTGATTTCTTCGAGTTTCTTTAATTTTTCGAGCAGTTTATTCCACTAACTAATCCTTATTCAAGTTGGTAACCCACCTCATTACGTGACATTAAGTCTATTTTCAATTATATCTCAATGCGTATTCATTCTGAGAACACAATATGACAGCCACAGTGAGATGCCTCTGAAATATGAATGCGGAACACTCCAATTGTAAGTATCTCCACAATTGAAGGTGTCTAAACATTAAAAAATTCTCCAAACAATCTGGTATAATTGCTGGTCATCGCATGTTCACTTTATGAACAAAATTTTTGTGGTAGAATTATGATTTATCTCATTTCTTTTCTTTCGTTCTTACATTGTTCCATTGTCTTTCTTCGCCTCATATCATTATAACTTCTCTCCCACATCATCCATCATTACAAAGTGGAAAATCATCGCAAATAAAGAAAGCTATTAACAATCCTTAAAACAAGAATTATTTTTGGTATAGTCATGGTATTCGATTGAGCGGTAACTTTCTCATCACAAAAGATAATTTCTGTGATAAAAAGTGAAATAATCTCTTAAGAAAGAACTTTTCCTAATAAGAAGGTGCATTTACGTGGAATCTGACGAAATTATATTAATTGGTTATGTGTATTAGGATGTAGAAATGTGAAAAAGTCACCTGACCGAACCTAAAGAACGACGTTTGAATATTGCTGATAATAATGATGGGATGAATGGTGATAGAGCATTGATGAAGTAAAAGGCAGGGCAATGTATAATGCCTCCAAAAAACGTAAGGTAAACCCGAGGGCAGAAGAGTGGATGGAAGTGGTGGGAGAGCGAGGAGCGAGGCGTGGAAACACATACATACATAAATACATATATACATACATACATACATACGTACATACATACACACACACATACACACACAAGATGTGGGGCATGTGTTCTTTCACTGTCCGCGCTTCCTTGAGGAAAGGGAAGAACTCGACCGACTCTTCCTGCAGGTTGTGACTCCTAATAGCATCATCACTAGGATGCTGGTGCCCCAAGAGAATTGGAGTGCCGTAGCCACCTATGCCTCATAAGTTTCAAAGAAGCTTCGGGTAGAAGGTCGATTTCGAAGGAGTATCCCGTGACATTAGTTGGCATAGAGCGATAAGCCGATTTGCCTCTCCAGTGAAGTTATGCCTGACGGCGGTTCCACGGGAAGGGAACCGAAAGAATGGAAGGGTTTTTTAGTGGGTAGGAATACACTAGCTCTGAATCCTACACGCTGCGGAGTGCGGGCTCCGCAGTGTCTTTGGAAGATTTTCCCTGCCCTCGTAAAAAACAACACATACACATACATACAACAAAAATACACACATACACACACATGCGAGCTGGAATCAATGGGATCAAAATATAAAATTATCAATTATGTTATGTTATATTATTAATTTTAACTGAATAAATTAACTTTAGCATATTTTTAATTAATTTAACATAATAAAACATAATTAAATTATGTTATGTTAAAATAACTGGAGGTCCCACATTCTTAGATTGATTGATTGATTGATTTTTTCGTGTTTCCGGGCGCGTCAACTACTGTGGTCCTTAGTCCCGTTAGTGTAGTGCATGTTTTTTTCGGGAGATGGTGGTGATCTTTCCCCGCTGGATGGCGAGATCCGGCGCCGACCTACCGTCGGCTAGTGGGGTTTCCCCCTAACCAAGACTCTTCCACCAGCGGGGCACCGCCCCAGCCGGGACAAGCTCTACGCTCCCGACCGGTCTCCCGGAATATGTCGTAGTGTAGTGCATGTTAGTGTAAGTGTGTGTGTAAGGGGAGAGGATAGGACAAGGAAGAGGAAGATCAGATCGCGCGCGGTCCATGGCCCGTTTAGTAAGGTACTGCTGCGGCATTCGCCTGGTGTTGATCGGAGAAACCACGGAAAACTACCGATCAGAGCAGCCGGCCGCTAGAATTCTCCTCCAGACAGCGACTGAATTCGACCTAGCTGAAAAGCTAATGTGGAAAATCCTGCCGCCGTCAGGACTCGAACCTAGGACCTCCCAGTGAGAAGCGCTGCAGTGACATCAGTTGATGCACTGAGCTACCGCTCCCGGTCACTTTCTTAGAGTGCTATCGCTTTAACTCACTCCTCGCCCTAAGAAGCAACATCAGCAGATACCAGTGGAACCACACCGGCAGCGAGATGGGCCCGAAACCGCGGAGCAGCCGACGCTAAATTGAAAGGACGTCGGCGGCCGGCCGGCCGCCCGGGACGGGACGGCACGGCGTCGCCACCCTGCCGGGCAAGTGAAAGCGGCCAGCAGGGCACGTGGGCGGAGAGGACGAGGCCACGTGCAGACCCTGCGCGAGGGTTCATCATCAGGCCTCGCCGCAACGCCGGGCCTCGTCGGAGCTCGCGAGCGCCGGCCCGTACGTAATGAGCCCCTCATTACGACCGATGGCCGGCAGGCCCCGGGGCACCGCACGAGGCCTCATTTTCAATTTGGACTCGCCTACCGGCATGGGGGAACGTGCTAAGGAAGAAGGTTAGCCCGGATTGGGCTTCAGAAAAACGAACGCCGTCTGCTCGCGAATTATGGTCTTTAAGCGTTTCTAAACTAATACGAACAAAGAATACACACCCACATACTTTGAAAATGAGGTTCAAGGGAGCTGCTGAAATTTTAATTTGGGTTTTTCGAAGCGATTTAGATTTGTACACGCAGGTAGAAAGAAGCGCACCTTTTGAGTGTACTACATACACTAGAGTCAAGCGTGTGTGTGTGTGTGTGTGTGTGTGCGCGCGTGTGCGCGTGTGTGCGTGTGTGCGCGTGCGCGTGTGCGTGTGTGCGTGTGCGTGTGCGTGTGTGTGTGTGTGTGTGTGTGTGTGTGTCTGTGTCTGCCTTCGACATTGCCATAAGAATGGTCCAACTTGTATCATGACTGTTACAAGACAGTATTACGATGTTACCTTGAGTCAACCATTAAAATCAATTTAAAAAGTGATAGACACTATTTTTTCTTTAACTGATTATTATGAAGCTCATGAATGTGCCTAATTTTATATTACGCTCAATGATCTAAAATAATTGACGATGTCTTTTGCGAACTTTGAAAATTATTAAATTCATAATTCTTCAGAAAACATTAAAAAAAGTCTATCATTTGAAGTACTATGATCTTAATTCGTAAGTTGTATGACACGAATGTATACGGATACTTCACTCATACAAGCGCAGATATCCAATGACATCAACTCGTAAAGCGAAAGACTTAACTAACGTCTTGAAAATGCAGAGCTCGTTCTCATTCGATACCCTCGCAGCTATCGAGTTCCAGCGAAGAAAGCAAAAGGCACATCCGACTAAACACGTGATACGGCGGAACGTGCGGTTCTCGGCTGATACGCAAACTACTCACATTACGAAGGCAGAGCTTCGATACCACTAAAGGCACCTGTTACGCTTGTCCAAGCGTGTTGCAGCACGTGCGTGTGATACGATACGATACCAACCGGGCCCTCTGCAACACCACGCGATCTCCAGCGGGGCCACGCCCGAGCGCCGGGACAACGCAGCGCCGCAGAGCAATCAATCGCAACTAATTAGAGAGGGACGAATCGTAAACATTCACCAATCCGAATTCTAAAATATTATCGAATCATTGTAATCTTCATCATCATTATTAGAGCCCGGAAGATTGGCAAAATGCCTTTTTAATAATTGTTACATTTTATGACCTTTAATAATATGAATTATTAATTGTAGTTCTGGAGTTGTTTTAGTAAATTTTCTTTTTGCATTTCTTTGGCTATTTTAGCTTCTGGCATTTTTCTTTATTTGTGCCTTTTTATTCGTTATTTGTGGCCTTTTCTGCCTTTTTCGATTTTATTTTCCCTTGTTCACGCTCCTGCCACCAATCTCTATCAAGTCGGAGACATACCTCCTATCCCGAACAAAATGAAGGCCCGGTCGTGTATTGACTTTCTGTGGTCTCGAAGGTTCCAGAACGAAATCTACAATTCCGTTTTCACTGCTACCGTTTCAAGATTCAAAAGCGAGTCCATGATAGCATTTTGTAGAGATAGGGTTGCGAGTAAAATAAATTCGTAGTCGACAACCGGATGGTCAACGGCGATGAAGATTACAAAGAAAAGGTTGTTTCGTTCCACATTAGTGCTAATGTAAATTTTTGAGTTAAAATAAAAATGTAAATCATTTATTTATTAATTTTTTTACACAAATAACTTTCAAAGGGTAATCTTTGAATGTAGTTTGAGTTTTGCCACAACTTTAGCCAGAATAAATGCCTTTTTTGCTTACCTATTTTAGTAAAAATAAATACCTGAACTTCTGGGTTTTAATGATTATCACCATCTTCTGATTGATGGATTAGTGATTCCGGTTGCGTCAACTGCTCAACTCATTAGTCCTGTACGTGTAGTGCATGTTTTTTATCACTAGAGATGGCGGCGATTTTCTCTAGCTGGATGGCGAGATTTGGCGTCGACCTATCAGTCGGTTTGCGGGGTTTATCCCTCGCCAGGTATCTCTCACCAATGAGGCGCTGCCATAGCCGGGACAAGCTCTAAGTTCTTGACCATCATCTTCAGCATAATATTCATAAAATAATAATAATAACAATAATCCCAGTCCGGATAGCCGAGATCGCTAAGGCAGTAAGTAGTGCCGTGGCGATCTCGGACGGAAGGATCGCGAATTTGACTTCCACTTCGGGCATTGGTGTGTTTGTGTATGTCTCTTTTGTTGTGCCGTTCATTCATCCTTCATAATCATCATCATTCCATCTTCCATTCCCCCAGAACTAATAACCTTTGGGTACAAAAATCGGATTCAGCCTAATGCTGATCCACCTGCTAGTTACATGCAAGACTTGCAACGTGATAAAATGATACTAAGCCCTTGCAAGTGCATGTCCTGCGTGGTTCAAGATGGCCTATTCGCGAGCTAATAATAATAATAATAATAATAATAATAATAATAATAATAATAATAATAATAATAATAATAACAACCCAGTTCCGTTAGCTGTGATCGTTCCGGGAAAGCGCTGTTTCGTAAATCGTAATTCATTCTTTTTAAAGCTTTCTAAAATATGATCTTACAACTCCGAGAAACGAGAGGAGTACGGGATACTACACCGGCCGTCACTGGACAGTATCATACGTCCTCAGCCACGACAGCATAGATCCTCCACAAACACTCTGGCAGCTTCCGAATGATTACAGGAATCCCCCGTAGAGAGCAGCCTTCTATGGCTCACGCACTGCATCAAGCGCGTCGCTTCCTTAACAAGCACTCAGATAATGTAATTGCGCCGGCGGCTTTGTCGTCTCTGGACATCCTCCTTCCCTCCCTTCCTCGCCTTTCCCCCTGCCGTTCTCGCATGAAACAGCTTCACCTCTGCGTATCTCCTCAAACATTCCGGCCGAGTGTAAAGGGGCCAGTGTACCGCATGTGTTTACAAGCAACGTATCCACCGCCAGCGAGCTCTAAGGGCGCCGGCGTCTGTGAGGGCGATAAGGGCGGCGAGGAGACGCAAAGGGCGACAAGACTCGACGCAGCACAGTGGGCCGAAACAATACTCAAAGCCCCTGGGGGGAGGGGTCTCAATGAAAGACATTCACACTCATAAGGGGAAAGAATTTTTCAAAAATTATCAGACAGCGAGGGTGCGGACTGGGAAATTTGCTCTAATGACATCTTGTGGGAATTTATTGTATTCAAAAAGAAATAAAATATTTTGATCAATATTTACATGGACATTTTGACAATTTGCATATTTGTTTAATAGGCTATCGCTTAGAAAGTTTTCTTTGTAGTATTTAAAAGTCAGATTTTAACTATTCAAAAGTCATTTGTATTTATGTTATTAAAAAACACAACTTGACCCAATCAACAACTGACACTGTAAGAAAAAAACTAATGAGAATATTGTTTTCTAAATGATTTTTCGATGGTTTGATTAGTTTGAACATTTGTCTCACTGAGAAATATTCGATAAACACACCCAGAATTAACAATACAGAATTATCAGATTATAAAAATATTCTCTTTTTGAATTTTTTGAAGCTTAATATCTTCTGTATGTTTGTAAGAAATTTAAACAACAATTTATTTGAATTCATTTTTTAAAATAAATTTGTACAAGTGTTACTATTCTCTTAATATCGTTCAATGAAATACCTGCAATTGAAAAGTAAACTATTTGTTGATACAATCATCCAAAACTACATCTATGCATTTAGATTTCTTCATTTCATTTATCACATCCAACACTTAACGAATCAGGTAAATTTTAGCAAGATACTATCAGTTGTCTTTAGCTATTAACTTGTGCAATAGTCGGTAACAACTTGCCCTTCTGTTGTAAATTATTATAATAGAATTTGTATTATATAATAATAATAATTATTATTATTATTATTATTATTATTATTATTATTATTATTATTATTATTATTACTGACGTGTTAAAGTGCACAAATTAAAAACTTTTAAAACCGATTACACAGGATTCAACCCTTACAACTCCATTACAGATTTTTTACACGAGTCACAATATAGTCATATATATTCCTCAACTCTGACTCCTAATCAAAAGTGATTTATTTATTTATTTATTTATTTATTTATTTACGTCAAAAAAACAGTTAAAACTGCGTATGACGTGCTATGGGGAAAACTGATAAAATGATAAAAAGTGATAAAATGACTTTTCGTTCTAGACTAGACAGAAGAACATGGTGAAATGGAAACTGTCACTAGGAAACTTTCATCCACAAACTGTCATCGTCAACTATCCATGTTATCATATTTACTAATTATTTTCATGAAAAATAGATTCTCATAAACCTTTCGGCCACATCCTCCCTCCGAAGCTCCCGGGCCCAGTGCGCGCGTCGTGTCGTGTCGTGTCGTATCGTGTCGTGTCAAGTCGTGTCGGGCCGTGTCGGGTCAAGTCGTGTCGTGTCGTGTCGGGTCAAGTCGTGTCGTGTCGTGTCGGGTCAAGTCGTGTCGTGTCGGGTCAAGTCGTGTCGGGTCAAGTCGTGTCGTGTCGGGTCAAGTCGTGTCGTGTCGGGTCAAGTCGTGTCGTGTCGGGTCAAGTCGTGTCGTGTCGGGTCAAGTCGTGTCGTGTCGGGTCAAGTCGTGTCGTGTCGGGTCGTGTCGGGTCAAGTCGTGTCGCGTGATGAGTGAGCGATGCGTGTGTGAGAGGGCGCGAATGAAAGAGCTACGCGTGAGCCCTCATGAAAGGGCGACGTCTTTCGATGCGCGTGCGGCCTGGCTGGTTATCTTATCGCACGCGGCGGAGGCGGCGGCGAAGGCGGCGGCAGAGGCGGATGGCCGTAATAAACGCATGAAGGGCCCGACGCTCCGCGGCGCGACCGCCCTGTCGAAGAGCGAGGTTTTCAACCAGGGATGCGACATTGATGCCGTTTTTAAAATCGAAATTTTAAAGCCGATGTTTTTTTAAAACATGGATACTAAGTGATCATGTTTTTTACATTTTCGGTATCTAGTTTGTGAATGAAAAATGTCCACAATCACATTTTCGTGAAAGTGAAAATATGAAATCATAAGTCTTGATATCTGTTGTGCACCCGGAGAACAACAAAATAACGCTTATCTGTGTTAGCGTTAAGGAAATTTGCTACGGAAGGTTAATTTTAGCTTTATGTGTTTGATTGACGATGACAATTTTATAATCCAACAATTTTATTGCCCACACGGATACAAATTGGTTCAACTTGCTATGCTCTTACGAACTTCTCTGGCGCGACCTGACTTGGACCTGAGGTGTTCCATCAGACCCCTTGTAATACCGTAATTTCATTGACAAACAATAGTGTTCTTGTAAACATGCCCCATTTTCATTACTCTTCATTTATTGCATCAAATCCACAACTGAATCAGCTAATAAATTATGTGAAAATAATTTCAATAATACTTCAGCACCTTTCTCAATCACGCTATCTCTAAGTACTGAAGTTATAAAATCACTGCGGTTTTTCAATCTCTAGTGAACAAGCACCCCCTTTGAAACTTCCTCCTCCACTGCGACGTACAATCAGTTCAGTTCGGACACATGGTCACAAAGAGTCAGCGTGTGAAATTACAAGTTTCATAATAGTAAGTAAACCTGGGCGAGAGCCTAAGACGAGCTGCATTGGTCGGTCGTTTCCGTTTGACGGCCGAAGGCAAATCTCACACATCGGGGCGCCGAATGTGGGTGATCATTCCTTCTCCACCCTGTTCCCAATTCCATCCGTACAGCAGAGCGATGGGCCGAACACCCAAAAATGATCGCAAAATACCCCTAAACTTCAAAGAGCACTGCAGGAGGTGAATGGAGTGGAAGTTGAGGGCCAATCTTGAGACTGGGCTATAGAAAGGAAGATGAATACTTAGGAGGAGGAGGGACACAGAGGACAAGGGGAAGAAGATGGCGAAGGGGAGGAGGAAGAGAAGCAAGAGAAGCGAGAGAAGCCAGAGAAGCCAGAGAAGCCAGAGAAGCCAGAGAAGCCAGAGAAGCCAGAGAAGCCAGAGAAGCCAGAGAAGCAAGAGGAGGAAGAGAAGCAAGAGGATGATGAGAAGGAAGTGGATGATGAGAAGGAAGTGGATGATGAGAAAGAAGTGGATGATGAGAAGGAAGTGGATGATGAGAAGGAAGTGGATGATGAGAAAGAAGTGGATGATGAGAAGGAAGTGGATGATGAGAAGGAAGTGGATGATGAGAAGGAAGTGGATGATGAGAAGGAAGTGGATGATGAGAAGGAAGTGGATGATGAGAAGGAAGTGGATGATGAGAAGAAAGAGGAGGATGAGAAGAAAGAGGAGGATGAGAAGGAAGAGGAGGATGAGAAGGAAGAGGAGGATGAGAAGGAAGAGGAGGAGAAGAAAGTGGAGGAAGCGAGTGAACTCTATTTCCCGAAGACGTAAAATTCCTTCCGACTAACGAGACAAGTTGGATGAGTTTTCTTCTTTCACAGCGCAGTTGCAGCGACCTTGTTACTTCGCAGTGCAACTTTGCGCGGCACCGAGCGTACGCGCGTGCTTCTACTCTGCAAACACCGCCCGCGCCCGCTCTGCTCTGTTCTCCTCCTCGAGCGAACGCAGGCCGCAGAGGCCGCAGCATGCGCACAGGCACCTAGGAGATTCAATCCAATTCAATCCAATCCAATCCAATCCAATTCAATCCAATCCAATCCAATTCAATCCAATCCAATCCAATCAAATTCAATCCAATTCAATCAAATTCAATCAAATCCAATCAAATCCAATCAAATCCAATCAAATCTAATCCAATTCAATCCAATGGTGCCTTACGTGGCGAGGATCCGACCAATCAGTAAAGCTCTTCCGCCTGACCATGCAAATTTCGCTAAGCCTCTTTCGTCATCTAACAGTCCAAGAGGGTATCACTCGGGCGACGAAACTGACGATTAGAATTTAGTTCAGGGGCGTCTTTTAGGTTTGAGGATCTAATACATGCCTAACCTACAACAGGGGACAGCCGTCTTCACTTCCCCTCAGAAGGAACGCGTACAAGGATACTTTCGCCGATATTAAAAACTTGGAACTCTTGAAATTGGGTACATCAGACCGATACGCTAACCGCTGCAGTACCCAACCCAAAATAGACGCTTAATATCAGCGAAATGTTCTCGCGTTCGAAATAATGAAATGCCTCAATTTTAAATGCCTCCTTTTCTGGAACCGGATGTTACACTTACTCCGTTAATTAAAGGAAATATGAATCTAATATTTTTACACATATTACGACACGTAGCTCCAAAAAATTAATAGAAATATTATAATCCGTACACGAAAGAACATACGTTTTCGATTATTTGCGATTTTAGGATCCAAGAATGCGAATGCCCCGTTCCTACTAGCCTAAAGTCATCCAAACCTAACGCATTTTTAAAACCTAAAAATTTTTTCATCTAACAAGGTAACGTAATTTCTGTTTCTAAGGCAATACAGAGAAATCCGTTATTGAGTAACCAAAACAAAAACCTACTTGTTCAACAGAAACTTTAAATATCGCTGACACAACAGGCAGCGCCAATCAATTTCTTCAACGGTCCTAAACCACCGACAAATCGATCCACCATGGGAGGTCTTCAACGATAAAGAACTGTCACAGACATCAACAAGCGAGTGCATCTCGAGTCGCTTTCCCTTTATTCGGACAGCGCTTCGGTAATGTTCCCAGCGCGGCTAATGAGAAAGCCACAGTGGGTGGAGTCGAATCTGCGTTGTCGAGTGTAACGCCGCCGCGGGGAAAAAAAAAAGAAGCAAGAAACAGTAGACGGTCCGGTTGCCGCAGACATCACCGCTCGCCTGTCCGCCCCGCAGCGGGCGAGGCGCGACGGGCCTAGAGGGAGGGGGGGGGGCGGACACGGGAGAGCGCTGGGCGCCCGGAGATGACGGAAGTGGTGCGACGGGGCAGCGGAGACTTGTTTTGGGTTAAGGACCATCAAGCACAGCCTGCCTCGTAGAAGAGGCAAACGGGGAAGGTAGGGAACGCTGTGATGAATACTGATGCGTCGGAGTGGTTCGTTTTTTACTTTCTCGCTACGGAGTAGAGAGAAAGTTATGTAATGCCGTGCGTAAAAACTGCGGATTTTCGGCAGATAAACTCTTATTACAGAGTCCTAATAACAAAAAAGTGAATAAATCCAGTTGCGAAATTTTGAAAAAAAATCCTCTAGTACGTGGTGTAGCCAGAATCTCTGTTTTGGGTCATTGATGCCGAAAACTTTGAAGGTAAAACGTCTCTGTCCGTCCGTCTGTGAACAAAGCTAGCGCCTAACACATCAGAAAATTTTCTCCAAAATTGATATTCCCTAATCGATCTGGCTGATGTAGCAGCTCCTTGAATTTGAAACTGATATTTTAATTTTGGTGGTTTTTTTTTTTACACACAGACCCTGTTTTCAAAATTTAAAAAAAATATAGTCTCTTTTATAGTGTGAAGGACGTTTAGGAAGGTGGTAAAGGTTTCACGTTCGTTCAAAACTCGTTCATGTTCGTTCAAGAGTAATTTTGCGTGAAAGTGCGGGCGAAAAAATTGCGTGCCGTTTTAGCACCATTAGTCTTGGTTACTAATAATAATATTTTAGCACCACACACATACACACACACACACACACACACACAAATAGACGGATGAATGGCGATGTGAGATTGTTTGTGCATGTACTTTATGTTGCCAAATTGACATTTCGATACATCACACGAAGTATCACATCGTAAATATAAATTGCACCAGCGGCAGTGCAATGTTACTTATTTAGTGTTTATCTTCTCTTGATGTCGCAGAGGTTCATTAAACCGAGTGTCCAGTTTGTGCGCGAAGTAATCTCGCAATTTAATGCTTCCTTTGCCAAGTGGGTGTTTTTGTGTTGTTTTGAGTTGTGCGGGTATTAAAAATATCCCGTGAATATGCCGGTTCATACATGTCCAGCGGATGACTTACCTTCACTCAGTGTATATTGTGAGAATAAATAGTTTAGGATTTCGAAAGGAAGAAGGTATCTAAGATAGTTAATTATAATATCACACAAAATTCCTTTGTATTCAATAATAAATCTATTTCTACCGCAAATTGTCCACATATTATTTGACCTTTTCGTAACATTAAATATAATTTTACGATGCTCAACAAACAATGGATCATGAGAAGTGTTCATTTTGAGGATCACTGGGAAACGAAGAAATCAGTGTCCCAAACGAGATCTTCCCAAATAAACTGTAAGTTGAATAGTATGGACAAAATGTATGAGATTCACCGAAATTTATAAAGCATTTAGCAGTTGACCGGTAGGAGTATTTATTAGATCACAATATAATTTGAATGTATTGTAAGGCCACCTGACTTCACAATGAGATAGGAAGAACAGAACATAGGGACAAGACGAAAAAGGAATTATAGAATAAGAAATATAATGTGAAGACAAAAGCAAGTCAAATAAATAGTAAGAGCAAGGTATCATGCAGTAACAAAAACGGCATCTTTGGTGTGTAAACAGTAAAAAAAACCGGTAATTAGTTTCGTAAGAAACGTTCTTGTCACGAATACGAACGAGGATGCGAGATTGTTACACCCGAAAAGACACCATCATGTATTCCCAGGAAGATGATAGAGCTGGATTTAGGCATCTCTTGAAGAGCGCAAAGGAAATTAATGGAAACCCCAAAATGATATAACATGAAAAAGGACGGCGCGGGGCGGGGCCAACAGGTGTGGCAAAGACGCCGCCGACGATGGAAGCAGTGGGAGGGACCTGCGGCTTGGATGTACGAGGTAGCAGCTCGACAACATCGTATAAGGGCTGCGCGTGAGTGGGCGTCGGCGAGGGCCAAGCGGCGCAGGCAGAGCTGGCAGGGGACACGGCACGATGACAGCGGGGGCGGGCGCGACTGGGAGATCTCGGCAGCTACCCGCTCCGAGGCTCATTAGGATTAAACGGGCGGACGAGAGAAGGTAGCGCTTGCTTGGGCGGTGATGGTGATAGAGTGGGCAGAACAAGAGACAGACGATGCGGGAGGGAGGAGGACGTTGGAGATTCCGGCGAGGGGACGCATGGACGGTGTTTGAGGGCGTAAGAAATGAGGATAAGGGAAATGGAATGAAAGAGACGAGTGTGGAGAAAGCGAATCTGGTAATGGTGAAGACGGTCGAGGCGAGGGAAGCGGAGGTGGAGGTGGAGGCGGAGTCGGGAACGGAGGCTGATTGATTGATTGATTGATTGATTGATTTTTCGTGTTTCCGGACGCGTCAACTGCTTCGGTCATTAGTCCCGTTAGTATAGTGCATGTGTTTTCTCGGGAGATGGCGGTGATCTTCCCCCGGTGGATGGCGAGATCCGGCGCCGACCTACCGTCGGCTAGTGGGGTTTCCCTCCAACCAGGACTCTCCCACCAGCGGGGCATCGCCCCAGCCGGGACAAGCTCTAAGGTCCCGACCGGTCTCCCGGAATATGTGATAGTGTGGTGCATGTTAGTGTAAGTGTGTGTGTAAGAGGAGAGGATAGGACAAGGAAGAGGAAGGACAGATCTCGCGCGGTCCGTGGCCCGTTTGGTAGGGTATTGCTCCGGCATTCGCCTGGTGTTGATCGGAGAAACCACGGAAAAGAAGCGAAGGCGGAGGAAATGGAGTCGGGAGAGGTGGAGGTGGGGTTGACGGGGACGACAAAGGCAGGGATGGTGGAGGTCGGAATGGCCGAGATGGAAATGGCCGAGATGGAAACGGCCGAGATGGAAATGGGGGAGGTAGGGACAGCGGAGCTGGGAATGTTGGAAGGTGGGAAATTTCGGAGTTGGGAAGGTTGAAATTGGAAAAGTTGTAGCTTTGAATGTCGGAGGTGAGAATGTTGGTGGTTAGAAATATCAGAGGTGGAAATGTCGTAGGTGAGATTGGCGAAAATGGGAATGGCGGAATCGAAGACGTCGCAGACGAAGGTTTAGGAATGGCAAGGTGAAGACAAGAAAGGTGGTGTCGGTTGGTGTCGGTGAAGGCGATTGTATAGAACCGGTGACGGCGGGCCGAACGGCAGTGCATTAGAGTGTGGTACAGTCAACGGTAGCGGCGGGGTGTGTGGAGACAGAGGCACATAGGACAGCCGGTCGAGGACAGCGTCATTGGAGTGCGGCAGCAGCTGATTGCTACCCAACATCTCCCCCCACCTTCTCCCCAACATCTGACGTGCGCCGCCGCCGGCCCAGAAGCCACTTACAGGCGATGCGCCGCGTCGGCCGAACACGGTCCCCACCGGCGCTCCCTAACGCCGAGGAACAGCCGAAACCGTGAAAGTGTTCGTTCGCTTATCAGACGGCTGTTTGCGGGACTTACAAGTTACGGTCAGAGCGAGCGCTAGTAAAGATAAGGTAGTGGGACCATATGCGTAATCGGAGGAACGACGTGGAAAAAAGAGCACCAAACGTTGCTACGTAGCGCGGTGAGGAACATGACTCAACAGCTCACGTTCGTGTTCGAGAGCTGTAAACACGTCTGCACGTACATTCGCATACGTAATGTCGTGTCGTTCTTTGCGTGTAAATCATTGCAAGCAACGTCTTTCAGGAAGTTGATTCAACTGATCAGCAGACGTATGGTATTTACGTGTATTTTATTAGTATAATGAATGGTTATTGAAGATGAATCTGAAAGTGCATTGCAAACATGGGTATGCACGTTGTTGCTATTTGTCAGATCTTCGGAAGAGTAGATGCGAAGACATGTTTATTTGACTGAATGAAATGCAGTAAATATTCTTCTTCGTGAATCTGCTAAATATTAGAAACCTTGTAAAGAACCACACAGAAAATGCAAAATATCTCTCAGGATTGCTAGAATACAAAGAATCTTCATAATTTGGGAACACCCCCGGAAATGAAAAGTTTTTAATTTTATTCTCTCTCGATAAGAATGTTTCATTTGTTGATAAACAGAAAGGTAAGCGAACTTGTAAGCCTAGATTTCCGAAACGCAGTGTTCCAACACGAAATATATTCGTTTAGTCTTATGAATATGAAAGGAGAAACATTTTGCAGACTGATGACTTGCCTTGAATCACCAATATTATCTTTACCTTTTCATACGACTTCATTAACACGTGTTTTTTAATCCACGGAGAACCTTCCTAAATACGAATTATAATTAAATATTCCCAGAACAGTCATATACCTCGTAGTTCATGGGAGTACGAAATTCCGTCCCAGCGCTACAACTTTACCTTGTTCCGAAAGTGCAAGCCTTTACTGGCGCAGTATCCCTTCTCATCACACACTTCGTAAAGAAAATTATTCCCTTCATTCGGTAGGGGAAACCAAGACTCCACTCACAAAACGCTTCTCCCTCCACGTCTCTATTCTTTTCCATTCTCCTGCTGGTCCTCTTATTTTATTTATCATATTAATGTTTTGTTTTGAACGTGAGAATACATGTTCTGAAAATGTGTAATAATTAAAATATGTAAGCCCTTTGCTATTTCCAGTGCAGTCTTCTGGATGTTTAAATTTATTGTAATGCGCTCGTAAGCCAAAGGGTCATAATTTGCCAATACGGCCAAAAGATCGAACTTCTGAAAAGATTGACTTTCTCGTTACTATCGATCTCCACACCTGCAACCTTCCTTTTCAACGCACACTTCGGAAACTTAATTCTTCCCTTGCCGGTCGGCGGATAACGCCAAGACGCAGGTTCACCATCTTAGTGGCTCCTCTTCTCTTCTCTTTGAATCCTCCTCCGCGTATTCCACCGCCACAGAGCGCAGCACGCGGCCGTATTTCTCAGTGATAGCGTCGCCGCCGCGATAACCTTTCGGAGACCCGAGGTCACAGCTTCGCCGTTCTGCCGCCGCGCTGCGCTGCGCGTCCAAGTAGAATGCAAGTCTCTCTGCACAAGTCCAGGAGCGCCGAGAATCTACGTTTGCACGTTACATCGGTTACCTCGGACTTTTAATCCTTCCACACCTCAGGTATCAAGAAATCAGCACATGAAATTGTGCTTACAGTTTCGCTCACAACTCTCGACCGTAGAAACTCCTACATAAAGAGAGGTGTTGTCACGTATTGCTACTTTGATCTGCTAAAATGTTCAGTAATTATCTTACCTCTCGTAAGATACTTCGTTCAAACGCTAAAAATTACAGTATATTTGTAATAATCGTCCAAAACCTCATTTCCATTCTGCGTTGTGAATAGTTTTTTATTGTCACTCTATTGGAAATGCTACTCTTTAATTCAAATAGTGCTTTTTCAATTAAAACAATTTATTTGCTTTCAGACGTACAACCTCTTTCACAATAGGTTTGAATACATTTAGTACAGAATTATAGAGTTGAGTTTAATTTAGAAGTTATATTTATGACAGAATTTTTTAGGGGAGTTTTATGTGCGACGAGCTTATGATGTTTTTTTTCTTCATATTAATGTAGTCCATTTATTTATAGTATATTAATCTCCCCATGATTGTTTTACATCCGCGTATGATCATATTAACAATCCTGACAAAAAATAAAGGATTTATATTAATTCAAATCATGAACAAATCGCGTAAAATTTGTAGAACTAAATATTTATTAAAAACATTCATTTCAACTACTTTATTGGCATACCAACATTTCTGTAAATATATTAGTATTCATGAAGACACGGATCAAATTCATAATTATTATAGTATCAAATTAAACGAATTGGAAACACCTAAATGCACGATAAAATTAGCATGCTTCCTTGCAATACTTACTTCATTAAATATACCATGTAACCCGCAATGTCACTGCTCTTCAACGCAAACATAAGCAGCATGAGCCAACGAGAGCAGTTGCACAACATACGAAAAAACACAAGGAGGAAATCTGCTTTTGCTTATCGAGTGCCCGATTTCACTCAGAGCCTCAGTGAAAAGAAATGAAAGATGCCATATCACGAGAGCATTCTTCTTCAAAACTTTTTACAAGAAATTCCAAGCATATGAGACAGTAGAGATGATTATCCTTCTGAAGTTGAATGGATTTAGTTATACTTTCTCAGAAAAGTAGGGTTTGAAGAAAATTAAAACTTATCATATAAATACTTTTACATTAATATATAGATTTGTTGAAAGATGATTCTGAGAGCATTAGAGTGTTTATTCAAAGTTTCGTAATCCAAAAAGTTACTTGTATTACATAATAATTAGTTTACATCGGAAACCATTTTGAGATATTTCAAATGTCTCATAAGACGTTTGTCAAGTAAACTAGAATACAAACTCTTAAACGCCAAGAATCTTATCGAGTTCAAAACAGTAATAACCTGTAAACTCATCACAAGAAAAGTCAATTCGTTTGAGAACGATTTTAACATTTTTAAACCTGACATTAGTTCAAAACAGAATGTTATTACTCCAAGTGAATATTATACACATACAAGAAACCATCTCTTGGAAGGCCAAAAATCTCCCAGAGCTGAAAATAATTAATATATTCTAAAACACTTAACAAAAATGCGATCTTCGACACCGAACACTTGTTGAAATTTATTGAGATAATCTCATTTTATAATCCGTGTCTCCAGCACAGCCTTAATGTTCAACACAGCGCGGAGTCACTATTAATCGGCGTCGACTGCTCATGCGGGATGCTAATTTACCGAATTACAATCATTTGCATAGCCGTCCTCCGGACGCCAGAGGAGCCACCACTGATGTGAGAGGCGACGACGTTAAATTGCTGCCTCGGCGCGGGGGATTTAGCACTTGGCAGATATAGCAGTTAATACTGTGTTCGCATCGTATGCTAATCTGACGGGCCATGCGTCACTTACCGCAAACGACGCTCTCTCTACTATTCCTTCGTGGTCCCAACGGAGTGGATGTACTGCAGGTCGTTGACTCAGGCGGCACTTCCTAGGAGTGGCCGTTCAATAGTTACCTCGTGAAGGAATTCCTGACGGCGGTTCCAAGGGGAATTGAAGAGTATGTGAATCGAGGATATTCTAATGATATTGAGCGCCGTAGACGGTTCTCGAGCGTAGACTAGAAAAGAGGCTTCCACGTGCATGCCCATCTCTTTCCTGTGTAGGAGAATACAGGGCGAGTTTGACTTCCATTTGGTGGAAGATGGTGGCAGTGATCATTATGGATAAATGGTTACAAGAGCCAAATGATGGATGAACTGTTCCTGTTAGGTTAAATTCTACACACCATATGGGGTACAATGCGCTGTGTCTTTTCGAGTTTTTCGACCCAACTTCAATTTAAGAAGAAAAGAACATTTCCTTGACGCATAAAGTTGTTTTCTTTAAATAACATTTTCCAAGTTTTATTTTCGTGATTTATTTTGGAAACAATAGAGCGACGAGTTGCTTGTAGCAGTAATGTGGTAAATTCCTGCTATAGGTTGGCATATTACGTGTGTCTGTTGATTATTTGTAATACAGTGAGGGTTTACAAGTTTTCTGACCCAGTAATCTCACCAAGTGACCTCCGATTGGTACAGAATACACATCACCATCCATCAATTTCCATTTCTCTCAAGAGCTTGATCACCGTCGCTGATTGATAGCGTAGGCTATTCTGCACGCGAATGAGGAAGGAAGAGGTATTGCTGAACACTTTGCCTTATCAAATAATAAAAAGTAGCTGCTGTAAAAAGTATGCCGACCTGGATGGCCGAGGTGGCTAAGAGCGAGTACCGACTCAACGCTTCGGTCCGAAGGGTCGCGGGATCGAGTCCCGCCTTGGGCATGGCTGTTTGTCCCTTGACTTTGTATGTATGTGCTGTCGCGGAGGGCCTCGCGTTCTGCTGACCCCAGATCAGAGGAGCCCGCAAGTGTGTTGGTGTCTAGTGTATGGTCGAATATGCGTCCCATCGGGGCGTAAAGGGTAACCGGCTGTCGGCTGGATAAAAAGCCCTAGATAAAAAAAAAGCTGCTGCGATTATTCTACATGTCTGCAATACTTCTGAGAATTAGGTAAAGCGCTGCGATAGCATAGTGGGAATGTAGTTTATTATGTAGAATCGCCATGATTCTAGTATAAAGGCAAATATTCAAAGATTAGCAATAACTTTCGAGATTATGTCAAAAAGCCAAAATCGTCTATTTATTTTCTGCTTATTTTACAGTATTATTGCAAAAATGTAGCTTTTAACACCAAACGAAAGATTGTGGTTTTATTGTCAAACGTGTTAAAAACTGAGCCAAAAAGTGGCTTATGCCATTTTGACCATGCAGCAAAGAATAACTAAATCTGCCAAGTTTAATAGACATTTCATAATCTTAATATTTCATTTGAAGCTACAATTCTGTAATATTTATATTAATTACATATCACGCCGAAGATAATTTACATGCAACTTATAAATAACCCACACAGAAAGGCAAGTCGAATAATAGACAGATAGGGCCCTTCCACTGAGCAGGTAGTAAAACACATAGCATCTCTTTCCAAGAGCATATATCACATCAAGCCCAATGCCGAGAAAGCTGCGGCCACATCTTATTAATTTATGCTAATGTATGCGCCCACGTGTATCACGGTAAAAGGGTTCTAATGGGATTCCTTTATCCTGTCATCGGCTCCTCCTTCCTCGTTTGACTCTCTGCTCGGAGAAATGGGCCTTGCGTGAAACACCGGCTCTGACGTCACGGAAGCGGAGCGTGCTAACAACGGGCAAGAGCAGACCCGGTGGCAAGCGTACGTGTGCTTTGACGCAGTAAATAAACGGAGAAAAACAATAATGCGAAGGGGAATGAATGACGCCGGGTGCAGGAAAGGTTGTGCTTGACAGTTGAAGAAGAAGAAAAGGTGATGAGGGCAACGAACGCCTTCAACTACTCATAAAAAGGTCTTCCCACCGAGAAAGCATGTTCGTGCGGAGTGTTTTTGACTAGATGCTTCTTACAGCAAGTAACACGAAGTGCTTCAGGTCTTGTTATTGCCATTCAATGACAAAAAATTGGCTTTTAACGTAAAATAGAAGCCCAGATAAAAGTTAGGTTCGTAAAGATAATTCACCTTGTGGAAATACCACTAATAAAAAAGGTAATGCCATCTATTTCTGCTTTATGTTTCTCGCTTTTTATGGACCATAAAGAAATCAAGGTCACTCATAGCAACTATCAGTAAATGGCATTGTAAAAAATGATCTCTGCATTAAAAGCCATTGTTATGTGTTGCTGAAAACAAAGAGAATTGAAGAACGTTACATAAACTTCATTTCAATGACATTTACTGTGATAAGCCAAGAACCCCGTGTTAAATTTGAATGCTAAAATGGGCATCCAGCTATAGTAATAAAGGCATTGTTTGCAAACTCGAAAATCAAAGAATATGTGTTGCTAGGATAACCGATCAACAAAATGTATTATTCCATGCGAATCCAAACGCGAAATAAATAAAAACCGCACAATTTTCATTTCAATTATATTTTTTAATGATGATAATGCTATCTACTGCAGGGTATGCGGTTGCAACTTAGGGTTTCATAACAGTTCTAGGATGCACTCCGTATTTTTTCGGCAAAGTACAATTGCTGGGTCCAACGAATCAACCGACTGCACAAGAAGTCTACTGTTAGGTTGCGGTGTTGGATCGCAATCAATTATGTGGTTTCCACTGATCAGTTTCGTTTCTTACAACAGCCCAAGTAACAGGCCAATGAACGCGCGAGCTCTTTTCATCCATTAACTCGTTCCCACTAGGGATGCGACAGCCATGTCGATGATTTCCGAACATCGATATATTTAACTTCGATTTATTGAAGGGATATTTCTGTAACCTTGATCCTATGACATCGATGATTTTACTAGTTGATATTCTATTTTTGAATAAAAAATATAATAAAAAAACTACAATAATTTACACCTACCCATAATTTGAACGTTCAAGTCATGAACAGTGAAAAATAAATTAATCTAATTTTTGTTAATAAAAGAAGTATATTATTTTCGTATTATTCAATAAAATAATAAACGTTTGTAAATTTTTCTACATTTTTTATTGTTTTTGCAGTTGTTATAAATTAATAAACACGGCTACTGTGATACGAAATCGTCGTTGCGCATTTGATGTTATAAGTTACAAAATTAGTTTTAAACAATGTTTTTTGAACATCGATTTTTAAAATTTCAACATCAAAACATCGAGAATGCAGTAAGAACAATACTTCTCATGTCATCTATTACCAGCAAGTTGAAGGAAATGATAACTGAATAAACTGGAAACAAACGATAGAATAGAGTAAACAGAAAACAGGGTGGGGGGTATATACTGAGAAGTATATCAAGGTAGCAATATTAGCGTGATACGTGTGACACTGATAAGTAAAGATACTGATGCTATCAGAAACACGTATAATATCAAAACAGGCTAAAATGACTTTATGAAAACCTAGCTCATGTGTTCTCAAGACACATATGAGGCAATCAACACACGGAAAGAAACATCACCGCTTTGAAGAATATAGTAACCGAGGGACAAATTCTAAAGTCAGACTTTTTATCATAAAAGTCATTTATGTCAAATATAAAAAAACTACAGAATTCATGGTCATGAGTTCTTTATAGAAATTGTCAACCTAAATGAAATCAATCCAAGCTCTCATTAGAAGACATCGAAGGAAAGCCACCTTGCAGAAATTAACGTGACGGTCAAGGTCGAAAATTTATATTATTTAAACTTCTAGATTTAGTAACTTCATATTTTAGCCCATATTTATCGTAATTATATTTTGTTTTCCTTTTCATTGGTGTAAGTACATTTTTAATTGTCACGGAGTTCCACTCACTGTCATCTACATTTGTGAACTAATTTGCTCACTGTTCAGTAAATTGAACAATTTACAAAAGAAAGCTACATGTATTAAAGAAATGTGTTTTTCTTTAATCAGCCAAGTCGTACATCACACAGAGGCAATTAGCATACTTCAAACCTCACCACCACATCCCGCGAACTAGGACTTACGTAAGTAAGTGCTTACTTACAGAGCACGAGAGGTCGACAGCGCGAGGCGGAGGTGCAGAACGGGGAAGGTCGCCTCAGCCACAAGGGAACTCGAGTACCCCCCGGGCGAGGGGTGGAGGCAGCTGGAACCTTCGAGAGCTCTCGGTCAAAGACACGGGCACCGCATGCTGTCACCGCCGCCGCCGTCGCCGCCGTCACCACAGCGTCACCGCCGCCGCCACAGATGCAGCCCTTGTGGGACTCCGGGATTGAAAGGGGGTGCTCTTTGTCAACCTCACGAGAGACCACGCACTTCGCTCCCGTCGGGACGTCTTCGTTACTATCCGCCGTCGCCAAGTACGTCAGCTGACGTGTCTCTGCTTAAAGTGAAAATTTTACGACGCTTTTATATGACGAGAGAAATGCTGCTGAAAAATGTTTCACGACAGTTGCATGATGAATTCACAAGCAGTCTGCTCTATCTCGCCCGATTTATGCTTCACTCGTCTACATTCACTAGAGGGTTGTCTTGTTTATCTGGAGCTTGTACTTCATATCGCTAGGAAGCGCATCGACCGTATTTTGTGATAAGGCGCTGATCGTTTCACAACGATGGCGAGATGAAAAGCACCGAACAAAGTGTACATCATTAATCAACGAATGCAAGTTTTAACATTGACATACAACTATGACAATAAAAATCTTTGGACACTATAAACCAGTATCGTAATTAACACACGTAAACATCAGTGGTATTTTGCATTTCTGAGAATGTCATTCCCAAAGAGATTTTTCCATTCACACAAACACCATCTCCATATCATACAGGAATCCCTAGTCTTGTATTAATATTGGTAGTATCTTTGGCACAGGTTAAAAATAATAGATAAAAGCACAGAAATGTCATTGAAATTCTTTTAAAAGCCAAGGATAGTTAAGTATCATTTAAGTAACACAGATGCGTTGTCACAAATATCCAAACATCGTGACAGTGAATATTAGTACACCACGTAAGTATCCAAGATTCGAATCACAACATATAAACTTCACGCCCTGTCGAACAAAACACTACACGATAACTCGTCAAACCCCCTCTCCAAACCGACAAGCTCCACACCACACACCGATTCCAGCAAATATCACCACCGCCGCAGATCGCAGCCGACACGAACTACATCACTTTCTGCTGCGGCACCGCAAGACACGTTCGACACTCGCTCACGTAACCACCGCCGCCGGCGAAAGCCACCGCGTCACTGGTTGCGCACCGCGATCGCGGATCGCAGGGCGAATCGCGGGCGACACGAGATAAGATATCCGCGGCGCGCGAGAGAACGCCGGCCGAGCGGCGACCACCAACGACGGCGAGGCGGGGCAAGGCAAGGCGAGCGTCCAGCACCGCGGCGAACAGAAGACTCGCGCCACGCACCGGCCGGGAGGACGGCGGCCGAGTGCCGGCTCGCGGGAAGCGCGCACTGGGTCCGAACGCCCAACCTGTCGGCGCGCCATGTGGACGGAAAGTGCGCAAAAATTTATAAAAGGGCTTCGGTGGAAGAAGTAGAGGAAAAGGAAATGGTGGGAGAAAATTTTTAATTGTTTAAAAATGTCATTATTAAAAAGTATATTATTATTATTATTATTATTATTATTATTATTATTATTATTATCCCCGGGTTCGATTCCCAGTCGAGGCAAAAAATTGTCCTAGCTTTTCTTTAAAATCGTCTCAGTTTCTGTAGCTGTGTGACGAAGAAAAGCTCAAGCAGGCGGATGTTGCTAGTTACGGTGAAGAGAATACGTCCTGTGCGCCTCAGGTCGCTCTTACCTCCAATTATTGGAATTTAACTTGTCCCAGGCAAGGGAGACTCCGGTAGCTGGCCGGCGAAGTCGGACTACCGACCCCAAAACCCCAAATACATACATACATATATACATACATACATACATACATACATACATACATACATTATCATCATCATCATTATTATTATTATTATTATTATTATTATTATTATTATTATTGACTTTATTTCTCAGTTAAACTGGACAAAAGGAATCTGTCTTTTGGTGTCTTAGAACCAAATTTTGCTGTGATGAAAAGGGAATTCACTCTATCCCGCTTAAGCTTACTGTAAAAACCTTCGAACAATGTAACAAGTCTGAAGTAAGACAGCATTTTGTCCAACAGTTTGCAATTTTATTGATAGTTCAAAATTTCTCAAATTCTTTTTAAATTTTTTTGACATCACTCCTTCCGATGAGATCACCAAGGCATATATGAGAACTTTCTGCAACCACCAGATCTGTTTCAATTGCGTTACAAGCTCTTCATACCTCCTGATCTTCTCTAATTCAGGTTTCCTGATGTGTCAGAAGAACTGCAATATCAATTATAGAGGCTACTTTATTAGTTTTATCAATGAGCAGGAAATCAGGCCTGTCTTTCAAGATAGTCGTCTGATAATGACAGACAGTCCCCCACAATGTGCTGAATTGATTGAACATATGATTCGCATTATTATTATTATTATTATTATTATTATTATTATTATTAAAATAATAATATTATTGGCACGTTTGTGGGGACATCAATTACAACGATCATTACTATTGTTAGTACATAGGTGTTATGTCACGGAAGGTGGAGGAGTTCCACACCCGCTGGGTGGTAAGATCTGGCGCCGCCCTACACGTCCGCTTGGGTGATATTTCCCCCTCCAACAGCGGCGTATCGTCCCAGCACCAAACTCGAAGTGTAAGCTCTCGACTGGTCTCCTGATATGGGTGGTAGTGTAATGCACGTAAATGTAAGTGTTTATAAGGAGAGAAAAAAAAAGAGTTCGCGTGCGGTCCGTAGCCTGTTCGATAGTGTACTGCCGTGTTATGCACCCGATCAGCTGGCACGCTAGTTTTCTTAACTAACAGACTGCACTCGACCTGGCTATCTGGGACCTAGCTATTTAAGAAAGAAAGCATGTGTGTGTGTGTGTGTGTGTGTGTGTGTGTGTGTGTGTGTGTGACAGAGAGAGGGGGATGAAAAGACAGGAAGGAAAAAGGAGAAAGAGGCGATGTAAAATTATTGAATTTCTTAAAAGGTAAAATGAATGAAAAAAAAATAAACTAAATAGTTAATATAGTGCATAGAGCTAAGGATGGAAGTGTTGGTACAGATTTTTAAGCCCCAATATCACATTTAGAAGTGGTTGAGGGGCTCATTTCAACGCTTCGAGATTGACTCAACCCCAAATCGGGATCTCTCCCCTACCTGGAATTAGAGAAGCACCTTAAACATTTGGTACCTTTTGTAAATCCCCTAGATCATCTAGAGATGTTGCTAAGATCTTATTTACATTCGTGTGTTTCAAATCATTTCCGGTACCGGTAGTTCCGAGGTCACAGCAAAGACTTAAACTATCACATCCGTGTCGGTTTTCCAGTCAAAGTTGCTATTGTTTTGTACAATTGTAGGGTTGCCACTCATTTCCTGGAAACAATTTCCTTGACTTCCCCCGTTTTCCAATCTTTATAAACAAATCCTGATTAAATTTGAAATTTCACACTACTTGAAGAAAATATTGCTGTTACACTGACCAAATTGGTCAGCTCTCTGATTTCGAAGTGACAAAGTACCACAGATAAATAAATTTTCATCAAATAAAAATTGAGAATAAAATAACGCTGCACTAATGTATTTAAAGAATATATAGTTTTATAATCCCACAATTTTTTCCCGACTTTCAATGATTCTTCTACAAATTCCCAGATTTTTTCTTGACGTTTCTCGAGCAACGAAATTTCATAAGTTTTCCCGTTTATTTTCAAAGTTTTCCAGAAAGCAGTCACTCCGAATAATTAAACAAATGTTTCAAAGCATTTTTAAAAGACGCCTCTCGTCTAACACAGGATGTCTGGGAAGGACACGTCGAAAATTGGAAAATAAGCTCAATATAAGATAAAAAGACCATTTGTAGTATATTTTTTTAATAAACTACTTAGTTATTCTGAATGACTGAACCACAATAAGTACTCAAAAGTTGGTTTGAAAAAATGCTTCCTAGGCAAAAATTTGCATTGCAGAAACATCCCAGAAACACTCCAGAAGCATGTAAATCGTTTGTTATTTGCAAAAGAAATTAATATATTTGTTCAGAAAGAAAAATTATCCGAGATATAAAAAAGCAGTCGAATTGTGTAAATTGGGTGTTTTTTATTTCCGGGTTAATTTTTCTTTCTGAACAAATATATCTATTTCTGTTGTACATAATAAACAATTTACATGTTTTTGGAGTGTTTCTATGAATCTGCAATGCAAATGTTTGCCTACGAATCACTTTCCAAACCCACTTTTGAGTGCTTATTGCGGCTCAGCCATTCAGAATATCAAGTAGCTTATTAGACAAAATATGCTTCAAATTGTCATGAGAGCTTATTTTCGAATTTTCTACGTTTCCTACTCGGACATCCTGTGTTACCCGAAGCCTCTCTTGGTCTGCATTCTGCCACTGTGCGGCGCGCGCTGTGCGGAGGTAGGCGCGGCAAAAAACCCGCCTCCGGCCGCGGCACGGCGCGCCAGCCGCCCTGCAGCCGCGACGTCCCCCCCCCCCGCGACTCCGCTGCCGTAATGGGCGGCAACCGTTACCCTCAGATAAGGCGGCCACTGCCGACACCGCTGTCACCGCGCAAGAGGGTGAGCGAGTGGGTGAGCGAGTGGGTGAGCGAGTGGGTGAGCGAGTGGGTGAGCGAGTGGGTGAGCGAGTGGGTGAGCGGGTGGGTGAGCGAGTGGGTGAGGGAGTGGGTGAGCGAGTAGGTGAGCGAGAGGGTGAGCGAGTGGGTGAGCGAGTGGTTGAGCGAATGGGTGAGCGAGTGGGTAAGTGAACGAGTGAGTGAGCGAGCGAGTGGGTGAGTGAGCGAGTGGGTGAGTTGAGCGAGCGATTGAGTATGTTGATTGAGTCAATGAGTACTAGGTGTTTCCGGACGCGTCAACTAGATCCATATGTGTAGTGCATCATATAACCTGGAGGTGGTGATACCCCCCTCTCAGCTCCTCCCACTCGCACATGGGATCCGGCGCGACTTACACGTTGGGGGCTGCCAGGTGTCTCCCCAGCGGGGCGCCGTCCAAGAAAGGAAAAGTTCTAAGCTTTAGGCTGGTCTCCCGTCATGTGTGGAAACGCAGATCACTAGCAGTGTTTTAGTATAGGAGGCAACGGATGTGAACAATAATTGTATCCGACATTCTGGACAAAATCCAGGATATTGAATTTTATGAAGAGGGAAAGTAGCTCTCTTCCAAATGGATTCAATAACATAAATGGCAATGGCAATGATAAACTCCAACCCAAAGGCATGCGCAACTCATTTCGTGAAAACAGCCGTTTGCATTTTGCTAAGTAACATAATATATCATATAAGTTTGCTACCTCCCCTGATAACATGTAGTACACTTTCAGGACTAATGACAGTAGCAGTCGACGTGCCCGGAAACACAAATAATTAATCGAACAGTTATAGACTTCTAATAAACCACTATACCACTTATAAGTATATGTACTTATAAGTGGTATTCGGAATTTATTTAAGATTTTGGGAAAATAAACCGCACTCCGAAATTGACGCACTCCATCTTCTTAGAGTTCGCGAATAGCAGATTTATAATAATTACTGAAGAATTGATGAAATGTTTTACATTTCTATGTACTCTGTTCCGTCACGGTTCTGGTTATTTTGATACCAAATAATGCCAAATTAAATTGGGGACAATGCTTGGAAAGATTTTTTAAAAATTATTTATTAACACAACTACAAGATATGGAACAAGTGTTAGATCTAACAATGTAAATACGAACAGATTTTGTGATACCCTTGGCCATCGTCAGAGATCACTAAAGTTCATTTCAGAAGGTCAGTACGTTGTTGTGCGATGATCGGCAAGTAACACATAAAAACGATTGGCATTTATTTCAGGAATGTTGGCTAACTTGCCCTGGGTCTATAATGCTCCCAATTTTTTTATCAATCCGCTGACTGGAGAATATTCCCATGAAATCGAAGTCCTCGTAGTAATGATGCTATTAAAGAAGACAAAATACTTGGAACTTTCCCTTTTTCAGTGTTAAGTATATACACTTAAGTAACTACTAGACCACTAACAAGTTATTCCAAGATCATGAGCTGAAAAGTGACGGGAACACTGTCATCGAGCGACAATACCAAACATTTAAGTCGCAATTGGTTGAGAGTGTCTCCCGGTTCCGTCAGCGCGTGACCTTGAAAGAACTTCCTGTATTAATCGGAGTGTAGTCGTTATTATGACCCTGCCTCCTAGACGCCTAATCCACTCGCGGAAGCGTCTTTGATTGAGTTGGTTGGTTGGTTAGTGATTCGGGTGCGTCAACAGCTTAGGTCATTGGTCCCGTAAGTGTAGCGAATGTTTTTGTCCGCGGGAGATGGTGGTGATCTTCCCCCGCTGGATGGCGAGATCCGGCGCCGACCTACCGTCGGCTAGGGGTTTTCCCCTAACCAGGATTTTCCCACCAGCGGGGCACCGCCCCAGCCGGGACAAGCTTTACGCTCCCGCAAGGTCTCCCGGAATATGTGATAGTGTAGTGCACGTTAATGTGTGTGTGTGTGTGAGAGGAGAGGATAGGGCAAAGAAGAGGAAGGAAAGATCGCGCGCAGTCCATGGCCCGTTTGGTAGGGTACTGCTCCGGCATTTGCCTGGTGTTTATCGGAGAAACCACAGAAAACTACCGATCAGAACAGCTGGTCGCTAGAATTCTCCTCCAGACAGCGACTGATTTCGGCCTAGCTGAAAAGCTAGTGTCGAAAATCTTGCCACCGTCAGGACTCGACCCAAGGACCTCCCGGTCAGAGGCGCTGCAGTGACATCAGTTGATGCACTGAGCTATCGCTCCCGGTCTCTTCACTTGGGCATCACCCACCGCGCCACCATCGTCGCGTCCCCTCCGACGCGACCGCGCACCTCTTCTCCGCTACTCCGGCGGTAGCGACGTCTCTGCCGGCGACTGCAGTGGTGGCGGCGGTCTCCTCGCAACACGAACAATAGAACGTCGCGGGGCGGTCCGCAGACGGCGGCGGCGGCGGCGGCGAACATTCCTCGCGGCACGCAGGCGGCCTTGAGGTGCGCCGCACAAAACACGTGCGTGGCGGCGGCGCGCGTATTCTCGACACGCGTTCGTTTCTGCGCCGCTCCCTTCGCTCCGGCCGCGCCGGGCTGCTCTAGGTCTGGGTCTCGCCCGCGAAGGACGAGGCCACCTTCACGATAGAAGTGTGGCTAACGGCAACCTTCTCTACCGGGCTCAGGGGGTCAACTGATGTCACTGCAGTTCCTCTGACCGGGAGGCACTAGGGGTCGAGTCCCGACGGTGGCAGGATTTTCGACACTAACTAGGCAGCTAGGTGGAGTTCAGCCGCTCTCTGGAGAGGGACTCTAGCGGTCTGGTTGGTAGTTTTCTGCGGTTTCTTCGATCAAACTTAGGTTAATGCCGGAGTAGTACCGTAACAAACGGGCTACGAACTGCGCGCAATCTTTCCTTCCTCTTCCCTGTCCTTTCCTTCCTTATACTTTTATACACACACACACACACACACACACACACACACACACACATGCAGTACACTACCAAACTTGTCGGGAGCTTACAGCTTACCCCAGCTGGGGCGGTGCCCATCTGGTAGGAGATGCCTGGCTGAGGTAAAATCCGCCAGCCGAAATAGGTCGGCGTCAGATCTCACCGTGCAGTGGGGAGAGCACTCCACCACATCCCCAGGGAAAAAATGCAGTACACTGACGAGACTACTGACCTAACATTTGATGCGTTCGAAATCTTCAATTATTTAATTAATTAATCAGTCAATCCCAACTTTTTCTTGATCTCCGGTCGCTGTAGTTGAAAAAATTCTGCGCCCCACATTCCATAACAGTTAATTTCATAAAAAATATAAAAATATTGTTGCACATTATGTGTTTCTAATTTGTTTGTTTAATATCGTAAAGTAGAAATTAAGAAAACGATAAGCAAATATACAATATAAGATCAAGACGTCGCATGCGAAGCGATAATAAAGAAGAAGGCACAGAGACAATGAGCATAAAAATTAGTCACCAGATATGACTCATACACCTACCACAAATATTTATGACCTTTGTACGCATGCGCAACGGAGAACATATGGGGTCTGCGGCTCCCATGAAAATTTCAAGTGTTCCTGATATCCTGTCAGAACTTCTACTTCCGGTTTTTCTGCGTTTGTTCATTTGTTTATTGATAAGAATAGTAAAGAAAGATACTTAACGCCAGCCTGATAGTAATTCGTGTGCTCTCTGATTTTTCTGACACAAAGTACACATTAACAATATTTTCTCAACAAATAAAAATTGAACAAAATTAACGCCGTACCAATTTTATTACGGAATAGTATCTAGTTTAATAACTTTGACAAAAATGTCTTCGTCTTAGAATAATTCTTCTTCAAATTCCCTGATTTTACAGATTTTTTTAAGAGCATCAAAATTCCCTGAGTTTTCCCGGCTCTCCAGAAAGAAGGTACACTGTTCTTATTTCCCGCGCAAACAGGAACCACGTGTTTCCGACTTTCCTCGCTGATCTCTATCTGCCGGGATATACTCGAGGGCCTAAGAGAAGCGTGTCCACGACGGAGCTGATGAGGTGGCGGCGAGAACACGCAGTCATTAATTGTGTCGCAGACGCCGTGCCGAGACGCCGGGCTGCGGCTGGGGCTGATTTCCATATCACGCCTATCTGGGTGTTTGCTAGCGGAGGGACGACAGCGTGGGGTGGAATACTCGACTCCCCCACCCCCGCGTCCGTCGCCACTCCGACAGGGATACCGCTGCCCCCTGACTCGCTCCCCGATCTGTTCTCTCGCCTCCGACGCTGACATCGCCTCCGACATTTCGACGATCACCACCTCCACGGCTGGGATGGGGGAGGTATCTCTTCACTTAATACGCCGTGATGGCTAGTACGTACGCTTTCCACCACTGAAGCCTTGACGTGATCTCCGGCCAACCCATATGAAATTTGGGATGGAACAAAGATTTTTTCAGGGTTCTACCGTCCCGCCTGCTGCTCATTACATCTTTGATCTATCACCGTTCGTCTCAGCGTTTCCTGACTTGTGTGTGTGTGGTGGTGTGGCATGTACGTTTAAGTATGTGTAGTAGCGGGAGAGGATACCACAAGGAAGAGAGGAAGGAATGATCCCGCGCGGTTCGTACTGCTCCGGCATTTCTCTAGTGTTGTTCGGAGAAACCACAGAAAACTACCGATCACAGCAGCTGGTCGCTAGGATTCTCCTGCAAAGGGCAGCTTTACGTACGCCTTCCTCCACAGAAAGACCGGTTCTATCTCTGGCAAACCCATATGGAATTTGTGATGGGTCAAAGTAGATTTTCACGGGGTTCTACCGTCCTCCCCGCCTCTCACTCCATCTTTGCTCCATCACCGTTTCACGCGTGTAGTAATAGTGCATGTATGTTTAAGTGTGAGCAACGGGAAATGATAGGTCAAGGAAGAGGAAGGAAAAATTGGAGCAGTCCGTGGCCCGTTTGCTCGAGTACTGCGCCGGCAATCGCCTGGTGTGGATCGGAGAAACCACGGAAAACTACCGATCAGAGCAATAGGCCGCTATAATTCTCCCCCAGACTTCTCTCTGTTATCATCCTTGATACTTCCACCTTCTCCTCATTGCCAACACCCTCACGTCCACCGCAGCTTTAACCACAACAACAAATTAACAACACCGACACTATTCATCGATTAAAATATAGTGGCACTTAAAGGTTCACGAATTGGACGGAAAGAGAGAGACTCTCATCCAACCGGGATCTTCGTTACCACTTAAACTTTTCCAATTGGAGTTCCCGATTGGGTGGCAATGACCTTGAAATACCACAATGTTTAAATGGGAGTGTGGCACCTTCACTGTCGCCTCCGCTCACGTTCACGTTTACCGTCGCGTTTGCACGGCGTGTCCCCTCCGCGCCGCCATGAGCGCCACCGCTGATGGTATCTCCCCTTGAAATACGCGCTCCCGACGCCCGCGCCCCAGCCTCCGCCGCCCCTCGGGCGTAAGTTTGCCATCGACGGCTCCCGCCGCGCGCCTCCTCGGCGCGGCGCTGGGGAGCCGAGATGCCAGGTGCAGTGAACACCCGCCAGACCCGCGCGCGAGGAACATGACATGAGAGGCCTCCGGGCGACCGATACAGCGCCGAGAATAGTCTTCAGTAACGAATTAGGTGTAATTATCAGGAGAGCTCGGAAGTTAATCAGGTTCCAACATTTCTAAATTCAATATTTATGTTTTTAATCCTAACACTGTATGTATTTTTCTGAAGGGCCCTTCCTGGGTATCCTTAGATCTTGGTTATTGTCCTGTATTGTCAATATTATGGTCTCCAAACATTGTACATGTATGATGAAAAATAGTTAAAGAATAAATTTGTGTATACAATGTAACTTAAAAACCTTTGGAAGACATAATAATGTCGAACGAGGATAATAAAAACTATTTTTAAAAAATAGATAAAAAATGCTGTGTCAAACGGAGAAATATGCACGCAAATATGCTCTAACATTCGTAAAATATGCGCCAAAACATAACATGTTTTAACAATTAACAGTTTTATGTATTATGAACAACAACAATTTTTAATTTTAACTATTAATATTCCATTTTGTCTCTACTTAGTATTCCAGAGATAATTTTTATAGTAAAAATAATTTCGTCTATCATCGTCGAAGTATGAATTCCAATGCCACAAATTCTTTATCAAAGATAAATTATCGCATCATTCATAATCGGACAAATCTTTGCTGGTACCAGCGCCATGTTATCATCTAACAGAAGTTCAGGCCAATACTGCTGCAACGAACGAAAGACATTCCCACGATTTCTCGTGAATAACATTCACATTCATATTAGTGAAGTACACTTTTTGGTTTCAGGAGACAAATATGCGTATTAATTAAAATTCAAAGAGAAATATGCCACATTAAGAACAAAAAAATGAATAAAATATAAATAAAAACTTAAACATAATGAAAATATGATGCATTAACAGAAATTGTACTAAATATGCTCTAATATGCTATATAAAATCACCGAATTTCTGTTCGTTTGATTGTGTTTTGTGAACATTCAAAAATTAGCATTTAATAAAGCTCAAAATTAAAAATCTGATTTTTCATAAATTTCCGGGCCTTAGTTTTCAGAGGCGCAGCCAGGAATTTTCTGTTTGTGTGTGTATATGTGTGGCGGCGGGGGAAGGGGGAGGGCACCGCAGGTATACTGGCCAAACGGCTTTATGTTCCTTATGAAGATTTTTTTATTTATGCTGACTGTAAACTATATTTTTATTTGTTGTCTTATACTTAACACTTATAATGTTAACAATTCACATATTGAAGGACTTTCGTTAAAGTTGAAAATAAGTAAAAGCTGTACTTTTGTAAATGAAGCATTGGTTTTTAGGAGGGGGTGAAGGTCCTCCTCCCCGCAACGAATTTTTGTAATGACTCATTTGTTTCAAAAGTTAACAAACAGAAGACTTTTGTAACAGACGGTAGAAGTTTTTTATGGGTGTCCAGCGTCAAGACTGGATTTTCCTTCTTCTGTTTGGCTTCGTTATGTCGACGTAACAGTACGGTTTAAAAAAATAACCAACCGTACAGTATTTATAAAAGATGCGAAATAATTGGGCATTAAGCAAATGTAAGATGTAGAGGATCTGAAGATCGCATTTATACCGGGAAATTTATTTTAATCTTGGTCGTGAGCCAGTTGAAGTTAACTTATTCAGTTATTCAAGTAGTATTTCTGATTTACAACAAATAATAAATACCCACCTAACAGCGAAATTTCTTCTGTGGGAACGGCTACGTTCTTGTTATTTTCGCCTGCAACCTGTATACTCGTTGGCGTGACTTTTGTTGGCCGGCTTTGTTTACGGGGCGTCACTCAAACCCACACTCCGCGCAGAGTCGAAGCCAGGACTGTGGAACGGGTGCAGCGGAAGCAGAAACAGCCTCGACGACCTTCAGGACACGTTCAAGGCCGCCTGCGCCACCGCCCCCTGGTTCTCCGCACCCTCCCCCCCACCCCGTCGTCACACGGGATTGACACGTTCAGAGCCACTTGTACAGTCTCAGTCACGCCCCGACCACCTCTGTCGCCCACCACACACACACATACACATACACATACACACACACACACAGCGTCGCCAGACGCCTCGGCACTTGCCCAGCCTGGCTGAGACGTGACTGGAGCAAATGTGGTTTTCGCGGAGACGTTCCTGGAAAGTTTGAGCACAAGAGTTCTAGCTATATGAAAGGCCTCCCACATCCACTACATCGATTTCTGAAAATCCTGTCCTGAAGAAAAAGAAACTTGACATAGACGCTAAGTCAAAAAATGTATAGAGAACAAAGCTATAGTCCAAACAAATATAAAAATGTAGAAAATATGTGAGTGCAGGTAATGATTAATATAGAAAACATTAAAACATTCTCTGTCAAACTGATCGTTAAAACTATATTTTTGAGACTTAAAATCGAAAATATTGATTTTGTAGAACGTCTAAAATTGATTTTTAAGGGAGATAGCTCGGATTCCTCAAAGTCAAGAAGTAAGCACGTGATGTTGAATTTTATTCCTCTCAGAAATGTAAACACAATGATACTACCTAACCATTCCGCACGCTGTAAGATGCACAATTTCCTGTTTCTCTTCGTACTGATCCAGTTGCCCTTATCGACCTACACCATGGAATTAATTGTATGGCCATAACTCATTTAATATTCACTGAATGAGCCTTATAATTCAGAATAACGTATTCCTCTACGGACTGTCAAAGACCTACCATTAACACGAAAGAATATTCAACACACCTGCAAACGCCAAAACCTCCTCATATTAGATAACATTTCGCGATTAAAATGTACGTGTCCTGAATAATTCCTGCCCACACAACGGTACTCCACTGCGAAGGCGGAGGCTCCAAAAAGGCAAGGCTTCCAAAACGAGCAAATGGGTCAAGGACCTTCTTGGCTCGCCACCTGCGAAGTCAAGAGCCCGAAACTCGAAAGGAAGAGAAAGGAACAGCACATTAAGCCCGTCGATCGTGTGTGCCCCGGGCGCCCGCAAGTCCAAGAGAAGGAAATGTGCGTGCAAGTCAAATGTCAGACATTGCTCCACAGCGTAGATCACGAAGCCAACTGTGCAATGTGATTGCCGTATTGTTCACGCTTGTATGAGGATTAAGTGGATACGACGAACGCGCGAATGGACGTCGGGTAGAAATTATAGGTCGCGTTCGGAAAACGTAAAATGGTTCTCGTATGCTCACATCGCGAATACAGCATTCACGTAGCTCAAAGTCACATGAGATTCTTTTTTACATTTCCATCATCTTCGAAACCCCGTACTTCGACGTATAGTGAATAATGTCATATTTTACTCCAACGATTCGAAATTCAGGAAATTTCCCCCAGGGATACATAGTAAATGGATCCACATGAAAAACCGAAATTATTTTACTCGTCGACGAATTCAAAGGTAGAATGGTCAATTGACATCAGTTTCGGTCATTGACCACTAGACACTACGCCTGAAGCGCATTATAAACTTCTCTGTGAGATTCGACGTTGGCAGACATGCGTCTCCGTTGAATATTCAATGGCGGATATTCAGTTTCCCAGCGCGTACACGTCATGCGGCATCTCCGCCTTCGCGCTCATTGTCTCCATCCTCGCAGGAGCGAGAGGCGTTTGCAACTGCAACGAACAGATCGAGGGAATTGAACGAAACAAACTGAAATGCAAGAAAATATGCGCAGATGATCTTCTCTCTCCTACGTCACACACAGTTTTTACTGTTTTTTGACTACATAACGACTTTAATGCAGTGCTTGACTTTGACTTTTGTGCGTCCTAGGCTGTCAAATGTTTTAGCGCCCTTTTCGTTTCCTTTTTTTTTTAAATATTGAAGCTATTTAAAACATTAATATATTTGCATAAAAAATGTTGTACGATATTTGTAACCGACGCAAATATTGTGTACATATTGATTATACGTATACGTATAAATAATTCTAACCCCGATATTGATTTAATAAATATTCGGTAATTTAGTATTTATTTTATCTGTTTATACCAATGGTTAATTAACACTTTTTTGTTACAAATATGAAAAGAAATATTTCTATAAAAACATTCAAAAGTTCGCCTTTTGAAATTTTGCCTCCGCCGAAATTCGCCGGCCCCCAAAAATTGCGCGCCCCAGACTGCAGCATACTCAGCCTATTGGGTAATCTGGGACTGCTTAAATGTCAGAAATTTATGATGAATTTCACTGCAATGTGATAGCAAAGATTCGATTGATTGATTGATTAGGGTACCCAAAAGCATCAAGGTTATTAGTCCCGTAAGTGTGGTGCATGTTTTTATCGTGGGAGAAAGTTGTGCCTTCTACCATTGGATAGCGAGATCCGGCCCCGACCTGCGCGTCGGCCTACGGGGATTTGTCCAACCAGGTATCGCCCACTAGCGGGCCACTGCCCAAGCCGGGACAAGCACTAAGCTCCCGACATGCGTGTTGGTGTAGTACATGTAAGTGTACGTGCGTGTAGGTAAGGAGTGAGGATAGGGCAAGGAAGAGGAAGGAAAGATCGTGCGCGGTCTCTGGTCCGTTTCTTAGGGTACTGCTCCAGCATTCGCCTGTAGTTGATCTGAGAAACCACGGAAAAATACCGATCAGAATACCCAGCCACTAGAATTTTTCACCCGGCAGCGGCTGAACACGGCCTAATCGCTATGTAGCTAGTGTCGTAAATATATCCACCGTGGGTACTCGAACTCTAGAACCTCCCGGCCAGAGTCATTGTAGTGACAGCAATTGATGCTCTGACCAACCACAGCCGGTGCAAGAAATCAAGAATACGCAAGATATGAACATACGGATAATTTGGTAGTATAGATAGATAAACAACTAAGAGATATAATGATAAAATATGAGTGAAAAATAAACCCAGTTGATCTGGTCATTGAAGTAGCAGAATACAAAATTAGGACTAGACATCGCGCGAGGAAACTATGCTCTCATCTGATGTCATAAAGGAGGGAGACTGCTACTTTGAATGTCCTCCCAGAAATGTCGTCGACTAGAACTCTGAATTCAGCAAAGAATAATTATTTAACTTAATTTAAATATTAATTTGAAGCAAAACATTTCAGATGATTACCTTAACTTGCCATTGCGATACTGAATTTTGTGACGTATTGTAACAGTTGAATATTAAATTTAAAAAAGTTCAGTTGAATATTTCAGTGTGACCAGCAGAACAAATTGCCAACTTAAATATCATTAAAATGTAAAAGACATAGTTACACATGAATAATGATTATTTACATACTGTCCCTAGTGAAAGTGGTTACTTTTAGAACATGCACTGTGTACTAAGGATCAATTGTGTTAAAATGATCAGTGAGCTAAAATATCAATTTTGGCACTAGTACCAAAAGTGATACGATCCTCAAATGTTCAGATAAAGATGTGAATGTAACAAAGAAAACAACGTACTTCCCTCTGATCAGTTACAACTAATCTTAATGATCCTAGTGGTACTCAATTAAGTTATTTTTATCCTTGTATTAAAAGAAAAGTCAGTAAGGCTGTCTCAAAATAGTGTATGACACACGTGACTCAGCCTTTCGGCCCCTCGCTTACTCGCAAAAGAAAAGTCCTTTTTACCACTCGTATAACTATTTTAACATCTTGGGAAATATATAATATGTATTATAATATAGGGAGATAAGTTGCAACCAGCTAAAAATTAATCAATAAACGTAGGTAACACGTAACAACAACGGCGGAGTCCTTCAGCTAGTAAATAATTCCCCCTCCCCCGGGGCTTTTATACAGCCGACAGCTTATACAGTCGACACTTTACGTCCCGATGGGACGCATATTCGACCAAACACTAGACCCCAACACACTTGCGAGCTCCTCTGATTTGGAGAAAACTCGAGAAACGTGACATCCCCCGCGACACTTCATGAGAAATGAGGGACTAACAGCCTTGCTCCAAGTGGGACTCAAACCTGCGACCCTTCAGACCGAAGGGTGAATCGCTATACATTGTTAGCCACCTCGGGTATGCACGTCGGCAAAATAAATAATAAAAAATAATAAAGAAAAAATAATAAGCACTGTTCATCTCCACGAACGCGGCTAGTGGTGTTGTTTAGTTGCTTTATTTTTTGGGGGGAGGGGGGAAGGGTGGAGTGCAATGTGGAAGTGTCGCCAATTAGCAATTGGTATTCAGGCGCATGATGCACCACCATATTATGCACCTCGTCGTCCGCCCGCACCGTCGACACAACCGCCGCGGCGCGCCGCGTCAAGCAGTCGCACGCGGCGAGAATCGAAATGGCGTTGCACGCCTCTTGCACGAGCGCCACCACTCACACGGAGCTCCTCTAATGTAGCTCTGCTCAACCCGCAACTGACGATAATACAACTGACGATGATACACTAGACACCAATACACTTGCGGGCTCTTCTGGCCTGGAGAAACTTCCAACGAAATATTTGATTGATTGATTGATTGATTTTTTCATGTTTCCGGGCGCGTCAACTGCTCAGGTCATTAGTCCCGTTAGTTTAGTGCATGTTTTTTCTCGGGAGATGGCGGTGATCTTCCCCCGCTGGATGGCGAGATCCGGCGCCGACCTACCGTCGGCTAGTGGGGTTTCCCCCTAACCAGGACTCTCCCACCAGCGGGTCACCGCCCCAGCTGGGACAAGCTCCAAGCTCCCGACCGGTCTCCCGGGATATGTGGTAGTGTAGTGCATGTTAGTGTACGTGTGTGTGTAAGAGGAGAGGGTAGGACAAGGAATGGGAAGGACAGATCCCGCGCGGTCCGTGGCCCGTTTGGTAGGGTACTGCTCCGGCATTCGCCTGGTGTTGATCGGAGAAACCACGGAAAACTACCGATCAGAGCAGCCGGCCGCTAGAATTCTCGTCCAGACAGCGACCTAGCTGAAAAGCTAGTGTCGAAAATTCTGCCGCCGTGGGGAGTGGGAACCTAGGACCTGCCGGTCAGAGGCGCTGCAGTGACATCAGTTGATGCACTGAGCTACCGCTCCCGGTACGAAATATTCGAGAAACGCGAGACCCCCCGCGACAACACATGAGAGGTGAGGGACTGACAACCTTACCCAAAGCAGGACTCAAGGCCCATTCACAATGCAAACATAGGCATAAGCATGGCGTTAACATAAAAGTTAGGACTATGTCTACAAGTGGACTCATTCACAATGCGTTCGCATAAGCATAACACGTAAGACGTTAACTTAAGAGCTTGCAAGCTTCTGTGCTTATGCTTATGTCAGACATGAGGAATGAGCCAATCACAGTTCGTTAACTCAAAATCGAGTATCGAAGTCGATAGGCGAACTATTCGTGTCGATTCGTGTGCTGCGTCTCATAGCCAATAGAAACTCTTATTTTACCTGTGTTTATGTTCGACATTGTGAATACGCCAACTCTTCGCTTGTGTTAATGTCTATGTCTATGTGTTATGCTTATGTTTGTGATTGCATTGTGAATGGGCCTTCAAACTCGAGATGGTATTGATAGATTGAAGTTTCCAGTCACGTCAACTGCTACGGCCATTATCCCCGTAATAGAGAATGTTTCATTGCGGGAAGGTGAGGGGGTGTTCGTCCCCCGAAGGATGGTGAGATCGGCTCCGAACTAAACGCAGGCTTGTGTGTTTTTCCCTTCCTGGTATCTCCCGCGGAGAGTCACTGCCCGAGCCGGGACAAGCACCTGTCGGGTCTCCCGTCGTGTGTGGTAGTGTAGTGCGTGAGAGGGGAGAGGATAGGATAAGGAAGAGGAAGGAAAGATGGCGCATATCTCGTGGCTTGTTTGTTAGGGCATTGCTCAAGAATTCGCCTGGCATTTATCGAAAAAAAACACGGAAAACTTCCGATCAGAGCAATTAGTAACGGTCAGAGTCGCTGCAAAGCCAGTGGCAATGCTGGCTATGAGCTAATTTCAGTCGTTCGCAGTTGTATTATTCAACTCTGTTTGCAGAAACATGTATCTGTTTCCATGGTAATTATTCTTGAAAAGCTGAAAAAAGATCAACTTCACTCAAAAAGATTGACATCTTTCAATCATTAAGTCAATCATTAACACAATCAAATAACATTTTGTCCTGTCAAAGTACATTTGGTTTCAAACATTAAGAGATATCTAATTACAAGAATTCCATACATGTTAATAACTACTTACCTGTATATACACCTTCATCGAGAAAATATGTCACTATTTTGGAAATAAAAGTGATACTTAATAAAGAAAGCAATTACTAGGTTTACAAATTTTGTTTCATTCGAGCCACTGTTTATAAAACTAAAATGTATGTTTTCTCTTATTCGTCAATTTTCGGGAATGCGATAGAAACTGTGCTGTGTACACAACTTCGTATCTTTTTTATACAAAGCTGCTTACAATGAAGATGGAATTGACAGAAACGATTAAAATAGATGTGTTAAGTTAGCAAGTACATTAGTTGTGATCTTGTGCCACTTGTACTAACATATCGGTAAGCATGTTGTAAACATACCAGAAAGATAGTACAAAAAATTTAATTAGAACGTCCAGGATTCTTTTGAAATGATGTCTAAGAAAGAAGAAGAAGAAGAAGAAGATGCCGTCTAAGAAAGAGAATGTTTGAAGGTCGAGAAACTGAGTACCCGTATTTCGGGTGCAATCGTTGATCTATAAATACGGCAGCTCGCGGCCAGAGGATTCGCGTGAGGATAATGGCAGTCGTGAGGACTAGGTAGAACGGCGACAGGAGATGAAACGCCCTCACGCGAGGATCTTCGTGAACCACCCACACCGAAGGAATGACCCACATCCGACACAAACCCACATGTCCTCGAAGATGGGAATCGGAACACGGCAATTGAAACGACATAACCTCATTTTAAACTACAAGTAAATAAGTTAAAGGAATTTCATGCTGACAATAACCTTAAAGTTAATATTATTTGGATACCTGCACACAAAGGGATTAGTGGAAATGAAATGGCTGACTCGCTGGCAAAAACTGCTACAACTAAGATACCTTCAAATTTAAAAATACCTTATACCGATTTTCATTATATTTTGAAGAGCAGTGCTATGAAGGAAACGGTTAATAGTATTAAGCAAGCCGCTAACATCAAAGACAAGGAATACTTTGCATCATTTTATAAAGAAGCAGAGAGAGACCTTGGTTTCATGGAAAATCCATTGAGAGAGATTTTGCTTCAATGGTGAACCGATGTAGAGCTGGCCATTACAATTTAAACTCTTCATTATTTAGAGTTAAATTGATATCTGATCCAACATGTCATTGTGGATACAATAATCAGGATCTTAATCATGCAATATGGCAATGTTCAATATATAAAGAGGAAAGGGAATACCTAATCAAAAGATTGAATAAGATAAAGATATTTTTACCCCTACATGTCAAAATATTCCTTGCACAACCCAATAGCACAGGTATGAAATACAATTATGCATTTCTGTCATCATGTAAAATAAAAGTATACGATAGATATATGGAATTGTTGTAACAGAGAAATTTACTGAATGTAAAAGTTGAAATGTTGGACAAATCGTATATGTGCGAATCAAAGGGAAATTTAAGCAATGTATATTGTAAAAATTTAAGAAAAGCAATGTCTTCCTTAAGGAGGTTGAAAAGCTTTAAATAAATAAAAAAATCTACAAGTTATATTTTGCTTAAATATCGGGTTTGTTTCAGTAAAAATAGACGTTTTATTCCGAAGGTAACAGTGCCAGCCACAGCTGGGCAGAGGCAGGGCCGGGCAGAATGGGTCAAGATGAGGGGAGGAGGGGAGTGTTGGAGGGGGGAACGGTGTCAGGCAGGGCAAGGGCGTGATGCTTCGCGATGTCCGTAAGGATAGTACAGGATAGGGAATGGTAGGAATATAAAGAAAGGTATTCCAGTTAAAATGCGTTCCTATTCCAAACATACGATTGCGATTATCAAATGACGGAGTAACTCGTGTTACATGTATTATATTAAATTTAATTATATTAATAAATATGAATTCGTCAATGAAGTTGGAGCACGTCAGTTTCACTTGCTGACATTCGAAGGTTCACGAGTTCAAGCCGTAGTTTGGGCACGGCATCGGCATTCCCTGATCCCGTCATTATACATACTACTCATATTTCATAAGTCAGTCCACACTTCTATACTTTGAAACGCTTGTTGTGATCATGGAAAATAAGTCTAAAATATTTCAGTTGTGTATATTCCTTGAGGATCACGAAGTCCAGAGTGACGTAAATGTTAAATAGAGGTGACTAAAGTGGGAACTTCGTTCGGTTCGAGATTTTACACCCGTCACATTTCCTTTAATATTACACTTAATACTTTTTGAATGTTGAAAACAAAAGTTATTTTTAATTATCTTGATGATTTCGGTCTATTGGAAAGAGTTTCAGTCACACAACCGTTCTTATGCAAAATTAGTAATACTGTGGCATCCAGCAAACTGCAGGGATACTCAATGAACATCCCGTAATACATGCCACAAGTGGGTGTATCTTTGTCTTCAAGTTCTCAATATACTCGAGATGATTGAATTACTGCTATCCCAGGCCCTATCTTATGTTAAATTCTTGGAATACTATCATATTTCTTCTTATCTTTGACCTCTTAGAATAGATAGAAAATATAGGGTATCTTAATGCTTTCACTGAAGAAAGAAAGTGTCCATGATAAAAAGAACACTCTGTTATCGAATATCATTGCCCAACATATGTTTTTGTTTTTGTTGTCCTAGAGTACGAATGTTATTAGGCATTTTTTTAGGTTAGAACTAAAAATGTTAGAGATCAAGTTATGTCTACTGACAGTGCAAGTTAAAGAGAATTAGATTTTATATTTCTCCCTAAGAATCTCAAAAGAAAACGAAATTAATGTTTAATTGAATTCTGAAACTACGAATTACCAGTTAATCTACCGAATGCGATGATTATGTGTCCGTTACCGGTTTGCATTAGTACTTAGCCTATTATCACCCTATAGACTGACAATATACACATCTAAAAACGGCTAAATAAAGAGCAAACGCAAAACAATGTGATATCGCCAACAGAAGAATCCACACCACTTACTAACTGTAATTAAGTTAATGGGGTTTAAATATTTTTACGGTGTTTTTATCGTACAAATTCATCACTCTACTATATATTCACGTGCTTTGATAGGCAAGGTCCCTGAAAGTTATGGATGAAAAAGAGGACAAGCCTTATCTTCGCTAAAAAAATGACTATCTAGACCGCAGCGAAAGGCGAATGATTCATGGGGCGCTGATGACGTCAACGTAGGTGAGGAACTTCCTGCTGGGAGGCGGCAGGGTGAGGGTGTGGGGGACAAGTTACGGCTGCAAAGGAGCCTTATCGCATATGCAAACAAAACGGGTCGCTCCAGAAGTTTGGCAACACCGGAGGCAATGAACCACGCGAATGCTGTCCCTTCGCATCTTTGATCACGTTACCCAAGAAATTCCAGGAAAGAATTTTTATTCGAGCTGTTTACAAGGCAGCTTAATGGCGAATTCCAACATCGATCTTTGCTCCAGAAAACTGGGCTCGCTTGTTCCTGGAAAGCTACATTCACCAACACATCAGGATTGATAAAACGGAAGTACAATTTTCACAACTATGGCACCAACAAAAAGGGGGGCTATGAACTACTGTAACTAGTCACTGTTTCTGACATTTAGACAGTGGAAACAATATGTTTCCATTCAATAATTTAACTTGTCTGCGTATTGCGGTTGTCAATCCGGTGTGTCAATTACACAATGGGTTAAATCAATTAACTCCCGTTCAGTTAATTGCATACGCTGAGAAATATTGCACAGCCAGTTATCTATACACAATATGGCTGTCAATAACGGGCAAATATACTGCGCTGGAGTCCATAATCATGCTTCTCTTTGGAACTAGAACTGAATAATTTCAGATGATATTCAAACTAAACAAAATGCACGAAAATAATTATTATTTACTTTAACAGAAGCTATTAACTTTAAAGGGAAACAAATGAAATAAACTGAACAAAATTTGATTTTATGAAATATTATTAATTTGTAAATAAATTAGGTAGTTCGACTAAAATACACTATATAACTCTGCGCTCAACTCAAGGGGATTTATAAAACAAGGCTGCCAAGTAGGAATTTCGAAATCACATTTTTATTAAAAAACCAACAACAAACTATTATTATTTTAGTTTCACTGTAAAATCAAGTGTAAACTGGAATAAAACAATGTGACCTAACGTGAATAATTTTACTCTCTATAATTAAAATACAAAGTCCCATTAAATTATTTAAAAAGTGGGAAAATTTTTACATGAATTTAAAAATTTCCACGTGTCCAATTAGAATAACGAAACGGGATATCGAAATAATGTTTCACAACATAACGACATCGTTAATGACACAACATCACTGAGCTTTCAAAACATCTTCAAAGGAGGAAATAACAGATCACATAATTGCAACGATGGCAGAAATCACAGTGCTTTCAGACTACTGTCGGTTTTGATAGTTGCCGCTCGTTGCGCAACCATAGCATAGGGAGCAAAGCCCCTCTAGACGGATCTTATGTTAACGGGTTGCCCGCAGTATCCCTGATCGGAGGGTGCGACCTCCCCCACGTCCATAAATGTTTAGGGCCGTCAGCGGGGTGGACCAACCGGTCGCGGCGCGAGAAAAGGGCAGAAACGTTTGACCTTACAAGACACAACTGGCGCCAGGAGCACGGAAAAACAGGAACAAACAAAAAGGACAGATGCACTAAATGAATGAATGTGACGGTAACACATTTCAAAATTAGTGAAATTGTCAAGGAAATGCTTATTACGCGTCATAATGAGAACTCAAGAAAATTATGTTCGATAGAATCAGAGGTGAAATGTCTGTTGGGCATGTCAACAATCGAAACAAAATGTTTAAATTTTTTAACTGAATAGGTAATGAATTATGTCCTATTTATTGTGTTAGTTTAACCGTAAAGAAAGTACAAGTATCTTTCGTTTAGTATAACAGTCAGCTTTTTGGGAGTACTTTATTGATAGTCGTTCAGGTACCGAATATCTGGCAGAACTTCATAGGGTACTACTGTTTGTGTACGCGACATAGAAGTGAGGATGGATAAAGATATAAGATTGTATCGAATGCAGAATGGAGAGGGGCAAAGGAAAGCAACTAATGGGAGAGGTGGCCGCGTGCAATTGGGAAACGAGGCGGAGGTCATAAAAGAACGAGCGGATTGAGGAGGTCTTGCCTAGAGGTGAAGGGTTGAAGAGAATGAAGCAGAGTACAAATTTCAGGGTGAAATGGGAGGGGTTTGTATTGCAGGTGGGTCGGGACGCTGGTTAGAACTATGGAGTGTAAGAAATCGATAAGGCAGGCTCCTTGAAGCGAACTTGACCGTAGAGCACCGATCCAGGGAGGATCTAGAAGTGCAATGGTGGAGATAAGCGAGATCATTAAATAAGGATGACTGCAGGCGGAGGGTGTAGGAAAACAGAGTGAGTCAAGGAATGATGAAAAGAATGCCTGGAGAAAGTGTGATAGAAAGCAGAAAGAAAGATAGCAATTAGTGAGGAACAAATGAAGGCAAGAATAATAGGAATAAGAAGGAGCAGGGAGAAACTATTTAAAGGAAGGAAAGACTAAAAACTACAACAATTAGCACAGTATGAAACAGAGAGTAAGTGCTACCCGGAAGCGAGGCAAAAAAGAGGAGAGTAAACGATGAAGTAAAACCAAAAGAAGGGACGCCAAGTGAAACGAGATATGGCGTATTTGAAAAGAGGTGAGATGACGGGGGAAACAGAGACAGAAGGCGAAAAGAGACAAAAGGAAAGTGTAAGCATACACGCGAACGGAAGCGTCTGAGCTACAAGGAAATGAGGCGAAAGGGAACAAAATCTTGGAGGATTGAGGCGAACGGGTTATTAATTGATTGACGAATTAATTTTTCCAGGCACGTGAACTGCTACGGCCATCAGTCACGTATGCGTTTGCGTTTATTATCACGTAAGGTGGCGAAGTTCTTCTCTCGTTGGATGGCGTCACGTCAAAATGCGTGTTTTCCCAATCCAGGTATCTCCCACCACCCTATTGCAGACAAGCTCTAAGCTCCTGACTGGTCACCCTAAATGTGTGCTCGTATAGTGCAAGTAAGTGTGTTTGTATGGGTTAGGATAGGACCAATAAGGGAAGGAAAGATCGCGCGCGTGCCGTAGCCCGTTTGTTAGAGCATTGCTCCGGGATTCTAGGGATATTGAGAGGCGAACAGGGAATTCAGGAAGTGAAAAGAGACGTGGCGAAGGGTGAACGCAAAAGAACCGGAAGAGAGTCGGAGAGAGCAGACGGGTTGTGGCGAACGAAGAGTCGGCCGGCTCGAGCAGAGCGAAACGATGCGCGGAAGGGGGAAAGGTGAAGGGACGATCGCAAGCGGGGAAGCATGCGGGAAGTGGAACGGGGCTTGAGGGGTGGGGAGAGCGAGGGAAGGGGAGGGGAGGGGAGGGGCGGGGCGGGGCGCCCGCACGCGGATGCGAGGGAGCGTCGCTCTTGAAATAGAACGCCCGCCCGTAAAAAGCTTATCAAGGATGCGGGGATACGGCCGGTTCGGTGCGGTGTGGTGTGGTACGGCCTGGGGCTGAACGGAGCGAGGCACACGGGGGGCCCCACAAGAGAAGCAGGAGGGTGCGGGGAGGGGCGGGTAACGGTGGGTTCGTTGGTTGGTTAGTGACTCCGGGCGCGTCAACAGAGTACGCAATTAGTCCCGTAAGTGTAGTACATGTTTTACTCGGGAGATGGCGGCGATCTTCCCCCGCTGGATGGCGAGATCCGGCGTCGATCTACCGTCGGCTCCCGGGATTTCCTCCTAACCAGGACTCTCCCACCAGCGGGGCACCGCCCCAGCCGGGGCAAGCTGTAAGCTCCTGACCGGTCTCCTGGAATGTGTGGTAGTGTAGTGCATGTTAGTGTACGTGTGTGTGTGTAAGGAGATAGGATAGGACAAGGAAGAGGAAGGAAAGATTGTCCGCGGTCCGTGGCCCGTTTGTTAGGGTACTACTCCGGCATTCGCCTGATGTTGATCGGAAAAACACGGAAAACTACCGATCAGAGCGGGCGGGCTGGGTCTAACTGGATAAGGGTGGGAAGCAGTGGAGGGACGAAGGGTTCTGTGGAGAGGGGCAGGCGGGCAAGGAGAAGCGAGGGGTTGACGGTGAATAGCGGAGCGAGGGGATGGCGGGCGGTCGGCACGGGCCGAGGCATAGAAGGGTAGAGCAACAGAGAGTGTGGTGGAAAGAAGAAGGGTAATGCGCAAAGAGGGGGGGGGCAATGCGCGAGAAGGGGCGGTGCGGGGAGGGAGGGGGTGAGGCGGGGAAGGTTGGGGGCGGGCCGAGACTGAGCGGGGATGCAGTGTTGCCGGGCGGAGCGACCTGGCGCGGTGCAGGCGCGAAGCGAACTGTCCCTTTGGGGAGCGTCCATAAATTACGTAACGTTAAAGAGGGGGAGAGGTTTAAGGTAGCTTTACGTAGGGGAAGATGGATCAGAGTTTAGTTACGCAATGCCACAATACGATATTTATTTTGAATTTTTTCAACATTTCCTGAAATAAATCCACTTATCCAGTGTTATACTAAAGCTTTTAAATATTAACAAATTAAATTAAAAATACAAATAAATTAAAAAGTTATGATGCATAAATTATTACAATAAAGATAAATTTTTTCAATAGTATATTCATTGAATCTGTTTATAAGTAATATTACAATAGTCGAAATCTTTCAAAATCATAAATAAATTAATACATAAATGTAAAAAGATATACAACTAATAGATTAGTTAAAACCTGGCTTCCTCGTTTATAAAGTAAAAAAAAAAATGTTTTAACACTTTATGAGGCCGCTATTACATATCTACTCTTGTCCGGTCCCCTCTGAGGTTGGACCCATAGGCAGTTAGAAAACAATATATTTTAACTTTCCTGAATTTCTCTAAGGAAATAATATACATCTTAAAGACAAGGCCGAACTTCAAGGCCTAGGGCTCCTATGTCCTATCTAGTTTGCCTAGGATTATAGAACGTTCTTTGAAAGAAGCAACATCTGCTCCTCTTGGTTTCCATCTCTCCACAACAACTCAGCGCAAGGCAGGAACAACGATCAATCAGAGTTCGCAGACAAAGGTTAAGAATTTTGGCAGCAGGTCAGGGTCAGACTTGTTTATAGCCTGACGGATCGGTCAACCAGCTAAAATGTTACGCCATTAAATTAATTAGCCACGAGATCACATCCGTATCAAACTCAACTGGGACAGACAAGGCGACCCTCGCTTATGAACCAAGTCCGTACCACCCAAATGAATCTTCGGGTTAATTCATTTGACATCCATGAAAGGGATTATAATTCTTCTCGAGAATCAACGTGCCCGCCACTCAGAAAATAGAACTAAAGGCTCCTTTTCACATGCCATAGCTACGAATTTTAGACAATCCTTAGACAATCATCATTCATTATTAGTAGAATTCATAAAATGAGGTTACATTTTAAATAACTAAGGCATCACTCTATTCGAGTCACTCACAGACGGAATCAAAACGTTATCAGGTGGGGATGAAGTTTTTTTCAGTTCTAAACAAACTCCCTAATAAATATGTTTCAAATACCAAAAAAATGTTAGCGTGAGATTTAAAATGTCTATTATTAATTGTAATATTTCTTGTGATGTCATGCGATCAATACGTAGCATTGTCTTGAACAAACATAGCAAAGTTAGAAAAAAATGTGGGTTTAAGAGTAGTCAAGTCCTCCATGTCCCTCCCCTTGAACCTGGTCAATGTTCACTCTGAGTTTCTTCGGTATTATTAAATTCGATGTACTCGTGAAACTTATCATTGAATTCTCAACTGCAATCAAAAATGTGTATTTAGCTATTTCAATGTTTGGTTTTCGATACTCCCTAATTTCAATGATAATTTGCTTATTGATATGTCTATCAAGGGAAGCCATTCTACAACTGAAGCATCAGGAATATCAGGGGAAAAATGAAAGTTTAATGATTGCTGAATGGCTAGTCTGAGAAGTATGTTCAAGTATATTGATAGACACATTATAACAATTACGAAATTGAAGATTTATTATACATTACATTAAAGACTTATTAGTCAAATATGCTCAAAACATTTTTTGTTTATAGAGAACTAGTTCATATTTTAATTTGACAAGTTCCGAAAACACAAATCTAAACAAATCTGCCGTGTTAAAATACAATCAGATATGGCCGCTTTCCCTAACTACACTAATTTCATAACGGTGAAATTAATTTTTACAAAAACGGGACAATAACAATGCACATCAATATCTGAATTACAGATATATTTATGATTAATGCATTCAGTTATCACGCCGTCTCTATTAAAAATAATTTCTGGGAAGAAATCATTTTTTTTTTTTTTAGAATAAACGAGACAAAATATTCCACAGAGTATGCCAAATACATAAGTTCATCTCTGCGTTTACTATCAGTGTATCGTGCAAAAGAATCTTTCAGAAATCATCTTGATTTCTTTTAGAATGTAAGCATCGAATCCGGTTGTCAGATCCTTTATCCTCCTATCTTACAAATAACTTACTTCTACTTACTATGATGTCATTCGGCCAACAATCTCGCTCAGAGCACCTATTTAACATCCAATTCCAAATTGAAGAGTGCCGCCATTAACCCCCCCATCAAAACCGAAAATACAGTTGCTCCACAAAAAAAAAACACAAGAATTTACAGGAATAATATTTTCATTACCTACACATGAAAACCGATAAAAAATCTCCCCGACACAGCATATGAATCTGTTAACATCCGGGCGCACAAATTCCAGCAATAATTCCGAGTGTCAAATACGACTTCTAAGTTTGGTAAATAACTGCGCCGGCAAAAAGAAACCCTGGGGATTAGGAGCCATAAATAAAGGCGATCTCACGAAGCTTCCAAAGAGCCCGCCCCGCCGCGCCGCTCCTTTTGCCCTGGTGTCAAAACCGAATTTATGCGTCCGAGGCGCTACAAAGCGAGCGCCGCCGCGCCGAAGACTCCGACGACGGCAGCGGTCAAGACACTGCAGCGGCCGGCAGCGCGAGTTACACAGGGGTAAAGGGACCCATACCCGCTGAAGGTGACAGCTTAACCTCGACCGTTTCATTCGTCCGGGAATAGTTCGAGTCCCCGTGGCCTAGACTTCACGTTCAAGCGTAAGTGAGCTTCCTTTTTGTTATTTAAGGTCGCGTTAACATCTAGGTCATTAGCCACCACAATTGATGTTAACGATATGGTTACTGTGAAGATGAAACGATATGGTGATGATAAGGGTGAAAGGACGAACACAAATACAGCCACACTCGAGGCGGGACTCGAACCCGCGACCTGTCGGTCCCAGATCGCTACGACACTACTGCATTGGCCACCGGATTGGCATAAGTCAGCTTTGATTCTGGCAGTATCAACTAATAATGTAATAAGTTCCGTAAATGTAGTAAGAATCCAAACATCAATTTTAACTTGAGTTTTATGTTAAACATGGCACCTCTTCAGTGTGAATCATTTCGACTTTTCGGTTTTAATCTCCGGACAGTGAGACATTAGTTTGGATCAAAATTGAAATATTCCGACACTCAAACTGTACAGTTGGTGGTCAAATATTTATATTCTGTATTTTATATCTCGGGAGATGGCGGTGTTTCTCCCACAGTGCAACAAGAGATCCGACCGGGAGCGATAGCTCAGTGCATCAACTGACGTCACTGCAGCGCCTCTGACTGGGAGGTACTAGGTTCGAGTCCTGACGGCGGCAGGATTTTAGACACTAGCTAGGTCGAATTCAGTCGCTGTCTGGAGGAGAATTCAAGCGATCGGCTGCTCTGATCGGTAATTTTCCGTGGTTTCTCCGATCAACACCAGGCGAATGCCGGAGCAGTACCCTACCAAGCGGGCCACGGACCGCGCGCGATCTATCCTCTCCCCTTACACACGCACACTTACACTAACATGTACTACAATACCACATATTCCGAGAGGACGGTCGCGAGCTTAGAGCTAGTCCCGGCTGGGGCGGTGCCCCGCTGGTGGGAGAGTCCTGGTTTGGGGGAAACCCCACTAGCCGACGGTAGGTCGGCGCCAGATCTCGTCATCCAGCGGGAGAAGATCACCGCCATCTTCCGAGAGAGAAAAAACATGCATTACACTAACGGGACTAATGGCCAAAGCTGTTGATGTGCCCGGAAACACAAAAAAATCAAATCAAATCAAATCAACAAGAGATCCGACGCCAAACTACAAGTACTTCAAGTGTCGGCTTGCGGGAAATTTCCTGCTTTGAGATATCTCCTCCAACTGGACAGCGCCCCAGTCGGGACGAGGTGTAAGCTCCCAAGCGTATCCTGAACATCAGCTAGCGTAAACCTATGTAGGGTGCATTTTGTTTACCATACTTGGCGCATCCTTGCCTGAAGGAAGGCTAGCAAAGTGGCTGGGCTGGAGAGGTGGGGAGGGGTGGGGTGGATACTCAGTCACACAATGACAGAACTGATAACATTACGCTGTACCACCGCATGGGTAAAACAGGTCATCATTGTTAGCATTCGGAGTACCGTAAAACACGAGACTCTCAAACACGGACCGGGTCAACTTGCAACGAACCTGTAACTACCCGATTAAAACTGACAGCGTAAGCTTCTCCGGTCAGCTCTTGACCCTGAAGGGACTTTTTGTTTTAATCGAAGTATAAGAACCCCGGCCAAACGGCGATGGCGATTTCTAGTGCGTGTCTACGGAATACATCCGTGGAACTCTCTTCTCTAATTGTTTCTTTTCTATCTTTTTGGTACAAAATGAATAAACAATTACTGCAAAATTATGCCAAGGGCGCTCGATATACACAATTGGCATGGAAATTAGTCGAACGATTAAATAGTGTTTCCTTCTGACACTTTCCAATTAGCTAAATTTATATACTGAAAAGTTGTATCTACCTAATGCATCGGGGAGAGAAAAGTCACGATCTTGAAACCGTTCTTTTTACATTCCATACCATTATAGACACAAAGAAAAACCGACTATTATTCATAATAACTACAAAAATATCTTCTTGGTACTGGAATTAAGTTTAGAAAAGTTTTTTTTTCCTCAAGGAACCAATTAATGAAATGGAATGTAATAATTGCAGACCCCACATATTTGACAATTGAACAAGATGTTATATTTACCAGTAAAGCACGTGATATATTATTTTTTAGTGATATTTATGCAATCGATATGTTCGCGAAGATGTGACAGATGTGTTCGGTGCCTACTTTATTCTACGACACTTTGCTGTTGTTTAACTACATGCAATCGGCGAAGGCAAGATCAAACCGCGAACATTGTTGATTTACTTGCTGAAACATTTCAAAATGTATTACATTCATGTTGAAGTTAGAAAAATGTTCAATGCAACTGCCGCAGAAGATCAACAGAGATAATAATGCTCTTTGGTTCGAATTCTATTCCTGCGAGTACTAATGAGTTTATTCCAAATTTGTAATAAAGTATTCTTGAACTGCGCAGAGTTATATTTAATAACACTTCAAAACTGGCTTTGCTCATATTTTTGCAACTCTAGAAACACAATACCTCTAGGTACTGTGTCACTACAGGCGCTCTAAACATTTTGGCCATCTCAGCGTAGTTGTACTACAATAAAACTTGTTCAAGGGACCAAGACTCTTTCTCGCATTAGACAAAATTTCGCATTATTCAATACTATACAATTCATGTTTGCCAGGACATAGTTTTATGTCCACTTTGAATAGAATTGCACAGTGCGCAAGTTTTAATTTAGAACTGAATGCTATATTTGTATTTCATAAAATAAAGAGGCGCAAAACTTACCCACTTAAAAACTGTGACGACAAAAATAAATAAATAAAATAAAATAAAAGGTCTAGAGAGAACGGGTTAGAACGCAGCATGGTAACTTTTGTGACCCTGGGTGGGTCGGGTAGGGCAAGGGGGCAGCCTTAGGGCCCGACCTCATCAGGTGGCTCCTGTGTTGCCCTCCCCAACGGGTTGAAAAGGCGCACCGCAATAAATCCTCGCGAGCTTCTTCTTTTTGTTACTTTACTACTAAAGGTCCCGTTCCTCATGTTCACCGTTATAGCAGGAATGTAGCTAAACATAAGGGAATTTTTCACGTTGCCTGGTAGATTTACGCATGCAAACGTATCTAACATACAGACCCAATTACTGAAACAAATGTTAGGATAAGATATAAAAATTTTTCTAGAAAAAAAAATTCCTAAAGGACGCCCAAGGTGTATACGTACGACAACATCTAGCTGCGTGATCATTAGGAAGCGGATTTTAATGAAATATCATTTTTTCTTTTCACTTTAGAATAATGCCGTTTAGTATAGAAATTTATTTTATGTTATAACAAAAGGAAATGACCCATTATTATACGTCATTATTTTGCATTTCTTGTCGATTTCGACTAATAAGTCATTTTTCACTTTTCCCCTCATTGTTAATGCATTTTTGCCGATTTCATCGATTTTAATGTTATTTTTAATGGAACTTGCTTCAGATAATATTTACGACATGCACAAATGATCTTCACAGAATTACTCAGTAGTTTATTCCATTTGTTAGCTCAGAAATTGTTTTGATAGCCGTTGTGAGTTTAAAATTCTTGTGACGTATATCAGCGGCATTGCCGATTCGACCGATTTCGAGATAACTAATGACACAGATTTCCTGGTAAAGAACAGTCCACACGAAACATTTGCAAGCTGAATTCACTCGAACAATTGGAAGAAGCGTCGATTATATCAGCAACGTAGTAACAGCTTGAGTTGTTCATCCGAACTGGTTTTGATCTCATTTTTACGTCATTTTTCTTTGGTTTCAGGACATTTTTAAAGCATTTTAAGTACATTTTATTGATAATTTTTGGCCATATTTTACGTTATCAAAATCCGCCTCCTAGTGATCAACCAGTATCAGACCACTATCACACAGATCGTGAGCATCCAGTATCAGACTATATTACTTTACTGAGATTCAGCCAGCACGTTGCTCTGCGAAATGAGCCGAAAAGAAAGACAAGACACAGAAAAGGTCGATGTACACAACAGGACAAAGGTGAGGTGGGTGTGTAGTCAAAGATCACCGTGTACTCGAGTAATAAATTTCTCTCGACGCGTTGCATCTCAGTGGGAACAAAGACGAGAGAAGTGCGAAAGAAAGAAAACTTTCTTCGGGAGAGGCAGCAACAAATGGCAGTTTATTTCTCAAATCGCCCAACGAGCCGTTACTAATTGTCAGGTCGTAGTTCACACGCCTCTAACCCATTTACTCTCGCGATTCACTGCAGAGCAGAAACAAGGCGCAAGAGAGAAAGACGCAGCATCAGTCTGAAGTTTACGAGAATCGTTTGAGCTCTTCCTTCCCAACTCACAATGTTGCGGTTGCTGAATAAACCTACTTCCCAGGAGAAGAATCACTGATGCTTTGGCACACTCGAAACATCTTCTGGGAAAATAAATCGTGGGAAAGGCTCCAACACTAAGAGGTCTTCGTTTAACAGGTTTACGCAATTCGTTTGCCCCATTGTACGCGGCAAACGTAAGATATTATTTTCTGGGGAACTGCTTACGCAGTACAGAGAAAGTGTTGTAATACTCCAACAACAAAAAAAGCTATTTTCGACCGAGAAAGGTATTGTAACATACACATACAGCCGGAAAAAAATTTTGTTCCAATATACACTAAATTACTTCCTCTAATACGCACTGTAAGCGGATGGATGTCCAGCGGAATCTATATAAAATATCTATATAATCTAATCGTATTCCGTGCCATTTTATTAGGAGCGTTAAGTTTTTAGGTTTATTAAGTAGGACAGAAAACTTGAGTAAATAATAATTCTGTTACTTAACCAGAAAAATTATTAATTTGATATGCAACAAAACTATGTGCTTAAGTAATTTAGGCGGTAGATAGGCAATTAGCTTTCAGGAACAACCCAACGAGTCAACTACGGTTATCACTTCAAAAAAATCGTTCAAGGGCTAAACGAAAATGCAAATGCGGCCCCGACGAAGTCCACATTCACCGAACGTCACGCGTAAAAATAGAAAACAGACAAGTCATTTCGCGGGGCGTTTATCTAATACGCTAAAAGCATTTTCCCCGTAGCCCCCACCGCCGCCGTTCCGCGTGCCGCCACGTGGCGCTGAGGCGATAGACTAGGGATGTCAAAAAACATCGATATTTTCGACCAGAAACATCAATGTTTAGTGTTCGATGTTTTTTCATATCGATATATTTTTCCAGAAACATCGATGATTAAAAAAAATCCCATGATGTAAATAATGTTTCAAGTTGTTGTTGTTGTTGTTGTTGTTGTTGTTGTTGTTGCTGTTTTTTTTTAACTGCTCAAAACCGATAGCCACTGACATCTATCACCGTTTTCGATGCTCAGACGGAGAGACTTCTTTACCGTTACGCTGGGGGGTTTGTCCCGTATAACACTATTATAATTTTAACAAAATATCTATTATGTTTCATAGTTAGATATCAAGAGCAGAATAAATACTCCTTTACATTCGATAAAGATTATTTTTAACTTATAATTTATACACAGCCAAACAATACAATTCATTTAAGTACAATAATTAAAATGGAATTGGGATGGAAAAATACCACCTGTGTGTCATTTTTTTTAATTTCACAAATATCGTTGACAGGAATCAATCAGTTCGAGTGTTTCGAGCAACGGTAACTTGACGAAATCGTGAGGAAGACAAAAACGATTGAAATAACTTTCTAGAGCTGAAGTTAGTATGCTCCAATGTCTTCCGAACCAGATTTGCAAAGTAAGAATTCCGAACGCACACTTTGAATTTTGCCATACTGGCCAGGTTTTTGGCCCGATTGAACCAGTGTGAGGCGTCGCGATACGAAAACCCAAGTATAGATACGCCGCGTGGCGAAGGCGATCCCTTCGGCCGCACGTGGCCCTGCTCGGAAGCCCTTTCCCCGAATCGCAGCGGCACAAAGGGCGTCTCTTCGCGCGCGCGCGAGCGGAAACGCGCGGCGCGACTTCCGTTGGCGGAGACGCAGGAGGGGGTGGAGGTGTTGGAGGCGGAGGTGACCTCGAGACAGCGGTGGCGGAGGTTGAGGCAGAGGCGGAGGCGAAGGCAGTGACAGAGGTGGAGGAGGGGTCGGTATCTGCTTACGCAGATGTAGAGACCTTACTGGATGCAGAGTCACAGGTGGAGTCGTAGCGTTTGAGGGGATAGAGGTGACGGAGGTAGTTATGATGGAAGAGGCGGTGGAGATGAAGTTCAAAGAGTTGCAAGTGGTGGTAGATGCGGCATTGCAGGCAGCCGTGACGCAGTGGTAGTGCAGACATAGAGCAATGATAGTGTATTATCCGTGCACGTTTTCTTGAGCCCTTGTTTTGCTTGTTGCGAGAGATGTCGGGAGTTTGGTTATTTTCACAAAAGCAATTTTATATTTAATTTGTAGTTCATTTGTCTATGCAAAATACTTTCTATTACACGGGAGCGAACATTTTTTGTTAATCAGATTTTGTTTAGAAGTCTCGTTTTTATCATTTAGTCTTAATTCAACTAATGTTGGCAAAGAAATAGGGGTAGGTATTCCGGTGCTCAAGAAAACTTGCGAGTATAATATCTTCCTTGCTCTATGGGACAGGCAGCAGAGATGAATTGGGAGTAGATGCGAATCCGCGAGTGTAGAAAGAGGACAGTAAGGAGGTGACAGTGGGAGAAGGGAATAAAGAAGTCTGAGAGGCGAAGGCGGAAATGGTAGATAATGCTGATGACTGATAAGGAAGAAAAGGAATTGGCTAAAGCCGAGATGCAAGGGAGACAACAACAACGAAGGGAGACAAGGAGGAGGAGGAGAATGAGGATGAGAAATGAAACAAAGTGAACGTAAAGTGGACAGGGAGGCGGGGGATTCGGCAGAAAAGGCGAGATTGATGCTGGAGCAGGATATGGAGCAGTAGGCTGAGGTGGCATAGTTGGCAATGGTAAAATGGGCAGAAGCGGCGGGAGAGACGGATGAGGAGGAGGAGATAGGCGGGGAGGCGCGTTGCGATCCATGGACGCAGGCACGCGCGAAGCCGACAGAGCGCGGGTCTCTCGCCGCCCAATCGCTGCCCCGCCCACCGCTGGCCTGGCATTCCGCAGGGGCGATAGAGCGGGCGCATAAATAGAGAAGGCCCGGCCTGACTGTTGAGGAATAAGTTCATCAAGTGGCACTCTTTGTTGAAGAAAGACAACTCTTTTCTCGACGATGGAGGGAGAAAGAAAAAGAAAGCGAGGGGACAGTTTAGAATGGAAATAATGCAAGGCTGCTCAATAATGATTTGAGTGGGAGAGAGGCATAAGAATGGAACCATAGAGCAATGAATACTCTTTCCTAATTGATGGAGAGAGAAAGTGAGAGGTCGGTGTACAACGGAACTGGTTCAATGAAACGGAATTAAGGTAGAAATGGAGAACGGAGAATGAACACGAGAAAGACATAAAATAATGCAGAAGATAAAGCGCTCCACAAAGAGGAAGCGAAGAAATATGAGAAATGAGAAAGTGAAGAGTGAGAAAAATAAAGATAAACTAAGATATAATGTAACAATACTACACTCAATAATGTATAAAAATTAAAAAGTTGATTCGTAATCCGAATACTAGAAGACTTTCGTAGTCTCGCCTTCTCTCTTTAGTGACGTTCAATGGTAAAATAGCGCAATATTTATTATTATTATTATTATTATTATTATTATTATTATTATTATTATTATTATTATTATACCCTCAGTGTGGTTGAAAGAACCAAGGGAGACAGGAGAAGATGGGCATACGAGCTAAGCAAGGCAGCTGATCTCACCTGGACGAGACTGGCCCAAGAGAGGATAACATAGAGAACGGGATATGAACTGCAAAATGAAGACTAGTGATTTTTATAACTACTATTTTGCTTTCTTCATACATCGACTTAAAGGTACTAATGAACAAAATGAAATGAATAGAATATTTTAATGCATTTGATAATATTGATTCTTATAGCTATTTTTTTTGTTTTGTTCATATATTTGTAGTCTTATAGTTTTTTTATCATACAGTTTCTTATAGCTGATATTTTGTTTCGCTTATTATATTGTCTGCATGATTTTGATGATTTAACTTTAGTTATTTTACAAATATCAACAGGGCTAACGCAGAAAGCCTTTGCCCTTTACGGGATGTTGTATAATAATAATAATAATAATAATAATAATAATAATAATAATAATAATAATCTTATTTAATAATAATAAGAAAACGATAAATTAGTTTACAGATGTTTCTGCGTATCAACATTTTCTCACGGACCACAAATGTGGCTCCGAATCAGCCGAATATAAGCCACCGTCACGTAGAGAAGACCGCGTTCAGCAACACGATTCATTCACGCGTACGGGCAAGCGAAAGGAGGCATTCGGAGCTCAGATACGCTTTCGACAGCACCAGCAGAAGCAGCAGCTGCAGCCCGGGTGGGACGAACGGGCGCGGCGCGCGGGGCCCTTTCAACCGCACGCACGTGACGTATCGAATGGCGGCGATAAGCGTCGGAATAGCCAGCGAACCGGAGGCCGCCGCCGCCGCGCCATCTCCAACGCGTGGGCGGCCGCACGCACAGCAATTCGCCGTCCGGCGCCGCGCGCGCACAAAGCCATCTGTAATCCCGCCGACCCACGGCCGGCCACACACCCCGGCCACGCCACGCCCACGCGCCCACGCCCCCAACGGAGCGATCGGTTGGTTGGTTAGGGATTCCGGGCGCGTCAACAGCTTAAGTCATTAGTCCCGTAAGTGTCATGCATGTTTTTTTCTCGGGAGATGGTGCTCTTTCCCCGCTGGATGGCGAGATCCGACGCCGACCTACCGTCGGCTAGCGGAGTTTCCCCCTAACCAGGACTCTCCCACCAGCGGGGCATCGCCCCAGGCGGGACAAGCTCTAAGCTCCCGACCGGTCTCCCGGGATGTGTGGTAGTGTAGTGCATGTTAGTGTAAGTGTGTGTGTAAGGGGAGAGGATAGGACAAGGAAGAGGAAGAAGAAGGAAAGATCGCGCGCGGTCCGTGAGAGGTGTCGCAGGCATCATATGAGGTGTAAAGGCTCTTTGAGAGTTAGCATATCTACAATAAATGGACATTCGTACGTAGTTACGAGCTACACATGCAGAGTGTGTTCCTAACGCTTTAATAAAAAACGCAACAATCTCTTGATTCGCATATGTGTCACTATTGCTGAACACCAACATCATGTTCCTTTATGGAAATATAGTGTTAGGAGCACGGTCTGCCGCCACAATTAGAAACAAATTCCATTTACCGTGAAAGATTGAAGTAGGGTTCGGATTTGTATGCAAATTCGTGTGCGTGTGTGTGTGTGTGTGTGTGTGTGTGTGTGTGTGTGTGTGTGTGCTAGTTGTTACTTGGATAATGATTACATATCTTTATGAATCTGCCCATTTAGAGATTTATGACGAATTTTGTATATTTAGCCATATTTTACGATTGCTGCATGTACTGCAAATTAAGCATTTTTTTTAAGAATAAGGGAAAAATGGTAATAATTTATTAAAATCAAAGATCTACAACTTTGTGAACTACGATAAAGTTATAAGTTATATACTACGAAATAGTTATTGTGGATCACTGAACAGCTCACCAGTTACCATAATGAACTGAATATCCTTTTAGCCTCAAAACTGTTGCCAACAGATGTATTTTCATTGTACCACGTGCGCGACCAAAGGTACGATTGAATTTCGGGTGTGGGGTAACGGGTCGTCGTGCCAAGTGTCTCGGACTCGATTGAAATATAAACTCTTGATAGACCGTGGTTTTCTTATCTGTCAGGAATCGTTTTCCAGTAACCGAAAGCTTATGCGTGGGCATCACCACACCATGTACTCAGTGGTCTTCAGTAGGGTCTACGAAAAAAAGATCTCTGTAAAATCAGGTAGCAACACGGCATGCTAACGGGTAGCGTTCCTGGAACTGATACAATATTAATCTCTCTTGGTTGGCAGTTTTGCATTGCCAAGCGAGCAGCAGCACGCGAGTAAGAGAGCTTCAGATATGCCCAGATGTAACATTAAGGAGTTTGTGCACCTTCGAACGTTAAAGCACTATCGAGCTGCGAATGAGTAGTTCAAGTTTCGCATCACTTTTGCGCACCTGCGTATGAGCAGAAGATCAATGGAGCTGTCCGCTATGGCGTGTATAAACTCCCTAGTAGTCTAAGTGGAAAATTAAGTGAATGGATTTCGCCATTCAACAAAAAAACAACATACCGTTTTCTCAACAGATAGAAAAGTGGTGCAAACATTTTCCTTGTGAATTGTTTACTGCATATTTATTGCATTTTAAAGAACGATCGTGCATATTATACGGCATATTTTAGGCATTTTTACTGCGCAGAAATTCAGGCTCTACTTGTGAACAACTATCCCATGGAATATATAATTTTTTATTTATTATATGTATGCAAATAGCTGCAAAATTCCATGTCATCACAATGTTTACAGTCCAGGAAAGAACGGAACAAATTGTTTCGTTGGCATGCAGTACGTCATTTCTTTTCTTTGTCCTAGCTCTCCTTTCCGTTCTGTTCGCCACGCCTTTACCGTATCGCGGCGTCGTGGGCGGTCTCAGTGCCAGAGCGGAAGGCGATTTGGGTCAGCCTCCAGGAAGGACGGCGTCATGGACATGCTACGACAGCGAAGGGCCATGTGAAGCGTGAGAGACGTAATGGCATGATAGCAATGCAAGTGTGGTCATCATGCATTATCCCCTCCACACTTATTACAGTCAACTTTTCATTTCACCAAAAATCAGTAAACCTTTCACGCTTTGACGGAAAGAACAACACATTATTGAGAGAAAAACTGGGAAATGGCTTTCTTCGGTATGGCAGAATATGTCAGGAAATTCCCATAGAAATTTGGGAATAATCCCCGAATCAATTCCCATTGAATTTGATTAGAGGCAACGCCAATCAACGTATTTCACCTTGGCGGGCCGAGGGGATGGCAATTACAAACTCCAAAAATTGTATTAAGGGACAAGTACAAAAATTGTTTTGAGTGAGATAAAAAACTTTTGATGTTTGTTTTATAAATAATATGAATTTGCGTTTAAATGATCGATTGATTTAATTTAAAACAGTGTGTACTTCTCGTCGACCTCTAGGTGGAATGCTGATGGAAAAGGCGGGTTGGACGCAGCGGGCTGCTGTGGGGCGAGGCGGTTTAAGCTCTATTGACCGGTGAGTCGCATAGCAAAGTGGGGTAGGTCGGAGCGGGGAAAACGACACCCGACTGGACGAGGCAAGGCGGGATAAGAAAGATATCAGAAAATGATATGAGAAGGGTGACTGGAAAGTGAGGGGCAAAACTGACCCTCTAAGTGACATGGAATGACATTATCTAAGTGACAAAGTCTAAAACATGGAGCAGAGGTGTATGGTAGATATGAACAGGTCGGAGAGCAGCAGGGAGGATTGCGGGAAGGTAGTTACTGGAAATTCTGAGTGGGTCAAAGCGGAAATTTACAGGGCGGAGTGAGGAGCAAATGAGTAGAGAGAAAAAAAGCAGAGAGGAAGTAAAAGTAAGAATACAGGAGAGAGAAGATAGAAACGGAGGAATAAATAGAGTAGGAGAGTGGAATTACGGATAAGAGACTAAAGGAAAGAGGTAGAGAAGAAAAGCAGGAGAGAGGGGAGGAAACAGTGCAGAGAGACAACAGCGTGAGGAGGTAGAAAGAAAAGAGGGACAAAAGAAGAGAAAAGAGAGAACAGAGGACCGGACAAGAAATGTGAAATTAGATAGAAGAAATAGTGAGAAAAGGGGAAAGACACAATGGGAAACAAGTGAGAGGGAAGAGAGAGGAGCGACAAGCTGGAAAGGAGAGGAGAGAGGAAAGACACGAAGAGAAACAAGGGAGAGGAGTGAAAGGTTAGAAAGGAGACGAGACAGGAGAGACATTAGGAGAAACAAATGAGAGGAGCGAAAGGTTAGAAAGGAGAGGAAAGACAGGAGGAGAAACAAGTGAGAGGGAAGAGAGAGGAACGACAAGCTGGAAAGGAGAGGAGAGAGGAAAGACACGAGGAGAAACAAGTGAGAGGAGCGAAAGGTTAGAAAGGAGATGAGAGAGAGTGAGGGGGCGGGGCAGCGACGCGGTGGGCGGTGGCCGGCGGGCGAGGGCGAGGGCGAGGGCGAGGGCTGGGAGTAACGACGTTCCGCTCCGCGCCGATGGCGTCGATTCGTCACGCGACATCGTCTACCCCACGAGGCGCGCGCGGCCGGCTCCACCCGGCCGACCGCTGTGCCTCCTCCGCTCACGGCTCGGCAGCCGACGGCCGCGCCGCGCGTCTTCATCCACACGCCCACGCCACAGAGACAAGTATCTCTCTCATTGATTGATTGATTAGTGTTCCGGGGTGCATGTACAGTGGTCTTCAGTAGGGTCAGTAATCTGGGAGATGACAATCAAAAATCAGTAAACTTTTCTCGCTTTGACGGAAAGAACAACACATTATTGAGAGAAAAACCGGGAAATGACTTTCTTCGGTTTGGGGAATAGGTCAAGAAATCCCCATATAAATGGAGTTTTGGCTATAGGCAACGCCAATCAACGTATTTAGTACAACGCATGACGTACTTACACTACGGTCATTAGTCCCGTAAGTGTAGTGCACATTGTTATAGCGAGAGGTGGAGGTGAATTACCTGTGCTGGATGGCGAGATCCGGCGCCTACACGTCGGCAACGGTGTTTTCCCCAGCCAAATATCTCCCATCAGCGTGGCACCGACCCAGCCGAGAAAAACTCTAAACTCCCCAAACTTAACAAAATTAATTGTTCGTAAATTGTATAATTCAAATTTCTACAGACATTACGCCGGTTGGTATACAGTACCTTGAATTGCACAAGGCCTTGTTCTCAAGTAAGCAACATGCGCATGAGGAAAATCCCTCGGATATTTCATTATATCTATTCTTAATCTTCGCTTAATTAACTATTAAAACGATTTTATTACGAATGTAATTGTTAAATCATCCACTATTTCAAAAGCAAATATGAATTACATTTCCTGGTATTACCATTCAGAAACTCCCACACACAGATAAACATCTCATTGTAGAGGAAAGAAACAAATGTACTACAAGAATTCCAATGACATTTCATCACTTCTCCAAGCTTCTAGGTTCATGCGCAATGGGCACTGGAAGCTTGTAAGACGCTACGAGATAAAGTCATACATCTTTCCTGGGAGAGCCTTGCCAGCGACGGCTATCAGCGACTTTACGGTTCCCCCAGGCTCCGCTTCAGAATTCTCGCCTGCGGAGGCCGGAGCTGCTCTGGAGGCGAGCACGGGTTTCGCGAGCGAGGGGCGGGGAGGGGCGATGAAACATGCATGGGGGCTTGCAAATTACTCGGAGGTGGCCGGGCAAGGTGGTAAAGGAGAGGAAGGGGAAGCAGTCATGGTGAAAGGATGGCGCAGTTGGCGGTGATGGAAGGCGGTTGGAGATGGAAGGAGATGAGGTGCAGGTGGCGCTGGAGGGAGAGGGAGTGACTGTGGATAAAGGGATTGGAAGTGGTGTAACGGTGATGTTGAAAGCAGGAGAGACGGGTGCAGGTGGGGTTGGTTGCTGATGAGGAAGCGTGTAGGTGGGGGTGATGGTGGAATCAGTGGGGGTGGCGGGAGGAGGCGAAAGCGACAATAGTGGTGGCGGAGGCTGACCGGCGGCGAGGAATGATGGTGAGGACGGCGCCAGTGGGAATGGTTGGGGCAGTGACACGGTTTCGGTAAAGGCGGAGGCGGCAATGGGTTGAAGGAGGCAGTGGGTTGGAGACGGCAGTTGGAGGTGGCAGTAGGAGGCACTTGGTGGCAGTTGGAGGCGGCAGTGCGATGAAGGTGGCTTTTGGTTGGAGGCCGCAGTGGGTTGGAGATGGCAGTGGGTTGAAGGCGGCAGTTGATTGGAATCGGCAATGAGTTGCAGGTGGCAGTGGGTTGGAGGCGGCAGTGAGTTGGAGACCGCAGTGGGTCGGAGATATGAGTGAGTTGGAGGCGGCAGTTGGTTTGAGGTCGTAGTGAGTTGGTGATGGCTGTGGGTTTCAACTTCGAGTGGGTTGAAGGCGGCAGTGAGTCGGATGCGGCAGTTGATTGAAGGCGGCAATGAAATTGCGATGGTAAAGGATTGGAGGCTGCAGTAGGTTGGGGGCGGCAGAGGGTTGGAGGCAGCAATGGGTTGACGGTGGCAATGAGTTAAAGGCGAAAATGGAATAAAGACGGCAATGGGCGTGGGTGGATAGGGTGGTAGCAGTGATGGTAGTGAAGGTAGCAGTGAGGCAGAAGGCGGCACTGGGTATGGAAAAGGTGGAGGTGACGGTCGGAGAAGTGAGGGGCGGCGGCAGAGGAGGCTGGAGAAGGCGAATTCCGGACACCGGCCTTGCGGTGGCAACGGAGACGCAGTGTTGGAGGCGGGGGTGGCCGTGGCGGCGGCCCAAGATTCATGACGTCAGACGCAGCAGAGCGAAGCTACCTACCGGCACGCATTGCTGGGCGCCAGCCACCATGTAATGAGAGGGAGCTGCCGCCCCCGTCGCGCGCCGCCCGCGGTGGGCGATAATGCGATTCTCGGAGGCCCCAAGTCGGGAATCGAGGCTGCAAGTGTAGCAGTCCATTTGCGCAAATTCCGTTCTCTCATTCCGTTTCCACTTTATTCCGTTCGCATGTTGGAGTTGTCACAACTTCAACTCTATTGGTGATGGTTTTCTGTAATGCACCCCATGTTTCGAAGACATTTATCTTCATTCATTGCAGAATTACCTATATTATATTTATACCTTGTACGAAATACATGATTGTGTGTGTGTGTGTGTGTGTGTGTAAGATCCGGCCAGGAAAGAAATTTAACTCACTTAATATTACACTTATTGACAGTACTCCTTTCTGTATGCCAAGGAAAAGTGACATTGGTATATTATATATACCATTATAAATGTATCTAAATACAAATTATATTACACTCCCATTAAATACTTATTAAGTTTTAAAATATTTAGCTTCAAAATATCAGATCGATATAGTATACAATAGGTCCAACTTCTCATTCGGCCTGATAAGGCAAGGCGTTGCGTTGATTAGGGAATTTCTGAATATTTGTTGACGGCGCTAGAAGGCGTAATGCAAGAGTCTCGACGCACCGTGAAGTGAGGCCTGGGCTTTAAATGTAGGGGAAAATGTCCATCATGTCCATTTAGGACTGGCACTCTTGCAATTGGACGACATTTGGGATCCGCGTCTTTCGGGTGTTCACTAGACGTCAGCAAAAAGGTTTCCGACTTTCAAGTCTCCAATGAATCTTCGGTATGTTTCATTTAAAGTTAAAAATAGTTATCAAATATTTTTACTTACCGAAATATAGTCAACGATGTCTGTCTGATGGGAACCCTAAGTATTTACAGGATGACAACTCATTTCGTGGAAGAAATTTCATTGACCTTTCCCGGTTTTCCAAGGCAATTTTTTTCTTTGATATGATTTGTAAAGAATTTCAAACTTTTAAACGTTTAAAGAACGTTTAAAAATATTGAAGCAAACCTGAAACTATTTTTAAGTTATCTGATTTCACCGCGATAAAGAACATTTTTTAAACTTTTCAACAAATAATAAATGGAACCAATATTATTTGCTGCATTGTCTTTTCAAGGAATCCTATTATACAACCGTCTCAAAAGTTTCCATGGATTCTAACGATTCTTCTATAAATCCTCTCACTGTCACCTGACTTTTCCGTAGTAATGGAATTCTCTGATTTTCTCCGCTTCCCATGTTTTCCAGAAATTTGCCAAGTAATTTCAAATAATAGAAGATATCTAAGTTTGAAGTACGATTCTACTAAATTATTAGTCACCCTTTTTGCACATCAATTGTCCGTCCGTCAGAACCCGGACCTCGGGGACCGTATCCACCAGTGCGTATGGCAGGAATCGAATTTCGCCCACCGTGCTCCGGCATTTCAAGACGGCCTGCGGCAAGCTCCAAGCTTCTGACCGCTTCGGAGAGCGCCTTCTTCGCGATTATCATGATGTAATTGGCGACGAATATACAAAAAGAACCTGCCAAAACGGCCAGTCCACTTCATTACCAGAGCAATTAGAGGAGATGCTCGTTGCTTAGGGCTTATAATTTTACACTTTTTTTCTACACCTGGCGATTCGGGTTGTAAAACGTACCCTAGAAGACTGAAAATTACTACACGGCTTCGGGGTTCCTTTAGGACACGTCATCTTGAGCTTAAACGGGTAGAAATAAATTCAAGGGAATGATTATCTTTTATACAAGAAGATAAAGTCGTGTGCTGTAATCGAGAACCAGTCTTACGGCAGGATCCCTCCATTTAATTGAAAATATTTGACTTCTTATATGGTGTTCTTACATTGCAAGGATCTGAGGACGCAGATCAGTTAATATGTACCTACCTCCTTGATTGTGCAAAAACAAACGCGAAACTTCGTGTTAGTCAAATAATAATGGGCCACTTTATTACTCCCGAAGCAAACATGAAGCCTCCGAACTTCCTGACCTTTAGATGCGTCTCTCGCTCTATTCGCCTTATACCGCATAAAGGGATTCCTTTCGTTCTCGGCAAGGAAATTTTCCTCGGAAGTTGTAAATTAATACCTTGTAAAAATATTTTTCTTTCTTACGTTCCACCGGTCTTAGTCTTCGTGGATAGAAAAAGTTTCGAAGTAAGCTGTAACAAAAAAGCAAATAGTCCATTGGTATACAACATCTTCGACCTTCATTTCTTCATCACAGCGAAAATTCTAGTAGGGAACATTTAATAGCAAAAGATGTTAAAACGTAAATGTTTGGTTTTCGTTTTTGGCATTCCCAATGAATTTCCAGTTGCAAACCCCTTTAAAACCCCCCACAAAGATAGTACTTGGATTGGTCAATTTCCCCTCTTCCTTCAATGTGACAAGAGAAGAAGCAGTTTACTGCCTATCGGAACACAACGGTATTTATTCTTCTTCGAAACATTCAGTACTTATGAATCATAATCTTTATTTTCAATTCATGTGGTCGTCTTTTATTCATTTATCTTCGGTCACCTTTAGATTATATCAATCGAATATCAGTTCGAAGAATGTCACAGTTGGGAGAATAATTGAAAGTGAGAACTTAGAAACATATACCTGGACACCAAAAATAATGTTTAAAAATAGTAAATATTGTTTGTTGTTGTTTTCAAAGAAAATAATCTTCACAATCTCAAACATTTTCGTGATTTTGTAGTTATATTATTTGCTCAAGTGAAGCTAATTGGTCATGCGGCGTTTGGTGTCGGTAAATTAGTAGGCTATGTTCTGATGTTCAGTTCAAACGCGGAGATCGATTTTCTTCGAATTTGGCATGTGTACTCCTTGAATAATTAAAAATTATATGAATAAGTTTTGTCTTTACGCGATGACTGCAAATTAAAGACCTATTCGTTTTAAGCTATTTTCAAATCCTTTTATTAACTATAACCCGGAGATGCGTTATCTAGCAGCACCCGCAGAAAGAGGCCTGATATGCTTTACCTGTAGCAAAAAATGTCGGACAGTGCGGCATTTACGCATGCTGTTCCTTTAACACGCCGCAAATCTCCGACCCGGGTCAGCCGCTCTCACTACCCCTCTGAAGCAAGGCAACCGATTATACTATTATTATAAACGTCTATTCACAGCTGTTATAAACAGGGAACCCCACATTTTAACGCAAACAACCACCATAAACGCGAGCCTTGTCCCGCGTAGCTCAGCCCCAAGCAAATGGCGCGACATGCAACGCGCCCGCGCCGCCGCGCCGTGCGGGGCGCCCGTGTGTAGTCGCGAAGGCGTGCTCGCGCCCGCGCCCGTGAGAACGCTGCGGTTTGCGCGCGGGCCCCTAATTAAGCGAGAGGCGGCGGCGGCGGCGGCGGCGGTGGTGGTGGTGGTGGAGATGGTGACGACGGCATTGATGGCCAGCGGCGGCATGGCTGCGGCGACGGTGGTGGCTGTGGCGGCGGTGGCGATGGTGAACAGTGGCGGTGGTGGAGAAAATGATGGTGGAGATGGAAGTGACGGTGGAAATGGAGATGGCTACGGCGGAGGTGGTGGTAGCGGTGGTTTATTGATTAGTGATTCCAAGCACGTGAACTAATGAGGTCATTGGTCCCGTAAGTGCACGGCATGTTTTTCATCGGGAGGTGGCGGTGATCTTCTCCCGCTGGATGGCAAGATCCGGCGCCGACGTACCATCGACCAGAGGGGTTTTCCTCAACCATGTATCTCCCACCAGCGGGGCACCGCACCAGCCGAGATAAGTCCTAAGTCCCCGACCGCTCTCCCGAAATATATGGTAGTGTAGTGCATGTTAGTGTAAGTGTGTGTGTGGGGGGGAGTGAGGATAGGACGCGGAAAGATCGCGCGTGGTCCGCGGCCCATTTCTTAGGGTACTGCTCCGGCATTCGCCTGGTGTGTGACGATAAAGGTGGTGGCGTTGGAAGTAGAAGTGTCAGCGGCGTTAGTGGTGGTGTTGAAAGTGCGATGGCGCGGTGGATGTGACGGTGGACGGTGACGGTGATTGCGTTGGAGACGTTGGCGTGGCGGTACCAATAGCATTGGTGTGGTGGTAGCAATGGCGTTAGCAACAGCGGTGGAGGCGGCGGTTACGCACTGGAGGTGGTGGTGATGGCGGCTGCCATATCACAGGCGTTGGTGGCGGACACGGCGGTGACGATGGCGGTAGTGAGGCCATAGGTGGCGACGGCGGCCGTCGCGTTGCCGCTGCGGGCGGCCGCAGCGGTCCAATAAACGCAGCCGTGGAGGGAGGGGCAGTAAACGCCCTAGTTGCGAAGTGATGACAGAGACGGCGGTGGCAATGCCCTGACCCAAGTACAAATTTGCGTCAGTCAAGTAGTTACCAAGAGAGCTACCGAAATTAAATATACTAGTGCTTACAAAGCGTCAGAATTGTTTTTATACTTGTGTATTATTATGTTTTAATGCATTAAATAACAAAATATAATAGTAGAGTAATAGCAATGTATCCATATGTATAGCAAAATGGAGACTAATAGTAATGTGTAGCAACCTGTGTAATAGTAACCTGTAGCAACATATTTATTTTTCGAATATTAATCTACTACTTATATCTATACTCCGATTTATTTAACGTGGCGCATGAAGACCACGAGCTGGACGAAGAGGGAGGCACTGTCATCCAGTCGGGAGCTTCGTTTCGATTTAAAGTTTTGGTATTGGAGCTACCGATTGGATGACAATGCCCCCCTCTCCTATCAGCTCGTGACCTTGTGGCGCCACGTTAAATAAATCAAAGTATAATGTATGAATGTAGAAATTATTCTGTAATGTATGAGAGGAAATGATAGGGGATTCTCAGCTCTAATGCATTTCCCATTCATGAATATTCAGCTTCTGATTGCATTACACTATTGCTGAGTAAATGGATTACAATTGAAACTGTACTACGTAACCCCGTCCTATCTCACATGCCGACTGCTGCACCTAGCGTTGCTACGAGAATACCGAAGAGAGTTTTTGAGTTGATAGACAAAAAATAGCAGGATATGAATTAGAGAATGGTAATGCTGATGACAATGACGGTAGAGGGTCCATATGAGGAAGCTGATGTTTTTTTGGACGATGATAAATTGTGGTAAATTACAATGCTTGTATCAATGATTGTATCCGATCTTATTTTCAACCACGTGGTCATTTTGATAACGAAAAATTCGACGGCGTCTGCAACGATTACAACGAGGCGCTAGAGCAGTGGTGTCAAGGTCGATGCCACCAATGGGAGTGCATAGCACTAGTAGGACGAAGAAATAACCCCTCCAGGCCTCGCCACAAGAGAGCAGTAGATAGTCGAAAGTAAACTTAAACGCTTTTACACTTTACACACGAAATACGAATTTGTTAGGTTTGGATACATAAATTTAAAATATTTGTTGTTATTTTTTATTTATATTTTAATTTTAATTTTTGACGCTTTTTTTACGTGCGATTCCACCAAGTTGGAAAACGGGGATGTCACTACTGACATTTGCGGCTTTAGATGATAGACGTTTCTTTTCTTTTCCATGTAATTTCATGTTTTAAGGAATAGCAGTTTTTATATTATTATTATTATTATTATTATTATTATTATTATTATTATTATTATTATTATTAAACATTTTTATTACCACTATTATACAGAGCGTTCAAAAGATCTCTCCGCAGTGGCCATCTCCCCACTCCACCATCCTTTCTGCGGAAACGGCAACATTGCGGTGATCGCAAAAGAATACGATCAGGTATTTTTATTTTAATTACTGCTCTCTTGCAGCGAGCGCCCTTCTGTGAATAACATTCTAACACTGTCACGCTGATTAAGCTCTCGCTGTTGTCGTTTGCGCATAAAGGATGGTGAAGTGTGGAGACGGCCACTGCGGAGTGAATTTTTGATCGCTCTCGTATTATTTGCATGACATTTAGTATATTATTTATGTAATTAACTCTCACTGGATTACACCCAATTGCAGTTTGAATAAATTTTCTTATCTTATCTTATTTTTCTTTCCCGAGCAAGCTTTTTTAGCAAGGTTTTTTTTTTTTTTAATTTATGTTGTACATGACTCAGTGCAGGGATCACAGAATTTTGAAAATGTGCACAGAATTCACTTCTCCCCATAGCACATCATACGCAGTTTCAACTGATTTTTGACGTAAAATAAATAAATAAATAAATAAGCCATGGTGCCACAACGCGTGCCACTGCTACCAGTAGGAGACTTTGACATCACTGCGTTAGAGCTACTGAGAATTCAGCAGTGTGTTGCCTGCAGTTACTGGGAGGCTGGTAAGCTCTGATGATAATTTCAACTAACTCAGTCGCGTATTATTGCCATGACTATTTGTCGCGAGGAGTTTGCAGGAGATCATCCGAATAGGGCATTACGTGATAATCATGCAACTCATCATAACGGAATAGTTTGTAACGGGATTACCGCGAAGAGACAGTCAATTTGGAGAAACTAATAGTACCCTCCTATATATCACAGATATGAAGATATATTCACGTAAATTATTGCTCAAGGAAATGTCGTCAGCTACATCACGATTATCTTGTGCGTCCAGATGCTAATGTTTTAATTGATCTTCATTCTGTATTATATAAGCAACTAACTAGAATAAATAACCGTTTAATATAGATATAATTATATATTTGGGACGTGCGACAATGAAACAAAAATCTCACGTAATTTTTCGACTTAATTAACAATTTCTTTCATGCTTGAATCATTCGTGAACAAGTATTATTAATGACTATAATTCCGTCAAAAAATGTTTTATTTTTTTATTTTCCAAAGGTAAATTCCACATCTTCTAAAAAACAAATGAAATTCCAACTGTACAAAATAACCAAAACCAGCTAAGTATGTACGTTGGTGAACGTATTTGAAATCTAAGGTTATCCATATCACGGACACAATCGTTGTTTCTTCCCGCGCACATTCGTCCCGGTCACGGAGCAGCATAAATCATCTTCGCCGTGATTACAAATACCACGGGTTACGGTTTAATGAAATCGGGGACGGCGACCATCCCCGGAGGCGAAGCACGCAACACGACGACCGACGCGGGCTCTGCTCTGCGGCGGTGGGGGCGGCGACGGGGGTGGAGGCGGCGGGAATGGCAGCGGTGGTGGCGGCGGGGACCACGCCGAAGACGGCGGTGGTGGCGGGGGGGGGAGGCGGCGGCAAGGGGGAGACGGCGGCGGCGGTGGGAGCGGCAGCGGTAGCGGTGGCGGGGGCGGGGGCTGCCACGCTTGGGACGGCGGAGGGGGCAATGGCGGCGGCCACGTCGGGTGCGGCGTAGGGGTGGGCGACAGTGGCGGGGACGGCGGCAGGGGCGGGGGCGGCGGCGGCGGCGGGGGCGGCGGCGGGGGCGGTGGGCTGCGGCGCGGCGGCGGTACGGCGGGGCGGCGGCAGTGGCGGGGCGGGGGCAGTGGCGGGGGCAGTGGCGGGGGCGGGGGCAGTGGCGGGAGCTGCGGCAGCGGCGGGGACGGCGGCGGGAACGGCGGAGGGGACAGCGGCGGGGACGGTGGGGGGGGGCGACGGCGGCGGAGTCGGAGGTGGCAGCGGCGGGGACGGAGGCGAGACCGGGGCCGGCGGCGAGGGCGGGGACAGCGACGGCGGAGAAGGCGATGGCGGAAGCGGCGGTGGGAGCGGTGGTGATGGGACGGCGGGGGCGGGGTCCCGCTTCAGAGGGCGCTCGTTGGCCCACTCGGAGCGGTCTGACCTTTGGCCCCCGGGTGGGCCGGTGGGCCGGTGGGCCCGCACCGCTCCGCGGGGGCCGAGACGCATCGATTTCAATCGGGCCACGCGGCCTCCTCACGTATTTACACGCAGGGGATTGCTTTCCGACCACGCGACCACGCGGGCCGGACCACATTACGTTCCAAGCGCTGCTCCCCGCGCCGCGTCGCGTCGCCTCCGATGCCTCCGCACGCTCAATCGGCCGACGCCGCCGATGCCCCTTTTCCATGATTCAAAGAGTGCAATTGAATGGCATGGGGCACTAACAAGATAAGCCACACCACCCTCAAAAACCTCTCACAACTAGTAAATGTTCATGTCTCGAAAGTGTGCCCTAGCTTGTTCATAAATAAATGTCGTGGTCATTATTATGAACGGTTTGGGGCAGTATCAAGATGAGACATTAAAAAATAAAAGTCTCATCTTGTTACTGCCCCACACCCTTTATAATGATGACCAAGACGAAGTATATAGTAATCTACATACTATGTAGATGTCTTGGTCAATATTATGAAGGGTTTGGGGCAGTAATAAGGTGAGACATAAGGGAGTTTGTGCACCCTCGACCATTGAAGCACTATCGATCTTCTATGCGTGTGCAGTTCAAGTTTCGCATCACTTTTGTGTAACTGCGCATGCGCAGAAGATCGATAGTGATGTCCGCTATGGCGAGCACAAACTTCCTATACTTCGATCAACGTCGAGATAATAGGGTGTTTAAGCACAGCATAGCGTAGAGCAATCGACAACAATATCTAGACTACTCTCCTCGACTTTCGAGCATCTCCGCATGCGCAACTCGATCTGCACATGTCGGTATTGCTGACGATTGCTGTACTCCACGCTGTGCTTCGTCTCTATTAACGAACGTTAACGGAAAGCGAGAGACTTGCTGTGGTCGGTGTCGCCTATCTTCTTACGGCCCAACGTCTTTTAAGTGTATTGCTGACCTGGGTAACCTTAAAACGGTGGCGGATTCGAAACCCGCCCCAGGCATGGTTGTTCATGGTGGCAGTCACCACGTCTCATCTTTCAACCCTCTTCATTCCATTCCTAGCCGGTCTAGATGGCACAGGGGCTTGGAGCATTTTGCGCCAAGTGCGCTTTACATCCGGGCTCGGGGTCTGATCTGTCATCTAAGAAGATATCTGTGCAGGAAACTAGTTTGGTGGTCGCGAATCAGGTAGCACCAGGTGCGAAGTCATCTTGGTGGATGGAGGGCGTAGGTGTAAGATGTGGATGCTGCGTTGAGGAAGATGCGCAAGAGATGGTGGATAGAGACGGAGGTCGAAAATGAAACTAAAGAAATGAAAAAATAAAAAAAATAAGGCACGGCCGATACGCGCAAAACGTTCTTTGTAAGAAAGAAAAGGATAAGATATTGAAAACAGAAATGAAGGTAATGAAGAAGGCTGCGGAGAAAGCAGGAAAAAACTCGAGAAGAAATATGAGAAGAAAGAGATATAAAGAATGTGGGAGGAGAAAGAGGAAAACAGGAAGATGGCGGTTAAAACGAGGTGGACAGTGAGGGGGAAAAGAAGAACGGTGACAAAAATAAGGAGAAAATATTGGAACGATAAATACGGCGGTTGGGCAGAGAAAGTCAGAGGGGGAAAGGGCGAAATGGCAATGCGGACAAAACGAAAAACCATGAAAAAAATGAGAGAAGGTTGTACGATAAATAAGACGAGAAAGGGGTGACTGGGAAAGTAGGAAGAAAACGAGCAGAATGTCAAGGAAGACGTAGAAGGTAAACGAGAAGTAAATATAGGAACCTGCGGAGGGACCGACATTCGTTGTAGTGGCAGTGGCGCAGGCTACGGTAGCGCGCCCGAGGCTTCGTGGCCGCTTCCGAGCGGGCTGTAAAGCACGTCTTGATCGTCGAGCTGGCCCCTGCGGGACCTCTCGCCTGCTACCCTCACTTCGCGACCGGCGCGGGTCGCGCTGCGCGGCGGCGAAGTTTCGTGCAGCACGACCTAGCGGCGGCAACGCGCAACTGCAGCGTCCCTCCCTCCCTCGAGCCGGTGGCGGAGACAGCGGCCGTGGCGACCTGCATACTGCATGCGCGTGATGTATAGCGCCGCCTTCGGCCCGCCCTCCCGCCGCGTTGCACCTCTCGCCGGAGTAGCGGCCCAAGAACACAGGACCTGAACTTGCAGATCCTAAATCATTCCTACCGGCTGCAACGTCTTCACTCGAGTTACGAGTAGCGGAACTTTCACGGGGGTTGTGTCTGCATTCATTTTCATTACACACTCCAAGCAGATACTCCGTTGCTAATTTATATCCCGTAAGAATCCTTTGTCTGTTTTTTTCTCTGTTATTATATACATTCAGAAAATTACATTGCGACCAAGCTATCTACTAGTTCTCGATCGTGTCGAAATTTCCAACACCAGCCATGCAGTATAGGCTGTTCACAGACAAGAATTTTAGAGACTGGCTGTTCCTAACTTTGCTTCCGTACCTTTTCTTCTTCTTCTTCTTCTTCTTCTCAACATGGTTTAGGTCATGTGACCTGTTCCGGCACCCATTTTTCTTCTCAGTCTGCCGATGTCCCTTCTTCCTTCTGTTCTATAGTTCATAGCTATGAATGGAAGTCGGTTCGTTGGCATTCATGATTGTACCATTTTCACTTATTTTCTAGAATGTTTTCTTTCCGTTCCTTTCTTCAATTTTCATCTGCTGGGAAATAGATACTTTAGTAACAGGCCAACGATCACGCGCGATCCTGCTTTTTCCATCCTGTCCGTAGCGCTTCCGTAGGATGTGGGCGCGCTGGGCTGATTCTCTCTAGTCGTATGGGCGATTCTCCGAGATCAAAAACGACACCGGTATCGTTTGGAATTCGGGGAGGCAAAGTCTGCAATTGGGCAATGAGCCGATTGAAAGATCAAGTAAAAGAAGTACAAGAGGAAGAAGCAAAGGAGAACAAAACGACGAATTATTTCTCTCCATCAATTAAGAAATGATAATCATCGGTGATATATGTTTTGTAGACAGAAACAAACAGTACATTACAGCACGTAATCCGAATATTGCATGGGCGTCCCTAACCGGAAGTTGGCGCAGTTCTTGTGACTGCAACTCCAAACACCTATTGGTCACAGGAAGTCGGAATGGTCTCTCGTAAATGCGATGTCGCGTGATCTCTCGTAATTGAGACTTTGTATGTACTCTGTGCACGGATTAGTCGTAACGAAGCCATTGTGTCGTAGAAAATGGACTTTCAAGGACAAGAGTTAAATACTCTTGATATTGACGTTCAATTTCCGGTACGCCAACTAAATAACTATAATGAATTAGGTAATCTTACTCTTGTTTGTATCAACACAAAGTAGAACGTCAAATATTATCACTCTAATATTCCTATAAAAAGTTGGATATTTGCACTTACAATACAAGTCATTACGACCTTCCGTAGATTACTTTATATTAATTTACAGTGGAAAAACATCGCCAAATATTTAACGTTACCACACCATTTCTTAAACATCGCCCCATTTATTTAAATAAGCAGTAATGGGCAATTCATTTAAAAAAACAAACATAGCGTATTTTCCTTCTCTTCTCTTTAAAGGTAATTACGTTTAGAACACGTGGTAAATACGTATCAATGATTTTATCTTATAATGGCCTCTTGTTGATTGGAGAATCTTATTTGAACATCCAAATGTGAATGACCACTCGAATTCCATGTTAAACATGGCCACGATTAAATGTGAATCATTCTGTCTTTAAAGATTTTAATCTCCGGTTAGTAAGCATCATCAGCGTGGATCAAATGCGTGTCAAAATACTTGGAACATAGGTATGGATCAAATATTTCGAAACTCAATTCATACGCTGATCCGACGATTCAGTAGTGAGGACCGGAAATTTCATCTGCGAGAGAATAATTTCGGAGATTCGGAGACCCAAAAAATTTCGTCGAAAATTGTAGTTGCCTTGATTTGCGATATGCCCAATTAAATTATTTCCACTTTGATTTTCTAAATAATACGTCTTTTCTAGTCTTAAAAAATGATTCACTTTATCAAATGATCGGTAATAACGTTTTGTAACATACTCGTACATAAAACTGAAGACGTAATTTGCATTTAATTATTTTATTAAATGTAGTTCTACATCACAAACAAAACTGCGTTTGCGATAAATTTTGCTGATTTTTTTCTCCGGGGAAATAAAAACAGTGTGCGCTTCAATCCAAATAGAACGTTTAATCTTTTCTCATTGAGGAACGCTCAGTTAGCGTAAAGGGGAATTTTGACCAATTGGATAGTTTCACATCTTAAAAATTATGTTTTTTAAGGCCTTGAAAGCTACGTAACTCCTCGTATGATAAAAAAAACAGCTCCTTTATTATCGACAACATCAATATTATAGAGCTTCTACATTGTCGAGAAAAACATCATAATCCTTGACTGCGCGTTATACTCAAACCACTTCACCCACTCAGTTATGAGAGGGAGGTGGGAGAAGGCAGCTGGTCGATTGCGCCGCGTTCGACCGGTCACTGAGGGGGTGGTGGCGGCGGAGCCCACATCCGGAACGCGCCCAGATAAGATTCAAACGGCCGCAGCGGAATGACAATCCCGAAATAGCGGGCGCACCAAGCCACTTCATTTCCGGTGGGCGCGATTGCCGTTCTGAGACCAATCATCTTCCCGGGCGTCGAGGCCATCTGCGTTTTCGATTTCGTCGGTCCGCGTTATGAACTCATCACTTGGAAGCGCACGCGTCACACGGTGGCCGCAATACGGAAGAAGTACCTCGTTCGCGAATAGAAATTCGTTGGAAGAACCAAACAAACCTCGAAGATAATCAATGATTCGCATTCCATTGCAAAGCACACATCTTGAGAATAGACTTACAGTATTCAAACCATGCAAATGAAGGTTCACTGGAATTATCAACGTTAAAAGTCATCACGAGAATCCATCAAAATCACAATAATTTACGTGAAGACAGTAATTACAACATTAATAAATCAAGGACAATTTCGAAGAAGAAAACACAGAGAACAATTTTCAGTGTACAAGTTCATCTCAAAATGAAGGAAATTGAGAAATATCACCTTAAAACTATTGTAACGAGAGAGAGAGAGAGAGAGAGAGAGAGAGAGAGAGAGAGAGAGACAGACAGACAGACAGAGAGAAACGGGGAGCGAGGGAGGAAGAGAGATGAAAACTGCGATGGCATCCTAGACAATTTGCCTAGAACCAGATCATTAAAAAAAGAAAGGAGAGAAATAAATAGAAAAGAAAAATGAAAGGAGAAAGACGGAGGAAAAAGACAGACTCAGTAAGGAAAAGAGAAAGGACAAAAATGGAAGGTATGTATAAAGAGAAATCACAGAAGAGTGCGAGAGCTAGAGAGAAATATCAAGTATTCGGAGAGACTCCAACAGAGAAAAATATTACCACTACGAGACCGCCTCTTACTCAACATCCCAGAAGATGAGTGATCGCGTCTCCACTTATTTTCAAGACCCGACTGATGTTCATCGGACCGAGTCGCTTCAACAGAAATGTTTCAATTAAAACGGAAGGCCCTTGAGCGTGATCGATAAGCTAACGATTATTTGTCGTTCCGAGAGCTCTGGCTGGCAGATCGATGGCCTCGGAATCGAGATGTTTAGTTCACGTGATTGATACGACCGGCGCACTTCTTTCTCCCTTATCGACATCATTCCACTGACTACGCATTCTGTACGAAAAGATAGTTCTCTATAGTATTGATACGCACACATGCTTCTCCCAATACAATGATAATTATTTTCAAGCAAAAAATGCATGTTTTTTAGATATAAAAAATCAAGCGAAAATTAATTTCTCTATTTTGGTATACTACCTAAATTTGCTGTTCGAGTGAGTTCATAAAATAATGATAACTTACGTTGATAAAACTGTAAGATTATTAATAGCTATTAATGTAAAATTTGTTAATTACAATCCAATACACCTTTTTTATTTAGCGTATTATCAATTAGTATCGATATACCGATTCTCCAGAAGAAAAATATCGGTGTTATGGGAAAACTGATGAATCGTTTTTATCTCTACAGTGCGCTTCTCGGCTTGTAAGACGAGCTAGAAACGAAATAAAATGTAGTACATTTTATTATCCTAGAGTTAATTAAAGTCTAGCACATTTTTTCTTCATTGCAATAATGAATCAAATGCTCGATATCAATATACAGAAACACTGCAAGAAAAAAAATGTACTTTTTTTCCTTCGAAAAGACTTACGTATAGTTTTTACGTGTGTCATTCATAGAACTTGGTAAGTGGAAAGAATTAGACTATATAAATGTTTACCACTGTTTCGGAAAATATATTTCCATCATCACGACTATAATGACATCTATCCTGGGAAAAAAGAACTATAATGTAGATTATAAAAGCTACAATAGCATGTTGATAAACCACTTTAGAAATCTGTAGTTGTTTTCTGTTTCGTGGATGAAAGGTAGTGTAATTATATTTCATTATTTCTTTCCATATTTTTTACAAAAAATATATATATATAGTAGAGTAAGCTTCAGTGGTTAAAGAACACATTATTGTAACTACTTTTATCTTGAATATGATAGTCCTGATGATGGAAACATATTTTCCAAAACGTTGGCAAACAACTAGATAGGCAAATTCTTTGCACTGACCACCCTCACGAACCAGCCTTAATTATATTTATGGTCGTAAGGATGTACGCGTCTCTAGTTAGGAGCTGACTTGTTTGTGTGCGAGGAGCGGGATGTCTTTCACTTATTTGTTTTACTTATTCTCCTTAGCTGTTTTAATTTTTGCCGTTGGATACTTGGAGCAATTTACTTGGGACAGCTAATAATAGTTGCGACCTAGGGGGGCAGCGTCTAAGAACACCGAGCTCATTCCTCTGCCTCACAATCAAGTCAGCTCCCAACTATACGTACACTGCGCCTCTCTGCTGGTACCCTGGAGCGGCAGAGGAACCGGAAATCTCCCCGGCGGGCCAGGGAAACCTGCCAGAGCCCAGGAGAGCCGCAACGCTGTGCCTCCTCCAGGGACGAGGCAACTACCCTTCCCACCTGCCACGCGATTTCCCCCGACTGCCGTTTGTCAAGGTGGGTGGTGCGCTGTTTGCTCGACCCATCCGCCGCTCTCCCCCGTGCTGCAGTCGACCTGCTGTGCACTCGCAGCAGGGGTACCAACCCGCGGGTTGCACAAGCCCCCCCCCCCCCCGACAAGTCAGTTTGCAACGTCGTGTTAATGTCTAGCCACAACCTTGTCTAACTGTACATACTCAATGTTACTGCGTTAGTGCTACTTTTCATCATTGCAGCGGTGCTTGTTGTTATTTATTCATGCATGAGGAAGTGCCACACCAGTAAAAGGGTGAGGTCATTTCGAAATCATGTGAGGGGTTCCTTACAAGAACAAACAAGTCCAAAATTCTATATTTTGAGATACTGTACTAAGTTATTCCCAACAACTGACGGTAACTGCTGGTACATTTCTTTTTGTCAAGTTCTAAACACATTGAAAGTCATAAGGCGAGGAAAATCATAAATTCATTTCTATGCACGTCTACGCTATGAAGTTTTTGGCGCCTCCTGAAAAATTTCGAGTTTGGACTAGTTCGGTTCTCGTAAGAAACCCTTCAGATTCTTCATGCTTTTACACGTTCATTTTCCTTTAGAGATTTTTGCAATTCAGAGAGAGAGAGAGAAAACGCGATAAGCGGTTTTGAAACATTTAAAGCCATGCTTCTTCCATGTAAAAATATATGATAGAAATTGAAAAATAATTAAAACTAATTTCTGACATTCTACATAACAAGTACTTATAGTCTACATAATTAATAAATTCCAATGTTGAATTCGTGTGTTACATATTGTGACTACGGCTGTTGTCTCTAAAGCAAAGTCTGCACTTTACCAGCATTTTTAATTTTTCGCATTTTCATTACCAACATTAAAACTTCAACAGTTCGCAGCGGTCCGAGGAAATATTGCTTCTAAAGTTTACAACATCGGCATTTTGAAAGCGAAGAAAACAAATTCCCAACAAAGAATTACTCGTTCCTTTCGCGGCGAACTTTCAAGGGTCGATAAACATTTTATGGCACGTTGCGAAGAACACAATAGCATCATAAAAGATACTACTCTTTCTGTCCCTCGGCCCGTCGCATGCAGAGCCAAATATTGTACCTCAACTCGTCGACAATCAGGTTCAAAACATCCCATACACGAGACCGCTTAACCCTGACCTCTCTCTCCCTGGTACAAAAGGGTGCCCACACAAAAGCCAAATTCCTCCGGTGTTGGTTTTTGTGTGACACGAATGACTTTCAAATGGAAAAAAATGAGAGAAGTTTTCCGAGGGACGGGAAGAGGGGGGGTAGGGGTCCGGGAAGGGGGGGGGGCAGAAAGTCACAAAGCTGGGGGTCTGTGGACACAAGAAGCAGGTAAGGACCCTCTCCCGCAGCCACGAAGCCTGGGTCTGTCGGTGCGGGGGCGGGCACAGTCGCACCACGAGCAATGGAGGGGGAAGGCGAGGGTGGGGGGGGGGGTCTAAGGGGGGGGGTATGTCCCTGAGAGAGGGTACATGGTGAAGCAGAGGCGCAAACACTGAGGGACAAAAAGCAGCTTAATGAGGTCACAGCGCCTGGGAGTTCTAATTACGGGCAAATATGGCCGTAATGGATGAGGCTTAGTAACACGGGACGCACGTCTCGCTTCATTTGTCCGCTCACGCACGCGAGACGAATGTGCTTCTCTCTACCCCCCCCCCTTCCGCTTCCTTCGCGCGTAGAAATTCGCCGCCACAATGCCGGCGCCTGTGTATTATACACGCACGTTTTCTTGAGCTCCGGAATACCTACCCCCACTCCTTAGCCAACTTTATTTGAATTAAGAATAAAAGATAGCAGTGAGCGTAGTAGACAAAATTTGATAACCAGACATTTTCGCTCCTGTGTAATGGATAATATTATATGCACCGCAAAACGAACTACATGTTGGATGTAAAATTCCTTTTGTCAAAATAACCAAACTTCCCACTCCTCTCGCAACTAGCGAAGCGAGGGCTCAAGAAAACGTGCGCGGGTATTACTGCTAACTCATTGATGCAGAGTTCGACGGCAGTTTATGCGCCGACATTTTCTAGAATTTATAAATCAAATCTTGAACGCTTTAAATGTTAGGCAGAGAATTAGCACACTGAAAATGTTAGACATTTTTGGATATTCGAGAAGATTAGTATACTTCTATATATTTTTACTTCATATTGAAATGAACATGTTACAGAAGTTAATATCACGTTTGATGTTACGTTCGCCGTTATGTCGTTCACAAATGTTAACACACAGCCTGAACGAATTTCTCGCAGTCGTAAACGTATATTCAACTAATCATCTATTTCTAAAGATAATGATTTGAAAAAAATACTTGTCTATTAAGTCGGCTAATATTTTCATTTTCGTAATGTTTCAAATTATGTAGCCGTCATAATTTCGTAAATTTTCTTGTCAGACTCACAGCATTCTTTACAGCAAACATAACTTATTACATGCATTTCACACGACAGTACGGCACTTTAGTTTGCGAAATAAATCTGCCTAAATACAACACAGAAATATATTACGTACGATCAACATTCCGGCATTCATTTTCCTGCAAATGATTTATCAAAGTATATATCGCAGTCTCGTAATCGAAGAACCAAATCTCGTACCACTTATCTTCGGGCTACGCGTTCGAAGGTTTTAATTTAACATTTCGCCTTCCATAATGTCTGATACTGGAGATTGCTATATTATGTAACAGACCTGCGCTCAAATGTGTTTGGCAGGAGATGGGTCTGTGGCCGAAATCCACCGATCAGCGCAACACAGGCATTCCTGTTGATACGACACACGGCCGTGGGGTTTAAGTAATGCCAATGTTATTGTTCTTCCGATGGAGATGTAAACTGATATATGGAAAAGTTTGGAATCTTTTCATGTCAAATTCGACGTACAATATTCAGATCTATTGCGACGTCATTCTAAAATAAATCTGTACATACGTGAAACAAACGAGTGTCGACAGCTCGCGAATTTGAGTAGTTAATTCTTTTGCATTAGTCTGTCAATACTGTAGGTTAATCATTTACAGCATTTATGCCCTTCAGCAATAAATCTGGAACTTAGGAATTATTTGTTATTGACGGTATATACATTCTCTCCTTTCGAGATCATTTTAGAATCATTCCAGTATAACTTTCAATATTCTATATATGGAGTCAATATTCTATGTCTACGAGCATACACATGATATTGGTGTTTCTGTGGGAAAGTAGAAAAGTGGCCGGGAATGGAAGCCCCGCCTATACTGCTACGACGGGTGATGAGATAAGATAATGCGGCAGCGCCTTTGAAATCCCGGCAGATCTTGTCTCTAAGGTCACCGATAAGGAACCATGCAGTGCCAAGCTTCCAAAAATATTTTTATTTCGATAATCTTTTTTCAGTAAATTCACAGAGAATTTGAAAACTTTATAAAGAGACAGGAGCCTCTTGATGCGAATAGTTATTTATGGAAATTACAACCATAGTTATTCTTTGCACTTTGTGTTCGTCGATAAATAAAGTTTTTGATGTAATGTAAAACATGATTTGTTTTCTTTCAGCCGTGAAGTTGTGAAATAACTTTCTCGGTCCTAAATTTTCTGGCAAAGCTATAATAATAAAATTAATAGTTGCCGCAGAATATTCTATTCTAATGTGAGGTAGTAATTCAAAACTACTCCCGAATCTTCCAAAGCTTTGAAAATACAAAATGCATTGAACAATTAATCATCTGCTACAATGAAATTCAAAATGAAAATTATTAATTGATTGTGCGTATAAACATGAAACTTCTAATGAAGTAATATAACAGTTGAGCTAAATATTCATATATCATTTAGTTCCAAGTGTATTATCCAATAAGCTTCAATCCACCATTCCAAAATGTCCATTTTTAGCATCTAAGAAAATACGTTCAAATATTTTCCTCGAAAAGTCGTTCGCCTATGATGATAATAATGTAATCTACTGACCAGGGTCATGGCCCCACGGTTCACCAGTTAAACGGCGGACGTGTTTGCTGAACCACGCCACTGATATTTCTTTGCAGTAGGACGCCGACTTGTTTGTCGACCTTCACAAACCATCTCCATAAAGTTGTTAGGAAAGGCTGCTAAAAGATTCTTCTCCGCTTTCTCTGTAACGGTTTGACTGCTGATGACAAAACATCTTCGAAGAGAATAAAGAAAACCGAAATGGCAAAATAATTGAAAGGATTTGGTACTTTCAATTGTGTTGCAATTCTCATGGGCTTGCTTATGCATCATATTCCATTAACATGGACTTGCTGAGATTGCTAGCCTTTTGTCCTGCAGAGAAAAAGGGTATTAGTCAAGGAAATTCCATGCAAAATCGTGATTACATCTTCCCGTGCAATCCGTCTGAAGTCGAGTACAACTCATTCACTAACGAACCGTAATATTTTACAGCAAATCAGGAGGTCGGCTGCGGTAAGCAGTTGTGACAGCATCCAGATAATCCTCAGACAACACAAGAATACCAAAGCCTTTCTCTCAAGTAATGTGTGTGTGTACGGCCATCCATTGCAATAATGCACCCTGCGGGGTGCTGACAGCCCAATTACCGTAAATTTAATGCAACAGAAGCGGCTTGGATGGGGGAGTGAGGAAAACACGGGGGAGGCCGTGGCTAGGCGGCAAAGGTGAGCTGGAGACTGGGCCGCGGCTGGAACAAAAACGAATCGCTTCGGGCGTGGATCTTCCAGGTCGATAAACGAGCCGAGAGGCAGGACCGGTGGAGTGTACGTTACCACAGAGCTATCGCCCGTCACACGTATTACTACGAATGATGTATAATCCCGTTTTGCAGGCCGGTGACTCTCAACAACTCACTAGGAATCGGTTTTTTTTTTGTATTAAGACGCGTTGTCGTTTCTTCTTTTCTATTGTTCAGTCTTCCTCAATGTATAACTCCGGCGATCATAAACAACAAACGATTCCCGCTCTGGGGAGTAACAAGATTCCGCTCAATCAGCTGTAAGAGACTGCATAGGAGAGAACAGGAGACTTGTACAGTTAGCGGAGCCGTACTGTGTTACATCAGGTAGTGTGGCCTTTTTCGGTTTGCAGCTACGGGTTAATCATTCAACGCAGAAGACAATCCGTTTCAAGTGCTTCCGTGAGTTTGTAGGAATGAAATAAAATTACCGGACACGTATTCTCCACACGAATACAATTTAACAGTATTATATTGAAGCGAACGACCGGCTCATTAATAAAAGAGACAAGATCCATTGTTCGAGTTTTATAGCGACCGGACCGTTGCAGACTCAGCTAACAGAACAGAATCGGGACAACCACCATGAGGCTCCATTACCAATTCGGCAGAGACCGTGCAATGTGTGTAGACATCAGAGTCTGTGTTGGTTTGTGTTTAGCGAAATATTGGACGAGAATCTGTTATAAGAGTTATAAGAGACGGATGAAAAACCAAAAGGCTGAGAAAAACAACATATGGAAATTTTCTGAACGAGCGATACATTCCCGAGAGAACACTAAGATAAACGAGAAGCGTATCGCCAAAAACAGAAATTTATAGAATGAAAAGGAAAACAACTAATAACACAACTGGAATTTCAGAAATTCAAAATCCAGACAAATATTTAAAATATTCTTAAAGTGCAATGAATTGTGAAAAGAGTAATAAAAAATTGGAGAAGTGTATGGACTGTCAATGTTGACAAAGAGAAACAAGACACGAGTGTAGGGTGGAATTATACAAGGAAAGAGAAATGGGCATTGTTAAATTGAGGAAACGGAGAAAAAAATAATACGAATAACATTATTTTATTAGGATTAATAATAATAATAATAATAATAATAATAATAATAATAATAATAACGTACAATGGTAATATCATCATAAAAAATAACAACAGAAAGTACAACTGAAATATAATCTTGTTTTACAAGTTCACTATTTTGTAAACATTTAATACCACCGCATTAAGTAACACTTTCCGAAAAGTGTGTTCATATATGCATGAGAAAAAGCCGAAAAAAGATTGTGAGTGAAGTGAAGCAGGACGCGATGGAATACTGCGCCCGAGCGTGTTCGCGGGAGAGTGGTTGGGTTGGTGGGCGGGCCAGACGGCATCGAGACAGAACCCCGGTGCAAGCGCAGCAGATCAAGTGGGCGGCGGCGGCGGGCTGCGCGCCGCGGCGTACCGCTTCGCTTGTGCAACAGGGACGACTTGCACGGAGAGATTTACAACTAGGGTTGGCAACCCTCCTCCATTCAGGAGGACAGTCCTCTATTCAGGTTAATTGTCCTTTCGTCCATCTTTTGTATTCTAAATGTCTTTCCTTTTTGTACATTTTTAATATTTGCTGTCTTTTTTTATCACATAAGTAGAGGGCGGATTTTAATGAAATGTCATTTTTTTCTTTTCGCTTTAAGGAAATGTCGTTTAGTATAGAAATTCATTTTATGTAATCACAAAAGGAAATAACACTTTTTTATAGGTCATTTTTTTTTTTTTTTTGCATTTTTCGTCGATTTTGACTAATAAGTTATTTTTTGCCTTTTCCCCATCATTTTTAATGTATTTTTCGCTGACTTCGTCGATCAAAATCAGCCTCCACACATCATTAACATCAGCTACGTTGTAACGTTTTCTTTTGTTTAATGTAGATTAGAAAACACGAATATCATTTTCCTGAATGCTGACACACGTATGCATGATAGTGTCTCTCTCTAGCGACTAATATAAAAATGAGACGCTCAGACCATTTTCATCTGCATTTCGTGAACGAATCTTTTCACTTGAATCCTAAATGGAGAGAAGAAAGAAATAGAGCTGAGGTTAGTCTGAATTAAAGATTTATAAAAAGAAATGTGTTGATGCGTTTTTGTTTTTTTTTTTTGGCCTATCGAGCGTCCTCTCTTTTACATGAACATTGTTGGTAATCTTAACTGAGACAGAGCCCTGGTGCAAATTCAGCAGATCAAGTGGGCGGCGGGAGCAGCGGGGGCAGCGGGGGCGGCGGGGGCGGCGGGGGCGGCGGGGGCGGCGGGCGGCGGGCGGCGGGCGGCGGGCGGCGGGCGGCGGGCGGCGGGCGGCGGGCGGCGGGCGGCGGGCGGCGGGCGGCGGGCGGCGGGCGGCGGGCGGCGTACCGCTTCGCTTGAGCAACAGAGAGGACTTGCACGTAGAGATTTACAACTGAACAGGGGCCCAGGCCGCATTGGCATTAATCAGAGAACGCCCTGCTTTCCTCACGCTGGACAAAACAGGCTCTGCCCCCGCCGCCTTCCCCTCCCCTCCCCTCCCCGCTGCAGCTGCCCGACGCCGCTGCCGACGCCGCCCCCGCCGGACGCCCACCTGGCCACATGCAGTCCAGCAGCTCCTTCTGGCTGCAGCATGCAGAGGGGACTAATCGTGTGGCTTGCTTCTGCCATTCTCAGAGCACAGCACTTGGATTAGCTATTTCATCATTGTCTAAACGCATTTGGCCGCCAGTTCTAATCGATTACTTGATTAATTGATTATTTCGTAATTTCGGACGCGTCAACTGCTGCATTCAGTCACGTAAGTGTAGTGCATGTTTTTGTCACGGGAGGTGGCGGTGACCTTCCCTCGCTCGATGGTGAGATACGGCGCCAACTTACACGTGTATGTGTTTAAGTAGTCTAGGATAGGACAAGAATGAGGAAGGAAAGATCGCACGCGGTCCGTTTGTGAGGGTACTACTAGGGTATCCTCCTGGTGATGATGAGGACTCGAACCCTAGGTCCACCCTGAGGCACTGTAGTGACAGATGCCAGAAGCACTGCGGTGGCATTATTGATGCTCTAAGCCAATTGAGCAAGTTTTCTAATCGAACTGGAATGTAGTAATTTGGATGGAAGTATATTTATTTTAGTGAGATATCGATATGTTTTTATAATTTTCAATCACGGGGACCCCAGTTATAAACCTTGCAACCCCGACGTCTAGATAACACCATAGAGCAAAGAAATTCTTTAGTCTATCATAGAGTGAAGAACCTCTTTAGTCCATGATACAACTATTGGTTCCAATAGGAATCATGGAATCAAGTCACGCAAAACAAGCCTGATGGGCCGTTCTGTGCTGGAGATCAGATCTTTCTTCTCGACGCTCAGGACGCGGCCTTGTTCACACACACACACACACACACACAAAACAAACGTGAGCAGGCGAACGCGCGTGCTATTCGAGAAGCTGCGACCCGCCGCGGCGTCTCCCAGCCCCCAGCCCTTACGTCGGGTACGGTTACTCCGAGGCCATCGGTCGCACAGGCCCCTAGCGAGGATCTTCTTCAGCAGCCACAAGGTTAAAGGTCACTCGCACTGTACAAGAACGACACGGCGGCTTCGTGGGCGTGAGTAAAGGAAAGATGGTGGCAGCGGAAAAAAAATGAGCGGGGAGAGAGACAGAGGGGAAATGAGTTGGGAGAGAGGCGGAGGAAAAATTAGAAAGAGGGGCGAGAGAGGCAGACGAGAGGGTGGGAGCGAGAATGAGAAAGGTAGAGAAGGATTAAAGGACATGAAAAAAGAACAGTAAGAAAAACACTTATTATCTTGGATTATTAAACAACTGGTTCAAAAAATATCTGTATATCTGTTGTAATTGGTTATTGGTTATTTACCCAAAATAAATGGGAAGATTTAAAAAAATAGTATTAAAATATTTCTTTCATTAAATGTATTGAATACATCTTTGTTCTTTCATTACTCGAATTAATATTTTAATTCATTTCTTCGTTGTGTAACGCATTTATTAAATTACAATTAAAAACTATGGAAATATTTTCACATAGTCATTAACTGATTAGGATTCAACATTAACAATACGAAATATTTACTAACTAGAGACTTTTTTAATAACCCATATTTTTATCGAAAGTTTAGTTTAACAAGGAAACAAAAGCTTCTGACTGCTATGTAAACCCATGCCTCTTAAAATAATTTCGGACTCCACTAAACGTAATTTGGGTTTTCAACTGACATTTAATTCGAACTGTCATACTGTGAGATCATGATTTATCCAATGACACCTCACTTATGAAAATCACACCTATTATGTCAAAGTATGAGAGAGATTTTAAAATGTCAAAGTGATGCCAAATGTCCGCCACATTGATGTGACGTTACGAAACATTCGCTCTAGCGATTACAAACAAAATAAATTAATTAAATTTAAGTATACAGACGCGTCCCTAGCTAATGTTCCTTAAATGAATTGAGGTTGAGTCTTCCCGTCATATTGATTTTTCACTTGCTTTATTTGATTTGTATCACTTTCACGCTAGAAACAGTTCTATTGATTCATCGATCATCGACATTCTAATAAATTTACTTCAAAAGTTACGAGAGCGGAAGCAAATAATAAGTCAACAATAAAAACATACCCCTCCTTCGTTTAGAGAGGTGGGGAAACATTGTGGTGATGGAAGAGGCTGTGAGGAGATAAATGGAACAAGAAGAAATGGGATCGGAGTGTGAGTAAAAATATGATCAATTGGCAGAGGCGCGACGGAAGTAGTTATTAACACTGGGGTCGACGTCCTGCGTGCGAAAGTCATGTTGCCTCGCGCTACTAGGTGATGAATGAATGTTATCAATCACCTTTTACAAGCAATATCTAGTAGAACACCTTAAATTCATCTAGTAAAAATGATTTAGAACATAATATAATTACACCAGAATTTATTACCCACAATTTCAATACGAAAAATGTAAAAAAAAATCATATTAAAATTATTAAAATCTCAATTCGAAATTTTAATCCTTATGCTGAAAATTTACAAATGGATATTTTGCACCAATTAACGAACAGCTTAGACAAGTGCAATTCACTAAAATATATCCATAACAGCTAAAAAATTAAAGAACTTTAAGTTTTGTCTTCTGTCTTTCTCTCTGATACTTAAAATCATACTACACTAGTTACGTGCGTCTAGTGGCCGATGGGTCAACTACAGAGCTTGAGAAGATCAGGACACGGATCACGTAGGAAGCGTGACGCTATGCTTCTGATATGGATGACCTTGAACTCGTTAACTTCTGAATTTCTGATGTGAAACAAAACGGTCAATAGCACAGATTCACCGGAGTAAATTTTTAAAACGAGGCAATTTTCTGTCAACGTTGTCCGATTGAAAGGGGGGAAGTTATGGGATATAAATTACGTATATCATCATGGTAACTCAACCCGCATTGTTGATGATGGGGATGGTGATATGCATGATCCGTTTGTAAAAGAAGTTGATCCGGCATCCACAAGGAAGAAATCAGAGACACCAGGAAAAATCACTAAACATAACAGTGAAACCTACAATCTCGATCCTGGCTGGACTTACAAACTGGCTGATGCCCAACACATCGAGGAAATATACTGAATCTGCACGGGACAGAACCGACTATTCAGACACCGATACTCTCATTCGTTACTTTCCTGCAACGATTATACTTCGATTAAAAGAATTAAATCCGTTAATACTTAGTCAGCTGTGACGTTGTCATCCCGTCGGGAGATTCAACGACACTATAGTGGCGTTCAAGTTTCCAGTCGGATGACAGCGTCACAGCTGATCAAGTGTCAACGCACTTAATCTTTTAATCGAAGTATACAGCTTTGGGTGCAAGAAATTGATTAGCATATTAACCGCAAAACAGAAGGCACTGAAAAAAGAAGAAGAGACGGGATTTGTGAGAAACATACACGAGAGGCCTCAACTACCAAACAACCTAACAGCTGTGAGGGCAGTGCTGACGGGTAGTACGTCGGAGGTAACAACCACCGACTGTCCTCCCACTCAGCGGCCCTGGACCACACGCGCAGAGCTTCTTTCATCCCGAGTGCGGCTGAGGAGACCTCCGCCCCCACTCACGCTCTTGCTGTGGTGGCCGCGTCTAAAGGAAGAACGTTAGCTGAGAGTAAATAACGGGACCATTTCAGAACATTCCGAAACTACTCAGCAAATATGCATTCTATTTTTGAGCAACACTTACGACACACAACCAAGCGCAGTAGCTCAGGGCATAGCGCGCTGACTTCGCATTCGGCAAGCCCGGGTTCAATCCCCCGTGCCGGCATCCTGACTGGGGTTTTCGTAGTTTCCCTCGGTCATCCAGGCGAATGAAGGTTGCATGTTCTACTGAAAGACCACAATGCCATCGTCGTTAGCCGAATACGTTCATTAAGTGAAGTGCCGAAGGTTAAACGAATTCGAAACATCGCGCGTTCCTGGTTGGGTGACCGGCTGGGAACCTCAGGATCTAACGGCTCCGAGGCCAGTTGCTATTGACGGGACATATAATGGCTAAATACAAATACATCACACAGGAAATATTTCCGCTTTGGACGGAAACGGAAGGGCAGTGAGCGGAATGATTAAATTACGTAATACAATAAGATAATTGATAAAATCATGCAATGCAGATCCATATCTCAAATCCACAAATATTTATTTTACACTAATTTGTTTTACAGAAAAGTATCCGGAAAACACATAATTAAATTTCCAGAAGTGAGTTCGGAATTTGGACGTTTAGAGAGAGCGGATGATATCATGCATACTTCAAACGATATTTCAACAGCAACATCACGTTGTTTTGAAGTGTGCATCCGAAATAGAGCACCCCGGCGCAATCAGAGACCAGAAACAGCTCCGTGCAGTGACACGGCATCTGGCAACGGTCAGCGAGCAGGAATGCGCAACCATCTCCCTCTTCCCCACGTCCCAACCTCTTTCTCTCTCTCTTTCTCCCTCCTCAGCGCCGCCAGCCGCGCCGCGAACTATTCCACTTGTCCCGGGGCGGTCAGTCGGCCAACGGAGCACGCTCGGCGGCGGGCGGCCAGAAGGCGGATCTAATGCGACGGAGGCGGAGAGGTGGCGGCGGTGATGGGAGCATTCACGGCGCCCAGGAGGGGCGATGGTGGAGATGGCGGTGAATACACGATGCTAGAGCTGGCGGTCAGGGGCGATGGTACAGGCTGTGCGTAAGGATGAGGAAGAGAATGAAATAAGAGCCGGGGAGGAAGACGACGAGATGAGGCAGTGTGGGGAGGGGGAGGAGGAAAAATAAAGGGGGAAGAGAGGAAATGGAAAAGGGGCAAAGACGAGAAAGGCACAGGCTACGGTATACGAAGGAGGAGGAAGAGAATGAAATAAGATGCGGAGGGAGACGAGGGAAGTGTAGAAATGAACCGGGGATTAGGGGTAGGAGGAGAAGTGAAGGGGGAAGAGAGGAAGTGGAAAAGCAACTAACAGGATAAATGACGGGGTCAAAACTGGATAAAGGGGAGGAAAATGGAAGAGGAGTAAAAGTGGAGGACACGATGGATAAGTGAATAAGTAGTGGATAAGTGAATAATGCGAAACAAAAGAAGTAGGAGGAGTGGAAGTTAAATTATAGGAGACAAGGGAGGTAGAGGAAAACGAGAAGACAACAGAGGGCTGTAGTGGCTTCGGGGAAGGAGAGGTAAGGTGTAGTGGCGGAGGAGGAGATGGTGGATTAGGAGTGAGAGGATGAGGACGGGGAGGCAAGAGATGGTGGCGGTGGCGGTGCCGCTGCCTGCGGAGGAGGAGGGGCAAAGTGCGGGTCTGGCCGCATCCAAGGCCGCGGCTGATGCATGCCGAGCTCTTGCGGTTAAAGAAGCCAGCAGCAGGCGGAACGGAAAGGATATGCGAACGGCGGAGGAGCACGAAGAAAGCTGCCAGGTTGGCACTGGTGAGAAAAGTCGTAAGGGAAACGGAAGAATTATGATGATCTAGTGGTTGTGACCGAGATAAAGATAATGGACAAATAGAGGAGAGGAGATCTAACAGTCGAGAAAAAAAAAAAGAAAAAAAAAAGTGAAAACGGAGACTGAGAAAAAAAGGATCATTTTTAACGTTACGATCAAACGTCATTCATTTCTTTGTTACTGCAATCTCAAACACGTATGTTACCAAAACCACACAGACCTTTCTTCTAGATCCAGTGTATCTTATATTTTCCAGAATTTCGTACAATAAGGTATTAGTGCACCGTGTGCCTAGAAAATACACATTGTAAATAGAGAGTTTTTGCAGGTCGTTGATTTGAAACACGTAACACGACAATTTTGTGGGGAATTGATCTGTGCATGCGCCGGCATCAAATGATGGGATTTCGATTGACAAATGTGTTCGTTACTTACACTTAACGTAGTTTTCGCCGCCACCTCTAAACATGAATTCAACGCTAACACACAATAAGCACGGAAGTAATGATAAGTACAATATCCATATTACCAATATAATAAGGAAGGGACTTAATAGCTATTTTTTTAAGTTAATTCAAATATGTCAGAAATAAACTAACATGATTGTTAAAGATTTGGAGGTTATGTATATATTTAGGCTCCTTTGATTTCATATAGGAGTCTATCATTCCTTTTATTATCTTTTAATGCTTATAAAAAAAAAATAGACTCAGAGATACACAGATATTCAATACAAGCTTTTAGATCCTGTTAGGGATATTCAGTTCCAATTAGTTGCTAGTTTTAACGTGTGTTTTCGATTGTACAAACGATGCAAAAACTCATTTTTCTGAAGATACGTTAATTCCTATTGATAATGTTTACGTACTACGACAATGGATTTCCCTTCTTGCAAAAACTCTCTAATATGTCCCAAACGTCAAATACAACGCAACATTTAAGAAATAACTGCCGAATGAAAAACTAAACAAAGCGTTGCCTAATGATGACGCAAAGCCGCAAGACGCATCAAGGAGCGCGGTGGCTCTTGCCGCGGCCGAGTCGGAGGCGTGGGAGGCCGCGGCGGTGGCTCACGCTACGACCACGCCACCCACGCGCATCCGTCGCTGTGTCGCACAGTGGTCGGAACCACCTCCAAACGCGGGCAAAGGCAAAAAATGAGAATGACCGCTTTGTGATTAACCCGTCAATTTTTTTAAAACGAATTATTTAATCAAGATTCCATTTTCCATTGTTCATTCCAAGTTTCATTTGAAGAACTGGAAAGCGTATAGTCCTGTGTCACCACACATGGGCGAGCCGTTGCTTCGACGTAGAAGCTAGGTCTGGAGTTCAAATTCTGGCCGATCTATGTGAATATTTTAGTGGACAAAGTAAATTCGCCGAAGGATTTTCTGGGGGTTATCTCGTTTTTCCTCCACCTTGCTTCACAGATACTCTATTATCATTCACATCATACCTTCAAAATCACCAACCCACCAATTCACCCATTTTCAAATATGACAAGTATTGTTGAAATAAATAATCCGTGCCACTACAGACTGAAATTAAGTTAAAAGTAAAAATATGTCGCGTGTGTCAACTGTGTAAAAAGTGCCACATTTTCCTCTTGTTATTTGACAACAACATGAAATGCTGTTTTCCGAGACTCAAACTGGAAAGTTGTAGGTGGTAGTCTTTAATACGGTTTTACTGCGTAAGTTATTTCAGCTGAAAAAAATCAAAACTTTTTTGTGTGAATGAACGTTGAAAGTCGATGCTTACTCAAAAAATTTAAATATTATAAAAAAAACAATGATAATCATATTCTAGTTTAGATCATCTCTCTTTCAAAATTACGAGCGCTTAGAGTTGCGAGTGGGAAAATGGCATCATCATTCACTAAAGTAATTTTAACTTTACAGGGAATAAAAAATAGGATTCAAAAGTCATAATTACACTATCCAAAATATATTGCCACCATTTTTTGTTGACATAAAGGAGAAATGGTTGGGTGCCTTTGGAGTTAGGGCCATTGTGCGGCGCCGCGTTGAATGACGTACGATCTCCGGCGGCGGCGGCGCGCATAACGAGCTGCGGCTGGCGATCGGCTTAGGCGGGCTCGGCCTCGCGGGATGAGCACGCACACGTAACACGTCATGGGCAGGCTGGACGGAGCGGCGGAGAAGGGCAAAGGTTTTGTGAGAAAGCACGAAATACAGTGTGTGTGTGTGTGTGTGTGTGTGTGTGTGTGTGTGTGAGAGAGAGAGAGAGAGAGAGAGAGAAGGGGGGTGAAAAAGGGAGAGAGAGAGAGAGGTGAAAAAAGGGAGGTAGAGGGAGAAAGGGAGATATAAAAAGGGAGAGAGAAAAAGTGATGGAGGAGGAGAGGAGAAATGAGAGAAAGAGAATGAAAGAGGGAGAGAGAAAGGGAGAATGAGAGGAGAAAAAGTGAAAGCGAGAAACGCGGAGAGTGAGAGAGATAGGTGGGAGAAGGAAAGAGAGGGAGAGAAAGGGAGAGGGAGAGAAAGGGGGAGGGAGAGAAAGGGAGAGAGAGAAAGGGAGAGGGAGAGAAAGGGGGAGAGAGAGAAAGGGAGAGAGAGAAAGGGGGAGAGAGAGAAAGGGAGAGAAAGAGAGCGAGAGGGCGCGATCGAAAAGCATTTTACATATTTGAGGAGATATGATAAAGAATAAACATAAAATTAATGGCAAATATCTCAGAAAAGATTCTGTTAGTGAGGAGTATCATAAATAGTTCCAGATTTGAAGTAGTAAACGAAGAAGACGGCTACAGAGACTGAAATTGTTATTATTATATTTTCGCATATTTCAAATATCATTAACATAACATTCATTCAATATTTCTTAATTTTCAATTAAATGGAAATGTCAGTTCTCCGTTACTGATTCGTCAAGGATAGAGAACTAGAAGATGACAATAGTTCAAATTTGCATGAACGAATAGAAACTAGAGAAAGAATGAGAGAGAAGGAGATATGAAGAAATAAAACAAACAGACAATATTAATCACGCTGAGATGATGGTTGAAACTAGGGAAGGTCAGAGACAGAATGCACCTGAACAGACGGCCATGAAACAGTTACATGAACAAACAAACGTCGAGTAGCCTATTACATTCATGAAACGAAGAAACGGATCCTACTAAACACCTTAAACATAAGAACAAAAACTGACAAAACTGGCTTTCTGAAACATTTATACGAAAATCGTTGTGACTACACAACTCACCTTATTTCATCAAATATCTTTAAGCAGGAACGGAAAACTTTCTAAATGGACACAGAGGAAGGCGGGGAACTTACCTGTTGCCACGAAGTGAGATATCGAGATACACCACTCAATGACGCCCAATACCTTTCAAATTTCTGCGCAACCCGATCGACGAAATCTCGACAGTTTCACCAGACAGAGACGGCGGCCGACCTTCAGCTGACATGGGCGGGGCGACTTCAGTATTCGACCGGAAGAGCTCAGGCACAGTCGCTTAAAAAAGTCCACGTCAAAAACACTGGCGCGTATTCAACGGAGGTCAATTTTTTTCTTTACCAAGCTTTAAAGGCAATACTTTCCGGTAAAAAATGGTCCGTCACATTCGCTTTGTAAAAAAAAAAAGAGCAATAGAACACCTCACCATGAATTTTTCAGAATATTTCCGAGGTTCACAACAAAATATTAGTATGTCGTAACTATTACACTGTAACTACATGTTCCAATTTTGTAAGATCGTCTGATTTGTTAGTTGGCATTGTTCCGCAGATTCTTTTACCGATACATCGATGTCAAAATTTAGAGAATGCTTAATTAAAGAGTAATATTCACTGTTAATTCTCCAATATTTCAATTGGTAAATCGTGGAGTAAACAATTGTAGATGAAATGTAGATTCAAGGTAAAATCCCATCATAATGCAACTAAACAAGTGCACTCTCTCTTTAGTGTAGAACCTCATCGTTAAGCAATCAATGGTTTACTACCTAGCCTCCGTGGTCAGATATCAGGACAGTGGGCGGGCGAGTGAGCGGGCGAGTGAGCGGGCGGGTGGGCGGACGGGGACGTGAGTGAGCAGGCGAGTGGGTGGGCGAGCGGGCGGACGATTGGGCGGGCGGGCGGGCGGTCGGGCGGGCGGGCGGGAGGTTGGGCGGTCGGGCGGTCCGGCGGTTGGGCAGTCGGGCGGTGGGCGGTCGGGCGGTCGGGCGGTCGGGCGGGTCGGGCGGTCGGGCGGTCGGGCGGTCGGGCAGGGGCGGGCGGTCGGGCGGTCGGGAGGTTGGGCGGTCGGGCGGTCGGGCGGTCGGGCAGTCGGGCAGTCGGGCGGGCGGTCGGGCGGTCGGGAGGTTGGGCGGTCGGGCGGTCGGGCGGTCGGGCAGTCGGGCAGTCGGGCGGGCGGTCGGGCGGACGAGCGAGTGGGCGGGCGGGAATGAGCGAGTGGGCGGGCGGGAATGAGCGAGTGGGCGGGCGGAATTGGGCGGGTGGGTGGGCCGACCGGATTGAGCGAACGGGTGGATGGGCGCGCGGGATTGAGCGGGCACGTGAGCGAGCGGGAGTGGGAGGAGAGGCAGGCGGGGAACGGCGCGAGCAAGGACGCGGGCGAGCGAGCAAGCGGCGGCGTTCACCCGCGAAACCGATTGTGCACGGGGCGCGCACGAGACCGCGCCGCCCGCAGTCCAGCGGCGCACCTGGCGACGCGGCGGCGCACCCACGAGGCGGAGGCCACGGCTCACGATGCCCCGCAATATACCCAAGCCGGGGTGTACGTGACGAATCGTTCCTAACTTCTTAACACCATAATATGCTTTTTTCCTGTCTTTTTTTGAAAGTCCAACACTTTTCAATGTTACATCTTCAGTTTTATTCTCAAACTAATTAATGAAACCGGGAGAGGTGGCTCAGGACATCAACTGAGGTCACTGCAGTGCCTCTGACCCGACGGAGTCAGGAGTGTCGAGTTCAGCCGTTGTCTGGAGGAGAATGCTCGAAGCCAGCTGCTCTGATCGGTTATTTTTTCGTGGTTTCTGTGATCAATACAAGGCGAATGCCGGAGTAGTACCGCAAAAACGGACCACGATAAATAAGTAATGAAATTATAATGTACTCTTTTCTTGGGTACACATAAACGGAGAATGAAAGTGTACACTACTACTGGAGTAGAAACTTCGCGATCCTATTCACAGTAATACAGAAATGAGTGATATGAATGACTGGTAGCCTTTTCTATTCTCGATCGATCATAAATCTAATGAACGAGCACTAAATTTATGACGAATGAAATACAAAAATGGCGAGAAGCAGGGATAAAATCTACTTGCTTATCAAGTTGGAGTACTAATGAAATATTTCTTGAAAATTTCATCCGTCAAATGTTTCTCAGCTTTCTGTTCGCGTTTTAAATTAAACCTTTATTTGCAATATCAGCACTCAATCACTCAAACGACACACAACCAAAGTAATTAAATCATAACATGGTCCCCTTTTAGGGACTGCGATTGTCAGTAATGTGGATGTCACAAAATCTAATTCGAGCTCGAACGTTGAGTAGGAACTTCAGTGATAGACGTGTATTGGTCCCGACATTGATATTCCAGCGGCGAGCGTACCAAAACACCATCGAGGGGTCTCTTTGGAGCTATTTGCATCCGTAAGTCCTCCTAGAAAGGCGCGTGGAGTAGCGTGCGCGAAGAGGTGCTAGCGAAACAGGGCCTCGAGGACGTGACGAGACTGCCCGCGGCGGCAGGACGGAGCCCAGTTTCACAGCGCCCTGCGTCAGTTGGACGAGGAGGTGCTTGTTACGTCAGACACATGGAAACCTTTGCAAAATTATTATTATTATTATTATCATTGTTATTATTATCAACCTATTTTCGCTCTTTCATTATAGAAAACATGTGAAAACGACTAATTTAAAAGTGAATTATTAATTATTATTATTATTAATTATTATTATTATTATTATCATTATTATTATTATTATTATTATTATTATTATTATTATTATTATGCTCCTCGGGTGGCTTATGCACAAAGTGCTAGCTCGCCGTTGTGCGATTCCAGGTTCAATTCCCAATCAGTGCAAATGAGCTGGAAATTTGTTAATTAATCAAAAGAAAGTATTTATGTGATATTCCATCTAAATTATTTACTTGCTTACTTATTTCGTAATTGTTCACTTCAATTTCACTTATTCACCTCGAATCTAAAGAGGAAACGGAAAAGTTAACTTTCTCCTTAATACTGCCAAAGATTTTCTTATTTATATTGTAAAAAAAGGGGAGGATAAAATAGCTCGACATGTAACTGATTTACATATATGGAGTTTCTAGTATAGAAACTCAGATAATTGAATTCTTCAATATGTGAACATTTTCAATCACTTTAATTTAATCTCCTTTAATTTAACCCTCCTTAACTTTAATTTAACTTTGCATGTTATAAATATATTGGTAAGTTTTTCTTTTCCCCATTTACTTCGACGTTCGATGCTCTAATTTTCATCAGGGCAACAAGATTGGTCTATTTACCTACGGAATTCGTTCCCTCCATTTCTCTCAGAATTAATGATTCATCGCGGAGTGTTGGCATTCCGTGGAGGCCAGGTTGGGCAACATCGCTCCAGACGCCGCGGCGCGGCGGGCGAAGCGCTCTGTTCGCGAGGGCGTTGCGTCGCCGCCGCCGCCGCCATTAGCACGTGGACCGCGAATTCGTTTTCGATTCCGCTCGACCGTTACGACGCTCGCGGGCCCGGCTCTGCGCTGCTGACGCAACACGCTCCACGCTCCACGCGCACTCGAGCGTAGGCGGACGCCCCCCAGGCTCTGCGGACGGAGTGTTCCCGCGCAAAACATTTTGGCACACCATACGTCTGGGAGACTGATACGATAAACGTTTATAATGCTCACATGCATGCTCGTTTCTTCTATACTTGGGTTTCTGTAAGCTGGCTGATGACAGCTGAATAATTGTTACGGTTTCGTCCACTCGGGAGCTTACACGTCACAACAGTAACGTCACCGTGCTGACGTTTTAGCTATCGATTGGACGACACCGTAACAGCTGATGAAGTGTCATCGGCCAGGTTAGAAAAACCCTTGATGTAACGATGCGACATCGATAACAAAACATCGAAGTTACCAAACAAATGTTCAAAATTAAAACACCGATGTTGAGAAATATCGATAGATCTTGATCGATTTATTATTAATATCGATGTTTTAATTTTGAACATCGATGTTTGGTAACGTGGCAACTATGCTGAAAAAATCGACGGTTTTTTGTCGATGTGTTATTAATATCGATGTTTTGAAAGTGATTTAGGAACATCTAGCATTAAATTTGTTCGGTACAAAATTTATTTTCTAGTAGCAAGGCTTATTAATATACAATCAAGATTAATGGAAAACAAAGTAAAAAATAATAACTAAGGACAAAGCTGAGCCTAAAAGCCTGAGCGGCGAAGGTCATTTCAAAAGAGCCAGATGTCAGTTAGCCGCAGAAGGTACGGGAGGAAGGGGGAGATCCTACGCCCACAGGGCATGCGTTGTACACCTCTCCATGTGCGAAATAAGCTGAACGACGTAGAAAATACCAGGAAATTGAGGTCATTCCTTCGTGGAGAGTCAGTCTGCTTGAAGGAGGTAGTACAAACAGCGTTCGTTTGCTTCGACCACAAATTGACAGATATTATTTCATATTTTAACTTTTCCACAACTTGTGATTGTAGGTATTTGTCATTCACAAATAAAACATGGAACTACCATCGTAAAACCATCAAGCACACAACATCATTGCTAAAAATATAAAATTCAATACATCGATATTTAAAATATTGATGTTTCTATAAAAATATCGATATTTTGAAAACATCGGCATCAATATCGCATCTCCACCTCGAAGAATTAGGAACACATTTGCTGGGTAAGTGTGACGATTAGTATACCAACGATCACCAATAGCGAAATAATCGGAAATGGTTACTGGAATCTCCAAAAGGATATTACCTTACCAATTCCTTCAGTACATAATAGCGACCATCACAATGGACACTACTTTCCCCCATGATATTTCAAACTATCTAACTTCTGCTTCTTTACAACGGGGCTGTTCGTATCCTAGGGGTGAACTATGTTCGTCTTAAAAATAAAAAAAAAATAAAATAAAAAAACACCCTTCATTGAAATATTTTAGTTAGGAGTACGTAAAATGCGTATTTGTGTCATTGACTTATACGTCAGAGCATCCCATCACAAATCCACAATTGTCTTGCATTAACAGCAAAAACGATGCAAGAGAATGATCCACCCATGTACAGCAAGTCTGATGGTATACTCAGAGCGGGTACCTGGGAACAACCTCGCTAGACCATAGGGGATGATGAGCCATTGGTCGCAAGAGGAGGCAGATACGGCCGGTGGTGTGTCTCGATGTTAGTCGACCTATCAGAGCGGAGACAGCCTGCTGCCTGCCTTCGAGGCCGCATCCGGCAAGCTGATGCTACAAGGTAGGACGCAAGTAGTTTCACAGGCAGAGGTACCAACCGATATACTTCACTTGCATCTCATGTAACGACGAACAATCAGCACGCGAAATACGGAAGTACAGAGTATTTCTGAAAGGAATAAACTAGTTATTTGTTAGTTTGAGGTTTGTGAAGTACCAACCATTTGCAGACGACCCGCCTCTGGTTCAGAAATAATGATAAGTTTATAACATAAATAATATGATACAGAGACTACAAACATAACCGTTACTTTAAATATTTCTATGCAATTGCATTATTACAAATCTTATTCGTGTATTTCGAGTTTTTGCAATCCAGCTTTTCTCCTTCATGCCGATGTCTGGTAATTTCAATTCTTTAGACTAACTCTAACTCCATTAATTTTTTTTCACGAAATTTTATTAAAAGGCGTTCGTTAAGTTGTGGATGTGTCCTTGGAAATTCATTAATGAAATACATCCTGGCAAAAACTTTTCCCTAATTCAAGGTTGTCCGGTTCTTAAAAAATTAACAGCAGATGGATATCGTTGGTACTAAATATTATAATTTCCAATTCAAGCATGCGTAGGAATTCGAGAATTACCATGGACAAGAAGCGTCTGTAGTGAAGGGCAGAATGTCCCAGTGACCGACAGAGGTTAGAAGATAATTCCATATCTTTATAAAAACGTGAGTTTGTAACACTGCGTAATAAATGCTAATAAGGAGAGCTCGTTATTTCTAAAACAGATACAAATCTCTTCTTCAAACTGGTTCGTTGCAACATTTATCGCTATTTATTGCGGGAAATTCTTTTCATATTAAAACTTTTCCTCTCGTGGACATTAAATATATATACTTTTAGTTTTTCAGAATACTAATGGAAACCTTTTTTTCTTCAGAGTCGAGAATTCTCTCAGAGCTCACCTAAAACGATATGATAAACGTTAGAGGCAAACCACTTGACCTGTACCGTTTGAAGATCTAAAAGCGAATTTTCACGTTTTCCTTCTACGTCTACCACAAATGGTAGTAGTTCCTGATCTGGGACCGGTTTAGTGTGTTGTTAATGCCTTCTCTTGTTCTTAACTCCCATAATTCTACAATCTTATGATTCGCATTTCTTTGACCTAAATATGTCCACCGACATTATGTTGCATAATGGGAATATAGAGTTAGCTGCACACACTATCGCCACATTTGGGAACAAATTCCATAAATCGTGATACACAATACACATGAGAATCTAGGTTTTGTATAATTTTTCGATACAATTCTATCGTAGATTTAATATTCCCGCTCATTCCGGCTCAACAGTGTGTTCTTATAAGATTTAGTGCATAACGCAATGAAAAAATTCTCTAGTCTTTATAAAAACAACGTTGGATTACTGAAGCACTCTCATCATAGAGAGTGCATACCGAGGATGATGTAGTCTTTATTTACCGCAGACCATTGTGACCAAAACATTTGCTCTCACACGAACGTCCATTGTCTTGTTTCTTAGAAGAAATTACTATGGGGAGAAAGACCTCTTTCCCGCAGAATATTAAAGGACGAATGCAAAATGGAAAATTTCGAGCTTTCAGAATATTTGCAGAACCTTCAGTACATAATCTTCATCTAAAACTTTGATGACCAACGTGTTCATTTCTTCAATGGTAGTAAATGCAGTTTCCATCAACATTTCTCTGTGATTCATAAAAACACACACAATTTTAATGTTTTACACAAAAAGGCGTCGGGGAATATATAGTGTACACCAGAGCACATCCATTTGTTAATTTCTCGAATATGATTATAGTAAAGCAAGATCATAGTACTTGTAAGGAGATATTTCCTAAATATATGAGTGGAAGAATGATTCTTTACTAGTAATGCAGTATCTGCACTAATGCTGTACTCATTTGTTTTTTCAGTTGTTGAATAGAAGTCTTACGGTTATTTAAAATCGCTGTGTCACAATATCGAAAGAAGAACGCCTGAAGTCCTGGAAAAATTTAATCAATTTTATTCTGTAGGTTTTATTTAAAAGAAAAAAAAAAACAACACAAAACGAAAATTTCGAAATCTGAAGTGTCTCAATGTTTTCCCATACAAAAACTTGGTTCATCAGGGTCTTCAAAATTAATAATAAGTGTGCATACACGTATATATTTTTAGTAACGATTTAACAAAATACAATCAATTAAAATAATTTATTACTTATAAGAATGAAAGTATATTTACTTATAAGTGGAACTGATGGGGACTCCGGGGGAACCTATGATGGCTACGTTCTCAATTAAAAATAAACACCTACAATCTCCAGACGTACGTATATTAAATTTCATTTCCCTCTGGTGCCGATAAATGACAGTCGAAAAAAGGGTGGCAAAACTAGAAAGTAGACCTGACCGAAAAGAAAAAAGAATTTCAACTACACTAAAGAAGTCTTTATGAATACCGTGAAACCTGTTTTAAGCGGTCACTCATGACTTCGGAGAAAAATGGTCGTTACCTCAGGTCGTCGTTTAATAAGGAGGATAAGAGAATATGTAAAGCGGAAATGTATGGCATAATTTTGCTATTTGTAATGAAGTTAGAATGAGTTGCTTGTTAAGCAAGTGAAATGATTTTCGTAACTATTAAATACATATTTAATATATTTTAATTATAATCTGCATAATTTCTGAAGCTATTTTGCGCGATCGCCTATAAACAACGCGTATAAAAAACATTCAATTGTTTGTATTTACACTCTTCACTTTACACCATTGTTTTTTTTCTTCCCATTGTCATTGGACTTGATTCACAACAACTTGAAGAGCAGTTCACACTTGAGAAAATTTCAAACTGTCCATAAATATAATTGAAAATAACTTACTATTAACTGAAACGAATAACCCCGAAAGATAAGCAACTCTAGGTATCACTGTTCTACGTAATCTGGCATTGCGTGCCGTCGCACGAAGTTATTGAATAAACAATAGAACCCATTGGTCTTCCTCTTTTTATAAAGTTATGGATCTAAATTGAAAATTCTTCAAACAATGTGGTCGTCTAATGCAGTGTAATGTTTGAAATACGCCTGGCCACTAACAAACGTACCACGTGACTGACACGGATCTTATTGGATAATCAATCGATTCAACGAAAAAAAAAAGCAGTTACTAAGAGACGACCGCTTAATAGAGGAGGCCGCTTAACAAGGTTTCACGGCATTGGCATGTAGCCAAAACCAAAAATAGAAAGTGTCATGATTTACCACAACTCTGCCCACCGTCTCCACAGCTCTTCACCTGCAAGAGACGGACGCGCGGGCTGGTGGGTCGGGTTCGATTTCCGCGGCATGTCGGCCTTCCCCCAGGGGCTTCTCCCTCTGCCCCCCTCCCCCTCCTCAACAGTAACGCGATCGCCTCCCTGATAGGGCAATTTGTATTCCTCGGCAGCTTCCGACGGTGCTCGCAGAAGGGTGCTGACCGTCCAACCGTTGCGGAAAATCGCATTCAGCAGTCCGCCGGCCGGGAGATGCAAAATAAAAAGACTGGAAGCGACGGAACGGAAATGGGATCACGCGTGGCAAAAGAGGTTCAAAAAAGAAGAAGAAAGAGAAATAGTGGAAACACCGGGGAGAAGTCGAGAGATAGAAACACCGTCGCAACCGTTCGCAAATTAAAAAAGACGACGCCAGTAAAATGGAGAAAAAACGTACTACTCACAGGAATGGAAAGAAAAAATATATACGGAACGAATCGTTCATAGCTACGCGTAGCTATTTTTAGGTTTCCATCGAATCAGCACCCTCATAATGAAAACTAAACGAATCACGATTTTCGATAACTCGGTGCCTCGCGGCATCGCGCCATCTCGGGCGCCTCGCGATAAACGATATTTAATGAAAAACGTCATCAGAGGCTGCCTGGTTTGATAACGAAATTTATACATCAGGGCGTCTGAACGACGCGATGGAGACTCGGCAGGCGAACAGCGGACAAGGCGGCGGTGATGGTGATGTTGGAGATGATTTGTGATAAGGTAGTGAAAAGTGATGGTGAGGGGTGAAACGGTGATGATTTGTTTAGGGGCACGTCAACTGTCAGCGTTATGGGTCCCGTTAGTGTAGTAAATGTTTTATAACGGGAGGTGCCGGTGTTACTCTTCACAAGACGGTGAGACCCGTCGCCAACCTACATATCGACTTGCTGCCTCTCTCCAGGTATCTCCCCCTCAATATGGCTCAGCCGGGACGAACTTTAACTTCCCGACTCGTCATCCAACTTGGGTGATAGTGTAGTGTGTGTAAGTGAGTGAGTGTGTTAGGTTGGACAAGGAAGGAACGATCGCGCGCGGTCCGTGGTCCATTTGTTAGGGTATTCGTCTGGTGTTCATCGGAGACACAAGGGAAAACTACCGATCAGAACAGCCGGCCTCTAGAATTCTCCTCCAGACAGTGACTGAACTCGACCTAGCTGACAGGTTAGTGTCGAAAATCTTAGCACTGTCGGGACTCTAACCCTATGACCTCCCGGTCAGAGGAACTGCAGTGACATCAGTTGATGCCCTGAGCCACCTCTCGTTGTGGCGGAGACGGAGGCGCTGTACGAGTAGCGACGGTGTCGATGGCGAATGCAGAGCCCAAGACGAGCGGCAGTCGCTGCGGGAAGGCGGCAGCAACTGCGTCGCCTCACGTCGCCCCACAAAAGCAAAAAGACAAACAGCGGCCCGACGCCGTCATCTGTTTGCGCATCTTCTTAGCAACGACGTCTCGCCGACTCGCAGCCACCAGTCACCCGCGAGCAGAAGCAGAACGGGCCGGCGAACACGTACGCGACCGAGACGAACGCTGCTCGGTTTGGTTTGTTTTTTTCGGGTTTCCGGACGCGTCAACTGCTTTGGTCATTAGTCCCGTTAGTGTAGTGCATGTTTTTCTCGGGAGATGACGGTGGTCTTCCCCAGCTGGATGGCGAGATCCGGCGCCGACCTACCGTCGGCTAGCGGGGTTTCCCCCTAACCAGGACTCTCCCACTAGCGGGGCAAGCTCTAAGCTCCCGACCGGTCTCCCGGAATATGTGGTAGTGTAGTGCATGTTAGTGTAAGTGTGTGTGTGAAAGGGGGAGAGGTTAGGACAAGGAAGGGGAAAGAAAGATCGCGCGCGCGGTCACGTTAGAAAAACCCAAGTATAGTTTGGTCTGCTTCCCTCCCCTCGCATTTGTAAGTTTTTCCTCTTGTTGAGGAGAATTTCTCGAATAAGATATTTACTTTAACACAGTTTCATTTTCGGAAACGGATGCTAGTTAAATTTGTAATAGAGGTCTTCCTGAATCCCATAAAGAAACAGACTTCCACTGTCTATGCGCTTACATTTTGTTCAGCAACTGTTCTCCTACCATGACTTTCATTTGCTGCAAGGAAACTTAAGAGTAAAGAAAGCAACAGTGATTTCCATCTTGGAGATACTACCCTCAGCGGCCACGTTAGAAAATGCCAAGTACAGCAATCAGTCGCCCCAGCAATCAAACGAAGGCGTCGGAGGCGCTGACGCCAGCCAATGAAGGAGTGGGAGTGTTGGAAATGCAGAGAGCGTAGCGCCGCCTTCGGAGCCGGTGACGTCGGTGGACGAGGAAGCTCAAGTACAGCGGTGCGTATTCATGAAGCCCTGCAAAAACCATGTTGAGGCGCTGCCCTCGGCGTCTCCGGCTGCCGGACGGGTGGAATTAATTTCGTCGGACGCGGAAATATGGCCTCTTCGCGATTCCGTGTGCATTTCTACTTCGTGTACGGTGGAGATTGAGTGCGTTTGCCACATTATCCCAAATCCATAACATGTCTTCAGAGTCATATATTTGGTCCGCTAAAATCTATATCAATAAGAGACCGTATTAATCAAAATTAATAAACAAAGATGTTGATGGGCCGCTACCTTAGCAAAACAATCGAGTATTCCGATTTTAACAGTATTGTTAAAGTGAAATCTGCACAGCACCCGGAAATAAAGAAACGGATAATTTTCGTTATATCCGCGAACATTATAATAATAATTATCATGATAGCTATTAGTTTCGTCCATAAACCCTTTTGTGCGGAGTTGGAGCATGTGAAAATCACCTTAATAAGTGAAAACCGAGTATAATACGAGTAGAACCTCGGTTAATGAAGTTTTTACTGTAATCGATAACTGAAGAATGTATTAAAAGATCCATAGCATATTTCCTTCAGTAAAATCCATAACGAAATAAAAAAACACTACAACAAATATAAACAGCAGCATATATTTCAAACCACACTCGCCATATCATTTAGTCTTTACCTTCATCCTCCTATTTTAGAGCAATGAGAAGAACACCATTTGCACATTTGATCACGTTTGATCACTAAGTCATACCTCGACCTTCTCAAAACTTGCACAGTAGAGGCTTCAGATAGCTCTAAAAATCGTTATAGCAAATCCGGAATCATGTTTATTTCTCTGTGATTTGAATATTTGCAATTGTCACAAGTAATCTCAAATTCACCATAGAAATAATCACTGCAACTATCTGTAAAAAATATCTAACGAAACTTACTTCACTAAAGTCAGACTATTCCCATATTAACGCCAATTCACCAAAGGTCAATTGCTAAAACGTTCCTCTATTTACAGATGCGTGTATCACGGTCGTTCGCATCATTAATGTTCTCTTGACTATTTTGAGCATCCTAAAGCGAGAGAAAGCCCTCTGGCCATGTATTTTAGGAAATTATAGAGAACGATGCAGGTCGATGGCTTGAATTACAATTTCGAGACTCTAATGAGGTTTCCGCAATTAACCACTACTATGTTGCCTGAAAGTACATCATCAACAGAATATTAGACTATACCAGGGGAGACATCAGTTAATTACAAACATAAGTAAATAAGTAACGGAATCAAACAATTTTTAAAAAAAAAAAAGTATTCTGTACCATTACAAACTACAATATATCAATTGCTGCCAATAATAAAAACGTTTATACATATGATTGTTATGATTATTGCACATTAAAACCACTACTATGCGAACTGAACAATAGCACTACAATTTAAATCGATAACTCTGTCAACGTACTACATTTCCATCATATTCCATTTCCATTCATATGAGTTAATCGTTATCATCGAAGTCATTATTATCGAAAATTAATCCGATCACGATCAGGTTTACGTCCAGTTTTCCTGATCCATTGAGCAAATCCTGAGATGGCCCCTTGTTTTACTTCTGGGCATAGATGTAGCTTCACTATGCGCACGTTGTTATGACCTCTCCTTTCGTCAATTGTGCTAGGAAAAGAGCTGTTGGTGTATTTAGTCTAGCTATTTTGTTAGCAGTACTAAAAAAAGTCCTTTTATCGATGGAAATGAGTTTTCTATAACTCGGGAGCAAAAATGTCTAGTTTTGAAATGTTAACCTCTCTTTGTACTTTCCATAATTATTCAACCATTTATGGTTAAAAGCTGGGGAAGAGATTCTGGAGCTTAATTGATTGATTGATTAGTGATTACGGACACGTCAACTGCTGAGATCATTAGTCTGTAAATATAGTGAATGTTATTATCGCGGGAGGTGGCGGTGATCTTCCCCCGCTGGATGACGAGATCCGGTGCCTACCCACGCAGGCTTGTGAAGATTTTTCCCAACCAGGTATCTCCCAACACAACCGCACCGCCCCATCCACAACAACCTCTAAGCTCCCGACAAGTGTGGTATTGTTGTACATGTGAGTGTAAGTTTGTGTGTGTGTTAGTTTGTTAGCGTACTGCTCCGGCATTCGTCTGACATTGATCGAAGAAACTACGGAAAATCACCGATCAGAGCAGCAGGCTGCTAGAAGTCTCCTCCAGACAACGGCTAGCGGCTGAAATCGCATCAGCTACGTAGCTAGAGTCGAAAAATCATGTCACCGACGGGACTCGAACCCTAGGAACTCCCAGTCAGAGGCACTACACTGACATGAGTTTTGATGCCCTGAGCTACCTTTGCCTGGAGCTCAAGAAAACATGGACACATTGTACTTCTCCCCGACACAACATATACAGCTTTTCCTTTCCTTTGACAAAATAAATCAAATCAAAATCACCTCTCCGCGTGGCCTTGGATTCCTCTCCCGGCATCCACGGCATCCAGGCTGAGATTTTATTGCCTTTCGAATGCGCCCTCCCAGGGCGGCACAAGCTCTCGTTACGCCAGCGGCTCCGGTGGCGCAAATTGGCTCGCGGAGGCAGGCGGCCGCCTTGATTGCTTCCGATGTTCCAGGAAACACTCAGCGCCTGCCCACACAACGCCCCGCCTCCGCCCCGCCCCCGCCGGGCCCCCTCCCCGCTTCCGTCGCCGTGTTCCGGGGAAGCGGGCTGTGATGTAATGCCCTATTCTGCGCACCAGTAGAACAGGCTTGCGTGGCCTATATTCTGAATAGATATGCGATGTCGATGCCGATGTTTTCAAAACATCGACGTTTTTACTGAAACATCAATGATTTAAACATCAACTTTATAAAGCCCATGTTTTTTAACAGTTGTTATTTCGTGTATGAAATAATAATTGATGAAATCACTGTAGGATACTGTTTAAACCAAGCGATCGCTGTACTATCTTCATCAAGCGTCCATTGTTCTAATTGTTTTAAACTTAGTTTTGAGTCAAATTTTAATTATAATTAATAAATACAGTCACTATGAAATTGAATTCTTACTCCGGAATGTAATGATAGAGATTACTAAATCGCCTTTAAACATTCATGTTTTAAATCATTCATAGTTTTGGTCTACGTATTATTAACATCGATGGTTAACTTTGAACTTCGATGTTTAGTAACATCGATGTTTTGTTATGGATGTCGCATCACGAATTTTGATGCGTTATATGAGCTATTACAATGCGAAATATTGTTAATTGTTATCATGCGTTTAGAGTTGCAATCGCGATGCATATGTATGTATTGAGCCAGACATAAAACCATTTCAAATACTTTTAACTTTGCCGTTTCAGTTAACAAAATAGTTCAGCTTAGGTTTCTTTCTTTAAAACAAATGTTTCGCTTTAATATGCGGTGAATTACATATTTATAGGCCGTAAACGTGCCCTAAAACCATTTCAAATACCGTCTGCGTTTTGATTTCAATTTTAGAAATAGTTCAGTTTAGATTACAGTGTTTTTATAACAAACCGTTTCGCGATCATAAGAGGTGAATTGCAGATGCGATGTGTATTAATTAGTTTTAAGCAAGGAACAAACCTGTTTCAAATGACGTTTCGGTTTCGCTAGAAAAAAGAAATTCGGTTTAGATAAATTTAAAACAAAATCGATACAGGTACACGAATAATAATATCACAAGATATTATTACAAATTACAGTATTCACATCATCTGCCAGTGGATACCACTGACTGACACGACGTATTTTGGTCTCTCAGTGTAGAAATATTATCCTCAGCAGATGTGTCCCATTTTGTAGTTGACGAGTACTTCCGCCTATACAATAAGAATCAATAAGATCAGGAACAATTGGCTAGAGCGAGTTACTTGACTGGAGACCGAGGCAAGAATGTTCCGCTACCCTTTTCTTCGCGACTGACCCACTTCCGAGCCTCACAGTGGGTAGGAATCCTAAACAAATCGACGAATATTTCCTTATTGACTTCCGTACCTGAGTCGTGTGGCTATATCTGAATGGAACAGTGACATTGTCACACAAACATCTTGATATTCGAATGATGATGAATCAAATGTAGAATAATAGGCCAGGAAACGAGAAAATCCCGAGAAAACGTACAGAATGCTGAGAAGTTTAAGTCAATATTTGGTTTACAGGAGACATACTGGATAACGAATGACATTTGAGAGTTTTGCTTTCCTTCTCCTCCTGAAAATGAGTACACGGGGCTCCTTCGCCCTTCCTTGCGCTGATCGTTTTCACATCCCCAATAAAACAACTTAAAACAATTCACATCTACCCAACAGTTACAAGTAGTCATTCAGCGTAAGTACCATTTATTTTCTCAATTGTAGAAATCTGTATTAAACTTGAGACAACTCTAAAATAACACTTATTTTATTTTGTTTGTTACTTTACACGTATTCACTTGTCAAAATGTTATCATTTAATTGAACTAACGACTGCTATTTTGTTTTGAAAAGTGTACAAAAATCTTATTTTTACTCTTATTTTTCCCCAAAACAGATATGAACAACACTATGCTAAACATGTGCTGCTATAGCACGCTGATATAGCACAATTTCCGCTTGAAATTTCGTCGGTCCACTTCCTCTTTCCGCACGCCATTCGGCCCAGTGTGCTGTGTGGCGTCCGCAGCCCAGCCTCCGCGTGCAATGACGGCGCCTCCGCACGGACAGCTGACTGCCAGGGCGCGCGACAGCTGGCGAATCGACCGGACGCCACGCGTTCTCGTCTTATTCAATGGCACGCGTAGCCTAAGCCCTGTCCGGCACGTGTCTTGAAGGAGACTTCCGGGATGCGAACCCGCATCCATTGAAGGACAAATCAGGAGGAATGGGCACTTTTCAACGGTCAGTCGACAGGCTGAATTAATGGTGATAGGTGAGGCACCCTATTTCGTTTACAACGGAGCAAAATAATCGTAAGGGGAACAAATATTAATGTCATTAAAGCTTTGGATAATAATAATAATAATAATAATAATAATAATAATAATAATAATAATAATAATAATGTTATTTGGAAATTTACAACGCACCAGCGTATTTATTAAGATACTTTGAATCATCGTGAACAAATACGGAAGAATATTGCTTATTGAGAAAAATGTATACTTGTTTTATTATGAATATCAAAAAATGTTCTAAAAAGAATGACATGCGATGCAACTAATGACGGGTGATAGGACTATTTATCCGCATATTAGTAACCATCCGCCACTTCCGCGAAGTGATCCGAGCAAGACTCTTCTCTCCACCTATTTTTGGGTTTTTCTAACGAGGCATCTGAGGGTAGTATCTCCAAGATGGAATAAGACACGACTTTTTGCATTTTTCTCGGTCCTGCCGCTAGAGTAGCTTGATCTGCAGCACTACTTGATACGGTCGCGATTACGCGACATCTTGTGGCACGACCAAGAAAGATGCAAAAAGTCGTGCCTTATTGCATCTTGAAGATAATATCCTCAGATGCCACGTTAAAAAAGTATAGAGCGCAAGAGCTCCGCACCTGAAGAGCCACCACGTGAAAGGCGCTCTCAGTAAACACGGCCGACGGAATGCCATTAAAACGAAACGTCGAGTCACGCCGGTATGGTAATGGACTTAACGCTATATCTCAGGAAGAGTGGGAGCGATTATAGTTATTACTCGCCTTCACTAAAAATTTCAGGTGAAAGACCGAGATGCTGCAACCGTTTTCACAGCTGTCAAGATTTCCGCGACTTTTTTTTTGTGCAGAAAAGGTTTCTCGCGATCGTTTCTATCTCCGACACGGAACCGACTTTAGCACAAAGCAGGTGTCGCCAATAGAATAACCAGAGAGCAATGCAGGTAAAATCAGCTGTAGCGGTAAAAACATTATCGCTATTTCCTTACGAAACAGCCGGCCTTGTTAACGGTACGCACCCACACGGGTTTCCCGGATCAACGCTCTGAACACCCATGAGATCGCGTGTGTGGGTATCACGCGTTTCCACACACACACAAACGCTGCGCGTTCGAGTCCTTCCCAGATGTCTCGAGTCCTATTTCGGTAGCGCGCGTCCTCGCCGCGCCCACGCGCGCCGCACGCACGCACGCGAGAGAGTGGAAGGCACTGAGCCACGCGTGTTTACCTCCGCGCGGGGAAATAAAACAAACTCTTCGGGATATTCGGCCTCCCCTCCGCGTGGGCGATGCCGCGGGCCCGGTTTTGGGCGGGCGGGCGGCGCCGCAGAAGCCGGGTGGGGTGAGGCGGAGGGGAGCGGGGAGGCGGGGCCGGGATGGGCGGGGTGGAGCGAGACGGGGTGGGTCCGGACTAGGCGGTATGGCACGGGGTGGGACGGGACGAGACATCGCGGGACGGGAACGGACGATAAAGGGCGGGATGGTATGGGACGGAACGATAAAAAGGGGGCGGAGCGGTATGGGCAAGACGGTAAGGAGGGGAGCGGAATGGTATGGGGTGGGATGGAATGGGGCGGGATGGAATGGGGCGGGACGGTATGGGGCGGGACGGTATGGGGCGGGACGGTATAGGGCGGGACGGTTTATATGGTGCGGGACGGTATGTGGCGGGACGGTATGGGCGGACGGTATGGGCGGGACGGTATGGAGGGTGGCGGGACGGTATGGGGTGGGACGGTATGGAGCGGTGACCTAATGGGGCGAGGTCTGGGACGAGACGGTATGGTGTGTTGGCGAGGTGGGACGGAGCGGGGCGGGACGGGGCGGAGCGTACCGAGGAAGGTCGACAAACAGAAGAGACAAAGCGGGCCGGACGATTGACCGGGCAGACCGGAGGAAGGGTGATTGGTGGCCGAGCAAACAAGAGAACTTTCGGGTGGAGGTAGATGGCTGTCGGGCAGACAGGGCTATCGGGAGGAAGGAACTATCGAGCGGACAGGACTATCAAGCAGGCAATATTATCTAATGGACAGGACGGACGTGCGGATAGGACTTTGGGTAAAGAGAACAGTCAAGTGGTCAGGAATATTGGGCAGTCAAAAGTTTCGGACAGTGAAGACTATCTGGTGGTCAAGATCATATGGCCGTAAGGATGAGTATCGGGTCGTCAGAACGCCTATCTGGCTAGAAATACAACTATCTGACCGTCAGTACCAATATCGGCCCGTGAGTACAATTAGGTGGTTAGTACTACTATCGCTCGGTATATTGGGCATTTTACTAGGAAAATCAAGCATACAGGACTGTCAGCCCGTCAGGATTATCAGGCGAACCAAACTGCTAGTTGAGAAGGAATATTCGAGCGGTCAGAATTGGGATTGAGTTTTCGTCGGATGGACACGACTAACTGTTTCTCCGAGACAGTAGAAACATGTAGAAAGAACGGACGGATGCATAGATGGACAGGATCGGGGCGGGCGGGCGGACAGAGCAGGTGGGCGGGCGGAAACGGGTGACGCGGGCCGGAGAGTGGGTAGGCGACAGGCACGTAGGGGGCGGGGCGGGGAGGGGCCGGGTGGGGCGGGACGGAGAGAGGCGGGAAGGGCGGAGTGGAGCGGGAAGACCGTGGCGGGGTGGGCGTGGCGGGGAGGGCGTGGCGGGCAAGCGATGGGGCGGGGTGGGGCGGGGCCGGGCGGAGCGTGGAAGGGAGGGCGGGGCGGGGCGGGCTCGGGCAGACGATCCACTGCTGGGCGTGGGCGCTGAGGCTTTTACGGTTACGGAGCCCACGGAGCAATGTTTGCTCAGGAATGTGCTCGGGTTTCAGAGTCACCTGCGTTCCCCATGTTATAACAACTACAGCTCCACCCGTCCACTGGTAATATTTAGTATAAATAAGCGTTAGCTTGCTGTGTACGCACATTGCTGGAAAACGAAAGTGTTGGTAGGGGAGGTAGTCAAGAGTGGTGCCATTAACGGCTACGGGTTAAATTTGTCAAAACGTATGAGAAATAAATAAAAAGTTCACAAGGTAATCGGATACTTACTAGAGTGACATGAGAAATTAAAACTAGAAACAAACTCGTTTCGAAAGCCATTAAAAATGATATATCATGTCTTTGAGAGATATTGCTGATAACTCAGTAATTAGGTATGTTAATTTAGACTTTGCGTAGGCATCCGCTGAAGCGAGTCATGGGAACCAAATATAATATACGATAAGACCGTTTTTCATCTACAAGACAATAAAAAGTTCACCTACAACGAACATGTCTCAGTATTAAGAAATGGCAACAAAACCATTACTTACTTGGCAGACAACCTGCAAATGAGTGAAGTTTACAATCGTTTTGTGAGCAACTCTTTCGTCTGCAACAAATTATATTCTGTGACGATAGAAGTAGTATATTCTTAAACCAACATGTTCGTTGGGATATTATTTTCTATTTCATCCAATTCATTGTATTACTGTATCTATTAAACATGTTAATACAGTCTTATAAGTAAACGAATGTTTCAGAAGATTAATTTTATAATACTTTCTCATAAGTCCTTCTTAGAAACTCGGATTTTTTATTACTTCCACAATGTACGGAGATATAAGTCACATTTACAATTTTTGTCCATGGAATATTATTGTTCGTAATATTACAATATAAACGGGTCAGCTACGAAATGAACCCATTTGCGTTGAAGCAATTTAATTTCAAAACTCATCAAACCTAATATTAGTCAAGTACAGAATTGTTTACTTTATGCAGTTTCATCTGACATTTGTTCTCGGGCTAAATGTATTTATGATTATGCATTCTCGTACTAAACCAATTGCATCAAGTTTCGCGTCCTAAAAAAAAGACTACTGTAAACGGCAACTAAATAATAATTCGAAAATGTTACGCGTCTGTGGCAGAAACACCACTGCAATGAGTTGTGCGTGCTGTAGAACAACTAGGCCACAGAAAATTTCCAGTAACATAGAAAAACAAACCGCAAATAGTATCTAAATATTATGCGCCAGGAAAGCCTCTCCGCACCAACCGTCTCAGAGACTCTTAATAAAAATTGCAATGTTGGTAGCAACCTGATCACTGGGAAACAAGTGAAGAGAACCACACTCCCAACATGATATTATGCGGTGTGTACGCAATTTAAATTTTCATTTGAGGAGCAACCATTCAAAAGGTAATATGTCCATTTGACAAAAATTGAGTCCTTCCATTTTTTTCCGAGAATTTTATTATCAGTAAAAAAAGTCTTACAATATATTAAATAGTGCTCTATTTAGCTCTATTCTTTGAGTTAAATAGGGCTTTAAAAGATGTAAAATTTGTGTTATATTTTTCATTTTTATTGAAAAAGTGTGAAGTGGACGTGTCATGATTTGAATGTTCGCTCCTCATTTGTTACAAGCTGCAGGTCGTGCTACCAACATAGTTTCTCTTACTAGCACCCTCACTATCCACTAGTGCCACTGAGGAGAGATTTTATTAGCGCCCTGTATTTATCTTCTGTCGTGAAAATTCTTCAGAATTATATCTAATGTTTGAGGACACTGTGAAAACGAGGGGCAAAATATCTTGGTTACATTTTCAGCAAGACGGTCTTAAATCGTCATTCTAGAAAGTAAGAATGTTAAAAAATGGACGGTCCAGGTACCATTAAGATATTCCTCCTTTCGTTTAATTTTTTATACTTGCAAATGAATTGGCGCAAAAATCTCTGCGATATCGCATCCTATACAATATACAGGGAGATTTGGACGGTTGCCCAAGGCCCGTCTTTGGTTTGCTGATCGTGTGATCTTACATTTAAATTTAACCAAACGACATCCTCTAAGTTGAGTGACCCCGTAAGAGTTCGTATAGCAACAACTCTGATTAACCAACCACATTAATCTGAAACTGAAAAGTTACTTCCATTGCAAAGATGTTAAATATTTCTTTACTTGTAGAGTTATAAAAAGTAACAATACAACGGAAATAACTGTAATACAGCTATTTAACTTGCGAACTTCACATTCAATATAAGGGGTGTAAAATGACTCGAGAAAACACAAAAACATGTAGCAATATAAGTAAAAAGAGGGAGCCTCAGATCTGAATTAATATTTTGGAAACCTCTGGAAAATCGTAAAGAAAGATCGTGATTTTGAACCTAAAGACAATATTTGGGCATTACTCTAAGGGCGGGGATATGGACGGTATTATAACAACATATATCGGGTAATGAGGAAACCAATGGAAAATTCATCAAAGGCAACAGAACTGATGTAAGTAAATAATTGTGAATAGAACTATACAAATTTAAAACAAATTACTTTCAGTATTAATAGAGACATTTCCTCAAATACTTTCTCTCTATTTCTGATAATGGAGATGATAATTACAAGTAATCATCTCAATAAATTTTTATATAATTACTCTTCGAAAAAAAAATAACTTGAATAATACTGGAATCAAAGTACTTTTCTAAAGATAAAATAATAGATTTTTCCATTCTTTCCTCAAATTTAATTTCACTTTATTAACCTTTATAGCAATTTTATTGAGAGTATTCTCATCGTTTGAGAAGTGTACAATCCATCTGCATCCAGAGGAACAGTTGACACCCAACGGGCGCGCCAACCGGCGCGGCGCCCAAACCCACTGCTCCATCCACAGACCCAATTACGCGCGGCACGCGGCTGCGCGAACGGAGGCACGCGGACGCAACCAACAATTTCAGCGCTGCACACTGCGCCGTATAAGGCGCCGCCGCTGCCCGCCCGCCCGCCCGCCATCCGCTCGCTCGGCTGCTCGCCCCCCGGCTTGTTGGCTCGTCCGCTTCTTCGCCCGCTCGTACTCACTCCTTCGCCCTCTAGCTCAGTCTCTAGAGCAGCCCTTAGAGCAGCCTCTAGCTCAGACTTTAGAACAGCCTCTAGCTCAGACTCTCGCTCAGCCTCTAGCTCAGCCGCTAGGCTAGCGTCTAGCTCAGTCTCTAGCTCACCCACTAGCTCAGTCACTATCTCAGCCCCTAGCTCAGCCTCTAGACCAGCCTCTAGACCAGCCTCTAGCTCAGCCTCTCGCTCAGCCTCTAGCTCAGCCACTAGCTCAGCCACTAGCTCAGTCTCTACCTCAGCCTTTAGCTCAACCTCTCGCTAAGTCTCTAGGGCAGACTCTAGCTCAGATTCTAGAACAGCCTCTAGCGCAGCCTCTCGCTCAGTCTTTCGCTCAGTCTTTCGCTCAGTCTTTCGCTCAGTCTTTCGCTCAGTCTTTCGCTCAGTCTTTCGCTCAGTCTTTCGCTCAGTCTTTCGCTCAATCTTTCGCTCAATCTTTCGCTCAGTCTTTCGCTCAGTCTTTCGCTCAGTCTTTCGCTCAGTCTTTCGCTCAGTCTTTCGCTCAGTCTTTCGCTCAGTCTTTCGCTCAGTCTTTCGCTCAGCCTCTCGCTCAGCCTCTCGCTCAGTCTTTCGCTCAGCCTCTCGCTCAGCCTCTCGCTCAGCCTCTCGCTCAGCCTCTCGCTCAGCCTCTCGCTCAGCCTCTCGCTCAGCCTCTCGCTCAGCCTCTCGCTCAGCCTCTCGCTCAGCCTCTCGCTCAGCCTCTCGCTCAGCCTCTAGCTCAGCCTCTAGCTCAGCCTTCAGCTCAGATTATCGCTCAGTCTCTCGCTCAGCCCCTCGCTCAGCCCCTCGCTCAGCCCCTCGCTCAGCCCCTCGCTCAGCCCCTCGCTCAGCCCCTCGCTCAGCCCCTCGCTCAGCCTCCCCGCTCAGCCCCGCTCAGCCCCTCGCTCAGCCCCTCGCTCAGCTCCCCTCGCTCAGCCCTTGCTCAGCCCCTCGCTCAGCCCCTCTCAGCCCTCACTCAGCCCCTCACTCAGCCCTCACCAGCCCCTCCTCAGCTCAGCCCCTCACTCAGCCCCTCACTCAGCCCTCACTCAGCCCTCACTCAGCCCCTCACTCAGCCCCTCACTCAGCCCCTCACTCAGCCCCTCACTCAGCCCCTCACTCAGCCTCTCACTCAGCCCCTCACTCAGCCTCTAGCTCAGCATCTAGCACAGCCTATATACTGCGATTTATTTACTGTTGCCTCTGACAGGTCATCAGCTGTTACGGTGTCGTACAATAGGGGAGCTTAAGGTCACTACAATGATATCACGATGGTGGCATTCGACCTATCGATTGGATAACACCGTAACAGCTGCTTTACGTCAGAAGCAGCTCTGAATAAATCAAAGTATAGTCCAGCTTCTCGCTCAGTCTCCCGCTCACTCGCCTGCCCGTCCTCCCACCTACTCGCACCTCTTCCCGCTCGCCTGCCATCCCACTCGCTCGCCTTATAGGGATACGACATCTTTGTCAGCGTTTTTAAAACATCAATGTTTCTAAAAAAATATCGATGTTTTAAAAATCCATGTATTGAAGTCGAAGTTTCCTGAATATCGATGTTCTTGAAGATTATATTTTCAATGACTTGATCGTGAATGAAAAATGCCCATAATCACAATTTTTTAAAAGTTAAAGTATGAAATATTAACAGAACACTGTGTTTTGTTTGAAGGAAACGAACACAGTTGGTACTAGCTTCATCGAGCAGAGTACTATCCCTCGCCCGAGATGATCCAGATGGCATGATATTTCCTTCGTATTTTCTCGTATTTTGCATATGGATACACGTTTTTAACTTGGTTTTCAGTTAAATTTTAATTATAAATTATTACGCACGGCACCTGTCAAATTAAATTTTATTGAGCACGAATTTAATATTACAGGTTCCTAAACCAACTTCGAAACATGGATGTTTAAAAACATCGATGGATTTGAGACGATGAATTAATGACATTGATGTTTTAATTTTGAACATCAATGTTTGGCACATCAATATTTTGTAGTCGATGTTGCATCACTACCGCCTTCCTGCTCGCTCTTCATCTGCTTGCCTTTTCACCGTCCGTTCGCTACAACTAGTGATGCGACATCGACAACAAAACATCGATGTTGCCAAATGCTGATGTTCAAAATTAATATCTTAATAATAAATCTCTTAATAATACATCGACCAAAAACCATCGAAGTTCTTAAACATCGATATATTAATGCTTGTTTAGAAATCTCCAACATTAAATTCGTGCGCAACAAAATCTAATTGGTGTTTATTAATTTTATAATTAAAACTTAACTCAAAATAAAAAAATAAAACGCCTCTCTATGTAAAAAATACTATGAAAGACGAATGAAATACTAGGACATCAAGATCGTGTCGGACGAGGGATAACTCGATAGAAGTTTTACAAAGTTTCTCGGTTATTATTTCATATTTTAACTTTTACAAAATTATGAATACGAAAAAGTTTCATCCATGAACAAAATATCGAAAACGTAGAAACATCGAGCCCAAAACATAGATGTTCAAAAAACATCGGATTCAATACATCGATGTGCGAAAAACATTGACATCGATATAGCATACCTAGCTGTCACCCTTCTCCCCATCAATGCCATCGCCACCGCAGGATATTATGAAACATTTTAGCAAAACATCGGTACATCGATACATTAAGAAATGGTTTTTGATGTCGACGAAAACATAGACAAAAACGTCGATGTTTTAAACATGATGAAACATATCGAAGTAAAATGTCTTGGTTCTAATGTGATGCATAACACGTTAATATTATTTTAATGAATATTCTGCTTTAAATTTGACTGACATCTTAATTTTCAAATTAATGTTCTATGTAGTCAAGCTTCAAAATGCATTTTAACGATATTATCACGCAAAAAAATAATCAAGAAAAGTAATATCAATGGAGAAATTTGGCGAGAAGCAAATGGTTTCGTACTGTCTGGAGATCGACAACAGCGACAGTTGTGAATAACTGATTGCTGGTGTAATCCAGAAAAGAAAAACAAATAAAAAAAGAAGGAAAATAAGAAGAAACTACAATTATTATTTATATCAAGAGATTAATATTTTTTTAAAACGAACGAAGTATACCGATCTGAAGAAAACATCGAAACAAAACATCGATGTTATAATATCGATGTTTCTGCTCGAAAATATCAATGTTAAAAAAACGATGTTTTTTGCCATTCGTGCCACGGGGGCGCCGCCGGGCAAAACATCGATGTTATAATATCGATGTTTCTGCTCGAAAATATCGATGTTTTAAAAAACATCGATTTTTTTGCCATTCGCCGCCGGGCAAAACATCGATGTTATAATATTGATATTTCTGCTCGAAAATATCGACGTTTTAAAAACATTGATTTTTTTGCCATCCTTACCGCGGGGCGCTGCCGGGCAAAACATCGATGTTATAATATCGATGTTTCTGCTCGAAAATATCGATGTTTTAAAAACATCGATGTTTTCTTGTCGTCCCTAGCGCGGGGCGGCGCCGGGCGTCTGCCGGCGACCTCGCTCCGGGCGCGCGTGCGTCCGCGCTCAAAGTTCGCGGTTATCGCCGCAGCTATCGCTCCGCTTGCGACAAGCCCCGCGCGCAAAACAGCTGCGAGACGGAGAGATTCGCGACAACACGCCGAAGGCTTGTACCGCCCCAAATGCGAGATGAACGGGGATACACGCGATGCGTTATCGCTGGATTTCGATGGCACGCGAGGAATGTGGGTAAAGCTATTGTACGGCGACTTATACTGAATGGAAGATTCAGATTAATTCAACATTCCATGGTTCAAGTTATTCCATAATTTCAAGTTTGTTGACCTTGAAGCGTCTGAATTATGTTGTAGGGTGGAGTCTGATCAACTCAACGTTCCAAACTTTGCATTGTTGGACAATCTGAAGGAAAGTTAATCGCCCATGAAGTTCATGTATTTTTTGTAGAGTTTAAATCTCTATAAAATTTATAGTCTGGTTTAAATTACAATGGATCATCAGAATTTCCCATAATTAGAATTCCTGGATAACTCGAAGAACTGTAGATTTCCTGGTATTATCATTGAAATGAACGCCATAAAAGAATGTTCAATTTGAACCTTCCAAATCTACAACCAGAAATTTCGTCGAAATGATTACTTTATATTTGCGTTTCTACGATATCAAAGAAACTCTTCTCTATTATCCTCTGAAAGCTCTGAGTTGTTATCGACATATCCGGGAAAACACATTTGTCAACGTAGAAACGAATGCGCTTCGCAGTTTTAAAAATTTAATTTTTCGCAAAAATTGTGAATACTTACAAAATACAGTTTTTCTTGGAATCCCAATTAAGAAGGAGACATTGACATTCGTTTTATAGTCCGATAATATTCTACTACGAAATTGTTTGGCTTTAAATATAAGCTACGCCATGAAAAGAATAAGAAGTGAGGGTTAGAACTGAAAGAAGTAGGAAATTCCCGTATTATAATCAATAGGTATGGATGTGATGAAATCTGTAAATTTTGTAAAAGTTAAACGATTATTTAATATTATTAAGTAAAATTCCCCATTCCATTACATTTAATTTTATTGGCATAATACTCCTGGAATTCAGTTGTACCTCTGCATTATCTCTGAATCAAATACATATTTTACAAATACCTTTACAACATTTGCCACAATTCTTTGGTGTACGATACGAGAACCAGAGTGAAGAACGAAAAGAGAAGCAAATATAGGTTTACATAAATGTGTCACTAGAGAGAAACCAATGAAAGCTTCCTGCTTAAGTGGACAGTGTTATGGAATTTCATTAGCAGTATTAGCAAATTTAGTAATGTTGCTGACATTAAATTAATTTAAATTTTAAATTGTATAGTTTTATATTGATGTATTACAATTATATCATGAATATAATTATTCATTAATCTAATACTTAAATACATAGATAGAACATCGTAGTTGGGGATTGTACTGACGATGACAGCAAATGAAGGCAGAACAGTAATTTAGTCTGACAGACATTATAATTACTTTATCACTGTCTGTTAGACCGGAATACTCCAACAAATATTCCTGACAAGTGAAATTAAAAAGCGAAATACATTAAAAGCGGAATACTCAAAATTAAGGTCTAGATTACTGTTACATAAGTGGTGCTACTACCGTTAAAATAATTATTTTATCTTAAAACAACAGTAGCATAGACTCTGGAGTTAAAAACATCGAAAACATTAAAACACAAGAACAGACAGTCAGGATTCGAATACATTTATTTAAAAACCCATTCATGACGTTTATCACGTATTCACACAAAAATTCCACCGAGGCGTTATCTGCATTCCGAAGCGAAACCCAACCTTTAATTAAAACATTAAACAAAACAGTACCATCCGTCTGCGGTTGCCGGTTTCAATTTCGCTCTTAAATATTTTATCACAAACCGCTTCACGCCGTAGAACAAAACGTCGGGCGAAGCCAGGGCCGCGTGGAATATCGCCTGTCGTGCCTGTAGTAGCCCCTTCCCCCATCTGCACTAGCGGGATCGTTTACCTTTCTCGCGAGCCTTTACGATCATTTGTAACGATACAGATGTCCGCGTCATACCGTACCGCTATTTATAACCGCAAAATGACAACCGCTCCCGCAAAAAGCGACACCTATTAGCACTAAATTAATTACGCTTTGAACACAAGCAGACGAGCGTATTAATAATTAGATTTCAACGATTACGTACGCCTTTCACGTCCACGCATTCGGCAAACGAACGGCAGTTTATAGTGTACTAAACGCCACACCAGACGTTGCCCGTCGCGTGTTAACACAGGGTGCAAAGAGGATTAAACCCCGCGGGAAACAATACCGAGAGAGTTGTTTATTGAACGAGGATCAGCGAAACTAATAGTGTTGACGCGCATCGTACTCGACGGGTTTCGTAACACTCGTCAGCGCGAGCGAACCAATAAAACCTGCACACCCCGTTATACAATAACGGAGCGATAACGCGGTTAGGAATACGAAGAAAAAATATCATCGGCGAGCAGCATTGCCGCCGAGCGGTGTCGATGCCACTGTTTTACCTAGCCATATCCGCGCGGTATGCTATACTCACGCAATTTAATAACTAATACACCCCTAGAAAAGTTTAGTCTATGACAGGTGAAGCCAGATACAAAAGTACTTAGACATGTGAGTGCAAAGAATTGTTAAAACCATACTTAATTGTGTATTTCTATTTCTTCAAAATCTCTTTTATACAGGCCTAATATTAAACGGATGTTTCGTTCGCACGAGTTTTTCGTGATGTGCATTGTGGTGTTCAGCAGTTCATCATGAGGCCAAATTCAAAAATGAACCATAGAAGAGAAATAAATTTATCTGTGGGATACATAATAATACTAATAATACATTATAAATGTTAGGTTATTGTATCATTTTACGTCTATATCGTAAATAAAATATTCCCATAAATCTACATCACTCCATATTAATCCAATACCAAAAATTAATTAATAACGAAGCTGCCCAGTGGATAATCGCGTCCATATTAAATTGTAAACTGTCTGTTCAATTGAAGCTTTAGAAACACATTTTACACAAGGTTAATTATATCTGTTTCAAATGTATACCTGAAGAAATTTTACAATGTTTTTAGAGAGTGTTTATAATAATACATAACTGTCTTACAGAATTGGGATCTAACCGCATCCAGCTTATCAAACGTTAGAAGTCAATATAATTAATTTGGACTATTCTTTCCGTTTATTCCATCCCGAAATTAATTTTTACAAAAATACATTCGAAACTTCGACATTGAGGCACATAAGAACTAAAAATTCAACGATAATAAAACATAATTGTCTTACAGAAATGGGATCTAACCGCGTCCAGCTTCTCAAACGTCAGAAATTACCATAATGAAATCGGAGTAAATACTATTCTTTTCCGTTTATTCCATCCTGAAATTAATTTTTACAAAAATGTATTCGAAGCTATTTGACATTGAGGCACAAAGTCCTAAATGTTCACGACTCACAAAACTTTTCTGACCGCCTCTCAGTACAAAACGTTGTTGGGGGCGACGCAACGAGGACCACCAAACGCCGACCCGCGCGCGCACGTGCGCGACTGCGTGAGCGCCGCAGCCCATTGCGTACAGCGGAGCGCGCGCGCGAAAACGGCGCGCCGCGGTGACAGCGCGTGGGCGGGCGGTGTCACGTGGTCAGCCGCCGCCTCCTCCTCCTCCAGCTCACCTGCGCCAGTGACTGCATGGTGCGGCCTCCACCTCCTCCACCGCCTCCGCCGCCACCGGCGCTGCGGCGCGGTGCGTCCGCCATCCCACGACGGCTGCTCACCGCCGCTCACCCGCGACCCATGCGGCGGCGTCTTCCGGTCCACACGCCCTCACCACTCAACGTCACCCGGTGCGGCCCGCACACACACACAAACACACACACACAAACACACACACACGCGAGTCACTGGGCGACGGCCCCGCTGGCCCCACCGCGCTGGGTCTACCTGCCCGCACCGGCCCGAGCTTATCACGCGACTGAGCGCCGGGCCCCGCGTGCGCGCCGCCGCCGCCTCCGCCGCCGCCGCCGCTGCCGCCGACGGTCGGGGTCCCCCATGCAAGGCCCCGCGCCCGGCCCGACCGCCGCGCCGCCGCGCCGAGCGACCGGGGCGCCATCCCGCGCCGCGCGCCGCAACTACCGCGGCGGGGCTCGCGGCGAAACCAAGGGGCGGTAGCTCCGGGCGTCGCGGTTTTAGGGGCGGCCGAAAAAGAGACTGGGGGAGAGATTTCTTAGGGTGTTAACCTGCCGTAGCGAGTCAACCTCCACTGGAGTACATCTCCAGCATACACAATTCTAGATACTAACATAACATACAGCAGGGAGATGGTTAATCAATTGATGATGCAGGCGATCGTTATCAGACCCAAGTCGCAACAAAGGCATTTTTTTTTCTAGATGTCAGTACCGAAGCCTTATGGCCGTTCCTGAAATAGCTGATTTGATGGATGGGTTACTATGAATATAATTTAGGAATAACGGAGGAATGGCGGAGAGTCGTGGAAAGTGGGAGAAACTGAAGAAAACGTGCGGCCTACCCATTTTGTCCACAACAAATTCCACGTGGGTCAAGCCGGATTCAAAATCCGATCCGATTGTTGAAGGCGAGAGGTCGGACTGATACTCCACGGGTCGAACCCTGCATCGAAGGAAATGATGCCCACGTTCCGAATCTTGCCGCGGAAGCCTACGACCTATTCGGCAATCGATTTTCTATTATCTGAGAACTCATTAACTGGGAGAAATTACTTCCGCTCCGATACCGCGTAAGGAAGAGTTGTGGGCACAAAAGAAAACAATGAATTCATTCTTCATCATTGAAATAATAACAATATAATAATAGTAATAATAATAATAATAATAATAATAATAATAGGCCAGTCCGGATAGCCGAGATCGCTAAGGCAGTAGTGTCATGGCGATCTCGGACTGAAGGATCGCGTGTTCGAGGATCATCGGGCATGTGTGTTTGTGTATGTCTGTTTGTGTGTGCCCCCTATTCAACCTTCATTATCATCATTATTCCATCTTCCATCCCCCCAGGACTAACAACCCTGGGGTACGAAAATAGGATTCAGCCTAAAAGCCAGAAATCAGAATTGAAAGAGAAAAACCAAAAGAAAGGGGAAGAAAAATAACTAGTGGAAGTGGAGTGGAGGAGATTGAGTTTTTCATTTCATTTTTATGCAGAGTTATTTCGATTAAAATCCTAAGAAATATTGCAAAAACGTGAAGATGCGAATATATTTAAAAATGAAGAAATATACGGCGTCTATTAACCAATGACTAATGCCAGTGCTTGACTCCCTGGATGACTGTTTTGCGGGATTCATGGATGTGCAGACAACGAAATGCAAGGCTCTCCGTCACCCAACAACCACGAAAGGCTACAGACAAATTCGCCTGGTCAGGGTGAGATTCGAAGTCGCAGTCCTCGAGCTGAGGTTGGAACGCTCACCAATCCCACAGATCACGTAAAATCCATGCATATCAGATTAGTATTTCATAGACATTTTTTCTGGGCGCGGAATGAGCACTTCCTTAAATGATCGGAATAGTGACAACGTGCCATTTGTATCAGTTGCTTGGTGGATTTCTGGTAGCCGTCTATACACACTCAACTTTTTGAACAAAGAGAGTCTTACTTGACTAGTGCGCATTGTTCGTAATTAAAATACTTATCTATGTTTCTGATTAAGATTGCCTTGGTGGTGGAAATGATACTTGCAAACATAACTCAAAACACAGTGAAACTAATTAAAAATTACGTTTCCACTATTTCCCCTAACAATTACGGATTCCTAGGTTTGAAACTAGTCCAATACTAGAATCGTATTCGAGAAATGTCAAGTGTTGTTTTTCGTTTTATTTACCAATTATTACTACCAAAATTACGTAGGGAAATTTCTACTACATTGTATGGGAAATAAGCGCAGTTTTACGCATTGAAACAAAATTTAACTATGTACAAAACGCGTTAACTCCTGAAAAATAATTGCACATTAAAAGAGTTTATTCAGCGTAAAGGTAGATATAATAAAGAATATTTTTAATTAATACGGAAAACACGCGCATAGTTTAAACAATATTGTGTTTTTCTCCATGAATATGTTACATAATTAGTTACAGTGCTAACGAGAGTCAGAGAGTTCATAACCTAATAGCCATTATTTGCAACGCTGTTTTTTATACGTGTTCAACTATCTCCATGACTACAACCATTACATTAATTTTTCCATAACCATTTTTATTTTCTTGTTAAAATTAGTACGCATTTGCTATTTTAATAAGAGCGCTCTTCGTTTATATAAACTATGCATTTCATTGACTTGCAAGCGTAGATTGTCAAAGCACTTCATTAGCTCTGAGCATTTTATGACCACGTATCTTTACACATTTCTTCACTTTTCCGGAATACTTTTGCCTAACATAGAAAATTGAGACTTTAAAGTTACTAGATCCCCTCCCCATTTTTAAAGAGCAATAAGTTCTTGCCTTTTTATTTATACCAATTGCCGCTCAGTGGCAAATGCATCGCTGTTTTCATGAACGGTGAGTGATCACCATTTATTTTTATGCAATAATGCTGCCCTAAAATTATTTGTTTTAGAAAATCCATTTCAATAAATTAAAACCAAAGAATCATAAACATTTTTTAAATATAATTTGCTAGGCAATATTACTTATCGTCGATGAATGGAATGCAAATGAAGTTGTGTGAAAATTGAATTTCGTTTTTTTGAACAAAACAGGTTTACTGCGTTGTAACTTCCGGAAAACCGACGATTCATCATTAGCGATTCATAGTACAATATGTAGGTGGTTGCAGACATGGCTGGTGGGTTATGAACTTACCGCCATCATGGCGACAGCGAGAAAGTCATTTATTACGCGCGGTGTTTTTGAAGTGAGCCCTAGGCGGCAGAGTGCGCGTGCGTGAATGCGCGCGCGTGTATGTTCCTTGACCCTGGCCCAACACCCCGGGAGGGAGGGAGGGGTACGCGCAGTGTGTCGTTCTCACGGCGCTGAATGAGGCGGAACTGACGTTGTTTGCGAAGCGCGCGGCATGTGCGGGGAAGTCACGTTGAATCGCGGCGTTTCTCACAAAAAACTAACTTCACGGCGCACGGGAGCGGAAAAAAGGAGTCGTTTGAAGGAAACGAGGAAGTCCCCACAAGTGTTGAATGCTTCTGAGCTTTCACTGTTTTGTTTAAAATGAAGAGGATCGTTCTCAATGTGTACAGTAAAAGAGCAATTAATTTTTATTTTAATTTTCATAATTTCCAAAACCTTGTGACTTCATTACTGTCAGTTCTTTTTTTGGAATTTTATTGATTGCCATCCATTTCGCTACGAAATAAAAATAAATAAGAAATAATGTTAAACCTTTTTCTTTTCTGAAGAAACCGGAATCAACTGGATGTCCCAGAAAATTAAACATTTAGTAACAACTGGGGGAATTATTTTAAAATGCCGAAAATGGTTATCAACACCAATACATGGAGCAATCACACGTTGCAATCAAATTGTAATGAACTTTTTATAAGAAACATCAAGTCTGCTGGACAATACACCTTGACCTCTCCACAGAAAAATCCTGGGTCCACTAATGATGAGCAGAACACATCTGAGCATTAATTTACAAATTTACGAAACACAAACCAACGAAATTGCCTCAAAGAGAAAATATTGGTTGAACGTAGTAAACAAACACCGGAAATTGTTTGCTTTAGTGATTTCGGACGCGTCAACTGCTAAGGTCATTAGATCCATAAGTGCAACGAACATTTTTATCACGGGTGGTGGCGATGACCTTCCCCCGCTGGATGGGGAGATCCGACGCCGACATACGTTGGCTTGGGGGGATTTTCATCAACCAGGTATCTCCCACCAGCGGGGCACCGCCCCAACCGAATATAGCTCTAAAATCCCGTCATGTCTCCAGGCATCTGTGGTATTGTAGTGCATGTGAGTGTGTGTGTAAGTAAGGGTGACGTTAGAACAAGGAAGAAGAAGAGCGCGCGCAGTCCGTGGCCCCTTTGATAAGGTACTGCTCCGGCTTTCGCCTGGTGTTGATCGAAGAAACCACTGAAAACTATCGATCAGAGCAGCCAGCCGCAAGAATTCTCCCCTAGACCGCGTCTGAATTCGATCTAGCTGTCAAGATAGTATCTATAATCCTGCCACCGCCGGGACACGAACACTAGGACCTCCGGGTCGGAACAGTTGATGCACTGAGCCACCTTTACCGGTCCCACAAAGTGAAAACTTAGGCGAACGAAATAGACAAAAAACCGGATAACGAATGAATGAGGAAATGAATTTAGGCAATAATGCAGAGTGGGCTCAGCTGAGTAGTGTTTCGCAACTGGAAAGCGCCGGCGCGGCGGGGGCTCCAGCAGAGCGTGTAGCGAGTCGCCGCTACTGTTTCACGGCTTAAAGGATCAAGTGGCGAGTTCCGCCGCGGAGAAGAGGACGCCAGCGACGAGGGCGAAGCAAACACGCGACGAGGACTGAGGACGCGGAGTGGAGCGCACGGGGGGAAGCGGAATTATTAAAGAGGAAGAAATAATTAGTACCGAGCATTGGAACACGAAATCGCGTGATGAAAATATGTATTCAGATTAGTGAAAGAATTGGAAGAGACAGGATGGTGACAGAAAGACAGTAAGAGAGTGGGAGAGAGAGGGATGGAGGAAGAGAGAAAGAGGGAGGGAGAGAGGTGGCAGAGAGGGGAGAGAGTGAGAGAGAAAGTGTTGGAGAGAAAGAGTGGGAGAGAGGAGGAGAGAGAGAAAGGCAATGAAAAGGAAAATAATTGGAGATGGATGACGATGAGAGGGAAAAATTAAGAAGGAAGGCGAAAAATACTTCTGGAAGCAGAAGAAATCCAATCAAGGAGAGAGAGAGAAAGAGAGAGAGACACAGAGAGAGAGAGAGAGAGAGAGAGAGAGAGAGAGAGATGAGGGAAGGAGGGAGGAGAAAAAATTTACATGGAGAATTTGGAGTTAAGAAGAAAATAAGAGAAGGAAAGACAATGCCAACATGAAATAAGGGATCGATAGAACTATGAAACTACTACTTTTATGAATGAATAGTAAAGAAATCAATGTATAATGAATAAGTTCTGTTGTTAACAATTCCTAAAAAAATCTAATCGATGGCGTTTGTAATAATGATACTTTGTCGATCCACCTTTTCAACCAAACTCTTTAAAAATAAACGAATTAAGTTAAGTCAGTAAAGGACAACAGAGGATGTAGAAACAATGCGAAGAGAAAAAACAGCAGCAACAAGGAGAACCAACGGACTAATCACGCGATTATTCGTGTGAAGGGCCGAACCCCCGCCATGAGGGACCGGAACTACGCCGAAGTACTTCTCGATATCGCGTGTACTCCGCTCGAACAGTAGTCCCTAGAATTACGGCGTAAGCACCGATGGACGGATCAATGGTAGCGTACAACATCTAATTGTACGTTGCACGTTGTAGAGGGCGTTCACGCCAGCGGGTTTCTTAAACGTCACTTATTTCACGCTACGATACTCCGCACAGAAAAACAGGGTCGTTAGCAGTGTCCGAGGTAATGGTAGAGCTCTCACAGATCAATGCGCGTGATTCTCGCAAACTAATCCAGCGAAGCCACGTGTTTTAAAATGTTATCTTATTTATGCATTGAAATTACAGGCTAGAATATATTCCCATCCATATCCTCGTACTAGAAAAGGACTCCGGCAGCGGTTTCTAACCACCGCTAGCACCCAAAGACAAATCGTTTCTTCTGGTTTGTACACGTCAAGGGATTTCAATACTATCAGATACCCGGCGCTCGACCGATGAGAAAAATGACCCCGTAAGTGAGAAGGAACAATCGAGATCAAACCGACCGCTGCGGGGGAGGGATCCGTATCGCCGTCGGCCCTTTGGGCACCCTTGGTCACGGCCTCTTAAGTGGACAAAGCGCGGGCGCGCGAGGTGAATTGTTATTGAAGGAAGGCTGTACTAATGACCTAATTAATTACCGGCGGGTGCACCGCGCGCGTGAATGACTTTGGGCGGCCGCCTGGCGGTGTGAAGGATTTCTCGAGAGGTACTCGGGCGTGGCGAGTGCGGCTCGGAATAAAGAGCTTCGTTCTGTGCGCAGCGGTGCGAAGTGCGGGTACAGAAGGCTGGCGCGAAGCGGTTAACGGCGCCCGCTAGACAACAACTAATTCCTGGCTCGGCGCGGCAATACGGGCCGACGTTAACACGCCATTAGTTAGCTGCTTGTAGAGCGCCGCAGGGTGGCGTGGGCAATGGGATCGGTGACGGCGAGCTCGTCGGTGATGCCAGTGAGGCCGGCGGAGGGGGTTGCGATGGCGGTGGTGATGGTGGTGGTAATGGTGGTAATGGTGGTGATGGTGGTGGTGGTAGTGGTGGTGGTGGTAGTGGTTGTGAAGATTGTGGTGTTGATGGTATTGGTGATGATGATGGTAGTGGTGGTGATGGGTGGTGATCGGGGGTGATGGGGGGTGGCGATGGCGGAGGTGGACGTGGCGGAGGCAGTAGGGTCGGTGTCGGCGAGGGTGAAGGCATCGCCGAAGATGGCTGCGGCGATGATAGGCGATGATGGGGGGGGGGGGCGTTGGCTGTGGTGGTGATGGTGGAAGCGATGGAGACAGTGGCGGCGACAGGGGGCGGCGAATTACGCGAGGGTGGCGGTGAGGCGCTAATGGTAGCAATAGCGGTGGAGGCGATTGCTGTGGCGGCGATGGCGGCGGTGGCGGGATGGCGGCAGTGGCGGCGGTGGCGGCGATGGCGGCGGAAGTGGCAGTGGCGGTGTGGGTGGCGGCGTCGGTAGCGATGGCGATGTCGGTGTCGATGTCGGTGGAAGTGGAAGTGCAGTAGCGATGGCGGTGGCGGTGGGCATGGCGGTGGTAGTAGAGGTGGAGGAGGCTATATAGGCGTTTGGGGATATGTTCATGGATACAGACTTGCTTTTTGGTCAGAAGCCTATGATACATTTGAGAAATATTCTTGAAACTATGGAGGTCATCTTACAACACAAATTCCCTTAGTTCAGACTCTGGTGCTTGCTATTGCGTCATACTGTCGCTAGAGCTGAAGGGTTGAAAACTATGAGAATCCCAGAATAAATGTTTTTGAACTGCGCAACTAAAGGTGAATTAATAGTACCTCGGAGAGCAAAGAGCAGAGATTAATCAGTACAAACTAACGCTGACCCTTTCTACGCTGTTAACAATTTTTACGAGCAAAGATGAAGTAGTTTGGACATATAAAGAGTCGCGACTCGACGGAGATGAATACGATGAAGGCGAAGGAAGGCAAGAAGGTGAGAAGGAAGGCGAGGTCGACAGACGTGCATTGATTCCATCACAGAGGCAACGAACAAGAGCCTGGAAAATCTCCCAGACTCAGCACTGAATACAGGGACCTAGAGAAACAAACGTCTGTGTGTCACAAACAAAAGTCTGTGTGTCGCACACGAGAGACTTAACAACAAACAGTTTGGATTAGGACAAGTACACTGCTTTACAACGGACTCTTTATCTGTATAAGGGATTACAACTAACTTTAACTACTTAGAAAGTTAAAAGTGAACAAAAAGTATTTAAAATGATACAGAAAATCTTGACAGCAGAATTAATAACATATTTATCATACCGGACTCTTATTAGAATATCATAGTATTGCATGTTCTGAACATTTATGTATGAAAACTATCGCTGAAAAACGTTCGCCAAATACAAAAATAAACAATGTTATTACAATAATACTTTATAATTTGCAAATGAACTACAGAAACTTATCGGGAAGCGACGGAAAATAGTTGTTTCTTATTACTGCAACAGTACTGTTAAAAACCGTAATAATGTCTCTTTACAATTATCCTCTTTCATTACCAAATAATGAAATATTAGTGGTAAAAATTAAATACTGTAAAGAAGTCTGGATTAATCACGGTTTTATCCACTCAAGAGATTAAAACCATCGTGGACAAAAATCTATTTAATCCCTTATATAAATATTGTAACAAGCATTGGAGCGTTCTCTCATAAATATTGTAATAAGCATTCCGACCGTTAGAGTCCGCTAATTTGGGAACCCCAATTCATCGAATTTGCACGATAAGCAGACTGTTCTCGAGCTTTATAAGGGGTATCTTTCACAATAAGATTTCTATAGCCAAAGTTTAATCTAAAGCTTACAAACGGAGTTCTAAATATGTGAAAAATTCCAAAAATCGTTCTCACTTGTCCAGTACTCACGAGAACCCGCCATGTGTCAAAATCGTTTAAATCGTCAAAATCGTTCACCCCGTTGTAAATATCATGAAATAATGTCAAAGCCAGAGGAAATTGACAATATCAATGCATGTGATTGTGTGGATTAAGGTGGTCCTTTAGGTTCTTCGACATCGCCGCTCGAAAACCTGTAAGCACAGACTCCCAATTCAGCGGGAGTCAGTTCTGTGCGACAGTTATAACAGCGACAAGTACCTAAATCTACATCTCCTCGCATTTTACATATTCAATGGAGGATTATTTCTTTCTATATCATGGAGAAGTAAAGATTTAAAATCCCACAGATAAGAGGATTTGAGAAGAACACTTACCGTGACGCTCTTATGCAACACACACAAGGATCAGTCCACGAAGTACTCACCTGCAACACAAAACAAAAGAAGTTTAAATGCGAATGTAACTTACAGAACGAACACGAAACAATCTATCTCATTCAGTTCACGCACAATAATGAAAAGAAGTGGTAACTAGATAACAAGAGACAAATAAGTACAAGAAAATGGTTGTTTACAAGTTTAAATTGATCTTCAAAAATGAAAAGGAAAATAAATTTAAATATTCTCAATCGGAGTTTAATATTTAAGTTTAAATAGGCAACAAACTTTTTGATAAAAATGTTTTGACAAAATGCAAAAAAAAGTTGGGATGTCCGAATAGAATGTGCATGACTTAATGACACGTTTAACCGAGATCGATTTTCCCCCCATAGAACTAAATTTTTTTAAGACACTTCTGTCCATTCTTACAAAATGTCTTCAAATAAAACATACGAAGACACTTTCAAATAAGAACTGTCCAACCCCAAAATCCACCGACTTATGTGGCTCAGTTCAATTGATGTCACTGCAGTGCCTCTGACCGGGAGTCCTAAGGTTCCAGTACCGACGGTGGGTACAAAACTAGGTCGAATTCATTCCCTGTCTGAAGGAGACTTCTAACCACCGACTGTTCTGAACAGTAGTTTTCTGAGATTTTTTCGATCAGCAATAGACAAATACCGGAGCAGAATCCTAACAAACGAGCCACGAACTACGCGCGATCCTTAATTCGTCTTCCTTGTCCTATCCTCACCCCTTATTAACACTTACATGCACTACATAATCACATGGCGGAATACCAGTTGGGAGCTTAGAGCTTGTCACGGCTGGGGCGGTACTTCGCAGGTGGGAGATACCTGGCTGAGGAAAACCCACAAGCCGAGGGGTAGATCAGCGTCAGATCTCACTATTCAACGGGGGAATGTATAGCACCACCACCTCCCGCAATTAGAACATGTACTTCATTTACGGAAATAAATACCTTAGCAGTTGACGCGCCCGATATCAATCAACCCAACCCAATGGGGCGTATGTATTTCTTGAAAGACCTAGCTAACTGATTTGTATCATCGACACTATACGTACGGGTGACATCGGAGTCGGCGAAGGCATGATAATAAAGGTAATGGCAGGAGTTACGGCAGGGTACTAGAGAGAGACTAACAGGGCTTGAGTAGTTGTTCTCCCGGAAACAAACGGCGGAGTGCTCTAAATAAAACATGTCCATTAGAAGGGACGTCACGAGGAGAATGTCGCGCTCGGAGACGCTCGTAAATCGTGTTCTTCATTCCGGTCTCTGCAAGTACAGTAATACACTAGCGGTAAGAGATCTATTGAACGTGCCCCAAAGACAAAGTGATTGTGAGTGCAATACTCGGTATCTGAACGTAGGCCAGAGATGAGACATGCGTCATTGTTAGAGCCCGGAAGTTTGGCAAAATGTTTTTTGGTTATTATAACTACTACAACTTTTATCAACAGGAACCACTGAATTGTATTTATGTACATGTTTAAGTAGATTTTAATTTTGACATTTTTTGCCTTTTTTCTGGTACCTATTTTTGTCATTGTGTCTTATTTTTGTTCTTTTCTGACTTTAACGTCATTTTTCTAACTTTATTATTCATTTCCTGGCACTGATCTCGATTAAGCTGGATTTAAACCTGCAAGCCCGGGCAACACGAGGACATGATCGTGTTTTGTCTGTGTGTGGAAGCAGAGACTGTGTTAAAAATCGATAAAAAAAAGGTTACCAAACAAGATTTTCGATTTTCTTTCTCATTGAGCTGACAGGCTTTATTGCTCACGAGTAACACGTCCTACTTTTGGATGAATCTCGATCCTCTTTTAGAACAGTTCTCCGTATGATATGCCTCCTCAGTACTGGTTATTACACGAGTGCGAAGAATGCAAAACAATTCAGTTTTCGCTGATGCCATTTCAAGATTCAAAAATATGTCCACAATATGTCGACGAGAGAGCGTCTTGAGTAAAATAAATTTTGTAGCCATTCAACCGGATGGTCATGTGGAACAAAGGTTACAAAGAAAATATCGTTTCCTTATACCTTAAGTGCCAATGTGAATTGTAGAGTTAGAAAAAGGTTGTGAATCATTTTAATAATTAATTTTTCACAATAGTTCCTTTTAAATGCGATTTTTCATTGTTTACTTACCTTCTTGTACACCTACCTTAGCTCAAATAAATGCTTTTGTGCTTATTTTATTAAAAATAAATGATTTATTGCCTACCTATTTTAGGTAAAATAAATGTCCGAATTTCCGTGCTCTAGGCATTATGTTATGCACTTTCCTCACCTGTTTATTATTACACTGGTGGCTTGCCACTGCCTTTCTCCATATGGACAATGGTAGAGGTAACCCTACGAGGTGAATAACAATGATACATGAAAGATTACAAACAGAGTGACGGTTTAGGTGGAATACGCGATGACATGATAAGCTAACCAATTTTCCCAATCATATACCTCCCACCAGCGTGGCACAGCCTCAGCCGGGACAAGCTCTAAGCTTCCGAACGATCTCCCGGCATGAATAGTAGTGTAGTGCATGTCAATGTAAATGGGTGTAAGTAAGAGGTGAGAAAAAACAATGAATAGGAAGAAAATATCGTAAGCAGTCCATGGCTCATTTTCATGGTCGATGGAATTTTCCACCAGGCTACGGCTGAATCCGACCTAGCTATGTAACAAGAGTCGAAAATTCTGCCACCGTAAGGACTCGAACCCTAGAACCTCTCAGTCGAGGAGGATGGCAGGGACAACGGCCCGAGAAGGGGTTGGCGATGCGGGTAGCCGAGAGGGAGCTGGAAGCGGCGAGGAGCGGGTGGCGGGGGCATGGAGGGGGTGACGGCGCACAGTGGTCTGAACGGTGCCGAAATGCGCGCAAAAGGTAACAAGTTAAATAACTAGGGGGCGGATTTTGATGACCTGAAACATTGCCAGAAAAGATCAATAAAATTATCTTAAAATGTTTTTAAAATGCCCTAAAAGCAAAGAAAAATGACATAAAAATGTGATGAAAACTAGTTAGGATGAACAGCTCAAGCTGATGAATACATTATTAATGTAATCGAGGCTGCTTCCATTAGATCAGGTAAACGCAACTAACGTACTTTTGGTTTGGACTGTTCTTTACGAGAAAATCTTTGTCTTTAGTTATCCCGAAATCGGCTGAACCGGCAATGACGCTGACAGCCGTAGGAACCTTGAATTACATACTCTAGATACTCACAATGGCTGACATTACAAATTTTGAGGGAAGAAATGGCGTAGGCTCCCAAGTGTATGTACTCAGTTATTCCCTGGAGAACATTTGTTGAATTTCGTAAATATTATTTGAAGCAAGTACTATTTTTAAAGTCAATGAAATCAGCAAAATATGTACTAATAAGACAGAAAAAGGTAAAAAATGACTTATTAGACTAAATCGACGAAAAATGCAAAAAATGACGTATAAAATGGGTTATTTCATTTTACCATAACATAAAATAAATTTCTATTCTAAACTGCATTTTTCTAAAGTGAAAAGGAAAAAGAATGCCATTTCATTCAAATCCGCCCCCATAAATAACTATTTATTTAGTACTTTTAAAACGGCTCTTAAAGTGTGAATCTAATGAAACACGTTCTAGGTGTAAAATAATAAAACGGACGTTGTCGGCGACTGGGAGCGGTAGGAGCGGCTGCGGGGGTGGCGGCGGGGCGGGCGTGGGCTGCGGCCGGTCTCGGAACAATACCGCCCCCAAACGCGCCCGCGGTCCCAGCCCCGCGGCTATCGCTTCGTGCAGGCGAACGGGCCGCCTTCCGTAATCGCCGGGCGGAGTAATAAACACGGGCGATCTCTAATTGGCGGGCGCCGCGCCGCACCGCGCCGCACCGCGCCGCACCGCGCCGCGCGGCCGCGAACAATGGGCGGGCGGCGGCCGCGAGGCGAGGGCGAGGAGTTCCTCAGGGTTCATCGGCGGAATGAGGAAGGGATGCGATGAGAATTACAGGAGTGGAAAAGCTGTGTGTGTCTAGCTGCAATAGAAACATATAAGAAACGATTGAATGATAAGTGTTTACGGGTGCGTCAAGTGTTAGTCGTTAGTCGTTAGTTCCTTACGTGTAGGGCACATATTTTAACACAGGAGGTGGCGGTGTTTTTTTCCCTGCCGGATGGTGAGATCCAGCGCCGATCTACCCGTCTGCATGCGGGGTTTTCCACATCAAGGTATCGCCCACCAGATACGCACCGCCCCAGTCGGTATAAACACTATTATCGCGTCTGATATCCGGATATGTATGGTAGTGAAGTGCATGGAAGTGTAAGGGATGAGGATAGGACAAGGAAGAGGAAGGAAAAATTGCAGGGGGCCATGGCCCGTGTGTTAGGGTAGTGCTCCGGCATTCGCCTGGTGTTGATCGGAGAACCCACGGAAAAATACCGATTAGAACAGCCGACCGATAGAATTCTCCTCCAGACAGCGGCTGAATTCGACCCAGCTTCCAATCTAGTGCCGAAAATTCTGCCAAAACCCTAGAACCATCCGTTCAGAGGCACTGTAGTGACATCAGCTTATGTCCTACGCCACTGCACTCAGTAAGAAACAATTACGGGATTGAGGCTTGATAATGATAAGCCATACTAAGTGGCTTTTAAATGCTAGAAAGCTAAAAAAATTGTAAATCAGATGGTGAACATAAATATATTTTTTTATAAATTAAAAGATACAGCGTACAATACTGTACCGAATTACTCTACTTAGCCAGTGGCTTACCAACATTAAGAAGAAAAGGAAAGGTAAATTACTGAATTTTGGTTGTTGAGTGACTTTCGATTGTCTAAGTGCAATCTTCCGCCTCAATTTGTTGTTTAAGGCCAATATCTTTCCATACTGACAAGCAACCACAAATGAGCGAGAAATACCCCGTTCTTTCACAACGTTCTTTCCACGAGTGAATTATATACTAACTCTAAGCAGACCGCAGTCGCTTGTAACCAGGCAATCCCATTACAAACGTTTGCAATTTTAGGATGTGAGGCGGCGTGAGATTTACGTGTGATGGATGTCAGCAGAGAAAAGAGATCGGAAAAGAGATGAGAAAAAAGAGAGCAGGAACTGTGAGTGTTGGGTCAGTAAAGAAAGTGTGTCAACAGATTTTGGAATACACATATTGAAATTGGTATTTAGAAATACACATATATTGGACTTTTCAGAATCGCCCTGCAAATTACATTGCTCATTATATAATACTATTAATTCAATTACTAATACGAAATACTCATAATTACACGTACGTCAGATACAAAGTGATCTGTTTGACTCACAACTATTAAAATCGTTCAGAGATCGACATTGTATGGTTGGTTGCAGATTGAGGTCACCAATAATATAAATAATAATGTTTTATTTCATTTTCAATATTCCAATTAAACGACTCCAACACGAAGAGGTCAACTAATGTGTAATTACTGACCTATATTACATTTGCAACAGGGTGGAATTATAATTTGCGGCCTCAGTGGCCTTTAACTAATATTATAGAAATGTTCATCAGTTAATTAATATACTGGATTCATAACGAAATCTAATAATAATAATAATAATAATAATAATAATAATAATAATAATAATAATAATAATATATTTACTGCTTTGGGAGAGATCTCGTTGGCAAAAATCTGTAGGTACATTTAAGATTACATTTCAATATTGTTAAGTTAACATTTACATCAAATTTCCATTTAAGACACATATTTAAACAAATTATGACTAATGCTAAATGAAAACAAAATTAGAGTCTTAGCTACAAGGAATACAAAATTATCTCTAGTCTTACATATATACAATTATTAAAATTAGTACCTTATGGTTTTTAATTTATTTTTAAATTTTCCCACACTCTGAGGTAAAGCAGTACTGCAGGTAATTTGTTCCACTTTTTTATTATCCGGTTAACGAAAGAAAATCAGCCAAGATCTTTTTTTGCCTTCTCCCCATAATTTTGCAATTGTGATCCTGGCGGATAGTAAATGATGATTTTCAGAGTCGCTTCCGAATATCCTTCCAAGCTGGTTCGCCTTTGTAAACTCTGAAGAAAGCACAGAGCTCAGCTCTTTCCCGATGTTTCTGCCAGGATTCCCACATGGAACTATTTGAATTTATTTTCTCTCACAGTACAAATTTTCCGCGACTTTTGAATCTTATTTAAAGTATTTACTTGTTCTACATAATCATCCCAACAACTGAATTTATAATATATCATCGTATTATATCAGATGCTTCTCGAAACAATCAGTACACCTACCTCTATTAAATGTAATTAATATGGAATACTATCAGTAAGAAAATAGCTTTACAATTACACACATTTGTTTTTTTAAATATTTTTCGACATAATATACTTATGCCACTCTTCATTTACTCAGATTCCTAGGTAGTCACATACAGCAAACCGAGTATGAATAGCAGGAAAAACATCGTCTAAATTACACTGAGGTCACTGAGTGGTCAAGTCGTTGGTGATTACATGATTGTTTTCGAGGACTTTGTATTTGTTTCCACACGAAATACTCAGCTTCCCAAGAGAGAGAGGGAGAAGACTTCCATCGGGTTCTCAAAGCTTCCTCTCGTGTTTTCGTGGAAACGATAAGAGAGCATCTAGAACAATAAATCAGAGAAGTCAGCCCCAATCTGTTAATGTTACAGAACTTCTCTTTGTGCTGCTGAACAACAAACAACTTTTTTTACGGGAGTAATGAATAGCTCAAAGAAGTTAGTTACTTTCCCCACTCCCTGATCCCGAAGGTCTATGCTCTCAAGTCACTTCTATGTAAATACAACAAAAAATATAAAGTTATAAAATTTAATCTGTGTAAGGAAATTTGTTGATTTTAAGGAAAGCAATAAAAGCGTACACTACAAATGGGTGGGAATACTCGCCTCATTCATGGAGCTATGATTTATATGGATTTTCATATTTTTTATGTTAACTAAAACATCCTGTTTCAACAAACTGTACACGTTTTAAGGCATTTAGAATCATTTTAAGCTATTTTTATTTCACATATTTTTGCACCATAATTGCATATTTTTGCATAATTGGGCCATATTTTACATTTTTGTTGCATATTGACCCCTCATATGCAAAAAGAATCCGAAAAGTTACTGTTCCGTCAGCGTGTAAGCAGCTCTGACAGTTTTCTCGCGACGTGCTATGTGGTCATTAGATTTTATTATAATCGAAAGGAAGTCATATTTTTGTTGCAATACCTATATTGTTTATTTTATGAAATGTACATTAATTGAATCTCAAATTATTGTCCTACGAAGTGAGTGTTCTTCATAATTAAGCCATTGACTTAATATTAGTCGCTTGTAACAATTTATATGATTTCTGTAGCTTTTTCGCTGAAAACATATTTTGCACATTACTCTTTTTATTAATTTTTACACTGACACATTACATTACACTATTTCGCTTATTTTCCTTTTTCAATTGCATACATTATCAAATATATTTTTACATATATGTGCATATTTCGCTGATTTTATTGGATATAAATCACAGCCATACTCATTAGTAAGTTAGTCGAGTGTGCATTGTACACTCCAGGAATTTCGGCTCATCCCCTCCCCTACACCACCTGCACGGCAAGCGGACCCCTATGCGCCCGCTCGCTCCGTTCTCGTGCAGCGGAGCCCTAATTATTCTATTAGGCGCTGGCCCGTTCCATAGCCACTCCGCGGGGGTTTGATATCGCCCTCAGAGGGCGTCTGCCGTTGCGGCGGCGGCGGCGGCGGCGGCGGCCGCGGAGCGCGGTCGAGGAGAGGGCAATCAAGGGCCCCAGCGCCGATTACGAGCTACCGAGGCGCACGCGGCCGCGCGCGGAACCGCACGCCCGCACGGCCTCACGCGCCACCGCCGATCGTGCGGGCAGAGCGCGCCCCCCGCCGCCACACCAATGCCCACTGGGCACACATCAGCTGCGATTCCCCATCTTGCCATAGCCTCTACTGCATTTGGATCCATGCGGACTCCTTGATGCTATCACCGGGAGAGATGGCTCACCGCATTATCCGATATCATTGCAGTCCTTCTGACCGGGATGTTCTAGGTTCGAGTCCTGACTATGGCAGGATTTTCGACACTAGCTTGTCAGATAGGACGAATTCAGTCGCTGTTTGGAGAAGAATTCCAGCGGCCGGCTGCTCTGATCGGTGATTTTCTTGGTTTCTCCGATCAATACCAGTCGAATGCCGGAACAGTACCCCAAAAACGGGCCACGGACCGCGTGTGATCTTCCCATCCTCCTCCTTGTCTTTCCAAACACCTTACACACACTTGCACTAACATGCACTACACTACCACACATGCCGGGAGGCCGGTCGGGAGCTCAGCGCTTGTCCCGTCTGGGGCGGTCCCCCGCTAGTGATACCTGCTTTGAGGAAAACCCATCTGGCAGGAGGTAGGTCGGCATCGGGCCTCATCATCATGCACAGGAAGAACACCGCCAACTCACGAGGAAAACATGCACTACACTTAGGGGATTAATAATGCTATTAGTTGACGCGCCCGGTATCACTAACAATCACTCAATCAACCCACTTGCCACCCACCGGCGTCGATTCCCCACCCTGCCGTTGCGTCTACTGCATTTGGATCCATGCTGTCTTCCTGATGCTCTCTCCTTCCTACCGTTTCAGCTGCTTCTGGCCGCAGAATCCGCAGAATCCGCCCCCTCCGCCACCACTGCCTCCCTACGACTGTCTCCGCCCTCGCCCTGCCGACGCCGCCCCCGCCGGCTGAACAGTGACCTCTCCATCCCTGTTTTCGCAACCTGCCGTTCTCATCCATTCCGTCTCCATGGTCCCCTCCCTACGGCTGCTCCCGACCTCAGAATCCGTCCCCACTCCCGAAATACCCGGCCCCAAAGGCATTACTGCCTCTCTACCGCTGTCTCCGCCCTCACCCTCCTCACCATCGCCTTCTCCGCTCCTTTCGTCCCAGGTTTTGGTAGTCCGTTACGCAGTCTCCGCTTCCGTATCGTAGTCCCCTGCTTTTGCATCCATCTCCACCTCGCATCTCCCATAGGGGAAGATCACTGCCTCCTCACGCATAAAACATTAATTATACTAAAGTAACTAATGACCTTAGAGTGTTGAGGTGCTCGGGAAATATCAATCAATTCACTCTCTGCATCAACTCACTCTCCGCTTCAACCCACTCTTCGCATCAACTCACTCTCCGCATCAACTCACTCTCCGCATCAACTCACTCTTCGCATCAACTCACTCTCCGCATCAACTCACTCTCCGCATCAACTCACTCTCCGCATCAACTCACTCTCCGCATCAACTCACTCTCCGCATCAACTCATACTCCGCATCAACTCACACTCCGCATCAACGCACTCTCGCATCAATTCACTCTCGCATCAACGCACTCTCGCATCAACGCACTCTCGCATCAACTCACTCTCCACATCAACTCACTCTCACATCAAATCACTCTCACATCAAATCACTCTCGCATCAATCACCTCCTTACCACAGCCGACTCACAATCAGTGGCACACAGCAAACTGCCGGCGAAAAGCGTTGCTTTCAGAAGCATGCCGTTCGTCCCGCATCACCCACTGAGTCACAGTACGCACGTGGAGTATAAGACCTTGCAACTTGAAATTGCAGCAACTCGCGCCATCCAAGAGCAGGTACAAACACCGACCTCCCAATGGGAGAGACTTCTTTTTACATGGACACGCCCCAAAACTTGGATGCTTAGGCTCAGGGTTGACTGAGGAAAACTTCTTCCTTTCACCACATTTACTTCTCCTCTGCCTTAGTTAATTTTTATCAGAAAAATTGTTCAGAACGTGGATCATTAATATTTGGAGAGAAGGGTGGCTAAGTTCGTGCAGAGTCAGTTATGAAGAAAAAATCAACATTCGATTAAAACTTTGTGATTGTACTTTCTTCCGGGTAAGATCGTCGTATTTTCATCTTTGTTTTATACACCAAAATATTAGAAAACCAAACATGGAATTAGAGATCATGAAAGTTTGTCAATCACCCTTCAAGAACATCAAATACAGAATAAATGTCACAAATCCGGTGTCCAATTTGTTAAGACAAATCGTGTTTATATATGTTTACTAAGGCAAATCGGGTATATATGTTCTATTCTGTAGCTTTTCATAAGCAAAATTTTTACCTCATAGAACCTTGCTAATTGTAAGCGTTAAAACTCTTGAAGGATTGCGTTCCACTTTCGCAGTGATCTTTTTAATTACGAGGAAAAATAACAAAATAATCCGACAATAATGCATGATTGAGGTATAACTTTGCTTCGTACTTAGCACTTACTCAATATTGTATTCTACTGGCAGATCACGTGCTACCATTTCTGAATACTTTCAATAGTACTTTCATCCCGAGACCATAACTTTTACCTTCAACGTTCCCAGTATGTGGTTCTTATTTGGCTATTTACTTATTTTTCCTTCCAACATTGTACCCAAAGAACTGTTCACCATACACCGTAAGCTCAACCTTAGATTATTCCCGATAGTGGCATTACATTTACTACTTTCTCCACCACTCTGTAGTTTACATTGATTTTTTAAATTTATTTTAGTTTTTCTGCCTTAAAATAAAATGATTAAAACTTCTCAAATGTAATTGTGCTGGTTTAAACGAAATAAATATTGGCTCTAATGAGGATGATGTTGATGTTTGCCGCCCTTCCATTGCCAAGCGTACGCAAAAAGGGGATATTAGGCCATCACACCCTCCCTTTTCTGGGGCAAGTGAACACATGTATGGTTTGCCATTTCCTTCCACTGGATAGACTTGGATTTTTTAACTTGGCGTCTCAAGACCTGGCACGCAAAAAAGAGAAGGAAGCCAGATTCCAATAGGGAGCTGCAACGTTACTACAGCTCCCTGTTTTAAGGCTACCTACTGAAGTCTACTTTCCTTCTCCCTTCTTCGTGTGCAACCATGAGACGCTACGTTAAAAATATCGAAGTATAAGTGATGGTTGCAGTGACCATGGGCGGGGGGGGGGTGAGATGAGAGAGGAAAATTATTATTTCTCCGTTGTGATACGTTTGTGGTATAAAAAGCTAAACATATACATGACTTACTCTGACTCAAATTCGCAGCTATTGACTTCACATCTTTGGACACTTCCTCACATCAATGCTCCACTGAAACAGGTGCAGATGGACTCACGAGTAGTTTTCCCACATGTGCAGTCATCTCGATCTGCCATCTCTTTCCCCTTTTAAGTCTTCCGCATGCACGGATGGCCGCCGGGCAGCCTCCGAAACCGCGGACGGTCCACGAAAACTCTGTCTAGAGTTCACCCGTCTATTAACATATCATTTTTATGCCTTCGATATGCTAATTCGGCATGAGCCCGGGTTGCCAAATTATAGGGTAGAGCGCACGGGTTTCGGCGGCGCATTGTACCAGGGACCACCTGGAGGGGAAGCGTCCACCGCTGGAGGCCGTTCACACTCGACGCGACCTTTGACCCGCAGCGACGCGCGAGCAGGGGTGCCCCAAGAGATCGAGATGGTCGCGTGGCCTTGTGGAGAACGTACCGTATGTTTCTGCAGATAAGGCGAGCTTCAGATAAGACGAGGTATGTATACGTTTTCATCAAGGTTTTGGCAAAAATCTGTCCTACAAGACGACCCCCAAACTATCAACAGTTTATGAATTTACTTTAGATCAGTGATCATCGTTTCTTGCGACTGGCTTCACTGCAGCACTTTTGGCAGCACTAGGTTCTGGCTAACATTCGCATGAATAAGAGCATTCAGGCCTTGGGGTTGGACTATTACGATAAAGGAAAAGCTTCCTTCGGAATTGTTACGATTTGGCCTGTAGAAGCACCATCGCATCGAGAACGCGCATGTACTACCATTATCAACTTTCGTTGTAGGTTGTCATATATTCAAACAATTTGTTCTTGAAAGTGCAAAAAGAATTTAAAAAATTATACGCTCCTTCAAGACGACCCCGTATTTTTGAGTTTTTTTGTGATTCATCTATCGTCTTATCTGCCGAAATATACGGTATTCCAATGCTATTTCATTTTATAAGTTAAAATACAGGTTATATTTGTAAATGACGGTATTCCCTATTTGTAAATAACGATATGTTGTTGTTAACAATATCGTGTCATACACATTTATGAGCGTTGACGAGTAAGAAGGCCTACACAATTACATAATCTTTTCTGAGAAATGGTGGGTTCCCATTTACTGTACATATCCTTGCTAATGGTAGAGTTTATGCAATAAGTATTTTTCAACACTTTTATGCCAAAACATATGTTGTCAAACATATCCCGCACATATCCCCGAAATTAAATAAGACCATTGTCACAAAATTAACACGTTGGCTGCCAGGCGAGGCCATACGGACTCATGGAGGATTTAATCTTATTTACTACGAAACCATATGGTGTCGTGCGTTGGCTCGTCTCAATAGTGTTAATAGCTGCGTGAGTTCCCATGAGTTCATATGGACTCATACATTTTTGTAAATAAATTCAATTCTATATAATATTATATTCAATTGGTACAAGTTTCATTGATCTGGCATGTTTAGAAGAGCGTCAATTACTGTTGGCACAAAGACGTACGCAAAAACCTCTATGGTACCGAGGAGTAGAATAATGAGAATGCGCTTGGCAGTGAACGCGTTAAACACGAATTTCAACCATGCACATTCAAAGTACGGCTCGACAATACCCTTGTTTTCGGGACATTCCGTACGTCATTCTTCACTTTTGTTTTGCGATCTCTCGGCGTCGTTTGTAAATTTAAGGGAGAGAGCGTTTGTTGCTCGCGAGGTTGGAGAAGTTTGGAGCGGTTGAAGCGGTGGAGCGATTGTGGTCGAGAGCTCGAGCAGTTGGCGAAGGAAGGGAGCGTTTAAAAGGATAAGACCCTCAAAATCAATCATTTGCTTATATATCTGCATTCACTTAAAGCTGAGTAAATAATACCAACTGCCATATGTCAACACTTGGAGACACATGCATACATCCACGAATTAATAATAATAATAATAATAATAATAATAATAATAATAATAATAATAATAATAATAATAATAATAATAATAATAATGTATTCTTACAAATTAGCGTACGCTCGGCGATATTTAAGCAAAAGAATCGACAAGAAAATATAAACATTAAAAGAAACAATACACACAATTATAAAAACCAATATATAATACAAAAACACAAAAATTAAAATAAAAACACAAAAAGGCAAATAAACATAAATGGGCAAAATGTACCCCATTTCCACTCTATACCAGTCATTTCCCTTCACTTCACTGCAAGTCCCTTCGCTATCTAATAATTTAAACTAACGGTAAGTATATTTTGCACATTGCTCACATATTGCTGGCCTTTACAAAAACGAAAAAAAAAATCACTGCCCTTCATTTCACATCACTATACTCGCACGCTCTTCTCTACCCTTGTGGTTAGAAGAGGTGCGGGTGGGTTGTAGGCGAGCGGAGGTCCCCGCCCTCCGAAAGGGCCACCAGGCGAGGGCGTGGGAGGAGGGCGAGGACAGCGGCGCAGGGCCCTTCCAGAGAGCGTGCCCGGGCGACCGCCCACCCGCTAATTATGCCGTGGCGCGAACGCCGCCCGAGGGGGGATGGGTGAAGGGCGAGATGCGGCACGGCGGGGCGCGGCGCGGGGACAACGGGGACGCCGCGCGTTGCTCGACTGTTTATCGCGGTCGACTGGAACGCGAGGCATCGCCACGCGGGGTGGAGTGGGGGACACGATGTTCCCAAGGGGTTCGTGGAGCATTCCAACGGAACTAACGTGGACCTTCGGCGCTACAACGTCGATTAAACTTACGACGAAGCTTTGGAGAATTATCGAAGGTACGGAGGTTGAGCTGGTGGGAGTCATCATTTCCTAAAGGCTTTACTTTGACACTGGAACAATACGTAGAACCCGTTCAAGGTCAAACCTCAAAAGCATTTTTCCTTAATCAGGTAGGAAAGAAATGGAATATATACGTTAATCGGGAAGAATCTCGGTATTTAGAATCTGGGGGGAGAAAAATAAAAATAAGTATAAATATATGTATGCATTTTTTGAATTTACATTGAATCACTGAATTAAGCTTGAAAGAAATATAAGTCAACCTGAAATATTTTAGTAATAATCAGGGCTCGGATTATGCTGATCCAAAAATTCTCTGAAAATTACCAATAAAAGGACTTTGAAAAAGAGGAAAATGACCTATGAAATGACTTAAAAATGAAGGAAAAATTATCTATTTTCATTAAATACTAAAAAGTTTGTATGAAAATATTTATTTATTCAATGAATTTTACAGTTTTAAGTACAGTTTATTTATATAAAATTATATTTAATATAAAGGTTTTATTTTATGTGCAGATATAATCCTTGGCTCCGATCTTTGAACGGTCAATTTTGAAATGTCGAGGAAGTTACGGATGATACGCATAATTTTGAAAATTCAAGTCCTCTGCAGAAGTGAATTTCGTCTTGAACTGATCATACAATAAAAACTTTGTTATAGTGTGTCATTGAATTCATGAAACAATCACTAGCAAAGAACTCGAAAAGGAAAAAAATGCGCAAAAATTACAAAAATTATACAAAGGGGCAAACAAATTACCTGAAAATTGAAAAATGGTATAAAAATGACAAAAAATGACCTAGTAACTATACATTTATATTACCTTCATGTAGTGATAAATACTCTTTTACAACTTAGCTACGTCTAGAATGCACCAATGAAAACATATCATCAGAATCCGATTCCCAGTAATAATAATCTAAAGAGAAAAACTAAAAACCATTCAAAATAAAACTGTATTAATTTTTTAAAATATTTTGGTAATTCAATCATCGATCACGATGTGGGAAAAAGACTGAATGAATAAAATGGATGTATCAACTTTTTAATTACAATTCCGTAGCAAAAATTGAGTCTTTACAACAAGTTTTGTTTAATTAAAAATAAAGCCGACATTTCAGAAATTTTCATCAAGAAGGAGAAAGAAAATAAACTTACTCCATTTTGTGAGAAATAAAATAATTATTTTGTGGAAATTAAACAACCTCTAGAGCTTTTATTCCGTCAATTAGTCATACTCTCAGTTTGGTATTTGGTAAAGTCGGCTCGTATCATCGTGTAGTTTTCCAGTTTTTACTTACATTTTACCTATACATACAGCAAAGAATCGGTTTCTCGAATAATAATATTTATTTTAAGATGTTTTTCGCCAGTACTGTGCCATTCTCTTGAACATAGATTGACTTTTTTATATCAACTAATGTAACTAATATTCCAAACTATCCGCATTTAAAAGTCCTCTAGGAAATGAAAACATGATATTTTACTGTCCTTTTCTACAGTTTACATTCTAACAGCATTAAATTATTAATACTATGAATGTAGAAGCATTTTTACTCGGGTTTAAGGCTCAAATTATTTGAATGTAGAATAGAAGTATCCATTAGCTTACGATTTCTTGTATCTTTTAGTATTAACTCAGAAATATTACATACATTGTAGCAGAACAGTTATGTTAATTAAAATATTTATGACACACAAATACAATCTCTTTTACCAAGTTATGAACAAACATTAAATATGCTAATACGTGAAAATACGAAGATATTCGTACGTGAAATCACGAATATTTCACAATGACTAGCACCATACATTTAAGTTTACAACTTTCCATTCATATGTGAGTAACTTCATTTTGCAGAATGGTTATTTCCGCTCCATAAAACTGAGTTATGCACTGTGTCAGCGACCGAGGGTCGCGGATCCTCGTCCTGAGGGTATTTCTCAAACGTCCCTCATATTAACATTCCTTGTCATGCCAAGAGCGCAAACTTTGTTGCAGGCAGGGCGACTGCTGTCGCAAGGGTCGCATCCCCTCCCCTTCGCAATATTTTCTCCGTTTGCCGCAGTAGATGAAAGACCGCTGGTCACGATCGAGACTGTCGTCGTTGTACTTGCTTCACGTGCACACACAACTGTACGTCATCCTCGCTCAAAACTATTCTCCGGTTCTGGCTTCTGCCGACTTTTCATACACGCTCCGCTCAGGGCATCAACTGATGTCACTGCAGTGCAGTCCAACGTTGAGAGTCCCCACGCGACTGTGGCACGATTTTTGACATTAGTTTGTCAGCTGGGACGAATCCAGTTGCTGTCTGGAAGAGAATTCTAGCGGCCGGCAACTCTGATTCGTAGTTTTCTGTGGGTGTTATGATCAATACCAGGTCAATGCCGGAGAAGTACCCTAGCAAACGGGCCACGGACCGCACGCGATCTTTCCTTCCTCTTCCTTTGTCCTATCCCGACCCCTTACACATACACTTACACCACCATGCACTACACTACCACATATTCCGGGAGACCGATCGGGAGCTTAGAGCTTGTCCCGGCTAAGGCGGTGCCCCGCTGGTGGGAGACACCTGGTTGAGGAAAACCCTGCTAGCCGACAAGTAGGTCGTCGGCGAGTCTCACGTTTCAAGGGGGGATGGCCACCGCCACCTCCCCGAGTAAAAAATGCACTACACTTACGGCACTAATGTTCTTAGCACTTGACACGCCTGGAACCACTCATTAATCAATACACGCCCTTTCTACATTCTATTACATACTTCCTACTTTATGGTCGTTTCCCCAAGATGAAAATTGTAAAATTTGTAAATATTTAGTTCATTCGGAAAATAATAATGTTACATTTCATTTATTTGGTTACGGTACGCGAGCAAACATAAAATCAAAAGAACATTTTTGAAAGGGAGAGCTTGATTTTGGGGTTGCAAAGGAAACGTAAGATCATGAAAATATCAAGTTAAATTTTCTCTCAGTGTTATGAAAGATTACTTTTTGCATATTTTCGGTGCTAATGAATCCATACTTATGTTTTGGCGATGTCTGGATTTATGAAATTTTGTCTGGAATGATATCCGTAAAATAAAATTGGACAACAATATCTTAACTAGAGAGTTTTGGGGTTATAATTGCTCTGTTGTTTGGGACTCTACAACTGCATTTTTAGAAGATTATTTCAAGGGTTCAATAGATTTGAGATAGTCCGAAAATTAATTCAGTTTGTACGAGTAAAAAGCTTTCCCTGAGAGCGATTTGTCATGAACTTCAGAGAAAGTAACAATCATAAGAGGAATTTTTGAAATTTGTGGCGTTTTATTTTCGTCTTTGCAAAGCAACAAGAATTATCCATGTGTGTAAGGAAACATTTGGATTGTGCAAGGAACCGTTTTAACGATTTTTTTAAGCTTCGTGGCGAATATTTTTTTCCAGGATCCAGGAAACTTGAAACATTTCTGTTAATGGAATATCGATTTGCTCACGAACTTTATGTTGAATTTACATTTAATTGTAGAAATATATTTTAATTTTTTCGTAATAAAGGATACACTCCAATGACTCACAGTTGGTGTTATTTTCAGGTGATCGGTTTAAATTTGTGTCCAAATTAAAAGTGTGACAGTTATGGTACGGATACTCTACCATACTGTTTCGAAAAAGGAAGAGAAGGATGTCCAAAGTAGAAAAAAGTTTTAGAGGAATTTTGTAACTCAAATGATCATCAGCAAATCAATAATCTTAAATAACATTAATTATCATCGTCTTTCATACATTCGGACTGAAGCACATTTCATGATTTTTCCTGTAGAAGCTACATCTGTTTCCTCATCTGTTAGGTTCCCAATGCTCTTCGTAACAAAGAACTTTTACCACCAAGCAAGATTCAAAGAAAATATTTACTACATTTCATCACCATATCTTATTAAAGGCGCGCGCAAAGGGAGGGCAGGTGAACCTTGGGTCCCCGCAATAATTCGAAAGGGTCCCCGAAGCCTGACGTAATAAAATATTTTATGCTGGGCATGCTTATGATTTAAGCTGGGCATGCCCCTGATTTAGGCTGCGAAAACCTATGATTTAGGCTGCGCATGTCAATGATTTAGACTGCACATACCTATGATTTAGGCTGAAAATGCCTATGATTTAGACTGCAAATGTCTATAATTTAAGCTGCGCATGGCCATTCTTTAGGCTGCATATGCCTATGATTTAGGCTGCGCATGCCTATGATTTACGCTGCGCATATCTATGCATCATACTTAGATTCTATATCTATGCTTACGCATCCTACCTAGATTCCTCCTTCACACCCACGTTGCCTTTCCTCCAGCAGCGTCACAACTTCCTTTCTCACCTTAACCCTTTCTCCCCTTCCTTCCCTAAGACAACAGCCCCGCATCCGTCTCCCGGGTGACATCCAGACGTGGGTATCCCTCGCGACGTCATGCAAATTGCATGCAGGGCATAAACATTTTGACAGCGCTGCCTGTCCCCTCCTTTCTCCGTCTGTCCCCAGCTTCCTCCCCCAACCCTCACACGGTTTTCATCGCTGTTCCCTGCCACGCCCCACGGGATCTAGCACATCCTTTATTTAAGGGCGCAACGTCTACTTGGCATTTCGCGCACGTCAGCAGGCGCCTGTTCCCTTCACGAGAGACGGAGCGACGAAAGTCTCACCCCCTCTTTGTTTCTTTATGCACATGCAACGGAAGTTGCACGTTCCGGACGATATGAATAAGTAGCCTCATGACTTTTTTAAAACCTACGATGTTTCGCTTTCAAGCAAGTGTTACATGAATGCAGGACGAGTGTAGGAGGAAAGTGTGAAAGTTGAGCTTCGTGAAATTTACTGTTCGTTTCAGTGTTCACATCTTCTATCACAACAAAATAAAAGTTCTCATTCACTAATTTTAATGCAATGCAAGAACGAAACTACAGTGTGTTAAAATATATTAAAGAAACAGGAATTCATGTTGCTATCTCATTATTAGTCAAAATGAACAAGTTGACTATTTGATGTATCTAACTTAATATTAACTAATATTTATTTCACATCAAAACTTTAATGTTTATCGTAAAAAATGTAAAATATTTACTTTTCTCTTAGCAATATAAGTCGAGTTTTAGAACTAACCCAACCGAGTAGTAATATATTTGAATGACACAATATTTACCTTTCTCCTTCGTTTACAAAGTATTTACTTGCAAAATATTCGTTCTACATCCCATTTGTTCTTTAAAAAATCTTAATTCCAAAGCATTCATGGCATTATTCACGATAACTCTTCCATTTAACGCACGTAAACCTATGTAAATAATTAAGACGCAAGCCTTGCACATAAAAATATATAATATAAAAAGCCATTTCCCACAAAAAGGTGAAAAATTCAGGGAGTTAAAGATTCTTGAATTTTAACGTGTGTTGATGATTTCGTTAAAAAGGCCGTGATGAAATGATCGAGATAGAAAAAAATTCAAACAAGAAATTTCCTGAGTTACGTATATATGATCTATATCTTCAATTTTTCAATTTACGGCTCGCAATAAAAGATATCACGATGCAATATCAAACAGAAAATATATTTTTAGTGCATCGGAATTGCGTCGTAACAGAAGTTTAAGTCTCAGCTGACCCAGATCTTACAGTGGACAACTCTAGCAAAAATCGGTGTCTCCTGTCAGCAGAAAAAGAGGGATGCAACAAAAACATAACTTTTCTTTAAATTATTTCAGTCCTCCCCGCGCAAGCTGCAGTGTCACGGTGAGCGACGAGACAGGGGGTGGGTGGGGAGAAAAAAAAGGCAGCCACCAGCCGCTCCTCTGAACAGATGGGGAGTCTGTGACGCTTATCGACCTTCGAGGGTGGCACAAGACCAAGAGACGAAGGGAGGCCGTGCAAAGTACCAGGGCTTGCGCGCGGGTAAGAGATAGTAGAGGAGTATGGGTGGTATACGGACAAGGAAGCGAAAGTTTTTGATTGATTGATTGATTGATTATTTAGTGGTTCGGGTCCGTCATCTGCTAGGGTCATTAGTAGAGAGCGGATTTTGATGACCTAAAACATGGCAACAAATGATCAATAAAATGCTCTTAAAATGCTTTAAAAATGCTCTAAAAATAAAGAAAAATGACGTAAAAAATCTTATCAAAACCAGTTCGGATGAACAACTGAAGCTGTTGGATACGTCAGTGATGTATTCGAGGCTTCTTCCACTCGGAGTAATCTCAGATTGCAAACTTTTAGTTTGGACTGTTCTTTACCAGGAAATGTTATCCCAGCGAAATATTATCGGCCGAACCGGCAAGGGCGCTGATATACGTTACAAGAATTATATACTCACAATGGCTGTCAAAACAATTTCTAAGGGGACAAATAGCTATTGAGTAATTCTGTGAAGAACATTTGTTGCATCTCGTAAATATTATTTGAAGCAAGCACCATTAAAAATAATATTAAAATTGACATCTGCAAAAAATGCATTAAAAATGACGGGAAAAGGTAAAAAATGACTTATTAGTCGAAATCGACAAAAAAAGCCAAATAATGACCTATAAAATTGGGTCATTTCCTTTTGTCATAACAAAAAGAATTTCTATACTAAACGGCATTGTTCTAAAGTGAAAGGGAGAAAATGGCATTTCATTAAAATCCGTCCCTCGTCATTAGTCACCTAAGTATTGTAGATATTCTTAACACAAGAGGCGGCAGCGTCCATCTTCCAATGGATGGTGAGAACAGGCGCCAACCTACATCTCGACTTGCGGGTTTTTTCTCACCCAGGTATTCAAGTCTTTTGAGATCCAATAAGGAAATAGATGCCATTGTACACGTTTCAATAGAGACGGTGAAGAAAAATCAGGGCTGGAGAGGATTTGCACTATAAATTTTGGAGAGAGGTTGCAGTTTTTGTAATGAAGGAATAACATGAGATCTTAAATAATATTACATTACAAACTAGATGTACTACCTAATAGTAAGAAATGGACACTTCTGTAGTTTTGCATGTCTCTGCGACTTGACCCGCTCCTCAACACCCTGCCCTTTAACTCTGCATCCAACCACACCACGTTGATCATTTCTGATATCTTCTTCTCTGCCTTCTGCCACTTTCCGCTCAACTTCGCCACTATCCACCCTGTACACTAGCTTAGGTGACTCAAGACATGTCACTGCATTGCCTTTGACCGGGAGGTACTAGGGTTCCAGTTTCGTCGGTGGCAGGAATTTCGACACTAGCTACAAAGGTAGGCCGTTTTTAGCCTCTGTCTGGGGGAGAATTCTAGCGGCCTGCTGCTCTAATCGGTAGTTTTCCGATCAACACCACGCGAATGCTGTAGATACCCTAACAAACAGGCCGTGGATCGTGCGCGATCTTTCGTCCCTCTTCCTCGTCCTAACCTTACCCCTTTCTCAGTTTCCTAGCTGTTCTCTCCTTACCCCATACACAGTTTCATTTATAAGCATTACACCACCTCATATGTCGGGAGACCAGTCAAGAATTTAAGAGCTGGTTCCGATTGGTGGGAGACACTCGGCAAGGGGTGGATATCCCCACAAGTCGACGTAGGTCGGTATAGAATCCCGCCATCCAGTGGGGGTAGATCACCGCCACCTCCCACGACATCATGCACTATACATACGGGATTATTGACCTTAGCTGTTGACGCGCACAAAATCATGAATCAATCAATCCACCTTGTACCGTCACTCCCCGTCTTCCCGCCACATGCCACCCTCCAACTCTTCTTCCCATCACATGCCACCCTCCAACTCTTCTTCCCGCCTCATGCCACCCTCCAACTCTTCTTCCCGCCACATGCCACCGTCCAACTCTTCTTCCCTCCACATGCCTCCCTCCAACTCTTCTTCCCATCACATGCCACCCTCCAACTCTTCTTCCCGCCTCATGCCACCCTCCAACTCTTCTTCCCGCCACATGCCACCGTCCAACTCTTCTTCCCTCCACATGCCTCCCTCCAACTCTTCTTCCCATCACATGCCACCCTCCAACTCTTCTTCCCGCCTCATGCCACCCTCCAACTCTTCTTCCCGCCACATGCCACCGTCCAACTCTTCTTCCCTCCACATGCCTCCCTCCAACTCTTCTTCCCGCCACATGCCTCCCTCCAACTCTTCTTCCCATCACATGCCACCCTCCAACTCTTCTTCCCGTCACATGCCACCCTCCAACTCTTCTTTCACATTCCACCCTCCTTCCCGCCGATTACTTTCTCTCACCGCCATATCCTCCCCTGGATCGTCATTCTCTTTTCCACCCCGTCTCTCTCCTTATCCCCCTCCCTGGCCCATACTCCTCCCCGCCTCAGCACTCTCTATCCCAGTATGTCACTCTTTGTTATACTTCAGTTTCTCCTAGCCGCAAAGTCCCTTAACCCTGACTCCCATCCCGGTCCTTTCCCTGCACATCCTCCTCCCGCCCCGCCGCGCACCGCACCACGCCCCGATAAAGTTCTCGGCCGCTCGTTTACTGGCAATAGCGGCCGGAAACACGGCCCTATATAACCACGGGCATTATAAAACACCCGTATAGTAGGCGGCGGGCGCTGTCGCGTGGCCGCGGCGGCAGGCGGGAGGCGGCGGCGGCGGGAGGTGGCGGCGGGAGGCGGCGGCGGGAGGCGGCGGCGGCGGGAGGCGGCGGCGGCGGGAGGCGGCGGCGGCGGGAGGCGGCGGCGGGAGGCGGCGGCGGGAGGCGGCGGCGGCCGGCGGCGGCGGCGGGCGGCGGCGGTGGGAGGCGGCGGCGGCTGGCGGCGGCGGGCGGCGGCGGGCGGCGGCGGGCGGCGGCGGGCGGCGGCGGGCGGCGGCGGGCAGTGGCGGGGCGGGCGGCGGCGGCGGCGGCGGGAGGCGGAAGCGAGAGGTGGCGGCGGGGGGCGGCAGTGGGGGTGGCGGTGGGGGGCGGCAGCGCCGCGGTCGCCGAGGGTAGCCCCACGCCGATTGGGCGCGTTGCTCGTCGTTTGTCATGAGGGGAGTGAGAGGAGCCACACGTGAGCGCAGGCGGACGCAGGTCTCCAGGGTCCTTAAAGTGAGGAGAAGCTTTTCATTCGAATGAAGGATCAGAGATTCTTGCTTTCATTGTTCAACTGTAATATTTTGATACGAACGCGTGATTTTCTGATTTAAAGAGGGAAATAAAAACTCACTGATTTATGATGAGCAATAAAATACATATAATAAAAGATTATGTAATCAGTTGATACCTTCCAAATCCTTTCTCATTCCTCGTTTTTTACTTTCAATTTCGAGCCTACTTATTTGTTTACGTATTAATTAATTTTGCTATATGTATAGCTATATATTTTCACCTATTTATTTTTATCTGTAAATTTATATACTTTTTATTTCGCTGTTTGTAAATTGTATGATCAGATTAGAACGCTGCTTTTCAAGACCGGCATTCAGACATCAAATTACATTCAATAATCATATAGAAAACCATTAAACGTTAAAAAATAACAATTTGTACATCATAGAATACAAAATATTTCTAAAATCATATAATCTATGCTGACTGAAATTATCATAAAAGCAGTAACAATGTTTACAAACTACGTTAAATTTTCAAAATGCTTCCAAATAAAATAATAGCTACGCGCACTTAATAGTTTTATATTTATAACTGGATAGTAAGTACACAGAAGTAACATGAACAGAAAAATTTGTATGTAGCTTCTTTTGAATATAGGACTCTACACCCAAGTAAAACACATATTAGTATTGAATAAATGTTTTGAAACATTTTGTGATACTATTTCCTTCTATAAATTACAAACTTTTACCATTCGTTTGAAACAAACAATATACCTCTAATGATCGATTTAACTTTGACTATCAGATAAATCTGACTATTCATTTCCTACAGAACTCCAAACTAACTCGACCTGAACAATTCCTGCTATGTGCACCATATCGCCTGGACGGCTAGAGACACCCGCACAGAAAGGTCACTCCCAAACTCCTTGAATAACATAAAAGGCGGGTCAGTATAAATGTAATCATGACAGTTAATCTCCTTGACTCTTGGAAAATCACAAACATGTTTCAATCCGGAAGAAATTACTTACAGACGATGAACATTTCCGACATCCTACCAGGACATATGATCGGTATGTGTATCTGACATGAACTGTCACTAGAAAAAAAGTTATGTATGCAAATTAAACAGTGTAGTATGTATGAAGTTAGAAGTAAAGTATGCGTATACGTGTAGGATTATGTAAAGATTATGCAAAGCATATAACTAGATTACCTTTTTCATAAAATATATCTGTGTCCCTTTTAAGGTAAACTGTCCAGTCCTGACGCGACCAGTTTGTAGACATTCTGGAACGCAACAAACCTGTCATTCTAAATATTTGATCAATGATATCCCTTTACAGATGTATTTTAATTAAACATTTTCTTTTCATAAATAAAACTATCTAGATCCCTTAAAAACAACACTTATACTGATAAATCAATGTTCAACGAGGGAATATTATCACTAAAAAAACTTGTAAATTAATTAATAAACACTTGCTGGTTTTCTCAATGATTTGCTGGTTCACAGAAAGCAAAACAAGTAATTCGTTCAATGTCATAAAAAGACACGCAACTTATTAAGCCACAAACCGAAGCACCACGACTACTTGCGAGAAAAATAACTCTCCAAACAATTGTGACACACGTATTATACTTTAACTTATTGGAGATTATAGAAAAAAGAGCTCCCATAAGTTATTATCATTTATTTTATTTTCCCTGAAATGATTCGCGCATATTCTAGATGTCTTGGTTACTAGTTTCTATTTGAGTATGGTATTTCTTTCAACAAATTTTTTGAGATCGTAATTGAGTCTGATTGCATTTGAAGCAAATCCTAGGACGTAACAATTTTAAAATCCTATGAATATTTTTTCTAATAATAACAACATTAGCATAATAAGATCAAAGTGCAAAATAAGTAAACTAATAGAGGATAAACAATTGTCAAGGAACCGAAGAATCCCAAGATAGGTATGAGTGCGGTTTTATTTAATATTTTTATTTAATTACGTACTATTTATTTATTCGGATACATCAACACGAGACACGTGTAATGTGTCTGGGGACTCGCTACTTGTCAGTTGAATACCGAATCTCCAACGTTTGTGGGAAATTTCCTTCCACATGGGAACATTTTCCTGGGAAAATGGACCGCATGCACATCAGACCGTAATCAGTACATCCCTCAGACCAAAGGAAGGGAATTAGAACGGGATAGAGAAGGAAGGATCGCTCCGATATCCGTCTGGAAATGAACCGAAGAAACCATTCAATCGACCATAATGAGTAGCTGGACTCTAGGATTGATCCATTGGCTTCGAATCCGATAAATTGCTGAGCTCAATCATTAGGGAACAGTCCGGATGGCTCAAACCTAGGACCTCTCATCAAGGAAGTTTCAGTTGCGGACTTCCAACTTCATGCGTCATCGCAGCCAGTGATAGCAATTTCATTAGGTAATACATATTTCTGAGGATATTGTTAAAGTTTTAAAAACTTAAAACAAAAATGAATAAAATGAACGCTTACAATAAAGTAGAAAATTGAATCTGCAGTACATAATTTGAATTATAAAAGCATACGCAGAATTCAAATAATTGGATTTCAGAAATGTTTCAAGGCTCAAGGGGTACAAGGCTACGGCACTTCTAAAGTGTAATTCCTACATATAACGTGTCTAGTGTTTCATCCTCAGAGCCTTCTATCAAAATCCTAATGTAATTCGGTGGTCGCCCAGAAAATTGCGGAGCGCGGTTTACACCCGAGGTGCGAGCGAGCGTGGGTGTGGAGAAGTAGCAGGCGGGGGGGGCAGAGCAAGGAAGCAGAGACAGATACTGCGACAAGACGGCGTCGGGGTAGGAACTTGACGGAGGCGGGAGCATTGTGTACGAAGGAAAAGGAGACGGCATGGGAATGTGAGTGAATGGGCGGGTGGACTTCATGTCAAGGGGGAAGGGGAAAGGGGTGCGCAAAAGTGCGGACAAAGGCGAGAGCAAATGAATGGACAAGAGAGGGAGCAAGGGCGAGGTAAAGGAAACGGGTGGGGGAAGGGGGACAAGGAGGGAGGCAAGGGTAAGGACAAGGACGAGGGCCAAGGGGGGCATGGGAAGGGTCAAGGGCGGGGGCAAGGGGCGCATGGGAAGGGGCAACGGCGGGGTGCAAGGGCGCCATGGGAAGGGGCAAGGGCGGGGGCGAGGGAGTGGTGGAGACAAGAGGGAAGGAAATGACAATGACAAGCGGCAAGAATGAGAGAAGAAGCGGTGATAAGTCAGGGGAAAGACAAGAGCGAGATAAGGGCAACGCTGAGGAAAGAGAAGGATGGAGACAAGAGAAGAGAAAGGTCGAAGAAAAGGGTGGGAAACAGGGCAGAGAGTAAGGACGGGAGCAAGGCAGAGGGAAGGGCAAGTATGGTATAAAGAGGGGGCAAATGGCGAGGGTAAGGTCAGAGACAAGGGCAAGGACGGAAACAAGGGCAGTGCTAAGGGAAGGGCGGAGACATGAGCGTGACAAGGGCAAGAGAGAAAGCGAGGGCAAAGCCAAAGGTGGCGGCAAAGGCGGAAGCAAGGGACGCAAGAGCGGGGGCGAGAGTGGAGACAAGGGTGGGGCCACGGTTGAGGGAAAAGGCGGGGCAAGAGCGGGGAAGGGCAAGGGCGTGAGCAAGGGCAAGGAGAAAGGCTGGGCAAGAATGAGGGTAAGGGAAAGGGCAAGGGCGAGGGCGAGGGCAGGCAGAAGGGCCTAGGCAAGAGCGGAGGCAAGGGAGAAGGCAATAGTTGTAGCAAGGGCGGAGGCAAAGGCAAAACCAAGGGCGGGGTCCGGGCAAGGATGTGCCAGTGGAATGGCGCGGGGAGGTGCGGGGCGGGGGGGGGCGTGTGCGCGCTCCGCAGCGCAGAACGTGCGTGTGGCGCTGCAGCAGATGCGGCGATAGGCGGCGCGGCGCGGCGTGGTGTGGGGCGGAGTGGGGCGGAGCGGGGCGGGGCGGTGGGGCGCACGCGAGAGTTGGGCCGCGCCCGTGGTGCCAGCGGCGCATTTAGCCGCCGCTCCTCGCAGGCGCCCCGAAGGGGGTCACGGAAGTTCAGGAGGCCAAAGTGTACACAATGCTAATGGCGGCGCCCTGACAAAACGTTTCCGCACACGGCTCAAAACTTGTGGAGGAGCAATAATTAATTTTGTTAAGAAATAGTGGACTTGCGGTGGAGTAATAATTAAGTTTTGCTTAGAAATACGCAATTCACATCCTGAGGTTAAAAAAAAGTCAATCTAACCAGATGCTTATTTTTCCTTTACTCTACAGCAGGGTCTGCAAGGCCTTCCCGCTGGTCGACGTATGACGGTTATGACGAGGTGGGTTAGGAAGAGACATATTGGCTCTCCATTCCGGATTGGCGAAGATGATGATGATGATGATGATGATGATGGGGAGGAAAGGTAATGCGTGGTGCGTGACCCGTTGTCCACGGAGCTTCTCAAACATTCTCCCGGAAGCGATTAGAAAAGACCTCATTGATCAGAAATTCGACTGCGGAAGGTGGCCCAAACTCACCGATTGTAAAACGCCTCAAGGAAATTTCTAACACCTTTCCGAGTTCGAACCCGCGACACCCCAATCACTGGTACAGTTAAGCCGTAAGTCGTTGTCTTAACAATTTTTAATAATGGTATTGGTAAAATATACAAGTCCTAATGTTGATACATAGAAATACACAGTCCGGAGATAGCAGTAGTCGAATCTGAGATTAGGCAATCCTCCATACACGTCAGATACATTCAGTGCAGTATATTAAAAACCGAATATTTTATTACACATATATTTATTAAACTTAAGAGAGTGGATGAACTTGGATCTGTCACACTTATTATATACATAAAATCTACATTTTTGTAGGACAATTTCTCGTTCTCGATAAAAAGTACCCCTAATTCTGAATTTGCTTTAGCTTCTCTACATGAAACACAAAACGTTGAGTGGAACTGTACGAAAAAAGCCTGAGAAAGAGAATGAACGTGAACTTACGCATATGCATAAAACTGAGTATGTATAAGCACATGACAATCTACATTACTAATTTTCATTACGCGTAGAAACTGAAAGAAAGCTGTGCTTCCCTCATTTTGAATTCTATCAAGCTCTCTACCCACTGTCAAAAACCCTGACACCGTCGGTGCTCGAACTCCACGGCCTCTCGGTCAGAGGCACTCCAGTGACCAGAGTTGATGCCCTGAGCCACCTTCTCCGGTCGTGATCACGAGGATGAGCGTGTGCGTGACTGAGGATGAGCGTCATCAGCGCGCTGATGAACGCTCGCGTGCGTGTACGCGCGGCGCTGACGAGAATGTGTTTGGGAGAGGAAATTGCGGCCAGGCCGAGGCCGGATGCGTTAGTCGCTGCTGCTGGCTTCTCTTCTCCACGGAGATGCGAGAGAGAGAACTCGTGTCTATCATTCGGGCTTGCAAGGAGGTTCTTTCAACATACAATGAGAAGAATCTGAACGCACGAGAAGCACTATGCCTTGGTGTTTTTCTTTCTGGCTTTTGATTATGGATTTGTCTTGTTGATATTAAATATTGATGATATAAAATTTATTTACTCACATTTACGTCAATATATGTAACATCTCACATTATTTATATTAATTATTACGGTGACTATCCCCGGCTGTATATGATTGTATACTCTGAAATGTATATGGGGATGTTCAATTTTGATGTATTTCGAAAACATGAAACCCTAACTTGGTGAACAATTTTCTTGAGTAGTTTACATGAATTTAAAGTGAAAGGAGGTTGTTAATTAATAGTTTTATTCTGAGTGTAAAGTGAGAACACTTTCGATAGAGTTCTATCGTACAACGATACTCCACCAGAATTGTGGGGTGCAAGCATGTGACAATCATATACGATACGAGACACGTGATCACGATAAATAGAATTTGTTCTCAAATGTGCGGGCAGAGTGAACTGATAACTACACCGCCATGTTGCAATATTATGTCGGCAGAGAGCTTAAAACGAACATATGCGAATCAAGAGGATATGGCTACGAGAGAAATGAACCATTTGCACCATACTGTGCAGCTAAGTACGAAATCACTTCCGCTTTCGTAGTCCGAGTGACAACGTTGTGCAAAATGCTTTGAAGACCACACTTTAATGGTCATGCGGTTCTTTGTTTTGTCTCATCGCCGATACACAACGCTATTAAATCGTTTCAACGTGAACAATTAAAACGTTACTGAAGACGGATCTGGGACCCCTGTGGTGCACCCTAATGGCAGTCGGCGTCTTTCAAAGACCCCGCGAAAGAGCGGTGAAGCCATCGAACCACGGTCAGCATTTTCGGCGCGTGAACGTCGGGATTTATGGGGCGTTACGAGCGCCGCGTTTAAATTTTCGCCGACCGGATCGTGACCACACGTAATAGGCGGGACTGCTATCAAACGCGCGGTCAACAGGTACAGTAGGGCACGCCGACCGTAGCACCAGGGTAGGGGCGGTGACAAGAGTTAAGCAACTGTTGCAGATTTGATTGATTGATTTTTTCGTGTTTCCCGACGCGTCAACTGCTTCGGTCATTAGTCCCGTTAGTGTAGTGCATGTTTTTCTTCTCGGGAGATGGCAGTGATCTTCCCTCGCTGGATGGCGAGATCCGGCACGGACATACCGTCGGCTAGTGGGGTTTCCCCCTAACCAGGACTCTCCCAACAGCAGGGCACCGCCCCAGCAGGGACAAGCTCTTAAGTCCCGACCGGTCTCCCGGAATATGTGATAGTGTGGTGCATGTTAGTGTGTGTGTGTAAGGGGAGAGGAGAGGACAAGGAAGAGGAAGGAAAGATCGCGCGCGGTCCGTGGCCCGTTTGTTAGGGTACTGCTCCGGCATTCGCCTGGTGTTAATCGCAGAAACCACGGAAAACTACCGATCAGAACAGCCGGCCGCTAGAATTCTCCTTCAGACAGCGACTGAATTCGATGTAGCTGAAAAGCTAGTGTCGAAAATCCTGCCGCCGTCAGGACTCGAACCTTGGACCTCCCGGTCAGTGACATCAGTTGATGCACTGAGCTACCGCTACCGGTCAGATGCAATGGTAGCGACAGCGGGTGAATGATGTGTGATGGCGGTATGTATCCGTGGCAGTAGATTGATATCGCAGGAGCCACAGGGGTAGATGAGGGAGCAGCGAAGAATGATGGAAGGAGGTGACGGGGCAAATGTGGAGACGGGACCCGCCTCACGTAGGCGGTAGGCGAAGGTTAACAAAGTAAAATGGGATATGGGGGTTGATGTGGGTATTAGTGGAGGCTGGTGCAGGCCAGAGTGGTGGAGGCGAGGAGGGTTGTTGCGAACGCGGTAGAGGAGAGGCTGGTGGGGGTGAAGGAGATGAGGGCGGCGGAGGCGAGAGTGCTGGAGGTGAGAGCGATGGAGGCGAGGACGGCTGAGGTGAGGGCCATGGAGGCGAGGGCGGTGGCGTGGGCGGTGGCAGAGAGGACAATGGAGGCGAGGGCAGCGTAGACAAAGGCGATGGAGGTGAAGGCGGTGGAGGCGTAGGTGACGGAAGAGAGGGTGATGGAGGCGAGGGCGGAATAGACAAGGGCGATGGAGGTGAGGGCGGTGGAGGCAAGGGCGATGGAGGCAAGGGCGATGGAGGCGAGGGCGGTGGAGGCAGGAGCAAGAGAGGGGTAGGCGGTGGAGGTGAGGGCGATGGAGGCGAGGGAGGTGGAAGCAAGGGCGTGGGCAAGGGAGGCGTGGGCGAGGGAGGCGTGGGCGAGGGAGGCGTGGGCGAGGGAGGCGAGGGCAACGGAGGATAAGGTGATGGAGGCGAGGGCAGGGGAGGCGAGAGTGGTGGAGGCAAGAGCATGAGTGAGGGAGGCGTGGGTGGTAGAAGAGTGGGCGACGGAGAAAAAGGCGATGGAGGCGAGGGCGGAGGAGGCGAGGGCGGAGGAGGCGAAGGCGATGGAGGCGAGGGTGGCAGAGGCAAGAGCGTGGGCAAGGGAGAAATGGGCGGTGGAGGTGTGGGCGACGGTGGCGACGGCGGGGGGAGGAGCGTAGGCAACGAAAGTGAAAGCGATGGAGACGAGGGTAGTGGAGACTGTCGTGGGGAGGAGGGCGGTGGATGCAAGCGTGGTGAAGCTGAGGTCGGTGGAAGCGACGTCTGAGGACGCGAGGGCGATTGAGGCACGAGCGTGGAAGACCCAGGCAGGTGGAAGCAGAACCAGTGGAGGCACGGGCGGATGAGCCGACGCCGGTTTACTTTGGGCGATGGAGGCAGAGAAGAAAAAACGCAGTTTTGGTTTGGATCAGTGGAGGCGGAATGGAAACTATCACGAACGCCAAACCAGCGGCTCCGCGAAGGAGATCCTGATACGGAATATTTCAGCGTGGTAAACAAAATGTTAAACAACTTGGGCGTTAACATCGGCGCCGCGGGAGCGACTGTTATTAAAGACTTCACCACGGAGCGGCCTTCTGTGGACTGCGGCGCGCTGCCCCCACCCCTTTTGGCCACTTCAGGGGGCCATGCCTACCGACGTGATCTCCCAGTGTTTCTTGCGGCAATAAAATGCGATGATATCAAAGCACACGCCGAAACGGGCGGCGAATGTAGAAAGAAAGCGGTCAGTTGGGAATCGAATTTCATCACTGACGCAAAAGGATTGCGCCACTTGGTTATTGGGAATAAACCTATTACATTAGTGTTTACATGTGGATTAAGTAAATAATTAACTAGTGTCCATTATTGATGGGGATAAGTCATTTCCTGCTGCTCTTCAGCCTGTTTTTTTTAAATAATTAATTATATTACAATAATAATTGAGAGCTTCCATGTTACGCCCTTATTCATAATACGTATTCATATAATTTACACCTATGCCGAAACGTAGGGGGAAGATTTATCGTCAATAAATGAATTCACCTAGTTCTTCGAAACGAAATTTCTTTCAATTAAAACAATTTGCATTCCGTTTTCTAGAGGTGAGTTTTCATTACGTACATCTGGAATTCACTATCCAAAACTATTGCTAATTACCCTTTGCAATCCAAGTACACAGTTTGGAAATTAATATCAGTCCAGATTTTGGTGAATACGACACATGTCAATTACAATTTCAAAAATATGTTTTTGTTGTGTTAAAAAATTCTGTTTCCACAGCGAATTGTGATTCTATTATTTCCGAATTTGTACACCTCCGTAATTTCATTAGTCTTGGAGAATAAGTATAGATTGACATGAAACAAAATCTTTGGAGTTTTCAACTCTCCGTACAGTGCATAATGCATATACAGTACTTTTTGAGACTATTCTACTCTTTTTCGTTCGATGTAATCACTCGGGTTCGGCTAGTGCGAAGGAATTTAAAGAGGAATAGAGTTGATCGTACCAATAAAATATTCATAATAATAAGAGAATTACGAAGATTATAAGGAAGGTTTTGTAAATATTTTTCATAATATCAATTTAAGAAAAAAGTAATTCCCAAATAAATTCTTGAATGAAAATATTTCTATGAAATAATAGGCTAACAGAGCGAAGTACGTTGAGACTTTCATTTGAAGCAGAGTAATTACATCAAGCGCTAATGATCCCATCATTTAATTTTGTAATTCGAGAAGCAATGTAAATTATTCATGATAATGAGCAATTGTGTATCGTTAATGAATGCCTCGTTTTCAAGTTATTTTTAGCCCCTCTTTAAAACCCTCACCGCCAACTGTGACAAATGTTAAATATTCATGACGCGCGTATGTAATTGTGTTTTTTACCGATAGCAAGTTCCGATTTATATCGTTGGCTGGGCGCAAAATAATTACGAGATAAAATTAACAATTTCTAACACACGTGCAGGTTGTCTCGAATGGGTGAGTGAGTTGCACTTTTCAATTAACAGTTGCTCTTCGCGCATTTAACCATTTGGGAACAGTTGTTTTCCCTCCTCTCTTAAGTTATGACACAGCTGTTCTCTTTATTGAATAATTGCTTCTTTGTGTTCGTATTAAACAATTTGTTGACCTTCATCCAGAGTGAGGCGCGGTCTGGAAATAATGTCTGATGATATCTAAAACAACGTAACATGGCTTGAAGTAACATTTTCATTGACATTTTAATTTTTCCCCTTTCGAACTTAATACTTTCAGATAACCAATACCGATTTGTGAAATGATAACTAACTATCAAAAAGACAAACTGAAGGACCTGGAGTTCCCCGTGTTTGAATCTATTTTAATCACCTTTTAGTCAAGACAAGTGAGTGGGTATTTAATATTTTCTGAGACGTCAACTACTATGATAGACATTCCCGTAAATGTAGTGTATGTTATATTCCGGTAGGTGACGGTCTTTCTCCCCCGTTGGAACGCGTGGTTCGGCGCTCCCTGACCTGCCCCCATTTCATTCCGCCAGGCCCTGCTCCGCTCTTCAGTGGCCAGACCACGCAAAGGGTCTTTCAACTGGAGATGCAACATCCACGACAAAACAACGATGTTTGAAAATGTTGATATTCTACTGAAGTTAACCCTTCGAATCTGTTTCTCAATTATTTACGTGGTTTCTGATTGGGGTCAGATTTGACCCCTTACGCCTTACCCAATAGTTTACCTGTATTTCATGTAGGGATGCTATTTAGAATTATTAATTAAAAAAATTATGCTATTTATTTGTTTTATTTACTATACTGCCCTAAAGAAAATAAAAAAATATATTTCCAGAAAACATTCTAGCATATCCTAATTACTACACATAGGTGTCTACCACACCAGCATGTGAGATTGTGTGATACAGCGGTACTACGGTTAATTACGAGTAATTAACAAATAAACCAGATTGTCATTACGAAACAACAATATAATATTATAAAAATGGAAATGAACATTTTTTAGAATTTTTCTTATAATACAGACATGTAACGTGGAATATATTTGGGAGCATTTCAGAATCCCAACCGCATAAAAATAAAATTACTTCAAACCAAGAAAACTTCGAAAAACTAAAAAGTTTACCACACATGTAAAACTGGACATAAATAGCGTATCTAAAAGGAGAGATTCATGTGAATAATTTTCAAATTGTTGCAAAACATTATTTGCGCCTGGGGTCTGAGAATAAAGTCTAAGGCTTAACATCGACGTTAATAATACATCGCCCCAAACCATCGATATTTTTGAAACTGGTTTAGTAACCTCAAACATCACGGGGGAATATTTAATTTGATAGTGGTATTGTTTATTCATTTATAATTAAGAATAATCGACAAAAGTGTAAAAAATAATATTAACTAACAAAACCGACTGCTCAGTGGGGTAAGAGTTGGGCTCAGTTGGTCGTAGAAGGATATGAGAAGCAGATGGAAGGCTTACGTCAATGCACATGTGTTGACCGCCCCTGGGCAAGCGAAAAACGAAAGGCGTAAGAAATAGTGGAGGCTTATGGGGGTTTTCCCTCGGGAGAGAGAAGTTGCTCGACGAAATTAGTGTAGAGTTCACTTTGTTTGTACATCAGAGATGACAATGGTATTTTCAGTTATTATTTCATTTTTCTTAAATTAACAAAATGTTATTATCGTTTTTTTTCATGAGAAACAAAACATTGAAATAGTAAAAACTTCGAGCACAAAACATTGATTTTAGAAACATCAACTACAAAATGATATTTAAAAAATCATGTTGCATTTCTACACTCAACTCCCCAATGGAATTGTAGCCAAAACTTTAGAGTGGAAGGATAGGCAGCTTGTTTCGGCTTCACATACCATTCACTTATTTGTCACGATAAATATTTGACACATTTACAGAAAGTACGAAATACGCGAGAATAAAGTACGTATAATGACAATATCCGAAACCGCATGAAGCTCAAACATTAGCGTGGTCTTTTCCACAGAGTGTGTCTGTGTTCTGCGTGTCCACACATCGAGCACGCACCTTCTCCATGTCGTTGGGAGCACTTTTAACTTTCTGTTCCTCTGAGAAGTTGCAGAGGTAAAGCGTGCTATTGTAAGCGCCTCCGCCAATTTATACGGAAGTTGAAAAGCCCTGCTCCTGCCTCGGCCATCCATACTCTACCGTGCTCTACCATGCCGTTTTACTCCGTACCGTGCACACCCAAGATTCCTACTGTCATCATTGCTGGGTTGTCATAGATATTAGATGCACTATTACAGGCCTACCGTAGGCAGTTTGCAGTGACAATCCATATTTCACATCCTCAGGAACTTAATTTTAAGGAATATCTTTCTTACTGAATAAATACATCGTAATCGTAATACTACATCGTTACCGCAGATCCAAAACAATATTTCTCATTTCACGTTTCTAGATTCGATAGTTTTGGATCTGCGATCATTTGTCAGCCCGACAGCCAACCAGTCATGATCCCTTTTATACAATATAAATGATATTATATATAACTGAATGTAAATGTGGGTACGCAAGCTCCAGAGAAAAATGAACTGGTGGAGGGATTATTCCCATTTTTTTACACGATAACAGGCCGGGGGTGGAGATGAAGCGGGAGAAATGAGCGGGTGAAGAGAGTGGGGTCGGGCCGAGCCACTTAACTCGTTGATTATTTCGCGTTTCTGGGCACGTCAACGATTGCGATGTTCCTCCACGCTGGATGGTGAGATCAGGTGCGGACCCCCACACTAATTTGTAAGGCATTTTCCCCTTAGGTATCTCCTCTGCAGAAAACCGCCAACCGTGACAAGGCTCTAAGCTCCCGTCTGGTTTCCCGATGTATGGTAATGTAGTACACGTAAGTGTGTGTGTGTGTGTGTGTGTGTGTGTGTGTGTGTGTGTGTGTGTGTGTGTGTGTGTGTGCGCGCGCGCGCGCGCGCGCGCGCTTGTGAAAGGGGAGAGGATAGAACAATGAAGAGGAAGGAAAGATCGCGCGCGGTCCGTGGCCCGTTTGGCCGGCATTCGCCTAGCCAATCGGCGGAAACACGGAAAACTACCGCTGAGATCAGCCAGTCGCTAGAAATCTCCTCCACACATTAGCTGACTTTGTCCTAGTTTTAATTCCGCGGCCGCTGGGACTCGAGCTACGACCTCCGGTTTAGAGTCACAGCACAGACATTGGCAATGCCGGCTCTGAACTGAACTCAGCCCGTGCTTATGTCATGATTCTGATAACAAGGGGCAGATTTTAATAAAATTGTCACTTTTCTTCTTTTTACCCAAGAACAATGCCGTTTAGTACAAAAATTTTTTTTTATATTATGATAAAAGGAAATGACCCATTTTATAGCACATTATTTTGCATTTTTTTCGATTTCGTCTAAGTCATTTTTTAACTTTCCGTCATATTTAATGAATTTTTTTGCTGATTTCATCGATTTTAATGTTATTTTTAATGGCACATGCTTTAAATAATATTTACGAGATGGAACAAATGTTCTTCACAGAATTACTCAGTAGCCTATTCTGTTTGTTCGCTCAGAAATTGATTTGACAGCAGTTGTGAGTTTGTAATTCTTATGACGTACATCAGCTTAATAGCCGGTTAGGTCGATTTCGGGATAACTTGAAGACAGAGATTTCCTTGTACAAAAACAGTCCAAACCAAAATTTTGCAAGCTGAATTCACTCGAACGAATGGAAGAAGCTTCGATTACATCAGTAACGTATGCTACAGCTTGAGTTGATCACCGAACAGGTTTTGATAATATTTTTTACGTCATTTTTCTTTGGTTTTAGGTCAATTTTAAGGATTTTAAGAGCATTTTATTAATCCTTTTTGGCGATGTCATCAAAATCCGCCCCCTAGTGATAACTGAACACCCAGGCGGTGCCGAGCAATAAGCTAAAAACGCAGTTATCTTTCGGCCCGTGGATTCCAGAGCCGCGTGACCTTGTAACCTAATTGACGAACGGCGGCGCGTGTTTCAAGCAGCGTCTGCAGCGCCGTCCGCGAGTTAATTGCTCGGTGGGGCGCCCAGCCGTCGCTTCCCAGCGCCAGCGCGCGCTCTTTTGTCTGTTTCGCACGCCGCGCGCGCCGCCTGGCGTCGGGACGCGGCGTCGACGCGCGTGGGAGTCCAGGAAAGTAGGGCGGTTGACGCGCGTTCGCAGGGTCGCGCCACTCACGGAGATAAAAATGTTAAACTCCGCCGCACTCGAGGCTAATTGCATGCGCTTGTTCCACAAAAGTGCCTCCGAAATTGTCGCGCCCGAGTAGATAGTGCTTCACGCGGGTTGTGTGCCGTTAGAGCGTTAGTGGCCGGTTGATGTATTGGACTCGATGATACGCTTCCAGATAGTAACGAAACTTTAGTTTCTAAAAATGCAATATTCAGTTTTCCTAATCATTGCGTTAAGTAAAATGTATTGATAAATTTGAAGATTTTCATGCAAAAGATTAAAATACATTACCATTTGTTTCAACAATACTCTCATGGCTTTATTGACGGAAGAAAGATTAGGAAAGCAAAAGGGAAAAATCGAGATAGAGTAATTCTGGTTATTAATATTTGAGGTACAAAGGTTATTCATGAACAAGAAAGAAAACAAGATTAGAATACATTACCATTTGTTTCAAACATACTCTCATGGCTTTATTGACGGAAGAAAAATTACGAAAGCAAAGGAGAAAAATCGAGATTTAGAGTAATTCCAGTTATTAATAGTTGAGATATAGAGGTTATACATGAACAAGAAATGTGTGCAAGGTTAGTAACAATGTAATGGGAATGTATTCATTTTTCACAAGAGTTTTAAGTGTAAGAATCAAGAGCTACTGACTTACAGCACGTCAAAAACGTAATTGAATAAAATAGAAAAAATATGAAGCAGTCATGAAACCAGATTTGTATTTATTATTCTAGAGATATAGTTAAAGTTTATTGATTAGTTGTTCTTCACATTTACACTCCCTAGATCTAGAATAAACATATCACAATGAATTTACAAATGAATTACCCACAAATGACCTACATTTGAAGTCTGAAAACTCTTAACAATCGATGTTTAACAGAATGAAAATAAGTTAAAACAAATAAACACAACCCTTCCGTAGCTCATGTACACATTAATTTTCTCAAAAAATGTTTTCAATCGACCGCGCACAAACGCACGTGCAGTACAAAAATAGAATGGGATAGACTGCACTTTAATCCGGAGTGTAACTCAGTAGTGAGGTTGAGTGATGTGAACTAGTTTCTCATCTCAAAATACCGCCACGTAAATAGCGGGCACATCTTAATAGAACACGTAATCGCAGTTGCATAAACAACTGATGTTTGAGTTGCATACTCTCATGCCCCAAATTCATCTGGCAGATGGGTCAACGCATCACCACAAAAACTTAACTGAAGGAAATTGCGTGATTATTTTTCAATTAATAACATTCAGATATTGTTAATGCTGTATTACACATAATCATTTGTATTAATTTATCGGAAGAATTTACCTAGAGATGAAAATAATTTGAACCGTTTTTTATGTTGGTGTGAAATGTACATATTCTACCTTTTCAGCTCTTTTTTTATTCATTTTTGTAAATAAAAAATATTCATTATCCCCAAAAAGGAAATGATCTTAAATCTATACTAATAAAAGTGAATTCAACGACGTGTAACCGACATCGATACCACATAAAGTAGCTTATCAATATATATGAAATTTTTACAGGCACTTCTTCAGGATTGTCGCAGTGTTCTTGCAAAGTTTGGTAAAGATTAACACAACCCAAATGCGGAAAATAAATAATTTAAATAATATGTTTGTAGATGCACCGCGACCATTTTTCGCCTCTCCCTTAGAGCACTTGGTTCCTAATGTATTCCGCCAGAACCCAGTAGTGCTGCAGCAAAACTGGTACCTAATTTATTCGCTAGAGGCCAGTAGCGGTGCATAAGGTAACAGAAAATTGTATCTAATAGCAATGTGCTGTAAAATAAAATGAAAGAAAATTATAGTATTTTATTAAAATTTGAACCAAGTACGTCAAAAATAATAATCTTAAACACAGTGGTTTATATAAATTGATCTTTTCCCTCATTCGCAAGAATTGAATATGAAGAAACCCCGGGCAACGCCGATATTTTGCTAGTACTTAACACATTGTATACACATTAACAATATATTTTAGAAGCTTTTGAAAACTTAGAATCCAGCGTCAACTACTGCTCCAGTTCCAGTGGTGAAAAACATCAGACAGACGAGGGCCATCAGCCGAAACGCAGGGCGCATCGCGGGAAACAAATGAACGCGGGGCACCCGGGAGCAGCGGGAGGTGCTGACAGAAGAAGACGAAAGACGCGAAGATGACGCCAGTAAAGGAGGCAGGGGGGTGGGATGCGGCGAACGGTGGCGCCGCCTCGCGGACTCCGTCGGCACAGTTCGGTTGCAGCAGAGACGCCTGGGCTGTTGTCGCTACCAAACCATCTGTCGGTCGCAGGGGTCGACAGTCAGTGCACCCCGAGTGCCACATATGAGACACACTTGCAGCGCTTCCAGTCCGAAAGTGGTCGATATCGCCACACTGGACCGGCTCCGAGCCTCAATTAATGATACTGCAGTGCCTCTGACCGGGAGGTCCTAAAGTTTGCGTTGCGACGTTGACAGGAATTTCATCACTAGATTATAGAGAGTTTGTGCACGCCATAGCAGACAACACTATCAATCTTCGGCGCATGCGCAGATGCACTAGTGATGCGAAACCTGAACTGCGCATGCGCAGAAGATGGATGCTTTAACGTTCGAGGGTGCACAAACTCTCTAATCGATGATAGCAAAGCTATATGGATAGGGAACGCTATCCGAATTCAGCCGTTATCTGGAGGAGAATTCTAGCGGCCGATTTTAGTGTCCGGATGAACAGATCAGACGTTTTCCGGGGTTTCTCCGATCAATACGAGGCGAATGCCCCAGCAGAACAGAAACAAACCGGCCACGGACCGCGAACGATCTGCCTTCCTCTTCCTTGCCATACCTCCTCCCCTACTTGCAGTCACGCTTACATGCACTACACTACCATGCATGACCAGTCCAGACCTTAGAGCTTCTCTCAACTGGGAAAATATGTACCACATTCGTGGGAGATACCTGGATGAGGAAAAAATGCATGCCGAAGTGTAGGTGTGCGCCGGATCTCGCCATCCAGTGATGAAGATGACCGTTACCACCCTAATGAAACATGCACTACTCTTACGGGAGGATCGGGAGCGATAGATCTGTGCATCAACTGATGTCACTGCAGCGCCTCTGACCGGTAGGTCCTAGGTTCGAGTCCTGACGGCGGCACGATTTTCGACACTAGCTTTTCAGCTAGATCGAATTGTGTCGCTGCCTGGCGGAGAATTCTAGCGGCCGGCTGCTCTGATCGGTAGTTTTCCGTGGTTTCTCCGATCAACATCAGGCGAATGCCGGTGCCTAACAAACGGGGCACGAACCGCGCGCGATCTTTGCTTTCTCTTCTTTACCCTATCCTCTCCCCTTACACACACACACACACACACACACACACACACACACACACACACACACACTTACACTAACATGTCGGGAGCTTAGAACTTGTCCCGGCTGGGGCGGTGCCCCGCTGCTGGGTGAGTCCTGATTAGGGGGAAACCCCGTTAACCGACGGTAGGTCGACACCGGATCTCGCCATCCTGCGGGGAAAGATCACGGCCATTTCCCGAGAAAAAACATGCACCACACTTACGGGACCAATGACCTAAGCTGTTGACGCGCTCGCAATCACTAACCAACCAAATAATCTCGGGAATATTAACCATAGCAATTAACGCGTCCGTAAACACGAAATACCTAATCAACCAACAACCTGGAGTGCACTGAACATAGTGATTAATTTCATGTGCACTGTAGATTGATGTTCAATGTTGAAAAAGTCTTCATTTGTTCTAGTCAATGGCAAAACTACTTCTCTCTAGAGACTCTCCAAATGAAAGAGATTGGAAAAACTTTGCAAGGGGCGTTTTTACCGTTCGTTCAGAGTTCTGCGAAAGCGAAGAGAGTCATCGTCTCACGCATCAGATCGTCCCTTCTCCCTGAAGATTGGAACATCTTCATCAAGAGGAAATTGCCTATACGCGTGCTGATAATTCACTGTAAACAGGTGAAGAAAACTTCTTAGAAGGGACAATAGATTAATAATTTTCTGGAAAGGGGTCTATGACTCGAAAGAGGTAAGAAGTGTCAGTGGAAAATTTAGTTTCGCTTATGTGTTTTGTTACGAGGAATGTTATGTTTCAAATTGAAAAAAATATTTGCTGTGTTATTATTAAGTTGATTTTATAATAAAAATATTAACAGACAAACTTTCAAACAGGAGACTTTTATATAAAATGTAATATGGGACTGAAGTTACACCGGGTCTCAACACCCCTAAGAGAAGTCAAACATTGTAACTAACTGATTAAGTTGGAAATGGTGATTCTAAACACATACGCGATGCTATGAAGACGTTTCATGATAATGGAAACATTAGATCATAATTGGAAAGGGAAGAAAATGATTCGAAATTAGATAATTCGACAGATGTGACAATCATAAAAAGGTAGAATCTAGTGTAACGTAAATGTATTATCTCATTTTTCTACGTAATGGTTCTAAAATATGTTTAAAGAAACGCACGACTATTAACTGCCAGGTGAATATAATCTCATGTTTTCTACTTACTAAAGTGAAAGCAGATTTCGTTTACTGCAAGAAGAACAAATTCGTCAAATCGATCCAAATTGTGGGCATTAAATGATCCATTTCACGAGCGTCAAGAAAATCATTGGAATTTGAAATCAGGAAAAATCTTATTTGGTGTCAACATGAAGACAAGCATTTCAATAAAAGCATTCAACCCGTCGGGGTTCTCACAGTACTAAAGCTCTCCTTCGATTCCAAACTGTCTAGGCCACGGATGACAGTTTGAGTAAATATTCAATCATATATATTTAGTAGATGTAGTTTAACTTGAACCCTCTGTAATTGTTCACCAGCAACACTACTGCAAATGCCTATTACATGTACTAATTTTTAATATTTACTGAAAATTATTTATCACTATATTTTTCATTCTGACGATCCACAGAAATAGATTCTTATTCGCAAGTACTTTACGAGAACAAAGAATCGTGATATTGGCAATTACAATGGCACAGAAGAGCACAAAAAAGAAGAATGTTTAACAATTAACAATGGAATGGAAAGATATCTTAATTACTCTAAACTATTTTATTTTTCAACATGATTACCTATCTTATGAATACTAATGCAGTTATGACGACACCGAAATGTAATTCTGAATGAGCTAACATACCGATGTCTGATACAATCCAACGAAAATCATTTCCAGCCATTCCCTATTTCTTCAATGTTCGTGCGCGTAGTTTCTGAGCACTGTCTGCCAACCCTTGCGTTCCTCCTTTAGCTCACATTCTGATTAATTACGCTCTTTCTTGCGTTCATCTGCTTCTGCAAGTCCTGGAAGTCGTCGAGTGATATTTCTTCCGTAGCGGGCGGGAGCGTCGTTAGGGCGTTTTATCATTCATCATATCACAAACATTTGTGCATATATCAAGAAGCGCTTTCGTCGCAAACCATATTAATCGCCTCGAATTGAAAATAAGCGGGGATGAAAGTCGGATCATTTAACATACGTCACAACACCCGAAAGTAATAAATACACACTTCTCGAGAGGGGAGGCATTAAAAATAGGTGTATTATTAACATGTTAACAGTAAAGAACGAGAAAGGGATACATACTATATTTTACATACCAAGTCTCTGTACTGTACTACATTTGATACTGCAACTGGAATACGAAAATTCACTCATTACACACCCTGCGAAAAGAAAATTCATAAAACGAATAGCCTGAATACGTATGCACACGCCTTGCATTTGACACTTTTTTGATATTTAATTATTTTCAGATAATACAAAAAATTTAAATGAAAATTACGTGGTTGGAGCTACAAGACAAACAATAAAACCGAATAAAAGGTCGTTTAACGTGCATAATATTACGAACATTCCCATTTCGAGCAACGCAAGTTTTCATTTCAATTCATTTTCACCATTTCCGCCACTCGGCGCGAAAAGCCGCAAATTAACGTTATTTTAATGCATTTTTACCGGGTGCGCCCGCACCGGCCCACCCGACGGGCGTCCGATGAAATAATGACTCCCGGTGCAGCGCCACCGCATAAATCAGACGAGGCTGTCCAAGTGCTGCCACCACCGCCGTCATGAAGCAGCAAAAAAATAGGACCGCGTCGCACCGCGCTGGAATCCGGATACCGCGATAGGAGGAAAGGAGAATTCCCGCGCCACCTCGCGAGCGCCAAGAGAAGCTGACGGTGGTCGTGAGGTTGGTGATGGTAGGGTGGCGTTGGTGGATGATAATGGCGGTTGTGAAGTATTGGTCGTGGTGATAGTCGATTGGGTTTCGTTGGTTGGTTGGTTGTTAGTAGATCCTGGTACGTCCACTACTGATGTCCTTAGTCCCGTAGGTATAGTGCATGTTGTATTCAAGAGGAGGTGTCTTTCCCTGCCGAATGGCAAGATCCGGCGCCGACTTACTGTCACCTAGCGGGGTTTGCCCCTACCAGTTATCCCCACCACCGAGGTACCGCCTCAGCTGGGACAACCTCTAACAAGTTGTAAGTTCTCGAACGGCATGTAAGGGTGAGTGTGTGTCAGTAAGGAGTTAGGATAGGACAAAGAAGAGGAAGGAAAGATCGCGCGTGGTCTGTGGCCCGTTTGTTTGGGTACTGCTCCGGCATTCGCATGCTGTTAATAAAAAGAAAAACACGGAAATCTACCGATAAGAGCAGCCGACCGCGAGAATTCTCCTCCAAACAGTGACTGAATTTAGCCTAGCTGTAAAACTAGTGTTGAAAATCACGCCGCCGTCGGGACTCGAACCTAGGACTACCCGGTGACAGGTTTCTATAGTGACTTCAGTTGATGCACTGAGCCTCTTGTGATGGTGGAGTTAATGGCGATGGTGGCAGGGGTAGTTGTGGTGGTAGTATTGGTGGACGCAGTGTTTTTGGTCGTAGTTTTGGTGGTACAAATGATGGTGGGAGGTAAGTTGGTGGTACTCTTGTTGGTGGCGTTAATGATGGTAGTTCTGGTGGAAGTTGTTTGTTGTTTGTTGCTGTGGTGGTTTTGATAATGATGGTAGTGGTGAAGCTGGTGCTGGTGCGGAAGCGGTCACAACAGCAGGCGTAATGAGTTGTTGGTGGGGGAGGCAATGTCTGAGGTGGGGTGGTGATAGTGATGGCGGAGAAGTTTGTGCTGGTAGTTGTAATTGTGGCAATAGTTGCGGTCGTAGTGATGATAATACTGGTAATAGTGGAGGGAAGAAAGTGGAACAAATTCGAAAAGTGAATTTTCTTTTTCTCGACGTAAGTTGAGAGATCTCAAAGTTCCACTCTCTTTTATTCTACTGCAAAATTATTATAGCTGGCAAAATAATTATGGAAAGAGACCGAGAAAGAAATGGTGAAATCGCAAAAAGTCTTAGGCTTAATCCTGGCAAAACAAAATGACAAGAAAGAGGGAGAGAAGAAACAGAAGGACAAGGAGAAAAAGGGTAAGGGGAAGAACTAAAGAGGACGACGTTAAGAAGGACAATGAAAAGAAGCAGGAGAAGGAGAAAGTCAAGGACTTAAATGAAAAGAAAGAGGAAAAGGAGGAGAAGGGGAAGGAAAAGGACAAGGAGAAGAAGGGAGAGGAAGAGAAAAAGGAGGAGCATGATGAGAAGGAGGAGCAGTAAAAGGAGAAGAAAAATAAGGAGGATGAGAAGAAGAAAAAGGAGAAGAAGAAGGAGGAGGAGGAGCAGGATGAGAAGGAGAAGCGGAAGGAGAAGAAAAATGAGAAGGAGAAGAAGAAGAAAAAGAAGGAGGAGGAGGAGGAGGAGGAGAAGAAGGAGAAGAAGAAGAAGAAGAAGAAGGATGAGGATTGAAGAAGAATAAGGAGGAGCAGGATTAGAATGAGGAGAAGCAAAGGAGAAGAAAAATAACGAGGATGTGAGAAGAAGAAGAAGAAGAAGAAGAAGAAAATGGAGAGGAAGAAGAAAGAGGAGGAGGATGATAAGGAGGGGACGCAGGAGAAGAAATATAAGGAGGATAAGAAGAAGAAGGAGAAGGAGGAGGAGAGGATGGAGAATCGCCAGGCAATCCAGCGACGAGTCCCACCGCGCGCTTGCATCGTCCGTTCGGCGGCGGCGGCGGCGGCGCGAGACTCGGAGCGCCGGCCGGCGACTAACGGGTTTGCGCTCTCCGCCGCCGCGCCACCTGCTGGGAGGCTGCCTAATTAATTTCTCGGGCCTCCGGAGTGTAATTTACGTGGCGGCACGCGGCCTTTTGTGCGCTAGCGAGCGGACGATGACGGCGGCGGCGGCGGCGGCGGCGGAGGCACGGGCGAAGGAGGAAAGGTGCTCGGCGAGATTGAGACGTCGCCGGTCCTTTCAGATGTCGCGAACGTGTCAACGGCGGGGACAGCTTTGTGGCATAGCAGGCGATCTTTGTTTGTTGCTTTATTTATTGGTCCAATGAACAACGAAGTCATTAGCGACCAGCGTGTGATAAATAAAAAAACAATTGTTACATGTCAATAAAGAGGGTCGATTTCTATCAAAAAATATAAATACATTAGGTAGAGAAAGTTTGACATTAGTGGAACATACTTTTAGTGACATATGATTGAAAAATGAGAAAGTATAGTAATAAATGTGGTACACACATGGCTGAAGTGTATGAAACAAATTACATTTGAATTTCTTTCGTTTCCAAAAAATCTTGATATTTAGTTTAAAATGTCCAATTATTAACCACTTAATTATATGTGGTTACTTTCTATTGGAAACGAAAGGACGGCAGTTAACATTTACAAAAAATGAACTGTTTCTAAAGTGATGTAGAATTGGTTGGCGCGTCAAATACAATCAGTATTCCCTAGAATTTGGTGGAGAGTTTTTCTCTCTCATATCATTACGAGACAATGTATGCTTTTGGAAAGGTGAACTGATGGAGTCTTTTGCTGCTTTGTCAACTAATACAGTTTTCATATACGGGCTCATGTGCCATGGCGTGCCGTAAGCAGCATAGACGACGGACATCTCCGGCGAATATGTGGCAAAGATCGTAATACCTTCCTGCTCAGCTTCCACTACGGTTCCACAAGGCTAGAGCAAGCACGAAACTCACTGGACTAATGATCGAAATAGGGGACGCGCCCGGAAACACATAAATCGAGTTATAAATTTTCAACTAGTAGTTTATGTAATCAATTTATAATGTTAAGTTTTATTGCTTGAGTACATGTTTTGAAAACGAGCAACGTTAGGAGCGAGTTTTCACATTTGTACGAATGCAATAAAGCAAAATTACAAAACGAGTGGCGTACGCTACTTTTCGCATAACAGCATTATAAGTTTATAAGACAATCAAACTTAATATTACGAAACAACTTTCTTGTGAAATCTCGGGTATTTGACGTTTGTGCGAGAAAACGGTGGTCGGCAGTTCGTCTACCTTTACCTCCTCACGATTCTCTCGCTGAGATTGGCTGAAAGCACGATGTACGCCGTAAAATGCTAAGACGTCATCATTTGTGCCGTAAAATGCTCCATTATGAACGCTTTCTTGCAACAGAAAATATCGTTTATAACGCTGGTATACAAAAAAAATATATTGTTTTTTTCATAAGAAACAGGTCTCTCTAAGCTTTTAAAACCCCTCCTATTACCAGAAGTTTGCTCTTAAGAACCACCAACAATTGATTAAAAAGTTGAAAAATAAAGTTTTTTTTTTTTTACTTAATAGAAACGAAAAACTAACACACTTGATCATCAGCATATCACGGCTGACAAAAGGAACTCGTGTCTGCCCGTAGCACGCTTGCTCATACCGGGGCGCATGCCTTGTAGGCGACGAGGGAACGTAATGCTCCGTGTGCAGTAGATAGTTCCGGCGGAATGCGGCAAATTTATTTAAACTTTTCCTTTAATTGCGCAGGAAATTTCAAAATTTCTTTGTTTCTCGAAAACAGTTTTTAAAATGTGAATTTGGAATGAGAATTAATCAAGAAAATATAAAATACTCTAATTTCTAAAAATACTTAGAAGCAACGCGTGCAAAAATTTAAATGAAACAAATCTCGATTTTGATTTTGAAGTGGAAAATAGGAATGAAGACAAAAAAAATGGAATCAGAATCATCGATTAAACATTTTGCTTTAGTATGGTTTTTTGTTGTCTTGCTCTTTTTATAAGATCAGCAATGATAATCTAAGTGATTTTGGTTTAAACTCAAATTAAAGCGCGGGTTGTATTTCTACCCAGCAAAATAACCAGAATCAACTGTCTTATAACGTTAAATAAATACGTAACGTAATGTTTTTATAATTAAATACATGAATCTTCATGAAAAACCAAGGCTAGTCCCAATTCGTAGCTATTACATGAAATTTACAAATCCCTACGTCCGGTCTCCGAAAATGTGTCGTAGGCCCACGCAGCACGGGGTGCTATTGCGTACTGTTTTGTCTGACGACCCTATCCTTACAGAGTAGTACATGTAAAACAGCCACGTCCGGCATCCCGAACGTGTTTGCTCTCCTTCGCCACAGTCGGTGGCAATGGGTGGTTGGAATCAATGGCGGCAGAGAGTGACGGCAATGGGTAGCGGCAGTGAGTGGCGGCAGTGAATGGCGGCATTGGAAGGTGACAGTGAGTGGCGGCAATGAGTAGCGGCAATGGGAGACGGCAGTGGATCGCGACAGTTGGTGGCAGCAGTGGGTCATGGCAGTTAGTGACAGCAGTGAATGACGGTAGTTGGGAGGGCAGTGAGTGACGACAATGAGTAGCATCAGTTGGTGGCGACAGTGGGTGACGGTAGTGGATGGCTGCAGTAGATGGCGACAGTGAGGGTAGTGGGTGGCCGCAATGAGTGACGGCAGTGAGTGGCGGCAGTGAGTGGCGACAGTGAGTGGCGGCAGTGAGTGGCGGCAGTGAGTGGCGGCAGTGAGTGGCGGCAGTGAGTGGCGGCAGTGAGTGGCGGCAGTGAGTGGCGGCAATGAGTGGCGGCAGTGAGTGGCGGCAGTGAGAGGAGTGTGTGGCAGTGGGTGGCGCCATGAAGACACGCGACGAGATTGAGGTGTCACTCGCCCTGTCTCCGCCGTCGCGCACGCGTGTCGTGACGCTCGCATCCGCTCATTACGTTGATTAGCGCCTCATTACGCGGTGGGCAGGGGAGCTGGGCGCGACGGGAAGTCGCACAGGGGAGGAGGTGTCGGAGTTCGCACGCTGCGTCGTGCGGCGAGTAGAGGAAGGGCTTCAGGGGCCAGCATGACCTGTACCATGGGGATGAAGATGACAAAGCGGGACAGTGGTCGAGAAAAAGCGAGGGGTGAATGATGATTGTTAGTGATTTCGGGCGCGTCAAATGCTAAACTTATTAGTCCCGTAAGTGTAGTGCATGCTTTCTCCTTTTCGAACTGGCAGTGATCTTCCCCGGCTGAAATGCGAATCTGGTGCGGACCTACCGTCGGCTAGCGGATTTTCCCTCATCCAGATATCTCCCACCAGTCTCAACCGGTACAAGTTCTATGCTCCCGGCCAGTATCCTGGCATGTGTGATAGTGAAGTGCACGTGTGTGTGTGTGTGTGTGTGTGTGTGTGTAAGTAGTGAGGATAGGGCAAGGAAGAGGAAGGAAAGAAGGTGGAGGAAGGAAGGTGCGCGGTCCGAGGCCCGTTTGTTCGGGTACTGCTTGGCATTCGCCTGGTATTGATCGGAGAAACAACCGATAACAGCAGCCGGCTGCTAGAATTCTCCTCCACATATCACCACGACTGAATTCGATCTAGCTGACAAGCTAGTAAGGGGTGATTAGCATGGAGGAAGTGACGAGAGGAATGATTAGGAAAAGAGAGGGGAACAAGAGTCAGACATTTGGGTATTGATGAGAGGGCGAAGATGTGTGGGGGGAGTGAGAGGGCGAAGCTGACTGATTGATTGATTGAATGATTAGATTCTGGGCACTTTAACTGCTAAGATTGTTAGTCCCGAAAGTGCGGTTTATGTTGTTGTCACGGGAGGTGGCGATGTTCTTTCCGCACTGAATTGTGAAATCCGGCCCCGACTTCCACTACTCTTTAATCAAGATTTCTACTATTTCAAAAATTAACAACTTTGATCGATGTATGGTAAGTGCTCTCAAAGTAAATATTTCCATACAAAGGATAAATGATCTTCAGGCGGGCGGCGAATAGTTGGCAGAATGCATGTTGCATGGGATACACCAACGAAAGAATGATGTACTCACAAAAAGTCAGAGTAATCAACATAATATTTCAAAAGCGAACGCGGAAACAAATTTACACTCACGACACTTCGTCGTATGTACCGTTGTTGCGTCATAGAGCTATCTCATTAATTCTCGTCTTATAGCAACTCGCGTACATTAGGTACGAGACCTATAACCAGAGGCTCATTCATCTACAGACACGTTTCGTGTTGTGCAAGTATTCTCACTGCATACCATATGACCTGCGCGTGCAAGAATATGCTCCTTCTCCAGTGGCACAAAGGAGCAAAGAAATTAAGTGAAGGGAGAACAGTATCAAAGAAGGATATTTTTAAAGAGGTGAATATGTGACAGTTATTCCATAGTTCAGTCCTTAAAACCATAACAATATTTCAATGGGATAACAGAATGTATAGAAGTAAAAGAGTTAATGAACAGCAGTATTACACTTAGATACTCTAACGCAGTGACGAATTATATTTTAGAGACTGAAACGCTTCCGCGTTAGGAGTGAGTGAATGAATGAATGAATGAATGAGTGAGTGCTCCTCATCCTTTGATTTACTAGGTTGAATGATGGATAAATACCAACAAAGCGAGGTCAGAAACATTTACAAGCTAGAGATTAATAGCTCCGTACAAACCAGGCGAAAGCCGGAGCAGTACCCTAACAAATGGGTCACGGACCGCGCGCGATCTTTCCTTCCTCTTCCTTGTTCTATCCTCCCCCTCCCCCCACACACACTAACATGCACTACACTACCACACATGTCGGGAGACCGGTCGGGGACTTAGAATTGGTCCCGGATGGGGCGGTGTCGAGCTGGTAGGAGATACCTGCTTGGGGAAAACCCCGCTAGTCGACGGTAGGTCGGCACCGGATCCTGCCATTCAGTGGGGGAAGATCAACGCCTCCTCCCGATGAAAAAAAACATGCACTACATTTACGGGGCTAATGACCTCGGTAATTGATGCGCCCGGAATCACTAATCAATAGACATTATTAGTAGACAGAGTGTGTCTACCGTATGTCGTCTCCGGCTACGCCTCAGCCTACGAATCCCATAACCGAGGGCTCACCCATCTACAGTGACGTTTCGCGGCGCGAGGCTATTCGCACTGCATGCCATATGACCTGCGACGCGCGACGTAATATGCTGCTCGTCGCGGGGCGTGTATGGCGAGCCAAGGCCGTCCTCATCCTGCAATGCGTTCTACGACGCGCCGCGCCGTGCCGTCCCGCGCTGCGCGCTCCCAGGATAATACAACGCACCTGCAGTGCACTCGCCCAGTCGCAACCACCCGGTGAAAAGGAACAATAGTGCGGGATTTTTGTTTGTTTGGTATTTTAGGATTATATTACACCGCTTTTTTGCCAGCTAGCGTTGTTTCCAGGCCTGGTGTTTTTATTTACACACATAAACTATTATTATTATTATTATTATTATTATTATTATTATTATTATTATTATTATTATTATTATCAATAAAAATATGCAAGATATTACACTAATGCTTAAAAAAGAAAAGAAAACCTTCCTCATTGATGTTTCACATGAAATCTACAAAAAAATTTGAAAAAAGTTAACAAAGTACATGAACCTGGCCATAGAATTTAAACGTCTCTGGAAATAATAAGTCAACGGCATCCTATCACTCGTCATATCAGCCACAGGAGTTGTCCCCAAACAACCGAAATCAAAACAGCTACAAGTGAATATACCGTACAGGGTACATCACTAACTACGAAAATCAGTCATCTTAGACAGATGCCATATTGTGAGAACGTTTTTAACAGACCTAACAGAGGATAAATACTGCGTATATATCTATAAATAAGTATAAATACTGAATACTATTTTTTTGTTCTGTATTATCCTTGATGTATACATCTGTAAATATTTGTAAAATTGTATGAATTCTTGTTTTCTAGCACCGAATTTGCTAGAAAATAAAACATAATAATAATAATAATAATAATAATAATAATAATAATAATAATAATAATAATAATAAATACTTATAAAAGTGTATCCAACGTCATGTAACCGACATCGATATCACAAAAATGTTGTACGAAGATACGAAATTTTTACAGGCTCTTCAGGATTGTCTAAGTGTCCTGGCAAAGATTGATAAAGATTAATGCAACACAAATGAATAGGAAAGCAGATTAATGCAACATAAATGAAGCAAAATAATTTTAATATGTTGGTAGATGCATCACGAACATTATTTTTCGCCTATCGCCAGATAGTCCCAATCTATTCCGCCAGAAGCCAGTAGCGGTACAACAGAATTGGTACCGATGCTTAATAGTTTGCTAGAGGCCTGATTCAATGAAAAATTCAATGAAAAATCAAGACAATTTTTTAAATCTAATAGCAATGTAGTGTAAAATGTAATGAGTGGAAATTCTATTGTTTTATTAAAATGTAAATTAATTACATTAAAATTAATAATCTTAAATACTGTATTTTATATAAAATTGATGATTTTTCCTTTCACTAGGATTGGATATGAAGAAAGCCGGGGCAACGCAGTTTATTTTGTTAATATATTATAAACGTAACGTACAGATGCTTAAGCACGTACAAGGTATCTCAGAACAAATGTTTCGAACTTCTTGGACATGTAGGGAGAACGATTGTGATCACCTTTCCCTCGTAATCAGTGGCGGAAAATCTCTTATAATGAAGTAACTCCTGATTACTAGGCAACTTGTCGTGCACTGGTGACGGGCAGAGATTTCAAATACATTGATCAACACCAGTGCAATATGAGTTGCCTATCAAACAGGGGCAAATGCCAAACTGCAAAATGTAACCACCAAGAGCTAAACCTTATAGGAGAGCTAAAATGCTCTGTAGTTTAGCTCCTGTAAACTTTACAGCAGAGCTCGACCAGCTTTTAGAGTTTCAAGTAAGATTTTGGATTTAAACTTATTGTACAATGTCATTTTCTTATTTATCATTACAATTAATGCTATTTTATAATTTTTAATTGCTTTTAAGCTGTGTAGCATAGAAAATTTTGCCTGACTATGGCAAATTATTGGTATACTAATTTGTTTTACAAACTTAAGCAGAAAAATATTATTTTGGGAGTATGACATTTTGGAAGGTGCATTCTTAGACAATGAATCTATTGATATCAAAATCCCAATTAAATACATTATGTGGGTTACAACACTTTGCAGTTTCGGAAGCGATGTGTAATTTTGTTGTAAGGAATTTACCACTACATGTTCATTGACAAAATGGACACCTTCGACCCTCTACATGCCCTGGAGAGTGAAACATTTAAAAAGAGTCGACTGCAACAAAAGAAAAGTCTCTGTGTAATTACTGAATTACACTAATCTATTGTAAATTGCTATTTTGACACGAAATAAGGAAAAACTATGACTGACAACTGCGAATCTATTACATCAGAATGTTTTTAAATGAGTTACTTCCAGGTGCACGTACGTCCATAGATGCACGTGGACATTTTAATATTTCCACTCCTATCAAATATTTTCTTGACGAAATTCCCCACCTCAGTAGCTTGTATCAATTTTATGAAACAACCCCAAGCAAACCTCGCATCTGGAAGTTTGTGCAAACCGAACGTGTGGAAGACTAGCAACAGAAATCTCTTAAGACAAATACGATGACAGGAGACCTCTACACAAGAAAAGAGCCACATCTCAAAATCTGTCATTTTTTAGTAAACAGAAGAAATATGTATAGAAAACACTATTTTTATTACTAAAACTTTAAAAAAATAGTATGCAAGATAGCCGGTACATAGAATGAATCTTTGGTGGCAAAATAAACCACTCTTCCGAGGATAAAACCATTAAGGAAGTTGAGATTTTTTCGATGAGTAACTTTTCTTATGAATTGAGAATCTGCGTTGCCGTTCCTAAAGCTTTTAACAAACTGTAGCTCGGGAAGAAAACAAATCAATTTACTGTAAGATTATGCACATCGAACTTGTTAGTGGCTTTCACAATGCTCTTCGATTACATCTGGTTTTCTCTAAAGATCTAGTAACATCTGGCGTTCCCTAAGATTTCATTAAAAATATGGTTCCTTACAAAATATATGTCGTCGTGCGTATTGAATATTCATATTCCCCTTCACGTCTGTTTTTAAATAAGTTCAACTTCTAATCTTCAAGGGTAATATATTTTATTTTCTCACAAACAAATAATGTTAAAGAGACTGTTACTTCCCTGCTACTGGTTTCTTGACAATAGAGGTTAGATAAAGTTATTCAAGTACGTAATCGAATACACAAGAGTACACGACATAGTATTCGAGAACGTGACCACAACAAATACGATGCATGCGTTTACTGTACACGTCATACAGGCTGTGCGCATACAAAGAAGTGGTTCTTGCCGTGCTGGCTTACACGCCTTCCTCAACAGTTTGCTAAAAATACCAATCGTCATACCACACTTTAAGTTAAGGAGTAACGGTTTTTACAATGACCGGTCTTAGGTTATTCATTTTCCCTTCCTATTTTAATATTAAAGTAAATATACGAGTCTTCATATTTTTAATTAACCATCAGACTGTCAAAAAAGAATGTGACTTCAGTTGGCAGCCATAACTAACAACTTTCATGAAGAATCCATTCTTCATTAACATTTTCATTAAATTCTTAACGCACATGAAGATAATAAGCGGACATCCAATTTACAACGAGCTCTCGGGTGCACCGGCAAGTCAAATAATATCACGGAGGACACCCAACATACGCAAAGAACGTGGGGCGACGAGAAGAGAAATTAGACCTGAACGCGTGATGACACGAACTTCATTTGTGCTCGGCACGCAAGGAATGCAGTAACACATAATTTAGCGGAACGTGTCTTTTACAGGACACTTCGTACGAGACTCATCAACTCCACTTATAAGGCGTCATTAACGCCAACAAAAATAATCGCATAATACTAACCTCCCGAACACACGCTCTAACTTCTCTTAATACACTGGTACATGCAACCGCACTCTCCGTATAGCTTCGAATATCCACTCTACCTTGTTGAGAAGGAGATCGTGTTAGTTGATGATATAAAAATGTGTGTTACCCTGTTATTTGTTCATTTAGTTCTGTTAATTTTGCTGTATTGCTACGGTCACATTGGTTTACGTTAAAACGTTTTTGACTTTCATATTAAATGTCAATTTTATTGACGCAGAAATTAAAAATATGTTATCTTAGAATAATAAAAGACAAACAAATACTTCACAAAGAAACAAATTACAATTAGTTCGTTAAAAAAAACAAAAAAAAACAAACAATATTTACCATCCTTCAATACAAATCAATTAAAAGTTTTTTAGACGCATCTACAAAAATTAATGTAGAAAAAAACATAAACATTTATCATATCGTTATGAATCCTTTTGAGGGAGACTACTGTACTTTTGCAGTACTAGAGCCACTTCCTAACCGTATTTTGTATCAATAACTAACAACGCGGAAGCAGTTTTTCCCGAGTTTATTTTTCTTTTTGGAAATAACTTATCAATCGCATTCAGCAATATAAAAAATCCAACATATTTTATAAAATACGGAATAACGTTCCACCATATTTTATTAAGTACGGAATAACGCATTTTCATTAAAATTAGATAAATAACTAAAAATAAATCCTGCTAAGTCGAATAATAAGAAATTTTTGAGATGAGATAAAAACAAATTGTCCTTTTTGGTGAAAAATATTAGTTTAGTGACTTCATAATACAAAATGAATAAATAGATGATAAAATATTTTAGATCATTTTATTGCATTTTTTCAAAATACAATTCAATCGATACTACAGTGTCCCTTCACGTTCGTTAAAGCTCTTAGAATGTGAAATAAAATCGAAAATATTATTACCATCATGTATATTTCCTCTAGTTTTCATGCAATCGCATCTCGAAAATGCGCAAAATATTGCATTCTTAAATGTTACAGCTGTTGTGGAGTAAACGTCATTTAGGATTTGTTTCAGCTTTTCGCAGAACATCGCAGTCGAATGGAAAACCTTTCCCATATATATTTACTCAAATGTTGCGTACAAATGCTTTTCTGCGTGTGTTCAGGCTTACACTGCCGCAATCCCGCGCAACTAGGTATCTCCCACCAACGTGGCACCGCCCCAACCGACACTAACTCTACGCTCCCTACTGGTCTCCCGGCTTGTGTGGTAGTGTAATGCTCCCGGCTTGTGTAAGTGTGTGTGTAAAGGGATAGGGATAGGAAGGAAAGATAATGCGAGGTCCGTTTGTTAGGGTACTTCGGCTTTCTCCTGGTGTTGATCAAATAAACAATGGAAAACTACCGATCAGAGCAGCCGGCCGCTAGAACCAAAGCTGGGAGGGTAATATCCACCATTGCTAGAAATATTGGGTTTCCAGAAAACATTGTTCAACAGATAGAATAATGTTACCATACGTTCCAATTTCTGATAATTAAAAAATATTGCAATAAATATTATTAAAATGAAGTAAGCTACAAAACAATAAAAATGAAATAATACTAGGGGGAGAAAGAAACAACTTTATTGATTATAACAGAAAAGAAGAAATTACTTTTATAGTCCATTCTCTAGATATCCAAAAGATTCAACTCTGAGAACAATACCCAAAATAAACACTGCTCTTCAATACACAATAATTTCTCCTTCAGACATCGCCACTCACTTGTTTTACTTTCAATTTGCAGTGTAAGATCACTAGAAAACGAGAAGAAAAATCGAAACTCATGATAAACTGTAATTTTTAGTACAGAACATTCCTCACATATGACGCACACCTACGTCTTCATTAAGTAGAAACAATATTTTCCATATATTATAATCAACCAAACTTTGACTACAAATGTAAAGTGAATATACTGATGTTTTGTGGATGTTTAAGACCAGTATCTTATTAATTGCCTCGTAAAAATGAATTATACATTTTAACATTCAAGCGTTAATTCTGAGAAACTATTTAGTTTGAGAAATTAGTTTAATACAAGTGTTCTATTTGTTTTTCGACGTATATAATCATATTGCAAACCTTTACAAACGTAAAGGAAATTCTTAAATATTTTGATTTGAATTTGGAGGTACGCATTTCAACATTTTGAAAATACATTCAGAGCCATGACGAAACCGACCTATATCAGTGAAGGGAATGATATTGATGATGTAAAAAGAATTAAATATTGCGAACATTACATTTCATCTATTTAGTTAAGAAAGAATAATAAAAATCCCTGGATCAACAAAACCCTTCTATCAAACTATAAAGATGGAACATTTTCACTAACAGGGATGGATAAAAAAGAGTACATCCACCATTTCCCTCTTTCTCGCTCTTTCTCCCTCCCACCCTCTCTCTCTCTCTCTCTCTCTCTCTCTCTCTCTCTCTCTCTCTCTCTCTCTCTCTCGCCTTGTCTCGCTCTTGCTCATCCTCCCTTTATTTCTCCCCCTCTCTCTGGACAAACTTGACAGGAGCACTCGCAAAACGGCATGTAAGTCAGCGCAGGATCTCATATTCCGACAGGGAGGAATGCCACCAGCATGTAGCATATCATGTGCATTTTACATACGGGAGTAATGACATAAGCAGTCGAGGCGCTCACTCACTCCGAGAGCTTAGTGTCAAAGCATAAATAAATGTGAAAAACAAGAAGAAATGTTAATGCTTTAGTTCCATTGTCCCCTACAGCATAGTCGGTGCTATCACCTCCGCCGCCAGCCCCGCTTCCCCTCCCTACTCGGGGCCATTACGCGCGGCCGCTCCACCCTGGCGGCCGCTCCACCCTGGCGGCCGCTTGCGGCAACCGCTCCATAGAGCGTCCCAGGGCTCATTTCCTGAGCGCTCGCCCCCCCCCCCCCTCGCTCCCCTTGTCCTTCCCTCGCGGCTCCCTTGTCCGGGGCCCCCTCAACCTCCGGTTGCACTTTCATCAGCCCCGCCCCCTTCACCCGCCCGCCACTAGTCCGCTCTGGCGGGCGTTTAGGGCCGAAGCGGCTCCGTCAAGCGCGCGCTGCCGAACCGTCCACTGATGGCGGAGTGGAGGTAATGGCAGAGGAGATGAAAGCGATGTCAGGGGGCGAGGACAACACGAGCGGGAGTGGCATCAAGGCGGGGACGGGGAACGGAGGGGGGGAGGTGGAGGTGAAATTAACAAAAGGGTGATAGGATGCGCAAGAGAATGATGTGTGGCAGGGAAAATGATTGTGTAAAAAACGAGGCGGGAAGAAAGGAACATTATATACTAGTCGTATTGTCGACAGAAAATTATTTTTATGTCAGAAGATCAAATCTACGAGCTCCTGACGAATAATTAATCTCTGTAAGTAGATCGTTTGCATTGGTACTTACGTCAAAAACCTCCAGTAGTCGATCACCTCTCATTTCGTTTCAGTGTTTACTTGGGGGCATTATTTACAGACATATGTCATGGCGTGATTATTTTCATATTTCGACCTTATTGATCAAGTCATTTGGTCGTTCAAATCAATTGTTGTGGAGCACTGGGACTGATTCGTGAATTTCTTGCGGCGTTTCTCAACTCATGGGTAAGAGTAGTCAACAGTCAATTCATACATCTGATAACCAGAAAAATGATTTCAGAAGAATAACTAAATGCAGACAGATTCAAACGGAAGAATGCGACAATTAATTTAGGACGATAATGTAATGTAACAAAGAAAAAGAACGAATCAACCGGAAAGACGTTGCGTGCGAAGAGAGTGGATGAGAATAGAGAAGAAGTCCGCGGCGAGAAATATGGAGTCAGTGGAGACATGGAGAACAAGAGAAAAGTGGCTGAGCGAACCCAAGGGACCCTCAGGTACCAGATTCGGCTGTAATGAACAGAAAGGAAAACGGTGCTACTTCAACTCCCGAGTGAGCTGGTTCACAGAGGGAAATTATTTTATCTCCTGTTTCAATTCTGCTTCTCTAAGTACAACGTTATTAAACAGACTTACGATATTAAAAATTGTTGAAATATTTAATTAACGATTCTTTTTATCCGACCATTAATATTAGCGAAAATATTTTAAATAAAAAAGTCAATATTTAAAATTTTAATTGATTTGTTAAATATGTTATTTTTATTTCAACATCAAGGAAAACTATATTCACAATTTCCAATATTTGAACTAGTTATTATGAAAATTTTAATTACTGTTCTCAGCTACTGATCCTTACCTTTGCAGCTCGTATTGTTCTCTTTCGATATTATTCCCATATTTTGCTCCCAGAAGGGAGTAGGTGAAAACATGTGCGGAAAAACTGAAAATATAACATGTGTATTTTCGTGAGTAGTCAAAGAGTTGTGGAAAACGCTGCCACAACACTTTCGGCGATTTCCTATTAAGCAGCGCGCTGCAAGGCAATCTCGCTTCGGTTGTTTTTCTCGTTGCTCGTGGGCGTTCGGCGCGACGGTGCGGTGCCAAACGGCGCATGCCATTTCGGGCGAGGGAATTCCCAGCCCGCCAGATGCAACGACGCTTGATCGCAATCAGCGATATCTACAGCGGACCTAAAGCGGTTTGATTTACTAAGAGGGTTGGCAAGAGGCAATTGCGAGAAACAGCATCGCATGAAACAAGATGTCCGATTGTGTTTGGGTCTCGTACATTAAGCACAATAAATTTTGTTTGAATCATGCAATGTTATTAATTATGAAGTGGCAGTTTTAGTAATCAATAAATGTAACGGAATTGTTAATTTATAAGATAACATTACGTAACATATCTTAAGCATTACTCCAATTATTCTTGTTTGCGGATTGAGAATTTTGAAGCTTACGCTAGGTAGATAGGAGATAAGAGCTTCGTAAAACCCATAACGTGATTCTGACATTTTCTTTTATGAAAGAAAAGAGAGGATTTTCAGCAATTCGTACCCGCGGAGTGCACAGAGATGGAGAACGCTCTATGTAGGTTTTGAGGTCAGCCAGAACCTGTTTTCTGAAGAAAATACTGAATTATCCAATATGTGAGCAAATCCTTAATACTTCTCTAAGTAAAATGAAACAGCTGTGAAACGCCCGTCAAGAAGACAGACAAGTTATTTTTAACTAGTTTTCCAAACTTGAAAGTTGCTTAGATTGCTCTCCTCATACTTATGTTGTTACCTAGTAACATTATAATCCTTATTAAAAGTTAAATATAACTTTTGTATGACAATTGAATCATAGTTTCTCTTCATTATACTTCATTGGAAACCTGAACTGTTATGGAGGTATCGCAAAAATGCGCATCTGAAACGCCAATGTGACATGATCGTGAAACAATGAATCAGCACCCACGTTTCATCTGCATCAATCTATTTATCACAACCAAGTACAATATCCTCGCCTTGTTACTTTCTTTTTGCGGCGTCTCTTTCGCGTGCTGCGGCGCGGCACCACAAAGCGAGGGGAATCCCCCCAGTTCGCGCGTCGGTGATTGTTCTCGATCGCGAGCGCCGATATCGATAGTTCGTTCGCGCCCCGCAGGTCGATTTACGAGCGCGATACGCCCAGCCGTGTTAACACGGGGCGCGAGCGCCGTAACTCCGGCACGCGGCGCGTGGCTCGCTTGTTCCGCCGTGGTGCATCCTGGGCCACGGCGCCGACCCGGCCGCCATGTTCCAACCGCCGCGCAGCAACGGGCTCGTTTGTTGGCAGTGGCGGCTCGTGCTGCTTGTAGCACGTTTGCAGTACAACAAAAAATGTTCTCTATTTATGTTGAAATATGTCTTTAATATATCCAACAATATTATTCTTTTAATAAATCTGCCCAACGTTAGGCATGCCACTGAAATATCTCTTGCACCTTAGCACCTTGCACCCGAGCTTACATTTACGGTTCCTACGAAGCAAAAATATTCTCTGGAGATTTTTTTTATCAATTTTGCTGTTGCCTGTAATCTTAAGATTCAATAATCTGTCTTTATCTCTCACAACAACAAGAATGAACATAATGTTTGTTTAAAATATTAAATCACAATTACACATTACCTTATGATATTTTGGTAGCCAACTGAAGTCCATTGCATTCCTTTTTCGCGCACAATTTTCGCAAATTTTCTTGCAAAGAGCCGTCGCGTCGTGTCTCCGCGTCGCGACGATTCTCTCTCTTTTTCACTTAACGTTCAATCTCCTCCTTCCTTTTCTATATACCACCAAAATCTTTTTCTTTTATATATGCCACATCCATGAATTCCAGACCTCTCTCCTCGTGTCTGCCCGGGCTCTCCTAACATTTCTTCCACCTTTCTTTTTTCCATTGTTCATTTCATGCCACCTGTATTTTCCATATACATTTATACATGGCTTTGCCTAAAACTTATAACTCGTCTTTTTTTGTATAACGTTCTTCGACTTATTTTATACAGTTCTTTGGTATATTACAATATATTTTAAATACTTATGAAAGTGAATCGTTTCATTTGGTAAAAACACCACAAAATATTAACAAAAAACAATTCCTTCGCCGTTTTGGCAAAAGAAGCCTACATTCCCGTAAAATATTTTTTTTGTAATATTTCAATTTCATCGCAGCAAGTATTCATAGGAACTTTGTGGGCATATGCAATACTCGAAGAACTTTTTTAGATTCTGGAGGTCGTTAGCGTGATTTGTGTTCAGCGAGTGCACTGCAATTCTGAAGACCGGTTGCAGGACTATGGTGTTCACCGCGTAAGATCGGACGAGATCGCACGGCCACGCGCGATAGGGGCTTGTCGTAATATATATCCCGCAAATTCCATAAACTCTCGAATGTTTGTTTTTTGCCACTAGTATCCAAAGCAGTTTGGATTTTTCTTCGGAGATAATTTGAAGTGAAGAGAAATCTCATTGATTTATACGGCATTAATCATTTCTGTGGTGAAAAACACGTATTCTTTTTCTTGTTTCCCCTGGGGCTTTTTCCTGCTTCAGGAGAGGTCGATATCGACTATTCGCTCCGGGTACCCACTATGTCCATCATGGGGACATCTATTAACCTTTACACTACACACGCATGACGGCTTCTCGGTCTGTGTTCAGCAGACTCACAAGGCCTTCCGCGACAACACAGACATGAAAGAAAATGGACAAACATCCATGCCCACGGCGGGACACGAATCCGTGACGCTTCGGGCCGAGGCGCTGAGTCGGCACACGTTCTTGCCATCTCGGCCATCCAAGTGCAACAGTACACAATATTAGCGAAATAAACTATTCCTTCGCCGCTTAACTTGAGAAGCATGCGTAAAATAGTAGTTGTTTTTCGTAATATTCCAATTTCGTCGCAGCCTGTATGTGATTAGAAATTTCTGGGCATTTTCAAGTCTCGAAGATCTGTTGTAAATTCAGGAAGTTGTTGGCGTCATTATGTGTACAATGAGTGCACTATTGTACAACATTTATTCTGTGGCGGTTCGTAGTACAATTTGAAGGAGGTTGTAGTTATGATCGACAAAACTGACGTATTGAAACAGCGAACGCAGATCGAACAAACATCACTAAAACAATATTAGAGAGTATTTTACAAATCACAACATGGACCTTGTCTTCTCCCACAACAAATACTATTGTAACACATGTGATAAAGGGATGAGAAACACCTAGTTTTAAATATGACTTTTTCGTTGTTTATCACAAGCATCAAAATATTGTCATAAAATTTCTGCACTCATCGAATTGTTGTTCTAAAAAACAATGCCGTTCGTATCAAATCTATGTATCAGTCAAATGATTGAAGTTTACCTCTATGATTGAAGAATACCTGAACTTTGCCCTCCATTAGCTTGTTATCCCGGTTAACGGTTGTAACATATGTGTATCCAACTCAATTGTAGCCAAATATCTCGTTTGTTCCAGCTGCTCTCTGTTCTCATGACTGGCAGCCTTGCTCCATTGCTCTCATGAAACAGTGTGAGAAGTACACAACATGTGAGATCTAAAAATGTTCACAACGTTCTCAAAGAGGTAGTAGACTATACGACTATTTAATAGTATACGAGTGTAGACTATACGAGTGTTTAATAGTACGTTTTGTTGTTAAATAAGGAAACAGGGAGGAAATGTTTAAAAGCTTTCAATATATAAGCCACTACATGGTGAAGGACGCTGCGATGTCACAAACGATCAGTAGCAAAACAAATTAATTCACTACGTCACAGAAGACAGCTCCGTCGAGTGTAACAACAGAGCGTGCTTTTAATGCACAAATTTCGACAATAATAAGCACGAAAAACGATCGAAACATGTAATGTTTCTTTCAAATTTATTGGTTTAACAAAGTTTATTTACTCCTCGAAGCTATAAAATACGAGACGGTGGCTAATGCCTAAAAAGATCAGAGTCGTAAAATCACGCGAAGTAAAATTTAGCTCAGAAGAGTTGACTCATCGAGATGAAGAAACGACGACATCCCCAATATGGGTCGTCTTAAGAAAGGGACTCAAGGACTAGCGATTCGTAGAAAGAACGAATCACTACCTCACAGAAGATCTCAGTGTCCACCATCCGTTCGAAGCAACTCCTACGCTAAGTGGACAACTCCAAAAGTGTGCCGTTGCAAAACATCGGGATCTCAACTTCTCAGACATCCACCAAAACACGACTGACCACTAGCCAAGAAACATACATCAGCATCCCAAACAGGAGTTTGTGGGTGCGTATAAACAGTTAAAGCATTTACACACAAACGCCGAAACAAGAGAGCAAACATATATAAATAAACTGTGGGATTTACCTTGTTCTCGCATGCTTTGTGGCAGACGAACTTGCACACTGAAAAAAGAAGAGAGAAAACATGTTAGAACACGAATTGTACGATGGATTTTGTCAAGCAGGGATCTCTAAAAGCAAGGTAAAATACTCATCTCAATAACTGCTTTACCTATTACAAACACAAATGCAGTATTATTAAATACGTTTTTTTCTTTAGTTATTTATTATGATTTCGGCAGATAAGTCGAAGTGGTTTAAACCAAAGATGAAGAATAAAATCGATATTTAAGAGATAATGGTCAGAAATTTGTAGAAAACGTATTGTATATCGACATGTAGTACAAGTTTTAATTGTGTAAGCACTCAGGAAGTAAGACGATAGACTTCTTCATAAAATTTAAAGAAACATGCAAAACGCATAAAAGAGAGGCTCAGTAAAACAATCCATGAAGAAGTAGATATTTATAGAGTGTAAGAGTACAAGCAGAGTACCTAAATATCTACCTAATGATAAACTAAAACAGCACGTACTTTCTAGCCCTATTTTCACGCAAAATTACGCGAAAAGTACTCAAATTTTCGAAAAATTGTACATGACTTTCTCTCAAAATCTATCTTTAAGGAACAGATTTCATTAAGGGAAAAATATATACCTTTAATATTTTAGCTGTAGGGAGACGCTCCAAAAAATATTTTGCAATTTTGCAATTTTCAAAACATCAGGATTTTCAACGAACATGAGACCTGCTCCATTCTCTTAAACGTCCTTCACACTATCCAACAAAAAATAATAACAAACGTTGGAGCCATTTTTTTGGAAAAGTTCCCAGAAGCTTAATTATGAAGTACCCCCTAAAATTAAACTAGCGTTTTCAAAATCAAAGGGCCGTTACATCAACCAGATCGATTGGGGAAAACCAATTTTGGAGAAAATCGGCTGAACAGTTTAGCTGCTAGTATTGTTCACAGACGGACGGACAGACTGGCGGACGGCCAAATAGACGTTTTGCCGTCATTCGATTTTTCGGTATCAATGATCCACAAAACATCGATTCTGGCTACACGTGTCGGAAGATTTTTTCTTCTAAATTTAGCAACTGGAAGGACTCTTTTGTTACCAGGATCCTGCAATATGAGTTTTTCTGCCAAAAATCCGCCGTTTTGTCGTGCAATATTACATAAATTTGTCTCTACGCCGTAGCGAGGAAGTAAAAAGGAATTGCCTGTACCACATTATTGTAATATATAAGGTCATTTTACAATTAAGAAATCAATGTGATTGTTGACACTGCTTTACTGCTTCAAGTTTATCAATAGGAAAAACATTCTTTAGAAATCAGTTTCAAAAATTTTCAGGATCATTATACTTTTTAGTCTCGTAGAATGTGTTTGCCTGAAGATCACTAATTTCCATTTCAAAGCATTCCAATCTTCATTGGGTAGTTGAAAATGCAACTTTTGGATGTAGGGAGGAAAAATCAAGGAATGACAGAGGATCCATTTGCTCTTTGTTATTTAAACTCAAAGCACTGAGATGGATATACGGTTTTTCCAAATGTAAGAGGGCAAGTGCCAACAAAATTAATAAAGGCCGCGGGTTAGATCACACTGACCTATATTTCACTTACATTTTCGCTATAAGTACTCATATATTCGAAAAATTGTAAATAACGTTATTTCAAGATCATTCAGCCAGAGATTTTATGGAGGAAAATCTCTAGCTTCAATATTGTAGTTGTAAATGAAGCCGACAAAAATTGAACATCTATAATTTTCTAAAGTCCAAGATTTCGAAGAAAATGAGTCCTTCACCATTCTGTTCAGTGTCACTATCCGAAGACTGAATTTAATCCACAAATTTGGATCCATTTTTGAGAAAATTTTGAAAATGTAATTGAGGCTTAATGTAAAGTACACCCCCGAAATCGAAATATTTTTTTCAAACATACAGGGTTTCAAGCTCCTTTAAATCCACCGGAGAATATAATTTTATTTAAATAGTGTGAAAGGTTTAGGCGCTACCAGAGTCATACGACCGACTAGACAGACGTTTTGCAATGCATCGAATGTGCGATATCAAGGTGCCACAATACATAGATTCTGACTAACCAAGAGGAAAAAATTAACTACACATCGGAAACATTTTTCCCCACATTTTCGTTACCAGGGTCTCGTAATAAGAGGTTTTGTGTCAATAATCGCTCTATTCTGGCGCACGATTACAATATGCTCTCTTCTTACGAAGAAAGGCGAAAAAGTAAAATCAACGAGAAGAGCGGAATCGCTTGACCATCCCAACGAAGCCTTGGGGTGCGCCTGGCTTGGCTGCAGTGGTGAATGCAGCGAGTGCAAGCGCAGCCACCGACCGGAAGCGTGGGCGGGTGGCGGCGGGCTTCGAACGGCAGACCGGCGATCCGCCGCTGAGCAGGAAGTGCTCGCAGCTGGGGACGGGAGCGGCGGCGGGCGCCCGCGCACTATTCCTGCGTTGCCGGGTCAGCACGCCCCACACAGCGCAGCGCCCCCTCGCCTCGCCACGTCTCGCCCCGCCTTCCTCGGCCTGCCTCGTCTCACCCTGTCTCACCACGCCTCGCCACGCCTTGCCACGCCTCGCCCCACCTAGCTCCGCCACCCCCCGCCTCGCCCCGTCTCCCTCACCCCGCCTCGCCTTCCCACGCCTCCCTGGCCCCGCCCCACCTCTCCCCCGCTCGCCTCCGCCCGCTCCCTCGCTCCACCTCCCCCCGCCACCCCCGTATCGCCACGCCTCGTCCCGCCTTCTTCGCCCCGCCCCACCTCGCTCCGCATCGCCTCGTTTCCCCCCGCACCATCTCGCCTCACCCCGCCTCGCCTTGCCGGGTCCCGCCTCGTTCCACCTCGCTCCGCCTCGCCCGGCCTCGCTCTGCCTCGTCCCGTCTCCACTCGCATCCCCGCCTGGCCCCAACTCCCTCGCCCCGCTCTATCTCACTCCGGCTGGCTTCGGCTCGCCTCACCTCGTTCCGCCTCCCACGCCCCACCCTACCTCGCTCCGCTACGCCTCGCCTCGCTTCGCCTTCCCTCGCCACGGCCCCATACAGCCCCGCCTCGCCTTCGTCACCCCGCCCTATATCGCTACACCTTGCCTCCCTCCACCTTCTCCCGCCTCTCCATACCTCACAATGCCTCGCGCTGCCTCGTCTCGTCCCGCTTCTCACCGCCCCCTCTCGTCTCGCACCGCCACGCCCCTCCCCGCCCTGCCCCACCCCACCTCACCATGACTCGCCTCGTTGCGCCCCTTCCCGTCCCGCCCAGTTCTAGGAATGCGACATCAATGTCCATGTTTTTATAAGGCTTCTATGTACCTAACGATTTCTTGAAGCTGGTGGTTTTTAACTTCGATTTTGTGTGTTCGAAGTTTTCGTCAAAAAATAAATTATTATTATTATTATTATTATTATTATTATTATTATTATTATTATTATTATTATTATTATTATTATTATTATTATTATTATTATTGAATTATTGAATCAAATAAACAAAACTTTGTTAATTATCCTAAAGATCTTTTGACTGTGTCAGATAAATATCAATTAAAATTAGTAAATGAGACCACATATAAATTAAATCTCGCATTCGTGAACTTCAATAGTTACATATCCAGTTGTAAAAATATCCATGCTTAATAACATCCATGGATTTGGGTCGATGTTTAATTAACATGGACGTTTTAATTTTGAGCATCGATGTTTCGAAACTCGACGTTTTGTTATCGATATCGCAACCCTATCTCACACAGCGACCAGACGTTCCATGCCCCCCCATCATCCCGTCTTACCCCAAGCCCACCCGCCCGCCTCGCAACATATCGCCCCTGTCACGCATCCATTCCATGCGACCGCCTTCCTCATTGCGCTTTGCTCGATTGATTGATTGATTTTTTCGTCTATCCGGGCGCGTCAACTGCTTTGGTCATTAGTCCCGTTAGTGTAGTGCATGTTTTCCCTCGGGGGATGGCGATCTTCTCCCGCTGGATGGCGAAATCAGGCGCCGACCTACCGTCGGCTAGTGGGGCTCCCTTAACTAGGACTCTCCCACCACGGGGCACCGTTAGAGTAAGTGTGAGCGTAAGGGAAGATGATAGGACAAGAACTCGTCTTATCCTCACCCCTTACACACACACACACACACACACAAACACGCATTACACTATCACACATGCCGGGAGACCGGTCGGGGACTTAGAACTTTTCCCGGCTGGGGCGGTGCCCCGCTGGTGGTAGATACCTGGTTGAGGAAAACCCCGTTAGCCGACGGTAGGTCGGCGCCGGATCTGGCCGTTCAGTGGGGTAAGACCACCACCACCTTCCGAGAAAAAATCACGCACTACACTTACGAGACTAATGTTAGTTGATGCGCCCGGAATCACTAACAATTACTCAAGCTTTTCCTCTGATCCCATTTGCAACCGTCCCTTACCCTTGCCCACCTCGTGGCATCACGCTGCACGCAGCGTTTGGCCTGCAGCAGCTCCGTCTCTTCCAGACTCATTCCGTCCCACCCTGCTCCGACTTGCTTCGCTCCTCTTCGCCCCGCTACCACCTCTGTCACATCGCATCACCCATGATGTTTACCTTCGCATTGCACCGCCCTCTTCACATGAACCTATCTCCCTCCGCGCCCATTCCTTGGCCCCCTTTGGCACCGCACTGCCTGTACCCGGCGTGTAGCCGCCTCGCAGTAACTCCGTCCCTTCCCAACTCATCCCGTTCCGTCCTGTTCCGTCCCGCCCTACAACCACCACCCTCGCCCCGACCCCATCATCCCGCCGCCCCGCCCCCACCGCTCCCGTGATGGGTACCTCTGCCCATTTGAAAATACTTAGCAGATGCCGCGTCTTAGGCACAGGTGCCAACGTTTCGACCGCTATTCTGCGACCTTCCTCTAAATGCATTTCGCCCTGAGGAAGGCCGCCGAATAGCGGCCGAATCGTTAGCACCTGTGACTAGGACGCGGCGTCTCCCGGTCAGCCACAAATTTACTAACCCAGGCTGCGGAAGTCTACGCTCTTACCTCCGCCCCGCCCCCTTCGCCTCTGACCCTCTCTGCTTCCGCGCCTCATCCTCGCCCACCTTTGGCACCACCTTCCAGCACCTGACGCCTCTCAGCACCTCCGCCGTTTCCCGATCCCTCCACCCGATTTACACCTTCCTTTTGAGTAACGATTTTTCGAGTTTGAGCAAATGCGGAAACTCCGCAAACGTTTGTCAAAAGGAAGAGTGTAAATCGAATCTTCCCAACTCCCCTCGCCCCGTAAGTGTGTCTTCCCGTTTCGCTTCGTCCCATCCTGTCCTGTTTCGACCCGCACTGTTCGTTCAGTTTCTTTCCGTTCCGTCCCATCCCGTCCCGTTTCAACCCGTTCGATTCGTTCTGCTTCTTTCCGGTCAGTTCTGTAGCGTCACGTCCGGTTCCGTCTAGTTTCGTTCAGTTCCGTTTCCTTCCTTTTCTTTCCGTTCTGTTCCATTGATTGATTTTTTCGTGTTTCCGGGCGCGTCAACTGCTTTGGTCATTAGTACCGTAAGTGTAGTGCATTTCCCCCCGGAAGATGGCGGTGATTTACCCCCGCTGGATGGCGAGATCCGGCGCCGACCTACCGTCGGCCAGCGGGGTTTCCCCCAAACCAGGACTCTTCCACCAGCTGGGCACCGCCTCAGCCGGGACAAACTCTAAGCTCCCGGCCGGTCTCCCGGAATATGTAGTAGTGTAGTGGATGTTAGTGTAATTGTGTGTGAGTAAGGGGTGAGGATAAGCTAACGAAGAGGAAGGAAAGATCGTGCGTGGTCCGTGATTCGTTTGTTAGGGTACTGCTCCGGCATTCGCCCAGCGTTGATCGAAAAAAAACATGGAAAACTATCGATCAGAGCAGCTGGTCGCTAGAATTCTCCTCCAGACTGAATTCTACATTGCTGGAAACCTAGTGTCGAAAATCCTGCCGCCGTCAGGACTCAAACCTAGGACCTCCCGGTCAAAGGCGCTGCAGTGACATCAGCTCAGAGCTACCGCTCCCGGTTTCTGTTCCATCACGTTTGATTTCGTCCCGATCCATTCCGACTCCGTCACCTCCATTCCGTCCCGTCGCAGTTTTCCGAGCGTCCCACTTCCTCCGTCCCCCTCACATTCTGTAAAGTCCGGCCCGCACACCTTGGTGAGCAGGGCAGAGCGGAGCGGACACCGCTGCCATCCGAAGTGGCAATCAACTGACGGCCTCGTTGTAAATGCTGTGATGGGACTTAAGCGGACGCGGAAAACGAAATGAAGATAAGAGCAAATCTCTCTCAAACGTACAAGTCAAGTTTTCAAGATTTACGAATATACAAACTTGAGTATACAGTCGACTCCGGTTATAGTGAACTTCTGTGGACTAACAGTTTTGGTTCAGTCTATCCTAGGTTCACAATATCTGATGATGTCAAAATTAAATAGAATTTCTCCGTTACTATTTATTTTATAAACACATAGATAAACCGAAATACATTAACAGCACGAACTGAAAATTTAAATATCTTTATATTGTGACATACCAATATGACACTGAATATTGTACAATTATTTATTATAAAGGGCGTCAATTAAAGAGGATAAATTATGTGAATACGCTAGCATAGCAACGGTAAGCGAGCCGTCGTCAAGGTCAACATATTCATGCAGTGACAATCGCGGAGACGGCTAGTTAATTCTATATAGAATTCTGGGATTGGCCGAAAAAGCAGTGACAGTCGTGAAGACGGCTAGTTCGTTTTGCAAGAAATTTAGAGATTGGCTAGGTACGAAAGTACATCAAATGTTATCTGCAAATAAACAATCGAATTTATGAACCGAGCTTTGCAGGGCTGAAAGAATACGAGAGACATTCATTCTGACTGATGCCGTGCTCATGAACGGATCGTGCTCCAATTAATGTTAGGAGTTTTTTTTCTTTGGGGACTTGTAAGCATCTACAAGGGAATGGATGTTGAGAGAACATCAAAACTGGAACTCTAAGTGTGACAGTGGAGCTTAAACTATTTCATGTGAACGAGTTGGAGGGACATTGAGGGCTTGGGCGAAGTTGTCAGTGATTGGACTGGAATGTTAGCAGCAAATAGTTTATTGATCTGATGAACGGTGATTGAAGTGTGCTTCCGAGAGAAGAAGAGAGAAGATGGTGTCTGGACCTGAGGACGGCGGCGTCGGAGATGGATAAAGATGATCCAAAAGCGCGCGAAGACATAAGGTTGGAACGGTCATGACAAACGTTTAATTTTATATTGGGTAAGGTTATACAATACCAAAATTGTTTTAAATTGTTTAATAAATTTCCATGTTTTCGTGAAATGAATATATGATTTTTCATTGAGCCAATTCTAGCAATTAAGTAGCAAGATAGATAGATATTTGCTTTTCAGATTCCTCGATCGAGTTTGTTTGAGTATATGCAGATTATTTCAAAATGGCGCACCGACTGGGGCTGAATTTCTTTTAAATCAGTCAAATTATTTCAATATGTCCTTAAAAATAATTAATTTCAATTGTTTGATTCGTATTTTTTCATTACTAATTTCTGTAGATCCTTCTCTCTTCATACATGATTCTGCATTGTCCTCTTTTACTCGCCTAATAACACACGAGATGCTTTCGGTAGCGGCATGGCGCAAGCTGCTAATGAAACTGACCGGCGGCGCGGCGGATATCGTCAGGCCGTGGCAGTTGCGTGCTTCCTGTCGCCTTCGTAGAACTCAACGCGCTTTATTTATCCGCGGAATGTCAAGTAACACCAAGATTGAAACTGGATCGCGCGTCGCCCCCGCCAGTTATAGCACACGCAGGACATGGTCTTTGTTTCCACAGTGAAACTGAGTAGCGTAAGTTCATCAGTAACGTCCCCATTCCGGGTCCGCTACCTTCACCTCAGGGCAGACTTCTTCGATTATGACCTTTGAGCGACGATCTTTTTTCTTTCAAGCTGCCTAGTGTTGGAATTTGTGGCACTGAGGCGATATATTCTTTTCCAAGAGGGAATTAATTTCCTGGACGTATTTCCCATGTTCATTATAGCCGAGGATCAGGTTCACAATGTCCGAATCTTTTTAGGCTTCTTTGTAATGTAAGCGAAACAGTGACTTAAGTTCACTATAATCGAGGGTTCACTATATTCTAGTTCACTATAATCGGAGTCAACTGTATTTCTTACTTATTAAATTTATTTTTAAGAAATGAGGTTTTGAATTACAATACTTTCAACGACATAGAAAGAAATTGTAGAATATATTTTAATATTATCTTCGAGGGAAATTCAAACTACATCACGCAGTATATATTAACATATTCAATCTTTAATTCATATTAGGTATTTAATGATCATTATCATCAACATCATTAGATATTTTACTTGGTTATCTGTTGACACTCCCTGCCCTCAGTTGAAACATTAGAATGCCTTCTTTGGGCTCTTTTGGAGCCTAAACCCTAGCCGCTACTTCGTATCTTCGCTATAATTCGTAAGCCCATTGCCGAGGAGATCTGCGCCATGTCGTTATATTCCTCGTAATCCCGGAATGGCGCTTAAACCTTGTTACGTGTAGTTTGGTGGCGGCCATGTGGTGTTGGCGCAGCAGTTCACAAGCCCATTACAGAGCATACTCCCTCTGGCATACAAGCAGTAACTCACGTTCTTCATTCAAACATTTCGGGCAGGGTAGGCGATAACTAGGAAGGAATAGGCTCTTGAATGATTGATTGATTGATTAGCGTTTGCGGGCGCGTCAAATGCTACGGTTATTAGTCTCATACGTGTAGTGCTTTTTACTTTCTCGTATTCATACATATACGGAGTAATATACGCAGTATAGAGAAAGTTATGTAATGCTCAATGGAAAATCGATTTCGAGATTTCAACGGAATACGGATTAGATTTCAAACGGATACACGTTTTGGTACCCCCTGATACCGAAAAAGTGTTTTTCTCAAAACGTCCGTCCGTCCGTCCGTCCGTGAACACTACCAGCGCCTAAACCATGCGTAGAGGAGTTTTTCCAAACTGAAGAAACCCGTGTCCATCACGCTCTATTTTTTTTATCGCGGGAGGTGGCGGTGATCTTCCCCCGCTGGATGGCGACATCCTGCTCCTCCCTGCACGTCGGATAGCGGAATTTTCCTCAAACAGGTATTCACCACCAGGAGAATACCGTCACAGCCCGGACAAGCTTTAAGCTCCTGACTGGTCTCCCGACTTGTGTGGTAGTGTAGTGCATGTGTGTGTGTGTGTGTGTGTGTGTGTGTGTGTGTGTGTGTGTGTGTGTGTGTGTGTAAGGAGTGAGGACAGTACAATGAAGAGGAAGATTAAATCGTGCGCAGTTCGTGTCCCGTTTGGTAAGAAACTGCTCCCGCATTCGCTTGATGTCGATCTGAGAAATCATAGAAAGCTACCGATCAGAGCAACCACCGCTAGAATTCTCCTCTAGTCCGCGGATAGCTATCTAGCTACTTTCGAAAATCCTGCCACCATAAGGACTTGAACTCTAAGACCTCCTGATCAGAAGCACTGCGGTAACATCAATGGACGTCCTGAGCCATCTAAATAGGTAATAGACTCTTTAAAATTTCTACAGGTGGTTAGAATAATCCACATGCTATAACACTAAAGCAAACATTTATGATAAAGGCCGCATTCGAACCAGCAGACGCCGCAGTTTGCTGTTGCCGCGGAAACCACTACGATAAAGAACCTACAGGATTTCGTATTTGGGAATGAAGTCTTTAATTTCCAAAAAAGGATTTAAAAAAGTTTTCTTACATTTCTCTTTAAAACATAGCAGACATAGAAAGTTAATTTGTATCATCCTTTTTGTGTAATATAATTTCTGTAATCAAACTATAACGTATTACATTACCAGTAAAAGTCGCTAATAACCTAGTTGTTGACGCGACTATAAATAAATTTAATTAAAAGACATCAGAAAAATTACATGACGCTGCTCTTAAAACGCGTCTCAGTATTCGAATAACAACAAACACGCGCTGTTCAGTTACACCTTTTACGAAAGGAATTACTATAAATAGCTCGTTTTGTTGATTCATTCAGAATAATACTACAGAGTGTATACGACCCGTAAAACCTGGTGGCAATAAAATACTATTTTAATACGAATCTCCATTCACCTCCGAGCAGGGAAACGAGACACGTGACCGTGTGTGGAGTCTTCGAGGCGGAACATGATCGCATCAGAAAGAGCGGAGGAAAAGGCAAGAACGGAAGCAAAGCGCAATGCACTTACAAGCAACGCCCCCGCAGTCGTTTTTGTTGGGCGCCGCTACCAGCGCAGCGGGATAGGATTCCACAGGAAGAACCCACAAAAAGCAGTCACGAGTTTTTGTTCGTTTCGGAATGGAATTCTCGGATTCCACAGCGTGAACTTCGATTTTAGTGATAAAGTAGTAATGGCGGGTAAAGGAAAAAGATTAAACGTTGAACATCACATCTTGGGGTGTTTGAGGTGATGAATTATTCACATGACACTTTCACAAGTTTCAACACGTGAGCTTAATCTGAAAGACAACCATCGTAATGATGCTAAATGGATGCTCATTGAATAATTTCGTTTTATAACTGGAGCAACTCCTGTCATTGAACCTCTTCTTTAATGCAACAAAAGGACTTACACTTATTAGAATGATACTATGACATACTACGCGATTGTTTTACAAATAAGTTTTCAGATATTTTTAACATATGATTTTTACGATCAACGGGGAACTTTAGTTTTCACCTTTTTCATTCATCAATTTATGTATAGATAGGTTTAATGTCCATGTCAGATTAATTCGCAAATTAGACGGTTAGTGTAAACGATATCCAAAGGGGGTGGGTAAATTCCAAAGTAGTAACAGCCTCAAAGCATAATTAGGATTTAAGGGAGATAAAGAGGAAATTAACTAACTGCAGTAGGTGAAGTAGGTTATGCTGACGCGGAATAACAGAAGTTATGTGAAAACAAAAATAAGAATGCTAGTGGGACATTTCTAAAGCTAGAGAGAGATCATGTGCGAAGTTTGGATTTCCACTATCAGCCTTAAATTTCTGTTTACACGTTATTGTAATTTACGTCTAATCTAACCTCATTCTATATCTCAGTTGACGCTTCGCTACGTATTACTTCGTTGGCGAGAAGGCTTCGCCATTTGACTTTCGTGATTTTCATAACAAAACCTGTGCAGCGCATATTTCCGATAAATAATGTGAGATAATCTTTAGTTTACGGGTAATGATACACTGTGCAATAATTCTGTATTATTCCCCAATTAGTTAAAATACAGTGCGCCAGGAAAGTCTCTCCGAAGTGACACCTTGCTGTGTGAAACAGACATTATGTCGTAGTATGAGCTGCGGCTTCAAAACGTAAATTGTGGACTCACCACAATCATAATAGATGCTAGAAGCTTCGTACCCTTCACTAGTTTCTCTATGATCTGGTTGTTACCAACATAGTTGCAGTTTTTAATAGGAGACCCTGATTCGGTTCACTGCGGAGGACCTAGCGCACTGCAGAAACTAAGCTACATTATTTAATCAACAATAGACTTCTGGGCCAAAAAAGGCTAAAGAAATACTAAAGAAAAATTGTGTCGTTATAAAACATAAAATAGCATCAACATAGAAAAAGCATTAACACGAACACGCCAATAATTCTTCTGTGCACTCTCATAGATAAGTATTCTTTCAATCAATTGATGTTTTCGTTTTTAATTAATTGATATTTTTTATGATTTTAAAAAGCAAGTATGAAAAGATTCTCACCTCTGCAGCAGCTGCCTTGTTGGTGGATGGGCTGATGGCACAGGTTGCATGGTCGGGGTCTCTTGAAGACTTTGCAGCGGAAGGTATGACTTTGGGAGTCGGCGTCCGGCTGCAAATAAACAAAGAGCACATCAGCGATCAATTCCATTCCATTCTTCAATGTTAAAAATAATCGAAAAATTCGAATCTTAAGAAAATAAATTATTGATCTACAAAACAATAATAATCCCTACGTCCTAGTCAAATATCTCCATTATACAAAGATTTCAATACAAAACGCTTAGGATGATTGCTTCAGCACCATGGTACATCTCAAACACAACGCTACACAGAGACATAAAAGTACTGACAATCTTTGAATCGAAACAACCAGCTCAAGCTATCTTCAATTTCAGGAAACCCACCCAAATCCTCTAGCCATCAACCTCCTAGATAATAGCGAAGAAACTTACCGATTACCCAGAATTACACCCTTACAACTCCATTATAGATTTTAAAATTTATCTCAATATATAACTCTGAAAAATGAATATTCGGCTCCGCGGAGTACTTAAGTTAGACTTCAGTAAAGGAAATCACGAGAGTATATGATAAATAAAAAACAAAAGCAAAGTATTCTATTCTTATAAACTGTTTATCTTTCGTCAAGAATGCTACAGGTTTCATATTACTTATTTTTTGGCAAGCTACAATTATCTGTTTGCTAAGGGAAAGAAAGGAAGATGAATCAACTGCCCAGAAAATTAGTAATACATAACATCACTGCATCTTTTAATTATTTAAATAAAATTACTGGGAATGAGTTCTCACAAAATACATCCGTTAAAAATAACTCTGCTTTTGTACGTGATAAAGAAGCAAAAACTGACGAAAAATTTTAAAATGAATTAGTATGTAGGTGATTATCAGGACTAGGATTCTGATGACATGATCAAGGATCGGATTCTGAACTCTTTATTGGTGCATTCTAAACGTAGCTAATTTGTAAATGAATGTATGTCACGACACAGGTGGTAGAAGTGTATTGTTATTAGGTCATTTTTTTTGCCATTTTTCAAGTTTTAGTTCATCTTTTGGATCTTTGAGTCATTTTGTCATTTTTACGCATTTTCTTCATTTTCGTGCTTTTTTGTTAGTGAATGCCTCATGAATTTACAATGACACACTAAAAACAGTTTTTATTGTATCGTTAGTGCGTGACGAAATTCACTACTGCGTTGGACTCTGGTTTTTCGAACTCTCAAAATTATACGGATCTTCGATAACTTCCTCGACCTTTCAAAACTGTCGGTTGAAACACCGAAGCTAAGGATTACAATTTGTCCCAAAATAAAGACTTCGTCGACTCCAGCCGTGACTTTCCCTCATGAAATTGTAAAGAATTGAAAAATGTTTTAAGAAATGCATTCCAGTCATTAAAATTATATTTTATTTCCAAAAATATTTTTGAAATTTAATGTTTTAAAATTGTGCACGGTTTTTCAGTTCATTCCCTGTCTAGTAAACATATTACTAGTTGAAAGTATAATAAAAATATCGTAATATTTGAGACTCTTATATATTAAAACATTCAAATGGAAAGTAATATAAAATTAAAGCATTACCAATACATTAATTTAGAATAATTTTTTCTTTTAAATTTGAAAGATGTTTCTCATGAATATTTCCTGAATTCACTCCTGGGAGAAGGACGTTCTTGATCAATGCTGATCTCAGAGGTTGATCAATTTTGTCAAAGTCAAATTTTGATCTAATTACGAACGCCTTTCATTGACAACCCCCTTGACAAACATTAGATAGGATAGAAAAAATAGCTTGACGAGTAATCACTGAATCGAGTACAGTTGGAACTTACACTTTGGCCCAACTAGGAATGATATCTGGATGGGGAAGCCCCGCAAGATTGATATCTATATGGGTTGGTTGGTTGATTGTTAGTGATTCCGAGTACATCAATTATCGAGGTCATTAGTTCCGTAAATGCAGTGCATGTTTTTTATCTGGAGGTGGCGGTGAACTTCCTCCGCTGGATGGCGAGATCTAGTGCCGACCTACCACTGGCTGGCAGGGTTTCCCTCATCCAGGTGTCTCCCACCAACGGGGCACAGCCCCAGTCGAGACAAGTTCAAAGTCCCCGACCGATCTCCCGGAATGTGTGGTAGTGTAGTGCATGCTAGTGAAACACGAAATATTAATGTATTCATTTACCCACTGCATTCACTTAAGTCACTTCACCTCGCCATCTAAGACACTTCACCTCACCTACTTAAGTCACTTCACCTCATCTCATCTCACCTCACCTCCCCTACCTATCTATTTAACCTGACCTACGAATCTCACCTCACCAACCTTCATCACCTCATTCATTCATTCATTCATTCACTCAAATGAATGGTGACCATCTTTCACGGACGATCCCTCGGCAAGCATCCATTAGGTCACAAGAATAGTCTACACGCTTGTTCGATTCATCGAACATCACACTTCATTCTATTTGTTTGTTGTAGTTTTTTGCTTCGCATGCGCAGTCATCGTCGGCGCAATGCGCAACACCCTTGTTCAGCGTCTTCCTGCCTTGCTGCGCGAGCAATTGCAGGTGGAAGTCGGGCGGCGGCTGCGGCGGCGGCGGCGGCGGCGGCGGCGGCGGCGGCGGCGGCGGCGGGGCTTGTAAACTGCATCTTTACGACGCATTCGGACACGCGTGTTCCGAAGCGGCTTTGATTTCCACGCCGCCGACCAACAGCCAACAAGCGCCAACGGCTCCGCAGACACACATTGCCCTTGCATGTCGGCCGCGTGTCGACAGCAATCTGCACCGGCTGGCGAATTGGTCTTGTTCTATTTTAGTAAGTGATTTCATCTTGAAAGATTTCTCTCGGGAGGGTTTTATTGTTGCAGTTAAATGAACGGCGTTGTGTGGGGACGTAATACAGTGCCTTCTTATGATCATCAAAACGAAATTAAATTACTGTGCGAATTAACTTTGTATGAAAAATTAATCTGCTATTACAACCAACTTCAGGCATCAATGATTTTCTACAATTATTATTCTGTGAGAGTGTAACCAGAATTGTATTTCACATAAAGTTCAACAAGTCATTTATTTGCCGTAATTTTCCAGAATAATCGGACAGGTTTTACGAATGTGATTACGGAATCACGACAATTTTTTATCTGAATCAGTTTTGAGCTTTATATTTTTTAATTATGGTGTACTTGGAATTATAAAAGACATTTATTTTATCTGCTACTGCCAAAAGAATAGTCATAAACTAAACGCTGAAGATTGAGGGAAGGTATATTATTTTTTATTTTATTAATTTTTTCTATCTTTGCTCTCGTAGTCTTCCCCCACGGACTACATGCATGTTTCTGTGCATTCAAATTTCCATCATTACATCCCGTAAAATTCATACCAAAACTCTACATTAAATCGCCCGATCACGTACCAACTAAAAAATACGGTCGCTTTTAAGAGGGCGGGGTCTCACAACTGAGAAAAAACAGAGGGTGAAGAAAAATGGAGGTTCTAGCAACATTTTCGTGATAATTATAATATTATTAAATTTAAACTTAAAATTAATTTTAAAACCAAGCAAAAATATATTCTGCGCTTAAATAAAATATATAAATGAGTTTTAAAAATCTATTCAAAATTTCATTTAATTTCCAATCAAGTCATTTTTGTACCATCTTAATTTGTGTTTAAAGAGGCGTATTGTTAATCTGATTTTTCTTATCTTTGTAATAACTCATGATATGTATCATTTTCTGTTAGGTTTCTATGGTTTAATTAACATTTGTTAGACTTTTATTTTCGTATAAATTATACTTTGGCTATTGTACCATATCTCAGTTTTCTTTTGGTTATAAGCTTACTTAAACTACATCTGAGCACAAGCAATTGCCCAATAGGGTACATCTGTTTCATATGTTAACTTTTCTCAAAATGATTAGTATGTATAGCGCGCCAGGAAAGTCTTTCCGCAGGGGCATCTGGCTGGTGAGAGTGCTATAGCGACACAAATTATGTTGGTAGCACTAGCTGCAGCTGGTAACAAAAGAAAACGTAAATAGCGTCCTCACACCAATCATAACAGATACTGGAAATGTCCATTTCGTTTGTTTCCCAGCAATCACGTTGCTACCAACATAAATGCAATTTTTAATGAGAGGACCTTATTCGGCTCGGTGCAGAGACACTTTCTGGCTCACTGTATTATTACTTCTGGCATTACTAGACATCGGATGTTTAGGCATTAAAAATCGTCTTTTAGTCCCCTAAAAAGGCACTGCAAATGTCAAAAATAAGGAGAAAAAAGGCACTGTCTTGTGTCTGTTACGTACACAATAAATAAAATAAATGAAAACTTGTTTTTAATTCTTGTCTGTATTACTTTGTACAGACTTTGTACATTAAATGCACAAAACAAGTTCGTACATTTTAATGTAAAACTATACAACTCTTCTACTTATATCCTTAATAGTTTGCATTAACCAGTAATATTTGCACATTACCACATTTGCACATTTGCACAGTAACATTTCAAGGATCACAATTTCAAATTTGAGACGATTGGGAGACAAAATCAGTTTGAATGCGGAGAAGAATCTCTCAACATCTAATGATGTGACTAAAATGTATTTTAGAAGTCTAACACTAGCAGCACTGAAATCTACTGTGAGAATTTACATTTATTTCCACTTAAAATTTTAGTATCCTCGGTGTATTGTCAATCGATCATGTTCTTAGAACATGAATGGTATTTATGAAATAGGCAAATGGAGAAAAATCTGTTGGTACACGTATAGGAATTCTCTCGTATTTTAAAATGCCAAGACTGAATTGAAGATTTCATAATGAATGGTCACATTGGACCATGGCCGATTTACCGATATCGTAGCATTGTACGATATAAAGTAATACATTAAAGGCAAAAAAGTCCCAAAAAAGGTATTGATACAAAGAAAGGCATTTATGGTAAAAAAACAACAAAAATAGGCATTATAAAACTTCGTCATATGTCATCGTTTGTCGTGATTCGTGCACATGTATCATCAGCCTTTAAATAAGATCGCTAGAATAAAATAGGCATTTCCCTAAACATCCGATGTCTAGTCATTACTATGATTATTATTAATATTATTTTCTCAGGGTAATGTTAGTGAGTGTTAAAAGTCGTCAGAAAGCGAGGTGTTTTGGAAAGCGAAATTGTGGGAAGGCATTTTGCGAATGGCCTTTTCCTAGGGCCACCAGTTGCGCTCACCGCGTCGCTCTCCTTGCACGAGCTGGCGACGCTCTCCCAGGAGGCGGCTCGCCTCAGAGGCCCTGGGCACGGCTGCATGGCGGCGACCTCAACGCGCACGTGGGCGCATCACGTGGACCAGCAACTGCTCCCCTCCCCGCTCTCTCTCTCCCCCTCTCCCCCGCGGCAACACGCGACGACCTCCCGTCGGCTATCGGGCCCCGGGATCCTCCTCGTAAATCACGAATCGCCCGAGTTCATTTATCCTCCTCCCAAGCAATCCCGAGCACAGCGGATTTCGTTATAAAAATCCCTTAAAAGATCGAGAGGTTAATGACTTCTAATTTTTTAAACACAGTGTTGGAACGTTCCTCTCTTGGTCTGAGAAATTGTCTTTTCAAACAAGTCGGCGTTTAATAGGGGGACTCTCCGTTGTTTTTGTGGTGCATTAATTTTCTACAGATCCTATTGGTCGGCGGTACACTCAGCTCGCGTGTTTTGTTTTTCAATCGGCGCACGTCGTTAATGGTTTATATGTTGATGACACATCTATCGATGTCTCTTATTGTTCCGCACAATGGAATTCACTGCCAAGTGGGGTAGAATGGGCGTATATTTCAAACGCAATACGCTGATATTTGATACTCGGGATGTACGCCAGTCGTTGAAGGGGAACACTCTCGGGTTAAAAATAACGGCGATGGACTCGTAACGCACAGCTTACATCCACTTCAACGAAACGAGAACAGGGTTTCTTTTGTCCGAAAGCAAGTTACGAGACTTGCATCACAACTGACAGTGAAGCCCCGATGACGACACTCCTGTAGGCAAACACATGAACGAATCCTATTCCTGACACGACACTTCGCGCACGCGGGATTGGAACAGCACGCAGTGCTACCAACCCTCACACAAACACAGAACCGCACTCGCCAGATTTCGCTAGGACCACGCCTTCATATTGCATTTTCACGTCTCGTAATCACCACCTGCTGCGAGCACATTTACGATATCACCGGTGACGACGGTTCAACGTCGCTAATGAGCACCATGCACGAAGGTGTGAAAGAGGATGCGTGGTGAAGCGGGTGAGAGTGGTGGCGAGCTGTGGTGAGCCGCTGGGTCGACCGCATCTGCAGCACTGCCCGCACGCGATCGGCTCGTTGCACTCGCTTCCTCTAGCGAGCCACGCCCCTGCGCCAATACCGCACAGCTGCTGATAAGACGCCGCTATCTGCCGGTGCAAGCCTGTGCCTCCCCCGCTAGAGACGTCAGCGCTTCTAGGTGCCGACTTCGCCCTACGGGAAGACTCCGCAGTAATCTGCACTCGAAATTATGGCAGGACGCTGAACGATTCTGGAAGCCTGATGCCACCTTCTTCACGGCAGCCGGGCGAGAAAGTCGTCGGTGTTGTCGAGAAAATACGAGGACCACTTGGCACAGTTTCCAGAATACGTAATATTCTTGATCGTCAACAAAATTGCGTCATAACTGCACAGTCTTAAGACAGGTTATTGGGAACTGGAGGGTACAGTACCTGCACGAGGGTCTTCATTGAATGCTCAGTGTGCAGAGCAGAGCTCAGAAAGGCAATGTTTTTGTTGACGAAAATCCACAAGGCCACTTTAGCACAGTTTTCAGATTACATAAAACTGGAGATTATTGATAAAACTAGGTCACTACTGGACAGTCCACCGGAAATTACGGAATCGAAGCAGTTCGTGTAGCCAGGTAAGTGTGCATCTGCAACAAATGCTTGATGCGAAGATTTTCTACGATTCTGGATGTAGTACAGTGAAGTGTAGGCTGTCTGCTGTCATCAATTCACTAGGGCAATAAAACACAAGTTTCAATTTACATGCAAATCTTCTCGTTGAGAAAATTAGGTCACAACCGGTCCAACGCAATCAAAGAAATGCGTGCTGTTAGCCACTTGTCGCGTGTGCTTGAAATGTCTAATGTTGCTGCTAACAGTAATATTTTTTTAACAGGAATGTCCACGTTCACTTGTCTTTAAATCCCTGTGGATATAACGCGCACTGACAGTTTATCACTTCGAATTTTCTGGAACTTCAACTCCACTAAGTGCCACCAGTCAGAAACCATTCCTCGTTCGGACAGTTGGCCTTCCTGCCACAACCGGCCAGGTCATTCCTTCTTCGACCAGCCTGATGTCACTGCTCCTCCAGGGAGCAACGTCACACGGCTCTTCAGCTGGAGAACCCCGCCAGAGAGCGGAGTAGAGCGTCTCGTGCACCAGCGAGACACAAACTGCGCGCAGGCCGCCGTCACCACTCACTGGCGCAGCTGCTGCTCCACACGCATCGCTCGCTGTCCGCCGCCGCCGCCGCCGCCACCACTGCCTCCGACGCCGCGTTTAGCGCCACGCCGCCGCCGCCGCCGCCGCCGCCTTCGTCGCGCCTGGCGGGTAGCCCCTCTCCGCAACCAGCCGACACCCACAGCCGCCGACGCCGACGCCGACGCCCGGGCCGTCAGTGATTCATTCGCCTTGAACCCCCCCCCGTCCGCCCTCCTCGCCCCTCCCCCTTGCCGTTACCACCCCTCTCCCCCCCCCGCGACGTTTCTCTTATTGTCTCCGGCGCCGCGTCTGCCGGTGGAGCGTGGGTGGGCGGGTCCGCCGATTTGGTCGCGCTTGAGGTGCGAGCAAGCGGCTCCCGGTGACTCTGCGGTCAACCTCTGTATGTGTGTGTGTGTGTGTGTGTGTGTGAAAGCGTGTGCAAGGAGTGTGTGAGTTAGTATGCGAAATGTCAGTAGGAGAGGAGAGAGAGTCACAGAGAGAGGAATATGGAGAGAAAGTGAGACAGCGAGAGGGAGAGAAGATAAAGAAAAAGAAAAAGAAGAAAGAGAGAGAGAGAGAGAGTTAATGTGTGATATGAGAATGGGTGAGGAGAGGGTGACAAACAGAGGTAGATGCAGAGAAATAAAGAAAGCAAAAGAGAAAGAGAGGGAAAGAGAGAGGGAAAGAGGTAGGGGGAAAGAGAGTGGGGAGTGGCAGTGCTGGAGCGAGACTTGAGAGTGTGCAATCCGTAAAAAAAGTTCAGATCTTTCCTTACACGACGTGAATGGATGGAGATGCGCTTCTGATAGGTGATTTTTTGGCGATCTTATTGCGTTGCAGCAGATTGTTCTACCGTTGCAAGCTGGCTGTTGCGGCGTATATGGCTGACAGTGTAAGCGCCAAACTGAATTTTTCTCTCTGCGCAACTACTAAATGTGAATGTAAGTATACAAAATGCGTGGTATATGTAAGTGTACGTGGTCTTCGTTTATCTTACAGTTTTATTGTTAAAGTGAGTTTAAAACAATACTGAACCAAAGGGTATTACAGTTCGTTTAGACTCAATTGAATAAGTACGACTAGTATTTCACCTAACGTACCAAAATTTAAATTTCTTTACATGTCCAACTACCTTTAATTCTAGTTTTTCATCCTAAAGAAACTTTTGTAAATAAGGGATATCAAATATTATACTGATTATTACCATGTAAATGTTAGGTTTAACTGAAACGCACGGAGGAAAAAAGTTCCAGTTTGTTGTTGAAAAAATTTGTTATTTTTTTCACCACAGATAGCCACTGAGCTGGCTAGTACTTAGCAAGAATTACTGCAATTGTCCAACAGTCTATACAAACTAATTATTTAAAAATATCACTTGAAATTCCAATAGAATTTACTTAAATAAAACATTAATATAACATTTATTTATATAAATAAAAGATGATCATGAATACTTGAGTTTTAATATCGAAGAGCGTTGAAAAATATGACAACACATTTGGGAAATTGTACCCCTCGAACCAGTTGAATATCAAGTGGAATTTATTTAGAGAAAAATAATTTTATTTCCATAAAAAGAGATGTAAAATATCTGATGCTGAATATTTCAGTTTCAATATATAATATCACTGAAGAATACGATAACCCATTTAGGACGTTATACCTCTCGAACCAGCTGAATATCAAATGGAATTTATGAAGAGAAAACGAATTTCATTTACATAAAAAATATGTGTAATATTTGAGGCTGAATATTTCAGTTTCAATATTGAATACAATTGAAGAATGCGATAAGTAAGGCGCTGTATGAGCTCCCCCACCCTTGAGTAGTCATATTTAGAATTGTGCTAGTTTATAAGGTTAATTTAAGTCGCGACAAATTACATACGCAAAAGTAACTGTAGTACTGATCAATGTACCTTGTAATAGAAAATGAAAAAAGAATGAAAAATACGATAACGTATATAAGGCGTTGCACCCCTCTCCGCGCCCCAAGTGCATGTGTGACTGTGTGAGTCAGCGCACACAACTGTGTGCAGTCGGAGGCGCCTCGGCGCGCCGTCAAGGACGAAGGGTCGCCGGGACTTAATTAAATTCTCGCGCGCGAGAGCGCGTGTGTGTTGACAAGTGTTCGCAACGTCGACAATGGGGCGAGAGACCGCGCTCTGGGAGAAACGTCTGCCGGCCGGATGGCTGGCCCTAGTTGTGATGCAGGATCTGGCCGGCGCACCGTGCGTCTCGCATGCAACACGGACCACACCCTACCGCTTCGTTAGGTTGATATTTATGCCAAACCGGCCGGTGCGGGCCGAGATTTTAATCCGTTGTTTCATACGAGACAAGCAAGCCACGGAGAGTCGAATCGAAAGGAGGTGGTGTCACAGACGCTGCATTGATTCCGTTCGAAAGCCTCGTCGTTAGCGTGGTAGGAGATACGGACATCTGACGAAACTGTTATCAGGCGAGTGACGGATGTCGACACAAACTCCTCCTAATAGCTCGTTAAATTCTTTTAGATGCCTCTCATGCCACACAGTCCTCCGTCGTCGGAAACTCCAGACGCCTGGCGTCGTTTTATGTTTAACACATGTCAAGTCTCCGCTCTCGTCACGCGAGCGGTTGGCAAGCCTGGGCGCTCCGCTCGTGGGAGGCTGCTGCTGTTGCTCTCGCGACGCGCGACTCGGCGACTGTCACGGCGTGTCACGCGTGTTTAGACAAACCCGGGTGAGGTCGTCGGAGAGAAATCCGGGCCTCGGGTTGCATAACGCACCGCTGTCGACCTGATGGGTGGAGGGGGGTGGCGGCCGGTGCGGTCTGGGTCGGGTCGGTCCTGGGTTCGTACCGCGACGCCACCCACGTCGCGAAACCCGATCCCGCACGATCTTCGGGGCAAATCAAAGAGCACAAGCGTCTCACGGGGCCGCTGCCTCAGGGCCCTCAGGCGCTGGAAGCCGAGAGGGTTTCTGTGAACTTGTAGAAGAAGGTTACGAGGTTGGTTGGCGCTGGGTCGCGCAGACGATAGTTGCAAAGCGCCGCTTCTGCCTCTGTTTAGTTCTTTTTCTTTTAGAATTGCGAGTACTTTAAATTCGTCTCAATAAATCTGTTTGCGCCTGAATAAATCTAATATTGAATGCGTTATATTAGTTACATTTAGTTGATAGAATATTAAATAAAGCATCGTCATATTCATTGGAATCTTTATACTTTCACACCTAACCAAAATGAAGTGTCTGCATGTGTAATATTAACAACAAACTCCGAAGAAAAACTTTTCAAGTTATTAGAAGACACCACGTAATGTTTGGTACGAAAAAGAATGAATTCACTTGTAATAAATTTGTTTTTAATATTGATGAATGAAATAGGAACTCTTGCTCATCGATTGATTTATTCAGCAAACAGCGTTTTTTTTATAATAAGAATTTCTTTAGATGTCATTTATAATTTCATTTAAAAGTACCTTTTCCTCAAACTTTCAATTCATTTTAAATAATTAGTAGAAACAAATCCCATAACCCAAACAAAAAGTAATCAACGTGGCAAATAAATGTGATGTTCCTACAGCTACTATAGGTCACTTGATCTTTGCGCAGTTTGTAACCTTTACGCACCACAAAAAAACACGCCCAGACTATGTGCTATGGTCTGGGGCGGCCGCACCCTCCACCACGCCACGCTCCTCCGCTCCACTCCACGCCACACCCCACCACGCTACGCTACGCCTCGGGCACCGGACAGAGACGCGACTGTCAGCGGCAGACACGCGCACACACACACGCACGCACGCACGAGGCTCTTCGGCTCCTCCACGGATTCGGTTTCTGAGTCGGTCGGTCCCTCGTTCACGCACCGCTGCGGGCGCGCTGGTGACAGCTCCGCCTTCCGTCGGTCCACATCACGTAAAGTTAAACAGACAAATAATTCGATCGCTGCGGTAACGACGCACGAAACGTAAAAGTCTGGCCCACCTTTAGTAATCTCGTCCGCCTATTATCTACCCAGCAGATGCACTTCATGTATCTCCACCTGACACTAACTGCTTATATAATCAAGGGCCGTTCACACAAACATTGAGTTTTACGGGGAAACGCCCATAACATCATCGCACGAACTGGTTCCGGGTATCATACGTTCGACGTCAACATTGGAACGACGGGAGGGGGCTGCACCTGGATTTGACACCAAACCATCGGTCCGCGGTTTATATGTTTGCGCTCGTTCAGTCACAATGGTGCCTTGTGGAGGCCGATGTGGTTCTTCCAAGGCTCCCGCGTATTGATTAACATCCGCTGGATAAAGCAGCTCCTCATAAAGTTCTGAACAAATAAACCCGTCTCGTTGGGCCGAAGACAGCCGCTGTTGATACCGGATAGCGGGGTCGTTGACCGCCTCGAGAGAGTGTCTCGTGTATCTTGGGATCACTGGAGCATCTGCAGTTTGAACGAGATAACATTTCATGAGTAATAATTTTATGTAAAGTACACACACGAACTGCCAAGAAATTCGGTATGTAAACAGCTTCAGATTTAAACATTTGAAGAAAACCTCTGGCCACATATATCAAATTATTCCTCCCCGTGCTTGGTGAGGCATAAAGAAACTTATGAAACGATTCTGAGTTATTTGAAGACCATTGTAACTTTAAGTCACGACAAGGTCACATAAAATCAAGTCCTGTTTATCTACACAGTTTCCAATTCACACATGTCGTCCAATCCTCAGCCTCTAAAACCGCTTCATTGCAATAACATCACTCGCTGCTAGTGTACACTTCGTTAGCACATCACGCGCCCTGCAACGACCGTCAACCCAGAGCTACGCGCAAGGCCAGACCGAAGGTCGACGCGCGACGCCAACGCAGCGGCGTGAAAGTTCCAGAAGCAGGTCTACACCGACGCGACAGAGATGCGACGTGTCGCGTCCCCAAACGACACCACAACACGGCCACACGACGGCGGCACCGACACTGGGGAGTTGGACACAGTATGGGCGTGCGCGGGCTGGTCGGCCGGCCGGCAGGCGGGGCGTCGGCGGTCGGCCGTCGCGACGCCTCCGCAAACGCCGACGCCGATGCCGTACTATGGTCCAAACTCCCGAAATCGTGGTCATTACATGGTACAGGCGGTTCGAGAGGGAAGCAGGCTTCGGTGTCATGCCCCTCCCCTCAAAAAAAGTCTAGTTTTCTTTTGTTACCTTCTTTTATTTAGCAAAATTGATTTAAATATTCATGTTATGAATATTTATAACATAAATATAATAAATAATAAAGATTAATATATAATAAATATATTTATGTTATAAATATTTATATTATGAATTATGTAATTATTTAAAAATAATATTATATAGTATAATATATACATTACACAAATAATACACAAAATATTAGCAAATATGTTTAATATTTAACAAAAATATATGATGGCCCCCTCAAAATGATCGGCTGGATCAGCCCCTGACATGATCCTGCTAGGAAAATGTAAATTTGTTATACCAAATATTGCACACATGTGTTTGGGATCGCTGATTACGAATTGGGAGTCAAATTTTAATAAAACAAAATAACGAACAAATATATTATCTAATCGTGTTCTCAAGTTGAAATTGAGTACATTTACTTTCAAATCAAGACATTACAACATTTTGAATAATTTTTCTTCAAATCGATTTTAAAAAGCACACTCAAAATTCTAGCTGATTTCATTACACATATGCTTTTTCAGTACATTGTTATTAATAATTATCAATAATACATCTCATTATATTTACTTTAAGAGAAGAATCCACTTTACTCCACAAAAAAATTGATATAACAATAGCAGTACGCGTTTCAAATAAGCACGTTTTTTTACGTTCCAAGCGCTGCGAGAATGCCACAACGGATACTCGTACATGAGGTTAGAACCACGATCTGAGCGGATATGAACTTATGCTTTGTTCCGACGGTCTGGCTGTAAAGTAGTGGTTAAAACTAAGTGAAATTTTCTTTATTTCTTATAGGACCACGATTTAGGGATTTGGGACCATAGTGCGCCGCAGTCGCGCGTGGGAGCGTCGCCGCCACGTGCTGCTCCGAAGCCCCGCATTCGCCCAGCGACCGCGCTGTCTGCTCCGGTCGGCTGGCTGAGGCCCGGCTCCCCAGTGTACAGAATGATGAATTGTACACGTGTGAAACCCTGAGTGTCATCAGCTGCCCTGAGCAATGGCCCTTAAAGCCACGGTTTTTTGCAGGCCTAATTGATCTAATGAAAGTTTATCAGAGTGAATATTCTCATTCCCTATTCTGCCTCCCTAGGAGGAACTTAGGTGCCTTGCGGCATCAATTGATGTCATTGCACCCCTGTCTCTGCCATTGTCTCCCCCGACCGACTCTAGTTTCCGCCGCCGTCTCACCAGCAAAGGTGGCTCTGGATATCAACTGTTGTCACTGCAGGGACTCTAACCGGGAGGTCCTAGGTTCGAGACTCGACGGTGGCAGGAATTCCGACACTAGCTAGAGAGCTAGGTCGACTTCAATCGCGGTCTCGAGGAGTATTCTCGCGGCTGACTGTTCTGATCTGTAGTTTTCCGTGGTTTCTCAGATCAATATCAAACAAATGCCGGAGCAGTACCCTATCAAACGGGCCACAGATTGCGCGCGATCTTCCCTTCATCACTCTTGTCCTATCCGCACTCCTTACACACATTTATACACATATGCACTACATTACCACTCATATCGAGAGACCAGTCGGGAGCTAAGAACATGTCCCGGCTGAGGCGCGTCTGAATTCGGCCCAGATATGAAACTAGTGTCGAAAATTCTGTCATCGAACCGGGAGCGGTAGCTCAATGCATCAACTGATGTCACTGCAGCGCCTCTGACCGGGACGTCCTAATTGATCTAATGAAAGTTGATGTCGTCCTGTCGGCGGAAGGATTTTCGACACTAGCTCTTCAGCTAGGTCGAATTCAGTCGCTGTCTGGAGGAGAATTCAAGCGTCCGGCTGATCTGATCGGTAGGTTTCCGTGGTTTCTCCGATCAACACCAGGCGAATGCCGGAGCAGTACCCTATCAAACGGGCCACGGACCGCGCGCGACCTTTCCTATCCTCTCCCCTTACACACACACTTACACCAACATGCACTACACTACCATAGATTCCGGGAGACCGGTTGGAAGCTTAGATCTTGTCCTGGCTGGGGCGGTGCCCCACTGGTGAGAGAGTCCTGGTTAGGGGGAAACCCCACTAGCCGACGGTAGGTCGGCGCCGGATCTCGCCATCCAGCGGGGGAAGATCACCGCCATCTCCCGCGAAAGAAAACATGCACTACACTCACGGGACTAATGACCAAAAGCAGTTGACGCGCCCGGAATCACAAAAAAATCAATCAATCAAAAAAACCTGTCATCGACGGTACGAGTACCCTAGGACCCCCTAATCACAATTGCTGGAGAGACAGCGGCAATGCTGCCTCTGAGCTAACCTCAGCCGAGGACATACGTTAGAGTTTCTGTAAACAGTGTAGCTGTCTCTGATGCCCTCAGAAGCACCTTGTTTCTAATTGTGGTATAGCCGGTGCAAGAAAAAAAATACTTCGCGCAGCACGTTACGTAAGGTAACATCATCATGTAAAGCATATACTATCATTATTTGGGTTGTACCACCACATATTCCTTGGCAAAATGTTATCAGCTTCGACCCTCATATTAGTTACTCTTAGAAGTTTGTAACTTTTATTTTGAACCATTGGGTTTTTGACACAGCTAAAGCAGGCCTCCTCCCCACAAAAGAGGCGTAAGTCGTACAGGTCAGAACAGCCGCAGGCTGGTCAGTTCTCAGTTCTGGGAAGACTCGTAAGCGGGGTGAGTTTGGCCGGCCGCAGAGGAGGGGAAAGACTAATGGGAAGTGGGCCAGTTGAATGAAACGAAGGGGCCCCGTTCCTTTCCATTGCCTTGTGCAAGGCTTCTGGTAATATTCCTTGTTACGTGAAGAGACAAATGTGAATGTATCATGTTACTCTTGAATTTTAAGCCTTACTTTCACATTGTTTTACACTAATACAAAAAACAATAATGCCAGACGTACTTCCTTTCTCTAACACAAAACACTTATTTTAATTTTTTCTACCTCTGAGCAATTCCTTGCCCTCTTTCGACGCCGATCGCCTCAATTCTGAATCGTTTTTCGATTTTTAAAGAGTGTGTGAGATGAAATGTGCCAAATTCGGCAGCTGCAATAAATCAAGAGTGAAATAGTCTTTCGGAGAAATGTCCATTTAAAAAATGATATCCATAAAACAGAAGAAAATCTAATATACATGTGTACTGTAATACTTAGTAGAAAATACCGTAAGATCAAAGGTGTACAATGAATGAAGCTAGTACCCAAACACCCTCCCGGCTGCCATGATGCGGCAGCCATGTCGCATACCGCGTGCGCCTCCCAGATAAAGCGATAAACATGTCGCGCTGATGAGTCCCTTAATCACATGTAAATCAAACTCGGACTGCCGTCGGCATGTAGACACGCCCAGGGCGTCGGAGAGCGTCGGAGGGCGTCGGAACAGGGCGGAGGATAGCGGAGTGGGACGGAGAGGAGCAGTGTGGTGGAGAGCGGTGGAGAGCGGTGGAGGGCGGCGGAGGACGGCGAAGGACGGAGGAGGGCGGCGGAGGGCGACGGAGGGCGGCGGAGGGCAGCGGAGGGCAGCGGAAGGCGGCTGAGGGCAGTTGAGGGTGGCGGAGGGCGGCGGAGAGCGGCGGAGAGCGGCGGAGGGCGGCGGAGGGCGGCGGAAGGCGGCGAAGGGCGGCAGAGGATGGCATAGGGCGGCGGAGGGTGGCGAAGGTCGATGGAGGGCGGCGAAGTGCCGTGGAGGGGGTGGAGGGCGGCGGAGGGCGGCGGAAGGCGGCGAAGGGCGGCGGAGGGTGGCAGAGGACGGTGAAGGTCAGTGGAGGGCGACAGAGGGCAGCAGAGGGCGGCAGAGGGCGGAAGAGGGCGGCAGAGGGCGGCAGAGGGCGGCAGAGGGCGGCCGAGGACTCCTGAGGGCGGCGGAGGGCTGGTGATAGCGGAGAGCGGAGGGCAGCGAAGGGCAGCGAAGGGTGGCGGAGGACGCCGAAGAACGGCAGAGGAGGGCGGCTGTAGGGCGGCGGAGGGCTGCGGAGGGCGGTGGAGGCTGCCGAAGGGCGGTAGAGGGTAGCAGAGGGTAGCAGAGGGCGGCAGAGGATGGCGAAGAGCTGTGGAGGTTGGTTGGAGGATGGTGAAGGATGGTTGGGATGGGGTGGAGGGAGGTTGTGGTGGTGATGGAGAGTGTTCGGGGGGTGGGGGGTGGAAACGGAGACAACGATGTAGTGTACGGCGCGCGGCGCGGTACATAGTGACTGCCGCCCAATGGTCAGGGCGGGTCCCGCGGCATTGACCTCAACGGGTCAACGATCTCAGTCGCACTCGCTCAAAAGGTGTGGGAGATGAGATATATACTTCTAAAAGCATGCCAAAGTACCTTACTTTCAATTTTCAAAATTCCAATACCTCTGCAGTTCGAAATAAATCTAATTCTGCTTTAGATATGTGTATGTATATTTGCATGTGTGATTATCTACCTTAATATCATTCCTATATTGAAATATAATGCTAACATATAAATCGTGTCTTATATATCGTTAAAGTACCATACGCATAACTTAACAAAATGTCTATTTCTTCCCATTTGATCCACCTCATTAGAAAAACTTAACACCCCCTTCCACGTTCCATTACCCCTAATGCTCTGTATAACAATAAAACTGTGTTTGTGGGTGTCTTCGACGAACATTTAAACAAGACGTGCTCTAATATGTGCGAGTGAAACTATTAAGCATTCCGAATGTGTTGAACAGAATAGCTGAATCGTACATTCCAAAAGGCATAGCCAACAAGCCGGAAGTGTGTCGCGAGTAGACTGTAACCACGCTGTGACGGCGACGGTGGACTTGGAGGAGAAGACGGCGCTGGCGGTGAGATGGCGGTGGCAGTGGTGGTGACAGCGGCGGAGACAGCAGCGAAGACAGCGGCGGAGACAGTGGCGAGGACAGTGGCAGAGAGTGATGGAGACAGTGGTGGGAACAGTGGCGGAGGAAGAGACGGAGATAGTGGCGAAGACATCAGCGACAACAGCGGCGAGAGCGACGGCGGCAGAGACGGAGACAATGGCGAAGATAGTGGCGGAGGCAGAGGCGGAGGCAGTGACGGCGGCAGTGGTGGAGACAGTGTCGAAGGAAGAGGCGGAGGCAGTGGCGGAGACAGTTGCGGAGACAGTGGCGGGGATCGTGATGGTGAAGGGAAGGAAACAGTTGCTGAACCATGTCAGAGACGGTGGCGGAGAGGGGGCGGTGAGGATGACTATGGCGCAGTGACGTTGACAGTGATGGTGACGGTGACGGTGACTGTGACTGTGGTGCAGACTTCGGTGTCGGCGACGGTCGGTCGCAGCCAGCGTAGGGGCCAGAGCGTCTGGCGCGGCTGTTCAACCCGATCCCGAAGCCCACGCGGCGGGCTCTCGTGCCTGGACGGGGCGGGGCGGGGAGGAGCGAGGCAGGGCGGGGCGGGGCGGGGCGGGGCGGGGCAGAGCAGGCAACGCCCTCCACGGGCCCACGCGCGCCCGCTGTGCACCGCCCGCCCACGGGCTGCACGCCGCTCCGCCGCGCCGAGACCCGCGCGAGGCCCACGGAATTTTTCGGGGAGGACCGGCTCTGAAGTCTAAAGCCTGTGTCACTTGAGCGGTGCGTTGACGCGCGTTTGAGGCTCGTCGCAAAATGAGACGCAGGTCCGTGACGTAACGTAGGGTGACTCATTGTGAGTTTCTGTAAACCACTGGAAATGTGGAAATGACTTTGCAAAAGAACTCGCCCTTTAACTACACGGAAGTAATGTCAGGGCAGAAAGATGAAATTGCGAAAGTTTCAGGAAAATAATCTATTTTCAGGAAACAAAAATATAGCTTCTAGATGAGATCAAATGTGTCTCATTAATAAAGAAAATGTAACAAAATATATGCACACGTCGCTTCTGGACATATTTAAGATAGATCCAATTCCATGTTCTCCATGTTCTCACCATAGTTCATTAAGTGTCTTATATTGTCGCAAAACCAACCCAAAACAACGGGTCCTGGCGCCGTAGGCAGGACCTCGCCACAGTTACCATCAAGGTTTCATCAGTACACATTCTACGGCTAAAAGAAATTATTAAGATAACAATATGAGTGAGGTACAAGGGGTGGTGTTACGAGACTGAAGATGCACTACGTGAGGGAGGAAAACACAAAACATGGAGTAGGCAGGAGATGGCGTAGAATCCCGCGTCTACCTGTCGTTTGATTGATTGATTGATTTTTCATGTTTCCGTGCGCGTCAACTGCTCTGGTCATTAATCCCTTTAGTGTAGTGCTTTTTTTTCTCGGGAGATGGCGGTGATCTTCTCCCGCTGGATGGCGAGATCCGGCGCCGACCTAAAGACGGCTAGCGGGGTTTCCCCTTAAACAGGACTCTCCCACCAGCGGGGCACCGCCCCAGCCGTGACAAGCTCTAAGCTCCAGACCGGCCTCCCGGGATATGTGGTAGTTATATATGGGATATGTAGTAGTCCATGTTAGTGTGTGTGTGTAATGGGAGAGGATAGCACAAGAAATGGGAAGGACAGATCGCGCGCGGTCCATGGCCCGTTTGGTAGGGTACTGCTCCGGCATTCGTCTGGTGTTGATCGAAGAAACCACAGAAAACTACCGATCAGAGCAGCCGGCCGCTAGAATTCTCCTCCAGACAGGGTCTGAATTCGACCTAGCTGAAAAGCTAGTATGGAAAATCTGCCACCGTCAGGACTCGAACCTAGGACCTCCGTCGCAATTCCATTTTTACCAATAATATTTTCCCAAGGATCGACCAGATTTCGAATCCCGATCTTCACGTGGGAGGAACTATCTAGCAGTTCCTTCCCAGCCGTGGTATTCGACGCAGACATACGCGTCTGCTTGCGGAGATTTCTCTCTTCAGGTATCTCCTCCAATGAGGCACACACTCAGCTGGGAGAAGCTCTACTCTCTTGACTGGACTTCGGACATGTGGGGTAGACTAGTACATATAAGTGTGTGTGCATGTGTGTAAGGGATGAGGAGAGGCTAATGTTGAGGAAGGGAAGTCAGCGCGCGCAGTCTGTGGCCCGTTTGTTGACGCCAGAAGACAAACGTGCGTGCCAGCCAGCGTCGCCTCTTGAGTCAGCCCGTTGCCCAGGAAACGACGCGGAACGCCCGCTGCAACAGCCGACCTCTTCACCAGCGCAGGGTTGGTCTGCTGCTTCTGACAGCGTCATCACACTTGGAGATGCAGTTGTGTGCAAAGAGACTTCGCTATTCTTAATCAAAGACGAAACGTTCATGACGTGCAGAATAATGTCAGTTAACAAATATGCATGCGAAGAAAACGAGAAATATCTCTTCACTTAAAAAAGGGAAGTTGAAAATGTAAATCGATTGCGGTTGCTCAGATGGTTGACGCTGAAAAGTTTTTGACACTTGACTGCTATATTCATGCAATCATTGTCTGGGCATTGTCTGTCTGTCTGTCAAGAGTATTATAGTGATCTGCTGCTCTAATCGCTAGTTTTTGGTGGTTTCTCCGATCAATAATGTGATAAGCCAAGAACCCTGGGTTTAGTTTAAAGATAAAATCGGCATTAGCATTAGGAATAATGACATTGTGTGCAAATTCGAAGTCAATGAATACGGGTTTTTAGGACAACCGATCAACAAAATGTAATATTCCATGGTTGATGTCATAGCGCTGTGATGATGGACACGGCCCCGAACACATTATATGCAAAAGGTGTAGAGAGAACATTGAAAGTCACGATCTTATAGAAGGGTGCAAGAAATCAGTCTCTTAAAAGATATTGAAGCGAGCACACGTAAGCGGTTGGGGAGATGCGAACGGATTTTCAGCTTAGGCTGAGTATTTTTTAAATGATAACGAGTCGGGAATTTATGATTAGTTTGATAGCTTGGTTTTGTTTAAATTGTAGTATTAAAATGTAATCGTAAATTTTATTAATGTAGTATTTAGAATTTTGAATTAAAAATAGACTCCGTATTTCGAGGGTATATATATTAGGGTAGCTCCGTAGATGGAAGGATTTTTCAATAAGTAGCTGAAGATAGACAGTTGCGAGTAGGTGTTTCATACGAAACACATTTCGACGTCTCGACATCGACTTGGAAACACTTGAACCGCGTAAAATTGGCCGAGTCAAACTGACGATATTTTACTAAGGTAACTTCACCTTTCTACTTATCTCTTACAAACCTTTTGTGTACGCCACCTTTAAGCAGCACATGCTCCACTTATCTATATGCTTTACCTGTTTGTGAATACAACAGAGGTGCCCGGGGCGACAACGCTTGCCGGGGGTGGGGTGCCTTTGATTATCACCACACCACGGTTCACATACTTTCGAATAGAAACGACGATGCCGTTTAAATAGTAGTATTTACGCGAGTGATGTGAGTAATGAGAAACCACATCTGAATTTTAGTGTAAAATGCATTGGAAATTTTGCGTTGGCTTTACTCAAGAATACTATTCTTAATCTCAGAAGCTGAAGTCTGGAACCTCACCGTCGACTTGGAAATGCGCGAGCGAACCACGTAAAATTGGTCGAATCAAACTGACGATTTTGCACCTCTGCGTTTAACACGTACAACATTTTTGTATACATCACCATTATGCAGCACGTGCTCCACTTATCCATTAGCTTTAGTTGTTTGTAGATACAACTCAGGCGCCCGGGACGACGACGGTGCGGACAGTGGCGAGGGCGAAGTATCATTGATTATCACGACTCCGTGTTTTAAATACTTAGCAGAAGTTACGCCACGGAATAAGTCAAGAGAAGCCCAAAATTCATTTTGTGTAAAATTCGCTAGAACCTTTGCGATAGCCGGACTCAATGATGTTGTGTATTAATTGAGGAGGCCAAAGGCCGGAACAAAGCCGTCAACTTGGAAATGCGCAAACGAACCGCATCAAATTGTCCTTATGAAATTGGCGATTGTCTTGCTACGCTTGTTTAAACCAACGATCTCAACATGTACATCGTTTTCAGTCCCCACACATTATGTAATGCATTTCACAAACATTGCAATTATCCATACGCTTTAGCCGTTCGTCATCAAAATACTGGCGTCCCGCGCGCCGCCTTACGCTATTGGCGATTGTTTAAACCAACTATCGCAACATGTACGTCGTTTTGAATCAACACATTATATAGTCCATTCCACAAACACTGCGATTATCCATACACTTTAGCCGTCCGTCAACAAAATACTGGCGACACGCGCGCCGTCTTACGCTATTGGCGATTGTTGTATATCGTTTTCAATCACCACATATTATATAATGCATTCCACAAACATTGCGTTTATCCATACGCTTTAGTCGTCCGTCAACAAAATACTGGCGTCCCGCGCGCCGTCTTACGCTAGTCCGCTCGCGCGCGCGTGTGTGTGTGTGTGTGTGTGTGCATGTGTGAGTGTGTGTGCGCGCGCGGCCGCATGCCGATGTGTGATCTCGACGTGCGCCCGCGTCGCGCGATTTGTTAGCTCAGCGACAATTACGCACTTCACAAGCGGCCAGCGCGCAAACAAGAGAACGTGCGACGAGCGCGTGCGGCGAAGCCGGGTTGCTCCGGCGCACGTAATTTCCTCGGAATTTGCGCAGGGCACACACACACACACACACACACGAACACGTGCGAGTTTGCTGGCAGGGTGATCTACCGTCCAGACCTTTCTAAGCGATGATCGTGATTTGCTGCTTGACCATCAGCCGCGTTTGTGGTCCTTGCAGACGGTTTGATGACAGGGAAAGGGAGGTTTGTGTGTACAAGTATGTAGAGCAGAATTCCAGAGACATCGGCTTATTGATTGTTTTGACACGACAACTTGGTGGTAATATGTGTGATTATATTCAAACCTTTTGACACATGTAACAAAATTCGCAGTCTTACATCATTTCATTTTAATGTCGAATTTCTGTTTATTTATTTTGTCTCATTTATTTCATTAATTCATATGTGAAAGCATATACTCAATCATTCATATTAATAAAACTATATTTTTCCCACAAAAGAAAGTTTTAAGAATTTTAGTAACAATACTCCTCACAATATGAATAAGACCAGTCGTACGACGAAAACAGAAACTATTTTTCGCAAATGTTTACTGTTTATTCAACAAATTATCTTGAGTACTCGTGTTACCGAATTTATTCACTGTGTATTTATGCGTCCTGGATTGTTTGTGTCCTCTATTAAAATCTACGAGATGTACGTTTGACGACCTGGAGTACAGAAGAGTATTGGACCAGGGAATGTTCGTAAGTTCCACTAAGGATTATAAAAACAAAAAGATCTTAATGCACTTCTACGCAAATGAACTTTAATGAACTTTCCAAGAAATATGTACTCGACGGATATTGACTATTGGTATAACAAAGCTGATTACAAGAGGTCGTAATTGCAAACGGGTTCTGAAAACATTCAATAAAGGGAACCGATAGTGAATGGATTCTTAATGAATGAATCAGTATTTGGGTCCGACTGGGTATATTAACAATGGACTTAAAAGGACGTGGTAGCCGCATAAACAATATTTAAATTAGTACACCAGAATATGTTAATAGTATGTTAATGGGCAGGTAATGTGTGTTAAATTACAATGAGGCAACGCACTCCACTTGATTTGCATTTTATTACTTCAAAAAATGTGGCTGGGCGTAATATAATACAGCGGCGTTAAACCTCGTGGTCAAATTAATTTACGTAGTACTTCAATAAAGTAGCTTAGAACTGAAATAGCATTACATTCTTTTGTATTTATCCACCGTAAATAGAGTTATTTTGGAATAATTCAATCCTCGATAAATCTATTGTAAACTGTGAGTTATACTCTGTAGTAAACATAATGTAACATTTAATAAATAATACTAAATTGAAACCAATTGAATATCATTCAAGAGCAATGATATTGACAATTGGTAAACAGCAAACAACAATTAAAACACAAATGTTCTAATAATTCATGGCCTTCCATTAACCAGAACTATGAATATCAAACTGACACCATCCGCAAGGTGAAGAGTAATTTAATTTTAAGAAAAAAATTATAGTTCACTGCACTTTTCTAGGTTTACAATTAGATACAAAATTAGCATGGAAACAACACATTTCATCAATATCTAATAATGCACATATCAAAATTCTCAAATTATACCCGTTCTTTAGTAGAAAATCAAAACTCTCAACTGATTCATGTATCTTAATTTATAAATCGTAATAAACGTATGCTTGTCCAATATGGGGTGGTGCTTCAAAAACACATAAACGCAAATTAGAAATTATTCAGAATAAGTTTTTACGTCAAATATTAAAAGCTCCCTGGTTTATTCGTAATGATCAAATTTTAAATGAACTAGCAATAGATTCAGTAAGTACCGATATTTCAAAATTATCAAATCGTTTTTATTTTTCTCTTCCATCTTGTCCAGCAATTGATGAATTTAAATTAGGCAAATCATGTAATCATTTTTCTCGCATTAAGACTCGATATTCAAAAGATCTCTTTCAACCTCCTTAAATAGCAATATGAAATACAAACTAAATGAAAAATATTAAATTAATGATAAATAAGAAATTATGTAGGACCCTTCCTGGGTAATCTTAGAATTTATATATTATTGTAAAATATTATAGTTTACTGAATTGTGAAAAACAAAATTAAAATTGTACATATCCTTGAAAGACATTTGTATGTCGATCAAGAAGAATAAATAATATTAAAAAAAGCCTACACTTTTCACAAAGTGGTTAAACCATTATACAATGGGGAGTTAAAGCAAAGCATGACAAACAGTAATCAACTGCACTTTTGAGCCTCTGCGCAAGCGCCAAATCGAAATCGAATTCGAAATGATAGCGGAGTCCGCTATTCCGCGGACGACTTGTATCGCTACTAATCGATCACTCGGTAATGGTGTATCGAATTTGTTTCCATCTCTGGCGGCAGAACGTGCTGCGAACTGTATATTTCCATAACGCAACATGAACATAATCTGTACATATAATTATATATCGTTGAACAAATGCGAAACAAGAGGATGTGGCATTATGGGACTTAAACGAATACGCCCACCACAGTTCGAAATTCCGGCCTAAACGTTTGTGTTTGATCGTGTTCACTCGTCTTTGATCACCATCATATTAGTGTTCATTGCTGTACGCTACTCCTTGCATACTTTCCCTGATATTAGTGCACCTTATTACATTACTCTGGTTATCAAACTCTTCCAAATGCCTACGTTTAGTCATTTTCCATCCTCGAATTCTAATAATAAGGGATACTTATTTCGCAAATATAACTTTTAGAAACGGAAATGTACACGCGCACGTGAGCTTGTCTGTCAGATATATTTGCCGTATGTACTATTATATTCATATAGTCGTACAGTTTTTTTTATTCCACGCTCACAATGAAAATTGTTATTTATTACGAGAAATAAATGTCACATTTTATTTGGCGAGTAGGGAAGCAGGTGACACGAAGCCGAAAGGCCCAATGGAGCAATCCAACGCACAAAATAAAATCACGTTCACCACGTATGTCATGCACATTTTTTTAGATAGCCTTACTGGCTTTCCTTTTATTTTAATTGCAATGTACAAATCACTTAATTGGGTACCAAGCTACATTAAGATAGTAGCTCCTGCGAAAGAATTTTGTTTTCTTTATGGAACTCACAGTTTTATCAGAATATTTGAGTACAGTCTCACTTGTAGCAGTAGTGTTAAAAATAGAACCTTTAGCACACTGTGCATGCACTAAAAGAAAAATATTTTATTAGTGGCTCTCTAAAATCATTATTTTCGTTTTTTTAATTGGAGGGTGGCGGCTCATTTCCTGACACAAATTTCACTGACTTTTCCCAGTTTATCAGTGAATTTTAGTTATTATTTTTAAAAAGATTTATAATTTCATACTACTTAAATAAAATATTAAATATCATGATACTAATTAATTAACTGATTTTACCCACACAACAAATTAACAACATTTTCTCACCAAATAAAAATTGAGCTATAAAATGATGTACTAATGTTTGTAAGGAATAACATTTTATTTTTATTTTATAATACTTTTAACGTTTTCCCTGACTTCTAGCAATTCTACAGCAAATATCCTGATTTTTCTCTGACTTTTCCAGAGGAATGAAATTCCTTGATTTTTTCTCGGTTTTAAATGTTTTCCGGAAGCAAGCCACCCTGGATATTTATGAACGTCTGAACTGAAATGCCTTGCCGCCTTACAATCTCTCTGGATCCGTCACTGATCCCTCTTCTTCCCCACATTTTTTTTCCTAAGGCTTTTTATCCAGCCGACAGCCGGTTGCCCTTTACGTCCCGAAGGGACGCATACTCGACCATACACTAGACAAACACTTGCGGGCTCCTCTGATCTGGGGTCAGCAGAACGCGAGGCCCTCCGCGACAACACACACACAAAGTCAAGGGACAAACAGCCGTGCCCAAGGTGGGACTCGAACCCGCGACCCTTCGGACCGAAGCGCTGAGTCGGTACTCGCTCTTAGCCACCTCGGCCATCCAGGTCGGCCTTCCCCACATTTGATTCGCGAAATCCGTGCCCTGTGGGAACGCGCGTGAGCGGATCGCGCGGAGAGCAGGCGTGCCAACGTCGCCGCTGCTGAGGCTGCGTTCGCGGACCGCCCCGCGCTTCCTGACATCCGCGTCAGCGCGCGCGCTCTTCCGCGCACACGTCCACACTATACCCGACTAGTGGCCTGCAGCAGCAAAAATGCTGCTCAGCAAAGCCACACAAAGTGGTTTTTCAAAGTAGCACGCACGCTGCTCAAGAACAACAACAAAAATAAAGACTTTCTTATAACACTCAACTCAACTCAATGATTCAAAAACCGGACTTAGGTGACTCGGGGCATAAATGGATGACATTGCAGAGCCTCTGAACGGAAGGTCCTAGAGTTCGAGAGTTCCTCTGAGCGAGAGGTGTTAAATTCGAGTCCCGACGGTGGCAGAATTTTCAGCACGATCGAGAAAGCTAGGTCGAATTCAGCCGCTGCCTGGACGAGAATTCTAGCGGCCGGCTGCGCTGATAGGTGTTTTTCCATGGTTTCTCCAATGAAGACCAGGCAAATGCAGGGCAGCACTCTAACAAACGGGCCAGGGACTGTGCGCGTTCGTCCCTTCCTCTTCCTATCTCTTTCCCCATCCCTACATACTAACACACACATTCAATACACTATCAAGCATGTCGGGAGACCGATCAGGAACATAGAGCCTGTCACGTGTGGGGCGTTGCCCCACTGTTGGGAGATACCTGGTAGAGGAAAACCACTCAAGCCTACGTAGGTCAGTGGCAAATCAAGTCATCCAGCGGCCCGGAAAGATCACCGAAACCTCCCGTGATCAAAACACGCACCACACGTACGGAACTAATGACTTTGGCAGTTGACTGCGCCAGGAAATACTAATCAATCAACAAACCACTGCAATAAATCAAATATTTTAACTGAAACGGTCTTCACGAAAACTGCAATACCTTAACTGTACTGTAGTGTTACACACAACATACAGAACAACAGTGTTTTACGTACCAATAACACTAAAAAGATGCTGTTTCATATTGCAACATGTGAATAACAAAATTTTAATGGTTAGCCGCATCTTCCTTCCAACCTTACTGTAGCATGACGTCAGCTGTGTCGTTATCAATTACGCACTGAGTTCAATCTATCCGCTTATTACGAAAATAGGCCAAATAACACAATCAAATATTTGTATTTTCGAGTCAAAATCGGTACTCTTTCTTTGTTTTGGGATATTCCCAAGATCCTGGCTGTCTAACCTAACCATAGACACATCTCAAATGGCTGAGAGATGGGCAAGTTTCCTTCAATTCCTGCACGCAATTTTAGCTTAACCCACGGCAATTTTTTGTTCAATTGAAGTTAATGTAGAACAAATTTGAGTTGACATGTTTCATGAGTTGACATGAGTTCACGTGTTTTTCTTTTTAAATTGATTATGTAACTCAATAAAGTTAAGTAATGGTAATAAGTTTCTCTAAAAGTAATATGTTTTAGAATTAGGAAGCTTAATAAATATTTCGTGTCATGTATCGGTTCGGCCAAAGAAAAGTCTCTTTCCATGATTTTGCTGATCCAACAAGGGCTGTACGTACTACAGCACTCTGTGATTGATTAGTAATTCCGGGCGTGTTAATTGCGCAAATCATTATTGCCGTAAGTGCAGTGCATGTTTCATCGCGGGATGGGGCTGTGATATCCCCCCGCTGGATGGTAAGAACAGGAGCCGACCTACCGTCAGCTTGCGAGGCTTTTCCCCAGCCAGCTATCTCCCACCACCGGGGTACCGTCCCAGCCGGGACAACGTCTAAGCACCAGGGATGTGTGGTAGTGTGGTGTATGAAAGTGTGTATTTAAGTGGTGACGATAGGACAACGAAGAGGAAGGAGAGATGCGTAGCTCGTTCGTTAAGGTACTGTTCTGGCATACGCCTGGATTGGAGATACAGCACTCCGTGCCAAAATGCAATTTTACCATCTTCCCATTTTTAGGTCCGTTCGCGCTTGCTCTCGCAACCGCGACGCGCTAACACGCTGACTAATCCTGAGCCACCGCCCTCAATGAACAGGTGCAAGCGCTCACGCCTCTGCCCGCCGCCTCCGCCCTCAGCATTCAGGGAGAGTTGCTCCTCCCCCCGCCGCCCACGGAAGAAGGCGATTGCTGCAACGAGGCTCCTCCGCTGCGCGAAAAGGTGCAGCGGAAACGACACTGAGACCGGAGCAGCCAGGCGACCACTGATTGGTTAGTGACTCCGGGCGGGTCAACTGCTAAGGTCATTAGTGTAGAGCATGTGTTTTTCTCGATAGGTGGCCGTGATATTCCTCCGATGGATGAGATCCGGCGCCGACCTACCTTCGGCTAGCGGGGTTTTCCCAAACTAGATATACCGAGAGCGGTAGCTCAGTGCATCAACTGATGCCACTGCAGCGCCTCTGACCGGGAGGTCCCAGGTTCGAATCCTGACGGCGGCAGGATTTTCGACACTATCGTTTCAGCTAGGTCGAATTCAGTTGTTGTCTGGAGGAGAGTTCTAGCGGCCGGCTGCTCTGATCGGTAGTTTTCTGTGGTTTCTCCGATCAACACCAGGCGAATGCCGGAGCAGTACCCTACCAAACGGGCCACGGACCGCGCGCGATCTGTCCTTCCCCTTCCTTGTCCTATCCTCTCCCCTTACACACTCACTTACACTAACATGCACTACACTACCACATATTCCGGGAGACCGGTCGGGAGCTTAGAGCTTGTCCCGGCTGGGGCGGTGCCCCGCTGGTGGGAGAGTCCTGGTTAGGGGGAAACCCCGCTAGCTGACGGTAGTTCGGTGCCGGATCTCGCCATCCAGCGAGGGGAAAATCACCGCCATCTCCCGAGAAAAAACATGCACTACACTAACGGGACTAATGACCGAAGCAGTTGACGCGCCCGGAAACACGAAAAAATCAATCAATCAATCAATCAACCAAACCAGATATCTCCCACCAGCGGGGCACTCGGGACAAGCTCCAAGTTCCCGACCGATTTTCCGGCATGTGTGGTAGTGTAGAGCATGTGTCTAAGAGCGTTTTCCATTCGTTGCACTGAAACCCACCCAAGTGCAGGGCAAAAATGTCATCGCTCCGCAATAGTGTTGCCCCACACGCGTGAAGGGCAGCTACGAGTGAAACGGATTCCGGACCTGAGTCAGTGCGTGTGCGCTATGCAGTGAGATTGTTCTTGGCCTGTCACACTGATGGAACTCGAAAAATATTAATTTTGAATTATGATCATTCTTATAATTTTTATGAAGTCTTTTGGTAATTCTTACTTCTTAATTCATAAATTATTAAATTGTGATTTCTTTATTTAAAAACTACGAAAAATCCAAATGCGTATGTGTCGAAATTTCATTTTTCGAGATTTGCCAGTGATCGATATAGTACACAAGATTTTGAAAAGGCTTCTGCATAATTGGGTAGAATTCTGAAAATTGAGGCTTCTGCAGAATTTTGAAAGGCTTCTGCAGAATTGTTTCCGCTGGTACATGTATGGGTGTAGGAGAAACATTTCTTGGCACATATATTTGAATGATTTTGTAAGAGTCACTATTTTTATTTTCACTTTATTAACATTTCGAAATTGAGACATACCTACACTTTGATTTGTAAATAGCACTGGATTTGTTAACATGAAGTTATTCAAGGTTAAATTTTAAGAAAAAACAAACTTATTTTCTGAACTTTGCGAGTCACAAAAATTATTTCAAGACATTTCTTACAAAACATAATATACTTCATCATTCGAAGTATCCCTGCGTGACAGTAGATCCTCAGTAGCATTCACAATTTCACCACGAATCCAAATAAGCATGGATAACTTCCGTACCTAACTTCACAATGGCCCGGTGCACTGGACTGCACTGACACGATCGTTAGTGCCGTTTAGGGCGCCCCGAGTGCGCCCTGGGTCAGTGTAATCTTGTGAATGGAACATGCGCTTCTTTGCGCTGGTGCGCCCTGGCGGTCGAATGGAACACGAAAGCTGCCCTGAGTGCGCACTAGTAGGGAATGTAAAACGCTATTAGTGTGTGTAAGTATGAACGAGGATAGGATAAGGAAGATGAAATAAAGATCACGCGTGGTCCGTGGCCCGTTTAGTAGAGTACTGCTCCGGCATTCGCCAGGTTCTCATCGCAAAACAAAAAACAAAAACAAAAAAAAAACGATCAGAGCTTCTGGTCGCTAGAATTCTCCTCCAGGCAGCGAAGTGAACTCGACCGAGCTATATAGAAGTGTCGAAAATCCTGCAACCGGCATCGGGACTCAAACTTAGGACCAGCTGGTTGGAGGCACTACAGTTATACTTGAGTTTTCGTAACGTGGCGGATGACATGAGGTCACTTTTACGCCTCCTGCCTTATAAAATGAATCTTTATAACAGTGATAAGCACATGTTTGAGGCCATGAGTCCTGTAGAGAAGGACGTTCGTGATTGAATTAAAAATATTCATTTTATAAGGCGGGAGGTGTAAAAATGACTTAATGTCATCCGCCATGTTACCAAAGTATACACCAGTTGATGCCTTGAGCCACCTCTTCCTCCCAAGAAGGCGATCGCTGCATCGAGGCTCCACCGCCGCGCGAAAAGGCGCGGTGGGCGCGCCAGCTGCACCGGAAACGCGGCTGGAGCAGCCAGGCGATCGGGCGGGACAAGGCTCAGCGGGAGGTATGCGGCTCACAGAACGAACAGGCAGATGGACGGGTAGGCGGGAGAATTGACGCGGTGGGGAGGACGGCCGATCGACCGTGGGTGCAGCGGGGTAGGGGAGAAGGAAGGACGGTCAAAAGGGAGAGAGGGTGGGCCGGTCTTACAGGGAGAGGAGGGAGGGTGAAAGGATGCTTGAGGTAAGGGCGGAGCGGGAGGATGAGAGGAAAGGGGAAGGAGGATGAGGAATGGCGGCAGGGAAAGAGAGGTTAGAGCCGAAGGGAGTGAAGAGCGGCAAGAAGGAAGAGGGAGGAGGCAGTTAGAGACGTGCGTCAGGAAGGTGAAAGAAAGAGTGATAGGGTGAATAGCAGGTGGTGGGCAGGCGTTGATAGGTAGATAGAGAGGGAGAGAGAGAGAGAGAGAGAGAGAGAGAGAGAGAGAGAGAGAGAGAGAGAGAGAAGGGGGAAACGCGAGAAAAAGAGATTGGGTGGATAATTACAAGTGAACGGGTGGGTGAGTTGTTTGTCTGGAAGGGTGGACGAATGGAGAAGTTAGCGGATGGGTACGTGGACGGGTTGGGACTGAGTGGAAGAAATCGTCGAATTTGCATGGGCGCTCGGACTTCTTGATTTTCGAGATGGTACATTACATTCTTCGAAACTGGAAATATACACCATTATCAAAGGCACTCGTCATTCATGTGCATTTTACGATGTAGTTCAACCAATTTCACTTTATTACGTAGTTCGATATAATATTTATACCATTGCAATAATTTTCAATTTGAATTATATATTTAATATTGATAAGTAAATCTTTTTCAAATGTATATATTTTCATACGCAAAAATCATATTAAATAATATTCACATTTAATTCATATTCAGATTTCAGATTGTAATTTCAACCTCTGCTCTAAACTTTGTGAATTTATCGATAACATCTTAAGCACTGGTAGACGTCGTTGTTGCATTATTTAAATTTTAATTTACAATCCTATAAAGAAGCATTAAATTGTTACTATTTCACAAGTCACTGGGTCTCTATCCCCAAACACGTTGTCCAAACTTCATTTTAGGTCACGGCCCGAATCTGAAATCCAATAGTCTAATTTAACTTGAGGCATGAAGTCATGGGGGCACGAAAACAAACACAGGCCAGGCCCGCGCTTCCCTCACGCAAGGCCGCGCCACCCGCCCCGCCCAGGCCCGTCTTCTGCCCCCCCTCCCGGCGGCGCGGTGCGCAGTTGCTCGAGCACGAGGTGTTTATTCGGAAACGGCGCGCAGAAAAAACACACAACGAACGCTCGTAGCCAACGCTTCTCCCTCTCTTTCATCCTTCCTTCATCTCGTCCTGCCTCGCACTGTCCGTGCGCCCACCAGCCCTTCTACGCCACGCATCTCTTCCCTCCGCTTCGTTGCTCCCCGTTCCATGCTTTCCTGCTCAGATGTTCACTACTTCGATACTCCTAGCTTCGGGACTCCCCGCAATCAGGACGCTCTGTAATCGGGACTCTCCGTAATCGGGACTCCTCGTAATCGGGATTCCCCGTAATCGGGATTTCCTGTGATCGGGATTCCCCGTAATCGGGTAATCAGGACACCCTGCAATCGCGACAACCCGCTTAGGGACTACCCGCTTCGGGACTCGACGAACGCTCGCAGCCAACGCTCCTCCCACCCTCCCACCCATTCTACGCTACGCATCTCGTCCATCCGCTTCCCTGCTCCCCGTATCACGCTATCCCGCTCCGCTGTTCCCTGCTTCGACACTCCTAGCTTCAGGTCTGCCCGCTTCTACATTCCGCGTTCCACACTCCCCGCTTCTGAGTCTCCCAGCAACCGGAACTCCCCGCTTCGGGAATCCTCGCTTCGGGACTCTCCGCAATCGAGACACCCCGCTTAGGGACTACCACGATTAGGGACTTCTCGTTTAGGGACTTCTCTTTTAGGGACTTCTCATTTAGAGACTTCTCATTTAGGGACTTCTCGTTCAGGGATTTCTCGTTTAGGGACTTCTCGTTTAGGGATTTCTCGTCTAGGGACTCCTCGTTTAGGGATTTCTCGTTTAGGGACTTCTCGTTTAGGGACTTCTCGTTTAGGGACTTCTCGTTTAGGGACTTCTCGTTTAGGGACTTCTCGTTTAGGGACTTCTCGTTTAGGGACTCCTCGTTTAGGGACTTCTCGTTTAGGGACTTCTCGTTTAGGGACTTCTCGTTTAGGGACTTCTCGTTTAGGGACTTCTCGTTTAGGGACTTCTCGTTTAGGGACTTCTCGTTTAGGGACTTCTCGTTTAGGGACTTCTCGTTTAGGGACTTCTCGTTTAGGGACTTCTCGTTTAGGGACTTCTCGTTTAGGGACTTCTCGTTTAGGGACTTCTCGTTTAGGGACTTCTCGTTTAGGGACTTCTCGTTTAGGGACTTCTCGTTTAGGGACTTCTCGTTTAGGGACTTCTCGTTTAGGGACTTCTCGTTTAGGGACTTCTCGTTTAGGGACTTCTCGTTTAGGGACTCCTCGTTTAGGGATTTCTCGTTTAGGGACTTCTCGTTTAGGGACTTCTCGTTTAGGGACTTCTCGTTTAGGGACTTCTCGTTTAGGGACTTCTCGTTTAGGGACTTCTCGTTTAGGGACTCCTCGTTTAGGGACTTCTCGTTTAGGGACTTCTCGTTTAGGGACTTCTCGTTTAGGGACTTCTCGTTTAGGGACTTCTCGTTTAGGGACTTCTCGTTTAGGGACTTCTCGTTTAGGGACTTCTCGTTTAGGGACTTCTCGTTTAGGGACTTCTCGTTTAGGGACTTCTCGTTTAGGGACTTCTCGTTTAGGGACTCCCCGTTTCGCCACCTACCACTACTGTATTCCCACTATTGTATTGGCAAAACGTGGTCAGTTTTGACCCCCTAGCTGCAGCCTAGAGCTGGAATGAGAATGGTATTACATAATAAGTTCAGTAAAATGAATATAGTACATAGTATTGTCATTTGCGGGACTGAAGTGATGTGAGCAAATGGAAAGTGTATGATATTAAATCATCAAACAACACCAGTCGCAACTTGTGATTATAGAATAACTGACAAAGCCTTCAACAGAAACAGCATTTTATCAACGTATTCACAAAGTTTGTGATAGTAATTTCCGACTATTTCTTTCACCATAAATTTTATTTGATTCGTCAAGCTGAATAAACAAGACTGCTGTGACATAGCCAACCACAACGATCGTTACTGTCTACATGTCTACACTTCAAGAGCAACTAGAGATTCTAAAATAGTGCTTCAAGTTGGTCTGGGGTGAATGGATTTATGTGGGTGGGAAAAGATTTGTGGGTTCAGGCTAAGCACGTGTATCACACCCGTGCTCGCGATCGGCTATTGCGTGACTGCCATGTGTCTTGTACAGTGATGAGAAAGGCGCGCCGGGAGAAGCCTGGTTAAGCCAACCCCCTGAACGCACTTCATGCTTCCATATTCACCGCGTTACACTGATGATAGAGTATTACTCTTGAGACTGCTCGTTTTCCGTTCCCTAGAACTAAGCAATCTATGTATCAGAAAATATCTGAGAGAGGCCTTAACTGAACTCGTCGGGATCGGACCAGTGAGGTTGATAATGAGGTCTCATTGTAAGGAAATGTAGTCAAATATTGATTCGAGAGTCTTTTCTAATAGAAGAACAACATAGAAAGTTATAAGTCCATTCCGACCAATACGAATCACGTGTCAGAAAAATAAAGCAGAAAACGCATCATGTTCATAGAAATCGCTGAAATCTATGCAATTGACTTGCATTGAGCGGTGAGAAATGGCGAGAGGTAAGGCTAGTGTCCTGTTAAAATGGTGTCCGGATAGTATGACTTCGCTAAAGAATAGTCACTAAGAGAGGAAGAGATCTTATTTACTCGAATACTACCCATTTGTGAACGTAGGCTAGAGAGAAGGATTAGTGCGCCGTTATGTTACTCCTCCATTTCCTGCGCAGATCGCAATGGTGGCTTTCTTTTAATTGAAGATGGCCTCGTTTGGTATATGATGATTGATGACTTACAGGCAGGGTTATGTTTAGTTCGATATCTGGATGGTATACGAAGTCAACCGCATCACACTTATGGTGAAAACACCCATACTTAACGTGGGTCTCGATGCACAATACAGCCAGGTGGATACACTCGCTCACTCACGCCTCTGTGTCATCGACATTGCATCACATCAATGGCACGTTGCCTTTGAAATACAGATTTTTCGTTAATATATTCCATTCTTGATATACCCATTTTTTAACATGTCAGCTTGTGAATTACGTAGTTAAACGACATTTCGCTGTCGAAGTTATTTAGAAACCGTGTGAATGGTTGAAAATAATCATATTTTTTTATTAATTCTGTAATGAATGTTATAATTTAATTTCTCTCGTAGGTTTTATTCAATTAGTATCAAAATTATGTCATAAACAAAAATGTTTAGAGGAAAAGGGGGTCCAGAAATGATTGCCCCTCCCCCTCTTGACGTCGCTACCCACGCCTATGAATGAAATGTGATGTGATAATCATCTTGCTAATGTCCCATCACTGGCAAACGGTTTCGTTACTAAAAATTTCTCATGCCACCCTCAGGGATTCCAAACACCTGAGTTCAAAACAATATGATTTTTGAATGGCTAACAACCATGGACGCCAACAGATATATCAGCTAATTCAATTAAATACATAAGATGTGTATAAAATGTGCAAATAAATAATGTTTTGGTCAAGTATTATTAACCTGAATAAAATATTGCAAAAATAATGTTTATTACTTCCCGTTAACAAGAGTCCATAAAATCAACGTTGTTTAGATGTTGCGGGCCAATAGCTTACGGAGGTTCCGGTTAGCACACCACAAGAAGAATTAAAAAAAAAAGAGGAATAACCATCAGGGAGCAATCGATGTGCTGGCGGCGGTGGCTGCGGCGGCGGGCCGAAGAAAAATGGAGGTGCGCCTGCCATCTGCAGGCGGAGGCTCCAACCAAGCGCCCCAACGCGGCGGCGGCGGCGGCGGCGGCCCGAGGCGTAAGAGAGGGGCCACGCCGCCACCGCCGCCGCCGCCGCGGCGCAGCTGGGAGGCAGCGCTCCTATCGGCGGAGGCGAACCGACAAAAAAAAACGCCTAACGCCGCCGCCGCCGAGTCAGACGACCGGCGCGGCCCCGTGGCGTGAACTGCGCGCGGAGAACTGGAGCCAAGAGGGCTAATGCAATTTCGGGATTATTATTATTATTATTATTATTATTATTATTATTATTATTATTATTATTATTATTATTATTATTATTTTCGTCGCTTTTTTGATTGATTTTTTCGTGTTTCCGGGAGCGTCAACTACTTCGGTCATTAGTCCCGTTAGTGTAGTGCATGTTTTTTTCTCGGGATATGGCGGTGATCTTCCTCCGCTGGATGGCGAGATCCGGCGCCGACCTACCGTCGGCTAGTGGGGCTTCCCCCTAACCAGCGGGGCACCGCCCCAGCCGGGACAAGCTCTAAGCTCCCGACCGGTCTCCCGAAATATGTGGTAGTGTAGTGCATGTTAGTGTAAGTGTGTGTGTGTAAGGGGAGAGGATAGGACAAGGAAGAGGAAGGACAGATCGCGCGCGGTCCGTGGCCCGTTTGGTAGAGTACTGCTCCGGCATTCGCCTGGTGTTGATCGGAGAAACCACGGAAAACTACCGATCAGAGCAGCCGGCCGCTAGAATTCTTCTCCAGACAGCATCAGTGGATGCACTGAGCTACCGCTACCGGTATTTTTTCGTCGCGAATAGGCCATCTTGGACTACGCCGGACATGCACTTGCACGGGCTCAGTATCATTTTCTCACGTTGCAAGTTTTGCATGTAAGTAATTAGGGGGATCAGCATTAGGCTGAATCCGATTTTTATACCCCAGGGTTGTTAGTCGTGGGGGATGGAAAATGAAATGATGATGATAATGAAGGATGAATGGACGGCACACACAAACAGACATACACAAACACACCCATGCCGAAGGCGGGACTCGAACCCGCGATCCTTCCATCCGAGATCGCCACGGCACAACTGCCTTAGCGCGGTCTCGGCTATTCGGACTGGCATTATTATTATTATTATTATTATTATTATTATTATTATTATTATTATTATTATTATTATTATTATTATTATTTTAGTTTTTAGTGGTCAGTATGTCAATCAGTCACAGGATGGATGAATGGATGACCAGGTGTGCGGTTGCTTTATTGAAGATTGAGGTGGTTTCTAACAATTGGGCATGCATTCAAGAACACTGCCTTCTGCATATTGTATATACGTACTCCTTGGCATCCAAGTGAAGACACTCTTGTGCTTGAAGTGTCATTTTCGGGATCACCCCTATGGCTGATATTATTATTGGCACAATTGTCACTTTGCTGAAGTTCCACTGAGCTGCGACTTCATGGACGAGGTCGGTATATTTTTGTATCTTTTCTTGATGTTTTACCGATATTTTGTGGGTGTTAGGTATTGATACATCAATAAGGTAAGCCTGCTGATGGTTTCTATCGATGTATGTTATATCGGGTCTATTGCCGCCGACTTGTCTGTCAGTGATAATGGAGCTATCCCAGTAGAGAGTGTGCTCACTTTCAAGCACATTCTGAGGAACATAATTATAATACGGCGAGGAAATGCGAGTACGTGATCAAAACAAGGAATCCAAATCATAGACATTGGAAAAGAATACTTGAGATGGTTATATTGGTTTATTGGCGATGTGTTATTGGTATTACACATATTTCAATAAATGTAGCTGACGTTACCGACATACGAGTTAGGCCATCGAAAGGTCTTAATATAATAAATAAAATGTTGCTAATGCCGATACCTTTTATTTAAATATTGAATAGGTAAATCTGGAAAGTTTGTTGATCAGCCTGCATTGACCATCTACTTTCAACGTAACAGAGAGTTCATGAAGGAATAATCAGTTGCTACATGTGCGCCTATTCATAATATCCACAATTAGAAATAAAATTGATAACGCTTGTTCCGTCACGTCACCCCTGATTGGTGATTTGTTTTTCTTTACTTTTAAACACCCATCTAAGAGAAAAATTTCCGTTCTCACACAGACAGGAAGAGGAGGAGACCGGGGGTGGGGTGGGGTGGGGGGATGCACCCTCCTGCCATCATACTCGTACTGGCCTGCCCGCACGCCCGCTTGCCCGGTCCTTGCGCCGATACGTCAATTAACGGCCCCATAAATTTCACACCCTGGACGACCGTACGCGGGCGAGCGGGCGGGCGGACAGAGTCGGGGCGTAGGAAGGCGGGCGTGCAGCGGCGGGGTGGGGGTGGGGGGCGGGGACGGAGGGGTGGGGAAGCGGATCCTTTGGACGTTCCCACGGACCCTTTGGACGTGCCGGATAGAAGAAGGGAGGAAGGTCTGGACGCGATGGAATCCAAAGGAATGGGATGATCCCGAGGGAAGTCACAGCGAAGTATTCACCAATACACTCATACACGGACAGTTCCTGGATCACAGAGAGTTATTTTATTAAGTAGACAAATGACTTCGTAAGCAACTCATTCTTTATAACCTGTTTTTTTTTATTAAAAACGGATTGTACAATTCAATAATGAAATTAAACTAAAATTGCTTCCTCTCATAAAACTAATGACGTAAGTAATGTTTAAAATATTCGTATTTCATATACACAAGATTAATGCTACTATACAGATAGTTTTGAAAGAAAGACAGTTTATTATATTCTCTAAATCGTATATTATATTATACAAAAACTCTTTACAACCAATGCGATTTCTACACCTCTCAAAACTTCATCACGTATGTAATCAAGGACAACTAATTAACTAGCTCTATAATTAAGAGGATATGAGAACATTTGGACATAATTGACACCAATTTAACAGAAATGGGCTAGCTGATGAAATGAGAATGTGATTGAAACATAACAGTGCTCACAGGTTCTAGTTCTGATAAATATAAAAATGAACTGGGTTTGACACTGAACATTGACATGACAATGAACATTTTTTATAATAAATCCTGTATCTACCCTTCCGACCCTATCTGGAGAGGCAATTTTATTTCACGGAAAGGTGAATGAATTTCATGGAGGATTTACAATTATTTTTAGGCTTTATCTTTTAGGTATCTTTTATCGTATGCAAGGTCCCACTTTGTTTTGTCATGCCGAGTGTCTATCTTTGCATTATAAACTTTGATAACACACAAGAAGTAGCATGAAGGTATCTGCTGGAAGAGCCATACTGAGCTATTTTCTTAGTAACACTCACATGAAATTAACTCATCGCGAACGGACTTATCAGGACGCTGTCCTATCACAATTCCTGGATATTTTCTTGGAGAGTCCCAAACGAGTTACAGTTTTTTGCCTCTTCGTAACTATTCCGAAAGATTAAATATCTTCGGAATTTACTGAGCAATGTGAACATAGGGAGACGTGAAAGGTCAGAAACAGAACAAACCTGAACAGAATAGCCACATTTTCTCAAAATAATAATAGATATGTGACTGTGACTGTGACTGCGAGCCTTTTTTTTCTATGGCTTTTATCCAGTCCAAAGCCGGTTACCCTTCACGTCCCGATGGGACGCATATTCGACCTTACACTAGACACTCTTGCGGGCTCCTCTGATCTGGGATCAGCAGAACGCGAGGCCCTCCGCGACAACACATACAAATTCAAGGGACAAACAACCATGCCCAAGGTGGGACTCGAAACCGTGACCCTTCGGACCGAAGCGCTGAATCGGTGCTCGCTCTTAGCCACCTCGGCCATCCAGGCCGGCATTTCTCTTATTCTTATGCAAATAACTGCATAGGTTATTACGACTAATTTGTAACAAAACCCTATTATTTTTCTTCTGTTCCTATAGTGCTCTGCGAACGGATGTGGGGCGGAGGGGCAACATGGAACGGGTGGGAGAAGACCCCTGTGCGACTCAAGGCGATTGGGTAGCATCTGTCCCCGTCGGAGGGCGACCATCTGAGAGGCAATTAAGGCGATAAGGACAGCGCCCGACGGGGAAAGTGAAGAAGAGGGCTGTGAAATATTGCGGAGTCACCCTTTCCTTTTGCCTTCCCTGCTCTCATTCTCCCGCTGGCGCACTTCTCGATATCGCGGGGTTAGATCTCCATGGGAGAAGGGACGTTTAATCGAAGTTATACGCTTCCATTACTAGAATGGAAAAATTATATAAAATGGATGGAACATTGAAGGGGAAAGAAATGTCTACATTATCAATTTCAAATAGTACTTTCTCATTAACTGAAGAAGGGCACATAAAATGTCAGAACATTTGCTAGACTAATATTTCACAAAAAATCACACAATATATGTTACATGGGTAGATGGAAAATAAGATATATTCATACGACTAGTACATTAAAACGATTTTATGAATCAGAAAACAAATTGAAATGGAAACGATAAAACAATTAACTTAGTACTTGAAATAAAAGAAGAGGTAAACTAAAAAACTTGTGAAGTTACTCAATAAAGAGGAATGACGTAAAATGTGGCACTACACAAAAGGAGGAAATACACCAATAATTCAAATTCTTCAATAATTGAAGAATTTTTACTTTCCAGAATGTTTTGCGCTAGATGTTTGAAAATTCGAACGTCTTACGCCAAAACATACAATAATTCATTCCATAACAAACAATCCTAAAAGGACATTGAGAAATAGGCTGCAAGATAAATCAATTAGTGTATGGTAGCAAGAAAATGGAAATAATTTCACACCATTAGATATACTTTATAAGCACGCACATTCGTGTATTACTTTCAATCCGTGGCGCAGACAAAAAGGGAACGCCTCTTCCGCTAAAAGCCACCCAATCTGCGTGTATATTATTCACGTAATGCGTAATAACTTAATCCGGAATCCATTACATTTCCGTATTTAACATTTATACAGCGAACGTCATCCCGGTAGATTTGCACGCTCGCGCACACTTAATCACCTTTACATCGCACCACGTCTCCCGTGAAACGCGGTAGTCCGAAGGAAAGCCTCCGGGGGGGAGAGGGTTATGAAAAGAGGGGGAGGCAGAATGAAGGGTTGAAGGGTGGGAGGGGAAAGTGAAAGGAAGGCACACCCAAAAACAACAGCACTGCGCGCGCCGCGAGCAGCACCTCGGGACACCGCGTGCGTCGGGACGAACCATTTGTAAAACCGACAGCTAACACTCCCCCCGCAGAGAACACCCCCAATATTGACCCTCCTTTAAAAAAGCATAACCGGGAATTGAAAAGTATAAAAAACACATTTAGGCGGAGAGCCGTATAATTAAACCGCCGGTGAGGACACTTAGTCCTACCCCTTGGGTCGCTCGCGCTTTTTTCCGCACCCTCTGACTCCCCAACCACCCATCGGTTTTCACCCTCGTTGACTCCCCCGCTTCTACCCTCCCTGGAGGCACCCCCATCTCTCACTCCGACCTCAGAGGCCGGTTGTTTGCCCTCGTCCCAACTGCCACGCCTTCCTAACCTCCCGTCCTCTCCCTCTCGGAGCCAAAGTACACATTAGTCACTCAAGGGGGAGAGATTTACGTGGCTAATAGAAGGCAACAAACCTGATCGAAAACGGAGCGAGATTTATCGAGCGTCATGCTTAGTCGGTGATTCTCTCCGCCGCCGTCATCGCTCGAGCATGGTTAACGGCGGGCGCCTGTGGATAGGCAACCCAACGTGCAGAGCTACTGGGCGGGAGCGAGAGGGTTCAGGGGCGAGCCGCGCGATGGCGGTGCGATCGCCAAAAGGCTGTAGGGCCCCAGGGCGAATGAATTTGCGGAGAACCGATACCAAATAGCAGTTTGCTTCAGACAAATCGCGTCAGAAGCGAACTCGAGGGCAAGTTTATTGATAGGAATAGGCTTAGGTCTTTCAACCCAGTGCGCAGCACAGAAGTCAGCTTTAATAGAAACAATTAAATGCAAGTGATATAAGGAAGCCTCGCTATTGCCAAGGGCATTGGCTCAAATGTCGGTTGTATCTTTACTCACTCACTCTATGTCCGCGTATGTGTGTCTCTCTGTGTCTGTCTGACTTTTTTTTCTCTCCCTCTCAATCGAGTATGGAGCAACCCCCTTAGCAATTTTTTGACAATAGGATTACAATTTCTCAACTTTCTTTTTCAACATTCTAAAAACATTCAAGAATCTGAATTTGCCTTAGAGTTCTTGAAGTATTGTTATACATGTATAAACTAAATTAATGGAGAAATATGAGATTCATGGGAATAAATACAAGTGAGTGCCTTGTTCAAAGTTAATTAAGTCAGCAAATTTAGTTATTGTTCATATATGAACAAATTGTTAGTAAACGTTTAATAATAATAAAAAATCTCGAGATATTCCAACATTTCAGCTACACCCAGTGGTCAGATAGCAACTGCCTCTAGGTACCGGGCTTCAAATCTCGGACAATTCAAAAAGAACTTGTATTTGATAGGCAAAGAACATTTGCAGCACATTTTTATCGGAATGTCTTGATCCCCTGCCACTAATTGCCACATCATTATTCAAATCATATCATTATCATCATCTATCTCACATCTATCCATGAAACAATTGATTGACTTTAATACTAAAAGCTTAATCTGGAAAATGAGTTCACAACAAATCATTTATTGGTAATCATTTATATTTATCACATTTATATTTTCACGACACCAACAATTCTGATCTATTCGCTTTAGAAAGCTTGTTTATCCGCCTAATTTTCGGCACAAATATTTATCGAGACATGCTTCTTGTTTTCCACTGAAACTTTTTGTTTCCAAGCACGAGGTGCAGCAGCCTCCGAAGTTCTATCACAGGCTCAAAGGTAGGGGGAGGCGGGAGGACGCTCTAACTTTTTCCAAGTGGAGGGAAACAAAAGTTGGAACTTGCAGCCGGCGGCGAAGTAACGGCTGAACGATCTGGCGAAAACCTCGAGCAAGATGGACGAACACTCGCCACCGCGGAACCGACGGCCACCCGATACTTCTGTCAACCCGAGACTTACGACCGCCACCTGCTACCGGCCACGTGTTGGAAACGGAGTTTTTATTACTTTGTAACAACACTGTTGGGGTAATGTAATACATACATAACATCATACATACTGCTAAGAATTCCGAGACTTTTCGTCCATAAATGAGGAGCAAACATTGAAAACGTGACATGTCCACTTCACCATTTTCTAATAAAAATGAAAATGTAGCCCAAATATTGCACTTTTCAACACTGTCTGTAACTCAACAAATAGAGTACTATTAAATGTATTGTAAGATATCTTACGTTTGTTTTTAGAAATAAAATCCTAGTTAAAAACGACAGAAGAACTCAATTTTTGCCTAATGGACATGTCACCTTTTGAATGTTTGCTCCTCAAATGTGGTATATAATATTTGTATTATTCAGTCTGATAAAATACTTGCAAGTTATTATTTTAACTCCGTTAATTATAAGAACTCCGGGACTTTTCGTCCATAAATGTGGTATATTATATTTGTATTATTCAATCTGATAACAGACTTGCAAGTTATTATTTTAACTCCGATTATTTTAAGAACTCCGACACGTTTCGTCTATAAATGTGGTATATAATATTTGTATAATTCAATCTGATAAAATATTTGCAAGTTATTATTTTAACTCCGTTAATTATAAGAACTCCGGGACTTTTCGTCCATAAATGTGGTATATTATATTTGTATTATTCAATCTGATAACAGACTTGCAAGTTATTATTTTAACTCCGATTATTTTAAGAACTCCGACACGTTTCGTCCATAAATGTGGTATATAATATTTGTATTATTCAATCTGATAAACAATTTGCATGTTATTATTTTTTACTGTTTTCACTTAAATAGCAATCATAAGTTAATCAACATGACCATATTTTGTTGGGCAAATACTAGTACGTACGTACAATCATCCTCAGGAATCTGAACTTTCACCGGAATAAGATAGGTGTGTCATTTTAGATGTTCGTGAAATGGGATTAATTTAACAGTTTAATGAATTAAACTGGAATTATTTTTAGGACTTACCTTAGACATCCCATTTTCATCCATTGATTACTTTTATAACTTGTGTCGCAGCACTATGTACTGTTTGGAAGAGGAAAGCTGTTTGTAAAATAAGGAACTACTTTGAGAAGGAAAAAACATGATTTTAAATTTTTAATCTGAGGAGCAAAATTGGGTATAATTTTTACGGTGGAGCCGATTATAAATGTACGAGACGCTTAAGTCAGCTTACCATTTTCCTTGGCGCGATAGCGAAGATCAACGGGGATTCGCAATAAATATTTTCTGATCTAAAATGTTTCACAAGTTCAATAGGGAACGAACCCATGAGATCGACTATACAATATGCTGACAAAGGAAAGAAAAGTAATGTTATTAATTAAAGAATGTATTTACTATGTGGGCCCGAGCAAACTTTTCGCATTTGTAAATCATCATTGTTTTAAAAGTGTAAATAGATTCAAACTGAAATCCAACTTTGAACCTTTCTGACCATCCCAACTACGACATGAAGGAACCATCCAAAAACATAATAGAGAAATTGAAAGCCAAATTCTATCCCTATCGGGAAAAGCGAAAACTCAATTTTAAGAGCCTAGCCTATTTGGTTTCCGAGTTATGCACGATAGTGTATTGTAACGCGTGTTGCAAGAGGTACCTGCTCGTCTCTACAACAATATGTGAAATTTTATATTTTCGTCTAAATACTGTTTCATTCAAGACTGGGGGAAGGGGGTTGAAAATGAATAATTTATTTCCAAAGCGATATATCTGAATGAAACTCAATATTTCAGGAAATAAAAATGTTCACTTCAGCCTTATGGTTCAAGATAAAATTAAACGGTTTTCGGAAACCGTTTTCGGAAACGGTTTTCGGAAACCAGCGATCACTCAGCACTAAAATTAACATTGGCTTAGTAAATTTGGTGTAAAGGTAGCGGAACTTGCACACTTCTTAGAGATACGCACACACATTCATGCCCCGGACGGGTTTCGTACCCGCGATCCTTCAGGCACGAGACAGGTACGGTACTTCAGTCTTAGGAACCTCGGCTATCCAGGTCGGCAAAGAATATTTTGATAAGTAAAATCAGAAAACAATGAAAAAGAAGACATGTCTGTGAAAATAAGCTCATCAATCCAGCAGCAGAACACTTACGGAATTTTGTGTAATTTTACATTACGGAATTTTGTGTAATTTTGGGTATTAATAGTACAAAACCGTTCTCTTTCCTTAGTTCATTACGGATGGAGATGATATATGGACCTTCTGACCGGGAGCGGTGGCTCAGTGCATCAACTGATATCACTGCTGTGCCTCTGACCGGGAGGTCCTAGGTCCGAGTCCCGACGGCGGCAGGATTTTCGACACTAGCTTGTCAGCTACGTCGAATTCAATCACTGTCCGGAGGAGAATTCTAGCAGCCGGCTGCTCTGATCGGTAGTTTACCGTGGTTTCTCCGATCAACATCAGGCGAATGCCAGAGTAGTACCCTAACAAACGGGTCACGGACTGCGCGCGAACTTTCCTGCCTCTTCCTTAACCTATCCTCACTACACACACATTTACACTAACATGCACTACACATGCTGGGAGACCGGTCGGGGACTTTTCCCCTGCTGGAGCGGAGGCCCGCTGGTGGGAGATACCTGGTTGGGGAAAACTCCTCTAGAGATACCTGGTTGGGGAAAACTAGTCGACGGTACTTCGGCACCGGATCTCGCCATCCAGTGGGAGAATATCACCACTACCTCCCAATGAAAAAATATGCTGTGCACTTACGGGACTAATAACCTCAGTAGTTGTCGCGCCCGGAATCACGAACAATCAATCAATCAACGGACCTTCTTCACCTGGCACAGCCTTTGCTCGAATCCTTCCTCGCCCCCGTGGGGCTGGCGGGCGCTGGCCTGCTCCACCGTGGGCTAATGGCGCGCGGGCCAAGTGATCGCCGCTATCGCGCCATGGAAAGTGGGGCGCGCGGTGTCGCAGGGCTCAGGCGCAGTAAATTCCCTGCGACACGGCCCTTTCGTGTTCGCTTGGAGAAACACTCCCGCCCCCTTCCCCACCCTTTCGGCACCCTAGACCTTCGCCCGCTCGACTGGGCTCCGGTGTAGAAGGGCGCCACGGAACACGCCCAGACCCAGGCAGGGGACGGGTTTCCTGTGGGCTCGGTGTGAAGACGGGCTTGAATCAGGGGGGAAGGGCTCGTTGCTTCTATAAGTGTCGGTAAATTTTAATGTATTTTGACAATAACTCATATAAAATATTTAAACGAATAATATTATAAAACGATTTTCCCCCTTTTCTTTTTTTTCCTTCCTGGGAATTTTTCCAGTATCAGGGAACCCAACTATCCGCGCCGGATAACCCATATGTCCCTCATGGGGACACATATTATTTACACTAGGCACACTTGCGGGCTCCTCGGTCTGTTGTCAGCAGACTCACAAGGACTTATGCGACAACACACACACACACACACATGAAAGACAAAGGACAAACAACCATGCCCACGGCGGGACTCGAATCTGCAACAAGGTCCTTAGTCGGTACAAGCTCTAACCACCTCAGAAATCGAGGTCGGCGTAAACGTCAAATACACTTTAAAGTATTTTATCCATTAAAACAAAACTAACTAGAGGTGCAGCAACAGCACATACTTTTCCACATTATTTGTAACTTTTGGAATTTTCAGAAAATTCAGAGACTTTGGCGAAAATCTGACCTGCACCATTTTTATAAGCGCAGTTCGCACTCCGAAAAATAAATAATGAAAATGTCAAGCTGTTTTTGAGAAAATAAAATTTTATGACAAAATTACGAAAATATTCCTGGCTTCTGCAACGAAATTTTCTAGAAATATTTCTCTAAGAGCCACGACTGCCATGGGGTCGAAAGGAGTGCTGTGCTGCTGGCAATTTTCAGTGTTTGCACTACATTACCACACATAGCGGGAGAGCGGTCAGGGGAGAACCCCGTTAGCTGACGGTAGGTCGGCGCCCGATCTCGCCATTCGGTGGGGGAAGACCATTGCCACATCACGAGCAAAACATGCACTACACTTACGGGACTAATGACCATAGTAGTTGACGCGCCCGCAATCGCTATCAATCAATCCGAAGAGATCGCGTGTGCTGACCGCATCTTCAAATGAGGCACCTCGCGTCGTCAGCAGGCAATTCTGAGGTGTAAAAAAATGCCTTTTTTTAAATAAAACGTGTTTTTGTATATGAAATAAATACTTTTGTGAAATAAATTTCAAACAAATTGATAAAATAATAAAATCTTACAAATGTAAAAAATATTAGCAAATTATTTAAAATATATAATATAGTTCAAAATACGTGAAAACATGAAACTATAAATTTTGATGTTCTGTTAGGAAGTCAAAATAACATTTTTTCCTTTGTTAGCCACAACATTTTTTAGAACTGAACATAGAAAAATATAATTTCATAACAATCTGGACTCTAGTTATGATGGTAGTGATGGGCCACAGTTTAAGGGGTCACGGAAAAGGAAGATACGGCAAAATTAGGCTCTGATTATGAGCAATTAGGAAAGGAGAAGTCGCAAGAAATAGTGCTGGCTGAACAACAGAAAGTGTGATATCTTGACGAACCAAGGTCTCATCCACGCATATGAACGGAGAATAATTTATTTATTAGTCACAAAAACAGATATTAGATTTTGAATCGTGTAAGAGTTAAATGCTGCTGTCATGAATGGTTTGCATCTCCTCCAACCAAGGCAAGATTGAATAAAACAAAATTGCTTTCTTAAAACAACCTAGTGGTATTAAATTATTGATATCATATACCATTCACCAATTGAAAGACCATCAGATGCAATAAAATACTTTGTTGATTAGATATAGTAAATTGGAAATGCACTAATACCAAAATCTGATTTAATAACCTAAAAACATACGGTGTAATTGTAGTTGGAATGAGAATCTATACTTACAGCTATGGATATACGACGACTCTTAATTGAATTTTAATTTATTCTTATCACGAACTCCATTACTATACTTTTTACAGGTCCCGAGAATTTATGACTACAGAACATGAAATGCAGGCTTCATGCATACATATAAAGAGGTTCCAACTAATCTCAATACCTGAATCTCAAAGGTACTAAAAGAAAAAAATGAGTTAAGAAATATTGTCGAGATCCGTGTAGCTGAATCTCAAATGTGTAAGAAAAAAGCACGTGAAACAGGGAACATCCATGGCGTTATCGAAGTTCAGAAATCGAAATTCGACTCTTATCTACGCCCCGGCTGTGGTGGCCCAGGCCATCAACTGATGTTCTATTCCCACCCCTTAATCACACACACGCTTTGAAGCATTATACTACCACACATGTCGAAAGACCAGTCTGGAGGTTAGCGCAAGTCCCGGCTGAGGATCTGCCTCGGTGATGGGAGATACTACCTAATTGAGGCATACCCCGCAAACCGACATCTAAGACAGTACTGGATCTCACCATCCCGCGAGGACAAACACAGTCATCTCCTGTGATAACAACATGCCCTACACTTACGGGAATAGCCGCATCAACTGACGTGCCGGAATCACGAAAAATATAATCAACCAATCCATCTCTGTCTAAGCAATCTATTGGAATCTTTGAGGAACATCAGTCAATCTGTTCCTCTTCCATTCGATTGATTGATTAATAAATGATTTGGTCGTACTAACGGATAAGATCATTAGTCTCGTAAGTGTAGTGAATGTTTCTTCGCCGCGTCCCCAAAGTGAAGTGCTTTTTATCGCGCCGCCTGCCAGTTGTTATTGTTGTTGTTGTTGTTGTTGTTGTTGGTGGTGGTGGTGGTGACTTTCCCCCACTGGCTGGCGAGATCCGTCGATGACCTACGTCAGCTTGTGGGTTTTTTCCCCAATTAGGTGTCTCCTAGAAGCGGGACACCGCCCCAACTGCAACAAGCTCTAACCATCCAACTGGCCTCTGACAGGTGTGGTAGTGTAATGCAAGTAAATGTATGTAAGTAAGGAGTGAGCATTGGGCAAAGAAGAGTAAGGGTAAAAACCCGCGCGTTGCGTGGACCGTTTGTAAGGGCACTGCGGCGGCATTCGTCTCGTATTGATCAAAGAAACCGTGGATAACTACCGATCAGAGCAGCCGACCGGTAAAATTCTCATCCAGATAGCGACTGAACTCGACCTAGCTCTCTAGCTAGTGTTAAAAGTCGATCAACGTCGGGGCTGGAATCTAGGGCTCCCTGATGCCCTGAGACACATTTACCGGTACTCCTATTCGAGTTCGGTCCAATCCTCCTATGCACAACATTAAGGCGCCCTGCCGACAGAATTAAGGGCATAGACTTATGAATATTGTAATTGTATCCGATGGGCTCTTTTGAATATTCTACGCGCGGATGTAAGATAATCCATTAAAGCTACAAAATTGCCCCATTTCTTCATG